>QRFH01000006.1:1840000-2440000 GCA_025389075.1 Sclerotinia minor
GTACCGGTATCCTCACAGCACCTAATATGCAGCTAGAAGAAAGAAAGCAGAAGATCTACTAGGTATCTTTTCACATCCCGCTATCTAGAATTCTTTGGTAAGTTTCCCAGTCTCAAAATGTAAAGTTCTCTTATGAAGAAGTGGAGATAAAAAATTTCCTAATGAAGTATCTGTATTTGCAAGCCATGTAAGTCTTGTATTTATTGGGTCGCTTTTCGCGCTTGGGGTTGTATATGTCGTGCAGGATGGCTGGTGCTGAGTGCATCTACCAAGCGTGCTGTGTTAATGAGTGTTGAGTTTCTATAGGATTTGGATGCAGGTATGCTGGAATGTGTTGTTGTGCAGGATGTGCATGATGATATATGCCCAGCCCTATGGTGATGATAATACCACGACGATCATGTAGGAAGCTTAGTTGGAAATCGATGAACAGCTTCATAGCAGTAGGGCATAGGCTCCTCCTGATAAAATTCATTTGTAATTACATAACTTGTAATTTGAAATACTATCATACTTTTAAAGCTTTAAGTTCTCCGGAAAACACTTCAAGGAAAGTATATCTAAAGAAAAGTACTTAGAAATCAGCTTTAAGTTGAACCGTCAGTCTTTGCTAACACTATCGTTAGGTGTTAACCAAGTTAGCGAATTCATAGTCTTGATTTCTAGATCAGATTGTAGATAGATATTGTGAAAGCTCGATAGAGTTTCATTCCTAGATTCTATATCCATATGTCCCACATAAGATGCGGCCTCTTCAGGTCTTTAACTCGCAAATCGGATATCTGAAAAGTTCAATGCAGAGCCCGCGGCCGAATTAAAAGCGGCTTGTCGATGATAACGTCGATTGTCAGTTTTAGGAATCATTAATCTCGACATCGGGTGATGAGGCACATTTTTAGCAAGAGAATTGTCTTGACGGACCATTTGGTATCGATGTATGGGCAATTCTTACCACCATATATGGTAGGTAAGTGCTAGATCCTTCAACTTAGTGTGCCTCTTTTCAATAGAGCAAATGTAGATGTATCTGAACAAGGTCAGACCGGACTAGAAGCCGGATTCTACTCATGACATCTGTAATATATGTCGACTGTGGATAATTCATAATTCACCTCTTTTCCAGAATACCCTCGAGTATAATTCTACTGGCTATAATCAAGCACCTTCCAGCTGGGACTATTCTGTCCCTTGGACAGTTTTGCTCCTGAGGTCTTGCTAACTTCATCGATCTTTAAAAAAACCTACCCGAAAATTCAATCATGACGCTTATGTGATAAGATTAAATTTATATTCTGATGTCGATCTTTAGATATCAAAATTAGATAATTTTCTTTTCGTTTCTTTTTTATAATTCCAGAGTATACTTCTGATTCAATTTACAAAGTCTATAGTCTACTAATTCTAAAAGCGGAAAAGATATAATAACATCAAAACAAAACAAAATAAATAATAATCAAATATAAGAAACACTTTTTAAATACTTCCTGCTTTTTCCCCAAACATTAACCCATCCACAATATTATAATATATCAGATGAAAAATGCCATTAATAAGGAATACAATCTGAACTTTATATAATAATCTCTCGAGGTTATTGTGATGTTCGCTGAATTCGATACTTTCTTATATTCGAATTAATAAGATTAATTATTAATAGAAATTTTTCTATTCGAAACCCATTTCTCCTCAATACAACACTTTACACTTCATTTCACTTCAAACTTCAAATCTAAATGTTTCTTTCTCAATAAATCATACTCTTCCCCTCATCCCCTCATCCCCTTACCCTTCCCTCTCATCCTCCTCCTCTCACCAAATCCATCCACTCTAACATTCAACATACACCCGCTTAATAAACATCCCCCTATACCTCGCCCCAAACCCAATATCTCCCCCCCATCAAAATCACAAATTAATCCAATAACCCAATCAATAAAAAATCATTCATCTCTCATCTATATTTGTATCTATAATAGTTATAAAGATTACCCTAGTATTTCCTCTTCTCTAGATAAAATTACTATACTCCGTAATTATAGGTATTGGGGTTATTGAGACCAGAAAGAGCATCAGATTGAATTGATTGATTATCTAGCTAAGCAGTTAAGCTGCGAGTATATATTCAAAAAATGAAGGAATAGGCTTAGGTATTCGGCCTTCGGAATTAAAGTGCTTTGAAATCAAAATATTGAAAGCAAACAAACAGTATACCAAAAAGGAAAGAATGAATTAAAAGTTGAGTTTTGTTTGCTCCTTATATGCATCATGCAATATATATGCATATGCTGCCAAGATTCCAGGAGGTCAACAATAGGAGACCAAGCATTTCATTCGCTTTAACAACTAACCTTAGATATAATTTTGATTTTAATCTCAATCTATTGAATTTCAAAATCCAAATCCCAAATTCAAGTTTCAATTATAGATAATAATTAAATCTAATATTAATATATTTATTTGTATATATATATATATATCTTTTATTTGATATTGAAAAGTTAAATACTTTCATAATATTGTTACGACGGCTAACATCTACGCCGCATCACATGACTAAAACAAGGTAACGTGACGAAGTCACGTTATGGACCGCTGAGGAACGCTGGCTGTCCAGGACCGCGCAGCGGTCCTGAATAGCCATAGGCATGAAGGTCTATATAATCAAGATGGATTTCCTTATTGTAGAGCTTCGTGCTCAAGATCAATCATTTAGTATACCATACTATTAGTTACGAATTGCATCATATTATTGTCATTACTTTAAGTCCCTGCTTGACGCCTAGTTATAAACCACCTCGAGAGCCTAGAGCACTTCCACGTGATCTAGACGGCAAACCTCGTAACAAATATATTGTTAGTTATATTTATGTGTATATAAATTTACCCTCTTTTAAACCAAAAGATAAAGTAAGTCTAATGAGAAAAATACCTCCGTTCAAATCCCTTAGCCTTAAACTATATTAGAATCCATTCTTAACTCCCCCAAAGTTCCTCGAGCTCCCTACCCACCACAACTCCAAATCCAAACTCCAGCACCCTCCCTCATCCCCATCCCCATCCCCCATTTCCCCTCCCTACTTCTCCAAAACCATAAACCCCGCGCCCCCAAATAAACTCAACAAAACCGCTAACGTCGCAAACCCCGCACCAACCCTATCCCCCCTCGTAACCAACAAACTCTGCTCGCTCCCCGCACCTCCACTCCCCCCACCCATCGCAACTCCACCTCCACTCCCCGCCTCACTATCCCCTACACTCGTCCCCCCAGTCCCATTAGTAACCGGCACAAAGCCCGCACTATCCACACCCGGAACCGCAACCAGCGAACTCACTATCGCGCCCAACGCGCTCATCTGCTGACCTATCCCTTTATTCCCATCATACGTATCATCCGTCCATTTAAATCCACACGCATAATCTGGACCCGCGCATTGAGAGCCTGCTGCCTTGGCGGTGATTTGCAGAAGCGGGAAGAGGGATTTAGAGGTAAAGGGTGCGAGGATAGAAGTAGATGCTAGCCAGGTGAGAAAATAGGCTTTGAAGGATAATTGATCGGTATCGCATGTATTTGCTTTTTCGCATGCTTGTTCTGTGATGATGGAGTTTGTTTTGGTGGAGGCGAAGATGTTGATTGAGGTGTTCATTAGTTGGTTTGTGCGGTGTTGCCAGGTTGAATTGCCATCGGTCTGATCATGAGGAGGGGTTATCTGGTTAGTTTTATTTTCTTCTTCTTCTTCTTCTTCTTCTTCTTCTTCCTCTCCTTCTTTGCTTTGAGCGTATATAAAAAGCCAACAAGCATCACATTAAACGGGAATCCTCATTTATCATCCCAAGAACAAAAGCGAGAAAAAAAGGAGAATACATACAAAATTAAACATATTCGCCGCACCATGCAAGTAAATACCCGCATTATAACTCCACTGCAAATGATCGACACTCGCACAATTATCCACATCACTACTCCCATCAAAAATATTATACTCAGCATCAATCAAACCTACACTCTGTTCCCACAGCCAAATCTTCTCCGCCCAATCGGCATACGATTGATTACCCGTATATCTCGCCAATCTAGCTCCGAGATTAAAAAAACACCCATTCGCAATAGAATTCTTATACGTATAACCCGTATTGAACGGGAAAATCTGCCATCTCAAACCACCTCCACAAGTACTCGTATCCCACCGACTAGCCATTTCGTTAAAGACAGCTTGAGCCAGCGCAAGCCATTGTGGTTGATCTGGTGGAGGATTTTGAAAATTCGTCTCGGCGGCTAACATGGCTGCCATTCCCCAGAAACCTTGGTCGTCGTTTCCTTCATCTTTCGTTTGGTTTTGAGGCATATAATCAGCCATGGGACCGGCTTGGAAAAGAAGTGCTTCGGAGACTAGGCTGTTGTATGTGCTATCTCCTGTATAGCGCCAATAATCTATTAAAGTCATGAACATACCACCGCCTTCCCACCAAAAGTAAGGAGGGGGCAAAAGTCCTGGTGTTTGACCCTATAGGATCTTAGCAGGAGAATTTTATTGAAGAATGTGAAGACGTATAATTACATACTGATTCATTTCCATGATAATATGATATCAAATTTGCCGCTACCAAACTTGCGGCATTTTTTATTGAATCTGAAAGATTGGTTAAATTCTTTTTCATCACAAAAATATAACAATAACGATTTCAAATTTAGACATACCAGATTGTGAAGTATCCACCGTGAGAGCACTAGCACTAGCACCACTGCAGCCAAGTAAAGGCCATAACCAGCTTTGAATCCTCATTCCAATCAAGCTATAACCAAAAGAACGGAGAAGAAGAAGATATCGATATTGATAAAACAAACAAACAACCATAAGAACAAACCCAAGAAAGTAGGAATAATCTCTAAAAATCTTATTTTAACTAAACAGCGAAGCGCAGATATGAAAAAAGGATCGTATACGTAAGGTTAAAGATGACTGACTACCTAGATAATCTTACATGCGCAGATAATACAAATACAAATAACAATAACAACCTAGCCCTATCAAAGGAGCTCTTAGATCCGGAATCACTTATTGTATTATGTTGTATTGAATTATATAGGATGTAAGATTGATTACCCAACCTACCAGGTAACCTTATCCCAATCAAGACTCCGAGACGAAATGGGTAAGAAGCGAAGAATCCGGATTTCCCTGCTTCAAATTGAGGGAGAAGAAAAGACAAGAGAAGGAATGAAAATGAAGATAGAAAAGAATTATTAATTAGAATTAATAACTTATAAACCAGTATAACTCTAAAGTATCTAAGGAAAGTTATAGATAAAAATATAAACAAGAGAGCCAAAAAAAAAAGGAAAACAAAACAAAACAAAACAAAATACAAAACCACAAATCAAGCACCAAACACAACCATACATCCTACCAATCCGCCAAAAACTACCCATCTCATCCTCCACAGCAACCGCCGCAACCCCAGCATACGAAACACCTCCTGTGTTCATTTATCGAAGTTCAAAACTAACTTGATACAAAAATCGATTCACAGACCATGTATCCGCAAAAGCCCTGTCTAACCATTTTCGTTATTAGGTTAAAGAAATATAACATTCTTACGATAAATTATCATTATCAAAACACTTTCTTTACATACATACATACATACATACATACATTTATTTCAACTCAAGTTATTCCCATTCCAGTTCTCAATTCTGAATTCTTAAAATCTTTTGTATCCATTATCCATTATCCATTGATAGGCAGGTAGCCATCATCTCATCTCATCTTATTTCAACCCATCTCGTTTCCTCTTCCCAATTTCCAAATCTTCATCATCATCCTCTACCAATTCCCCTGCTCTACATCCACATCCACACACACTTCTACCACCTCCCCTTATTCTTCTTCCTCTTTATCCAACCCAGAAAAAGTATCCACAAGAAAGAGTGAAAAACTATCATTAAACCAAACCAAACCAAACCAAAACCCACCCACCCACTTACTTCCCTCTCAAAAAGAACGGACAGCTAAAAACGCCATTAAATGAATCATCACCCATTCCCCCTTCATATCCCATATACCCTCCCCAAATAGCAAAACCCAAAAGCCATAAAAATATTCAAGCTATTGTAATGTGAATGACTCCATAACCCAATGCCAAACTAATCCTCCCAAAAAAATGCAAAATGCCCAAGACCTGCCTCCTAGCAAAAAAAGCAAACGTCAAAAGACAGCAGAGAAGAATTCACAAAGCCATCGTGGCAACGACTGCCACAATACCTGCAAATATACTTCCTTTCAGTACACGTTCTGGATTCGAAACCAGACTATCGGCGCCACTTCTGCTAGATGAAGAGGATGAAGAGGAGGAAGAGGTATCTCCTTGAGAAAATCCACTGCTACCAGTTGAAGCAGAAGTACTGGATGATGATGTTGCTGATCCTGAGCTGGAATCACTACTGCTACCATCACCGTCAGAATGTGTATCTGGAACACCTCCACCATTGCTACCCGTGAGTCCAGGAACAGTTGCGGCTGTGGAAGCGGGAGAGGAACCAGAAGCAGCTGGTGATGCTCCTGCAGTCATGTTGAATCCCGTAGCCAAGAGGGATGAGAGAATGGTGGCATTATTGGAATCAACCACAGTGTTGTTGGTTCCCAGGACACTGTTATAATAATATGACTTTCCGGTATTGGTTCCTGGAGCAGAATTTGCATTGTAGCATGAGATGTCGACAGATTCAAATGAGGCATAATAGTAACCGTTGTTTTTGATATCTTCGGAATCCCAGTCGATCAAACCACCTGCCCAAGCGATAGTTCCAGCACCATTGGTGGAAAGACCACCAGGCCAGAGAGAGAGTTGGACTCTAGCAGGAGTTTGTGGATAGTTCCATTGGTTCGCGGTTGCATTCCAAGTATCTGCGCGCTTCTTTGTACGTCCGACTTGTCCATCTACAAGCCAAGTAATCTCATCAGGGGTCCAATCAATTTCGTAAGTGTGATAATTGGCGTATGTATCGGAAAGGGTGATGTTTAGCTCATTATCATCTAATAAAAGATTAATATCATTCCTGTATGCTCGTTGAATGTTAACTCACAATTTGTAATACCCTGGAAATAGTAATTGGATTGAGCAGTAGTCAATTCTGAACCAACAAATTCATAATCAATCTCATCCTTCACATCCGAGAAAAGAATGAAAGCCGTTACCACACCCTGACCTCTACTTGTCTTAAACTTTGCCTTCACATTTCCATACCACATATACGTTGAAGATGCCATAACTGTCCCGACCGAATTCGCCGGCATGGTCAACAACACATTATCATTATAGATAACTGGATCACCACTATAAACCCAATTTGTCTTTGATGAATCTCCCAAATATTTTGTGTTTGAAGTTATACCATCCATGCTCGTAAAAGTATATGAAGCACTTTCGCAGACGGGTTCGGGAACGCAGGAATCGAGGGAAAATGACATTCGTGGATCACAACCTCCGAGACAATATGCTCCAGTTCCACATTCTCCATATTCTGAAATCATTAGTATTTTTCATTGTAATTATAAATTTAAAGACAATATTACTCACGAGAGCAACATGGAGCATCTTCAGGACAATGGCTGTCAAGACTACAAGCAGCAAATGCCACTGATGCTGAAGCCAAACCGGCCAACAATTTTGATGTTCCCACCATTTCTATATGTATATGCAAGGGCTTAAAAAAATTACCACCAAAATCAATACCGAAGCGATTGGCGATATCGAGGACCTTTTATGGTGGTACGAATTGTTCGATGGGTGGAAAGTTGAATACAGTAGATAGGTATGTAATAAAAGGATAAGATTAACGGATAATTGCAGATGAATATCTTCGTATCGAGTAAATAAGGATGCAATGCCAGTTGATAATTCTCTCTTTTTCGAAAGTTATAATTTTCTGGTGACCCCAATATCCCTATTTCTTTTCTGGTCGTGATGTTGGTAAAACCGTTGTGATATGCATGTACTGTTCCTTCATGCAGTTCCTTCTCTGATATCCGCCTTAAGATAGAAAGTTTAATAGAGTGATTGCTTGCTTGGCGATGTCGTGTAATGGAAGAATCTATTCACAAGCGAATGTATTTGACAGGAAGGAATATGAATCTTTGACGACAAATAACGAGTGATGTCGTGGATGAAAAGTGATTGATTTATTCTTGAAATAATAATTCAAGTGGGATATGGTGAAGGAAAAGGGAGAGAAACATCCATTTTTATGTAATGGGGAGACTAATAAACTCGAGAGTCCAGGCGGCGATGGCAGTGATGGTTGTGATGATCCATGTAATTAACATCCTAGTCTTACCAACTAGTAGATGTGCTATGTCTAAGGCGGTTACATCGGAATATATTCAATCTGGGGCTTAGAATCTATTGATGTAGGATCAGATCTTAGTTGATATTCAGACATCCATTCAAAACTTATACATAAAATATAACACCAAAGAAATCACTTCAAAGAGTCTTCAATTCCAAAGATATTTATTCAACCTTATATTCAACTCCAACCTTCATCTTCGCAATAAACTTCCATCAAGATAAACTCTATCTCGATCTTCCCCCAGCCATCATACATACCATCCCGACATGAACATTTTCTCACTCAAGCCACGGAGCTCCCGGTAATTATTTCTCCTCCGTATTTCTCTCCGTAATTCCACTTTTCCCCTTCCATTCCATTTCTATTTCTATATTTGGCAGAAAGTGGGATCATCCATCACGCACCAAAATGTATGGAGAACCTCACCTTATCCACATCCACATCATCCAGATCATCCATCTGTCCATCTGTCCATCCACCAATCAACACACGGAGATATATGGAGAATCTCGTACTCAAGCCAAGATGTTACACTGAAGGAGGCAAATGATGGGAAAAAAAAGACTAAGAAGGAAAAATAAAATACCTCACAGTTTCTATCTAAATTTGTAATCTTCACCTCATGGGTACGATGAAATACAAAGTGATTCCTCGAATGATCATTTTTGGCCACCGAGGTGAATACGATGATTACGAGTAATAGAGTAATTATACTACACGTGTAATAATGCTGATGAATGGGATTGTGTAGTAAGGTAATCTATCTATCAGATAAAGTAAATACTCGAATTTTGACATTAAAGCAACTACCCAGATCATTTACATTCAATAAGACTTACAATGTATTATATCACAACATCATTTTCTAAATAAAATAGTACGTACGGTATGTAAAAACCCTAATCCCAATCATCCCCAAGCCCGCTCCCGCTCCGCTCAAATTCCGGGGATACCTAGGCAATTCCCAAATAAAACTGTAGATTTTTAGTTTCAACAATAGTGGCTAAACCCTTGAAAACCCTGAAAAAATATATCTTTTGGGGATAATTATATGACGATCCCAAGGTCTTTACAATGGAAAAAGTACTACCAATAAGACTGTTTCTTAATTGACACTAAGAAATAAAAAATCCTATGTCTCACTAGGTACTCATCTGATAATAACAGAGCACAGAGTACAATATATTTTGTACCCGCCACAATGCCAAGCCCCTTCTCTCCGCAGTCCCACCACCTCACAAGTGTTACTCACCCCTTACAAAAACCAATTCAAGTGGGAAAACATTATAAATAATCAATCAGCCTTATGAGTACATCACTTCCACTCATATCGAAACAAAATCTAATCCTGATGAGAGGATATAGATGAATCTGCTCATATCTCATGATATGAAGTCTCGTGCACAAAGGGATAGAGTATCCGGAGGTCATCTCATTCAGGACATACCTAGTTACAGTCACCTCATCTCATCTCATTTTCAGGAACATTGTTCCTGGATCTCAGGCTGATAGCTAACTTATCTAGTATATAGATGGGTAAGATTACTTATTAGGTAGTGGTACACAGCCTGCACACTCATCAAGCTATTGAAACTTGGATGGTTCTAATTACGTAGAGAAGGAAGCAATAAAGAAGAGAATATATATATATATATATACATCTGTATATTTTTAACCACAAGGAGATATTTAGATGGATATATTACGAATATCATATCTAGCTACATATAATAGATAGATGCTAGATAAATAAACAGTAATTAAGTATCATAATAATAACGGCCCAATCGATATTTTACGAAGCTCCCGTCTAAACTCCAGACCCCAAACTTAAACTATATTAACCCGGAATCTTATATCCAAGCTATTCCATCTAATACCTAGATACTCACCCACATACGAGTACATTCAAGCTCAAAAACATAATTCAAAAACAAAAAACATGTCCTACTCACTAGCCCCTCGGCTTATAGTCTCACTTCCTGCGGCACCATTGTTATCTTGTGAGACTAACACACTAATCTAATCTAGCTAGCCACTTGTGTTAAATCTATAATACAATACAATATAGAAGTACACAACTCATCTTATTAAAGTGAAGGTTAATTTAGCTTGTATCTATGTTTTGTGGGGTAATTATATGATCTTATATATACATAAGAATCACAACAAGCATCACCAAATTATCAGCTCATCACTTTCTTCATCTCCAGCTATTTCACTCAGAAAATTAGAAAATGAAAATACTATATTGTTACCACACTACACTACACTATAACACTTTATCTCTTCTCCCCTACCAACTTCCTCTTTTGCTTTCTTACCTTATTATCTCCACCTCTTCATTCCTATCATATCCATCCCCAGCCCACAGAATATATATGCTGTTCCTACACCTCTTTATACTCTGTCCTGCCATGTCCTACCGTAGCCCTATCCTATCCACCAGACCAACACTCCTTGACCAACCCTCTCTGGAAATAAAGAGAATCCACCTAATACCGATTTCCAAACCGCGATTTCGATACTTCGATACCTTGACGTTACTTAACATCACATCACATAACACAATGAAGAAATCAATCAGTCAAACCATCCTACCACCCTTCCCCCCTTCCTTCCTTGCCTCCCTTCCATCCATGCATACCCATCCATCCAACTAACGAATTTCCCACTCGGTCAATTTCCAACTCGCTCACTAGTATCCATCCACCAACCAACAACCTCACAAACCCAAACCTCACACACCCAAACCCCACAGATCCAAACATCGCACACGGGAAGAAACAAAAAGACATCACAAGATTCACATCTGAAAATTGTATCAATACATCAATACATCAACCAATACATGAACAAATCACCAGAACCAAGGAAAGTAGTCCTTCATCCCCTCAAGAAATGAGCATAAACATAACTATTATAAAAAAAAAGAAGAGACAAGCTGCAAAACTCTCCAAGGAAAATTCAGGAAAAGAAAAAGAAAGAAATCCAATTTTCTATTTCCTCAAACTATTTACTCGTTGACCTTTATACCAAGATGCTATTTCAATCCAATCCAATCCGGATATCAATCCCATCCAAATCCCATCCAAATCCAAGTTTCAAATCCGAATCCGAATCACACTCCCCAATCCCAATCCCCCTCTCAAACTCTCAATCCATCCAGGGAACAAAGCCCTTCGCAACAACCAAAAAAACCAAACACATACATCATCGCAGAATTAATCAAAAATATCACTCAAAAGAAAAACTTCAAAAAAAACTGCAAAAAAAACTTCCAAAAATATATATATATCTCCAAAAACCCTAGAACTTTTCTAGCAGAAATATAACCAAAAAAAAAACCAACAAAAAGAAGAAGATGCATGCTTGTATATATAAGAGGAGTAGGTAGATACCTAAGATCCTAGGATAGGTAATAAAGGCACATTTCTCTCTCTCTTGGGTTAAAGACCCCGTCCTCAAAATCAAGAACCTAATGGCTAAGATACTAACTATACTTTCCGAGCTTTTCCCCCCCTTCCCCCTTTCCCCCTTTCCTTTCGAAAAAAAAGAAAAAACAAAAAAAAAGAACAAGGTATTTCGAAGAAAAAAAAAAGAAAAATGTTTTCAAGAATAAAAGTTTTTCTGAACAAGAGAAGTATTCCTCCCTCCCCATCACTCTCCTGTTCCCCTCCCCCTCCTCTCCCCCAGCCCCTCTCTTTATATTTTCCCGCCAAAATTATCTTTGGCATATTGTTCGCATGCCTATGGTGAAAGAAAGTGTGGATGTAGGTTAGTCAGGTGTTTTTTTGTCAAGTTTTGGTTCCCATGTATCAATACTACTCGTACCCATCCATACTCATACCGATACTACAACAGTATACATATGTAAAGACAAGTATGTCTCAGAACATACATATACAAATACATATACCACCTCCCTTCCCTTCCTTCTTCTCCCCTCCCCCCCCCCCCACAAAAAACAAAAACAAAAACAAAAACAAGCCCGAAAAAAGAGAAGGAAGAAAAAAAAAAAGAAGTCTAACCTTAGCGGGCTTTCCAACTTTCTGTCCAATAGCCTTCCACTTATTTGCCTCGTAATCCTTAATGGCAGCGAGTAAAGCCTGACTCTATTTAAGCATCAGCACGTAGCGTATGCATCATGATGCAAAGACCGAACGTACCTCATCTTCCGCGAATTCCGCATAATGCATGTCCTAAAAACCTAGTTAGTCTATGATCCCGCCATCTAAACTACTTTTTATCCAAGCGAGACAAGTTGTCCAAATGCAAAAGAGTATGAGAATGGAAATATGTATTTACCTTGTACCAATGCTTTTTAACACTTCCTTCAGTTCTCGCTGGGAAAGTCTGCAAAAAACAAATTCAGATTCAAAGTCTCTGTTTTTTTTTTGTCTCAAGGCTTTGTGTGACGTGACATGAAATCTCTTTTTAAATTATCCCAATAGTTGATTTTTGTTTTATCTTACCTTTGCAATATCCGCCCAGCTATTACCTGCATCTCTCATATTCTTTAATCTTTGCTCTTCAGCAGGCGTCCAAGGAGTATTGGTACGACTCTTTTTGGCGGGTGGTGCCATCGACGTTGCCATATTCGGATCATCTAAGCCCCCTGAAGAAGGTCCTGCGATAGATGAACCCGACTGCATGTTGAAAGCTGAAGTATTCGTCGCAGTCGCTGGACCCGAGGCGCGCCTCTTATTTCGAGCACTAGCTGGCGAGGGGATCTCAGATTTGAGAGTAGACGTGTCACTGGTCGATGGATGATTGTGAGAGAGAGAAAAGCTCACGTTGGGATCGATTTCTTGTCTATCTACACGCTGAGACATTGGATGAATGGGTGGGGGTGAGTGCGCGGGAAACGTAAAGAAGGCAGAGAAATCTTCGAGGTCGGGAAGGTTCGAGAAGTTTTTGGGTGGTTGTTGCGCGAGAGAGGTGTCGGAGGGAGCTACAGGCTCGCGTGTGGATTGGTTCATAAGATCACCGTGTGAGGCTGGGGTATTGGTACAAAGGTACTTACGTTCTCATGTACTTGGGAACGTTTGAATGTGGTCAACAGGGCTGACATCCCTTTCTCTGCATATCTTTCCGAAGACCGTTGGAAGCGCTTGGCACCACTTCGGATCCTAGGACAACCCGTAAGGCGTCTGGGGAAGTGGAGAGGTTGAATGATATAGTCGATGATCCATTCATCTAATATGGTGTGACGAGCAAGAATTTGTGTGAAGATTGATGACGGGGCATTTTGTTGTTATAGGTGTGATCTGATGACTAGACGGCAGGCGGCCACAACTTGACATTAATAAGTACCCTCGGTACATGTTCTTGGAAACATGTGGACAAGGAATAAAAACCCGGAAGAAACAATAATGAATATGCCTGCCTACGATCGGGCCACAGTACATACATGGTACCGATAGGACTTGTAATGACTTCTGGGCGGTTGAGGAGCCAGTTATAGGTCTATCGCACACGCTACAAAATTTCTTGAGATGCATCGCCATAATTCCAAGGTATTGGCCATGTATTAAGATATATTTGTTAGCCCGAACCTTACTTTTCAATTTCTCATTTCCAGCGCGGCTTGCGAGGACGGAAAGTGAAGGGATTGACCGGCTCGAATTGCTAGAACAGGCTGGCAATTGGTGTGGGTGAGAAATGAGCATACATGAAATGGTTAATATCCATGTATTTTCCGAGTGGAAAAGATCGCCAGATTCACGTCTGCGTTTATGTGTAGACATTTGTGTTACCACCAAAAACCTAGGGTTTGTAGAAGTCCTCTCTAGGTAGCAATGACGAGGAGACACCCCAAAAGCCTTTCGTATTTCTCCGGCATTTTGGTTACACCAGGCAGGGGATGAACGTGGGTTGTTGGTGAAGAGGATGCAGTTGATTGCATTTCATAATTTTCCTTGTCCACGGAGAGCAGTAAGTCATCGTGACGCAGAATTTCTGCCGGCTTTTACTTGGTTGCTTCAACTCAGCTCGCCGTGCAGTGAGATGCATGTAATGGTGTGAATAGAATTTCTTGATTGGATGTTGGAAAAATGTCGATTGTCTGAGAAGAGATCTGAATGGTTGTAAGAATAGTCTTGTCGTTTAAACTAGAACCGAAAGCTGCGGGGTATGCAACATTCGGTACAGTATCCCATACATCTCGCACTTTACCTAGTTAGAATCATATTAACAAACGAAGTTATGATCTTGGAGCTTCCCATTTAAAACTATCTCACCGATGTGTCCACTGTTTCTTTTGTATTCATTTCTGTACCTGTCATAGAAGTATTTAATCAATATTGCTCTCGTTGGAAGAATAATGATGTAGTATATCCTAACTCGGGGAAATATCCCAGCAATTATTGCCCTCCCGTATCAAAACCCTGAAATCAAAGCGGTGTATAGGGGATTCATGTTCTAGATGAGGCTATCGTACTTCTCCCCTTCTCATCAAGATCTTGGCTTGACTTTGTTGTCACTATCAGGTCAATATGAATTGGTTCGTCACCGTTCGTGGCATCCCCCTATCTAATTTCTGTTCCCCTCTAGGTTGGTTTCCGTCCCTTATTAATTGGCCATCCATTGCATGACCATGCGTGTACGAGGCATCAAGCTGGCAGTGTTTGGTTAATCTGACAGCACTGTGCATCTTTCAATCCTTTGACATCAATTACATATATCTCCGTAGGTACAGTACAAGTAATGACCTTTGGGTTACCTTGATAATGCAGGTAAATAATAAGGCCAAGGTATAGGGCGTAAAGTGTTCATTGTGAATGGTAGAAATGTTTGCTATCAACTGCAAGGCGTTCCCGATGATTCGAAATGGCGTTGCTTTGCCGCAGCCTGCACCATATATTCGCCGACATAGTATTCAAATTCCCAATGCGAAATGAATAGAAAAGCGGTATATGGACTCGATGGCACTTCCGTGCCGGTTATTGGATAATGAACGGGATCCTCGGGCCGTGATTGGAAAAGACTGGTTGGGATTCTACACCCAACAACATGACTGGTGGGACCCGACCGTTTGGATTGTTTTTTTTTTCAAACAATAGATTTGAACTTTCGAAATCCATAAAGAAGAGTTGAACTATAGCAAGCAAACAGTTTTCGCTTTTCAGATGTTTGTTTCAAGGGGAACCTCAAGAGGAATTGAGGGGTACCAAGAAGCTGACAGGTATTACTCATCCGAGGAACACTAAAAGAGTCTTCCGTGTTGAAACGGCTTTTATTTTTCATTTGTTTTGTTTGATGTTAATGTTTTAAGGTAACAAACAGCAACAGCCCCCTCAGGTTCATTCCACGGAGGTTTTGAGATGGTGGGTTCACCTGGTGGTTGTCTAGTTTGTTTAGTTTTGTTTCTCCGTCAATCAAAGCTCAAGGTAACTCGTGACTATTTCCTCCTCGACGGCTATAAGGTTATTATGGCATTTAGAGAAACTACAAACTACCTCCCGTACTCTACCTCGTGAACAATGAACTGTGGTGAGACTGTCAAATTGAATACCTCCGGATACATGCATAATCTTGGCTAACCAAAGGAACGGTGTTATGTATCCTGGCGTATCTGCACCTAGCCATACTTGTCAAACTATAGGATAAGTTATCGGAGGAAAAGGATGCCGGTCAGTCGCATCCGATCACCTGCGGTATTTCACCAAAATGAAGTCCGAGAGGAAAAAGAGGTGCGCTATCATCACGTGATTTACACGTGAGAGATTATATGCAAAGTGGAATGAATGCACGGACTTCTATATCTTGAGTAAAAGAAACCATCTACTGTACAAGATCTCACATTATAACATGTATTGTTTCAATTGCATCTTGTTACCTTCATCTGACAATATTTGAAAGGATCATATAATTCGGATAGGTGAAATCCGACCATGTGGGATGAGAGATGGGTGAGAGGAGGGTGAGACTGGTGACCGGTGCGAGAGAAGGGGGGAGGGATAGAACAAGTTTCTAAAAGTTCCATTCCATGGTGGAAATTTGCGGAGGAGGAATGATGACAGGATTTATTCAAAATCCAAACACAGCATATCGTCAAAATGAAGGTCGTGACCAAAGGTACAACAGCGCGACGGGCGCATAAATAATCTAAATGATTAATTGAACTTATTCCTCCCGACCAGTTTAAATCATCTTTATTGGTGTTGTGTTTTCCTTACCAAGGTATGTAATAATATTACCATATCTACATCTGGTATTATGTATTATGTATGTATGATATGTATGATGTCCCTTTACCATTATGAAAATCTCTCGTTTTCATGTGATGACCTCGAGACATAATGGGTGACAGGATTCCATCGACCTTGTTTGAGGCCCGCGCCACCATATTTATTAACCCATTTAATCCATTTCATCCATTTTCATCCAATACTTGCTCGAATTGTTTTCAATTCAAGAGATGTCTTTAGGTTACCATTATTGGTATGGTACATCGTAGGTATGTATACGTATACGGGATAAATGAATATTGTCAGTAGTAGTGTCATCCCGAAGAGGAGAAGTCGGATTGATTTGGAAATGACCGGAGAATCGAGATGCTATGAACTTCACAAATGTACGGAGTACTCTCTGTATGTATTGAACAAGGTTGAAAGTAAGCTTAACGTCGGTGAATGATTCAATTCAGGGTAGGTGTGGTAGGTGCGGTGGGTGCTAGAGGAGAGAGTAGAGGGTGCTGGGTGCTAGACAAGGGTTGGATCTTTCTTCCTCCTTCCCCCTTCACAACCTTGGCTAAGACCTTCATCTGAAAGAGGAAATATAAAATATAAAATATAAAATATAAAATCCCAATTAGTCCATCTTCCCAGTCGAGATTCCCACCCATCCCCTTTGAGTTCAATCTTTCTTATCCTTCCTCCTTCCATGAGTAGCTATCCAATTTCAAACTTAAGCATACCACCCTCCCTAATAAGAAGCTACATCAAATCCAACATGGGTTATACCTTAACCCTTTTACCTTTCACTTACTTTCCTATAGGGCTGTTGTGGCTGTCAAAATTAAAGCCCTTGGTGTCTTGGTGACCAATACCTCGTACACCAGACTTGCCTAGACCTACCCACAGTACGGAGTACGTACCTAGCAATACACACCTTTAGGATCATGATACCTTACCCAAAAAGATCGGACGTTCTCCCTTCCAGATACTTGCCAATCTCTTCTTTTCAACACTTGTATTGCTCCAATCTGCAAAATTGAGTATCTTACATGATTTGAGACGAACAATGAAAAGATGTTGGAAATGGAAATATCACTTCGATCATTTGACTCGAAAAGCTCCAACCATTCCAACATCTCAAAATACCTACGAAACATCTTATGCAAGAATACTTCATTAATGTCAGACTTTAACCCATTCTAACCCGACCAACCGTCTACCTCTAATCAATACCCACCCAACCTCCCGACTTAGTGTTTTTAAGCTTCCTTGATTCAGATTCGGGAGTGAGCCAAAGGGCGTTTGTGGTATTTCCTGCGAGTGCCAGAGCTTTGAGTTAACACAACGTTTCTTAGCACCTTGGCCAAGTAGAGATCGGTGTCGTGCCTGTGCGTGTGCGGGTGCGACGAGAAATATAATGACACCTATCCTATTTCGGATTTGTTTGCTCCTATTATTAACCTGTCATTCATCGTTAGTACTTTTCATTGCTCAAGTATCGATGGCATAGGGCAGGATAGGTGGTACTAATGAACCATTCAAAACGCCCTCTCAATGGTCCAAACACTCAAACACCAAGCATGATCAAAGAGGCGCGCGGCGATTGTTCCAACTCTGGTCTTAATTACGTCCGATTTCCCTGATTGTTCATGCACTCGAAGCTTTTTACTAGGAAGGGGGAATGAGATAAGATTTTTAACGTCCTTGGATTTGGTGGCTCGAGGGTCAAAATGAGGGTCAGTGAGGGTCACCCCAATCCCAGCACGAAACTCTTCGAAACTCGCTTCCCCCTCGACCCCTCTAGGTGTTGTAACATTGCAGAATTCGTCAATTTCAATCTTTCACACTTTGTTAAAGTTCATTGCGATAATGTAGTCTTAATTACATAGCAATTGTGATATCCCTAATGAAAGAGCGCCATGTTGCGAAGTCGCATGGATGTTATGGAAAGTTCAACCATCCAAGAGGTAGCATTTATGGAAATTCATTTCCCGGTGGACATCCTGGAAAGTTTTCCTGCGAGATGCGAGATATTGGGGCGGGTTTTGAATATCATCGACGTTATCATATTTGAGGCCCCGCCTCAAACGTCAAACAGACATTTGCATCATTTGCATCATTAACCCTCGTATCTGGGAAACACTCTCTTGATGCAGAAACGGGACGAAAAACTCATGGAGATATGCAACTCCACCCATGCAAAATCAGAAACTGTGATGAACATCGATTCCTCGTCATTCCCTGCAAGAACGTTTTGAACTCCATATGTCTCTGAACTTGGTCTTATCGATACTCCAGACAACCAAGTCGATTCTTCATATAATATACATCGTTCTGCTCTTTAAATTTTTTCCCTTCTTTCCCTACACTTGACGTGACTACTTATTTCGCAGCTAATTTTTACTTTCTTTTCTTTACCAACTGGCTTGGCTGCTTTACATTCTTTATTGTAGTTATATCTAGTTTTATTTGCTCCATATAAGTCTTTTATAATCTCGACTTTTTGACAAAGATTACATTCTACTACAACAACATTTTCCAAACATCCTCAATTCTTCGATTGCGAATTGACCATCTTTTACACAACATACTCTTCAACTCTTCAGCTTTTCAGCACAACAGGTTTCCGATTAAAACACAAATCAACTTGTATCATCATGTCTTCGAACCAAATGAACACCCAAGTGGCTTCATCTACATACGTTCCAGTCGACGTGGCCCAACGACACGAATATGGCATCCAGAAGAATCGTAAAACGGCTTCTACTGGTGGTGGCAGAGCATGGAGCGAGGATGAGGTACGAATAGGATAAAAATAATGTCATGAGGAAACTTACTAACCAAGTTCTCTATAGGAGGTTTATCTCCTGCAAACCCGTCTCCAGAAAATGCCTTACAAGCACATAGCTTCGCATTTGAAAAAGACTGAATTGGCTTGCCGTCTCCACTACCATCAATTGTCACATGGGAGCAATCGCCGCAAGCGCACTAACTCGATGAACTCTTCCGACAGCTCTGCATCGGAATCTTCGGTCCTCCCTCTTCGGCTACCATCTCCAATCAACGAAAGTACACATCTCCCAGCGACACCACCTGCCTACAACTACTCACCTCAATCACCTCATCATGTTCAGCTCCCATCCACATCTTCACTTATATTTCGCTCAGCCTCCAATAGCCCTTCTCGAACGCTTGGCCATCCAATTGCTATTCTACCCAAGCCGTGTCCTTCTCGATGTGCAATTACTGATTCCGCCGCCAACCAAACCCTCCGTCTCGACTGTATCATGACCTCAACGCCAGTCACCGTTGCCAGTGTGGACAAGGAGCGTCTCCGTCGTGTTTACGAAGCTCATCGAAACTCCTTCTGGAACGTTATCGCATCTGAGTATGGTGGAGGTGTATCTCCTCTGTTGTTGGAGGAAACCTGGAAGCAAGATGTCGCATCCAAGGAGCCACCAACTCCATGTGTGTCTCCGGACATGGCAAATATCAACCCAGCAAGTTATCACTACAACACCCAAGCTCCTCTACGATTGCCATCGCCCGCCCAGGAAGCCAAGAATAACGCTACCAGTATCTCAGCACTTCTCGGTATCGATGCTAGTCCTCGTAGCCCTAAAGAGAGAGAAATGATCAAGAGGTTGGAAGAAAGCAGGGAGATGTCTTGAATGAATTTTTCTTTTCATTTTCGCTGACGGCTATTCGCGATTTCACTTCTAGTGATTCAAAAGAAATGTTGCTTTTATTGACAAGACATGAATTGATGATGGAAAGGGTGGGAAAAGGGAGTTTATGGATGGAAATATGGGTATTTGCGCGATGATCTTATCCTTCTCGGCGCAATGAATGGGATATTCAAATCTATCTATCTATCTATCTATTAAGAATTTTCAGTAGGGTAACTCATACCCATACCATAGCAAGCTTTTGATCGCAAGAAATAACCTACCAAACGTGGAAATCACGCATATGAAATTCAAATCTAACTATCACCTAATTACCTACCCAGGTACCTAGTACGATCTTACTCTTTTCTCCAAATTGTTTTGCGAATGGTTTATTTGTTTATTTCTTTGCTTGTTTACTTGTTTACTAATAGTTGTTTACTTGCGAACACCTCCGTGATTCCAAAACATCCCTTCGGGTTTCGAATTCATGCATCCATCTCCTTTTCGCAAACCTATAGGATGGTGGATGGTGGATGGCGTCTAAAACCATTTTGGTATCTATCCGCCAATAAGGTTATGCATGAATCGGATATCAGATGAAACGTTTCGGATTGTGTTTTTCTTTTGAAGTAGGTAGGATTATTTGTGTTTATGATATATTGATAG
Organism: Sclerotinia minor; assembly: GCA_025389075.1. Lineage (NCBI taxonomy): Eukaryota > Fungi > Ascomycota > Leotiomycetes > Helotiales > Sclerotiniaceae > Sclerotinia > Sclerotinia minor. The sequence continues at coordinate 1,860,868 of QRFH01000006.1, forward strand.
GTAGGTACCTATTGATATTGATATTGTTTCCTTTTTGTTTCTTGTTTTCTATTCTTGGATTGGGAAAAGTAAAGATGCTGGATGGGTGAGGTTTGAGATTTGGTTTGATGGGACGTTAGACGTTCATTCAAAGTTAACCTTATCGGTCAGTGGACAATGGCGGAACTCTTATTTAGTGGGGATTTCCGGGATGATAAGGGTCCCGGAGATAAAGAGATTTAACTGTACTGTACTGTACTGTACTCCGTATCCTGGCATTTAACGTCCCTAGTCATTATTACGTAGGTAACTAACCTTACCTACCTTACCCCAGATCCCAGATCTCAAAATATCTATCCTCCCCCTCCCTCTCCTTTTCCTATCATCAGTCCTTTTCTTCCTCACGATATAATGTCACACGCACTCCTCAAACATGGCACTCGTCATCTTCATACCACCAAACCTACAGCCGCAGCCGCATCCGTATCCGTCGATATGCTCTTGCAAGACTGGAAATCGCAATCGCGTGAATTAATCCGCTCACAATTCCTCGATAGAAATCAACTCCGGAAATTAAATGCTACGCTTCCCTACCCTACTTTCCAGACCTCTCCCGATACTGCCATCCCTTTCGTCAACTCAAAGCGTAAACACACTCCTACTTCCATTCCTCCGTGTCACCATCTTGTATATTTCACCCCGTCGGATGCGGAGCGTGAATTGGGATCGGATGGATCGGATAGGATATTCAATCCACCAGGACCTTTTACAAGGAGAATGTGGGCGGGAGGGGAATTGGAATGGGTTAGTGGGAATGAGCTAGCTGTAGAACAGACGGTGGTAGAAAAGACAAAATTGGAAAGTGCAGAGGCGAAGAAGACTAGAAATAGAGAGGATATGTTGGTCGTGGGGGTAGAGAAGAAGTTTGAGAATTCGAAAGGACTTGCGCTTGTAGATCGAAGGTACGTGATCCTTATTTCGCCATGATGTCTGGATTCAAGAAGAAAAGTTCATTATACATGTGGAGTGAGGAAGAGGTAGATTTAATTTTCATTCTCCTGTAATCTGAACTATACATATCATAGGTACTAATTCAATACACAACCAGGAATTGGATATTCAGACGAGCAATTGATCCGAGGAACCCCCTTCCTCTTCCACCATTACCTCCTCGTGTTCCATTTCCCTCCGCTCCATATATACGCGATATCATTCATACACCCGTATCTCTATTCCGTTTCTCGGCTCTAACATTCAACGCGCATAAAATACATTATAACCGTGACTGGTGTCGGGAAGTAGAGGGACATCGAGATTGTGTCGTACATGGTCCGTTGAATTTGATACACATGGTTGATTTCTGGAGACATGTTGCAGAAGAGAAAGAAGCAAAAGCAAAAGGTACAGGGGATAATATTAATCAAATATCGTTTCCCAAAAAGGTCATGTATAGAGCTACGAGTCCGCTTTATGTAGGAGAAGCTTATAGGATTTTGATGGAGGAGGAAAAAGAAAAGGTCTCTGAGATGAAGATTGTAGATGGATTTGGGAACGTGGCTATGGTAGGTAAAATTGAACGGTGGTGATGCTTATGTTGTGAGATGTTTGCTATGATCCGAGGACATCTCGTGTTCCTTCGACTATATCGGATAATATCGAGTACAGTACTCCGTATATTCTATTGTATATATCCTTCCACTCATCTTATGTTCAGGATGTTGCCCTCGCCTGTACCTTTTCGTCCAATCAGACCATTTAACCTTCACAGATCCAGCTTTTAGCCATGATTTGAACATCTACAGAAACATCGTCGGATTTGGAATATCATTTATCAGGATCTTTGGCTTTGGGATTTCATCTATCGTTAAGAAACAATCTCATTATTACGCAATACAAAATTCGAATCCCTATTCAGCCTAAGGAAAAGGCTGGCAGGTCGTGGCCAAATTTCCAGTCGACAAGTACTCAAGCTTCGAGACATTGTCTCCTTCTCCTACTACCAAATCAAACGTTGTCAACCACTGTAGCGTATCAATTGGCTTTGTGGCTGTGTAAAGATAATATCCACCAATCTCCTCACTTGCTTTCTCCATAACCGTACGTTGTACCCCGAATTGACTTATAATTACGCCTGGGGTGGCGCGTTTGTAAACCCAGTCAAAAGCTACAGGTTCCCCGACACGATCGGCGCGGACCGCGGCAGTGATGGTTAGATTCCACTGGCCTGCTTCATTGACGGATACTTGTGGTTGACAGGATTGTGGTGCTTGCAAAAGAATTGTGTCAGAGACGGGAAATCCGAGGCCATTGTTGGTGTCGATCTCATCAGCTTCGCCAGCTGTATGGATGATAACGTCGAAAGATGAGATGCTTGATGTAACGTCGAAAACAGTGTCGATTTCATAGAAGGTGAAGATCTCGCGGTCGAATCCGTAGCTTTGGCCAAGTTGCCAGAAACCGCGTTGGGTTGAGATGGTAGTGTTTGAGAGGTTGTTATTACGATCGCGGTATCGAAGGGATACGGTAACGTTGTCGGCGTTGCGGTTGGTGGTACGCACGCGGATGGAGCCTGTGAAGGATAATGTGTTGTTTGCATTTAAGGAGAGGGAAAGATCGGATGGCTTCACTTCGATGGGTGTGATGACTTCCGAAAGTGTGACGCTTGCAGGAACAGTATCGATCATGCGCGCAAAAATGTCGCGACACTGCGCTTGGAAATTAGATGGATCTGCGAGGGCAGTCATGGTTTTGTTGTTATCAGCACCGAAGATTCGCTTGTCGGAATTGAAGGCGTCGTTTTTACCAATCACGAGCATGTCGATTGATTTATCATCTAGGTATTCGGTTACGATGTTGTTGGTAAAATTATCGTATTTGCTGTTGAAATGTGGGAAACTGTCGGCGTCACTATCACCAGTAATCTGAGGAAAATCAACACCATGAACTCCTCCGAGAACATGTCCACATGCTACCATGGTAATCATCTCGGTAGTGTTGAAGCCCTGCTTGGCGAAAATCGCAGTATGCGTAGCCAAATCTTGATCAGGCTCAGGAACACCAGGGACACCAGCCTTCACAGCATCGATTCGACCAGCTCGATATGGAACAATGGGACCTCCACACGCCATAGATGAAACCACGACAGCCATGGCGAGAAGATCAGACGACGAGGATCGGATTGAGACATAATTGTTTGTGAATCCAAAAGTCCCATTGAAAGCTGAGCCAGGATTCTCCGCACGACCAAGCTCATATGCTATTGATGCGTCCAGTCCTCCAAGTCCGGTCTCTACATCATGCGTAGCCATATCATGGTAGGCTGTCCTGACCCATTCTGCAGCGGTCTGTCGATTATTGCCAGCGGATGAGAAAGAGCATGGCGTTACACCTATTTTTATTTTGAGAGATTAGTGATATGCTCTGATGATTGCTGAAGATGTATATATTTTTTTTTCTCATGACGTAAGATCTTACCATCTCTAAATCCATACCGTTTATATCCAGCTTGTAGGTACAGATAATCTTCCAACTCATCGTATTTTGAAGGCCAGGTGTATGCTGCGTTTACGGATAGCATGGGCAATAAGCCCATGCTAATTACGGATCGTGTTCTCATTTTTCGTTTTTGGTTTTTTGAAGAGAGAAAATTATTGGGTAGGATGGTTATGTACAATGAATGAAAACGAATGGATGTAATACAGTAGTATGTATCGTAGGTAATGAGTGATTATTAACGATATCGAATATTCAGTAGGAAGAGTAGAGCATTCTTTGGAATTATATATATATATGTAGATGCATGGTGCATGTGCAGTAAGGTAAGGTAGGTAAGTGGATTGCAATTAATTGATGCATTGATTCATTTGATTCATTGATCGATCGACCACATTCCGTTCTAACTTCTTGTAACCTTCAAGAACGGTGAAGCCCATACATACATATTAGGGGGGAGTACGGAGTAAGTTAAGGTTAATTAATTCAATTCAATTCAATTCAATTCATCACATTCAATTTACATCAATAATACTATAAGTCTAGTACTCTACTTTCGGATCACCTCTAATATATATAGACCATCTTTTTATATCAAAAATCATCATTTTCAACTATTAATAACTTTATAATGAATTGATGGAATTTGATGAAATTTGAATTGTAAGATTATATTTATGATATAATTATAAGTCAATTCTGGAAATTTCTCTGAGAGTTTGAATAATTTTATTAATTGGAATATAAATATTTATATAAAATTATGATTTTTAATTATTTATAATATAATTAATCGATTAAATAAATGAATGTATTTTGAGAAAATGATTTATAGATAGAAATCTCTATAATAAATGAAAATATTTTGATTTTTAATCTTTGTAAATTTTAAAAAAATATAAATAAATAAAAGTTTTTTGATATAATTTAAAATTTAAAATTCTGATTTATTTTATTTGATTTTATTTGATTTGAAGATTTTCAAAAGAAATAATATAGTTTAATTTTAGTATTTCTTATTGAAATATCAATAGTTGAAAATGACGATTTTTGATATAAAAAAGTGGTTTATATTAAAGGTGGTCTGAAAGTAGGGTATTAGACTTAATAGCAATAGTAATTAGTAGTAAATTACAATCAATGCAAGCAAGATCGACTTCGATACGAATGAATGAATACGGATTCTTATGTGCCAAGATCTCCTTTTTCTAGCTCTTTTTTAGTTTTTTTTTCTTTTTCTGGGGGGGGATTTTTCGGGTTCCTCGTATTGCATGTTTTCGTGGCTCGTATTGTGTTGGCAACTTGGTGTGTAGTGAGTGCATGTGCATGGTGCGTGGGATGTATGTGTGAGACTTTTCTTGAATTTATGTATATTTAGAATGTCATTAGAGGTTAGATAATACTGGGTATACATACTCACTACTAGAGACTAGATATTAAGGATTTCGCGGTGTGTAAACTTTATGTGGGTGGAATTTTTTCCTTGCGCGGAGAGGGAGACGGAGACGAAGAGGGAGGTGGGAGGAGTCAGGAGGAATCTCAGGAAATTTGAAAAGGAGGGGTGGGATCCGATGTATGGTATGGTATGGGTATAGGTAGGTGGGTAATGGTGGATTCATTCATGGGATGGCATGATGTCCGATTTATATATTCCGTACATAACCTGCTCACTCACCTACGGAGAAAGCATGAATACCTAATTACCTAGGTAACCTTATTGAAATTTGACACAAAGTACCGAGGAGGAATACCGGTTTCATGATTCTACTACTTCTCTCTAATTAGTACTTCTCTCTGACCTTGCCTTTGTAAATAAGATTTTTGTTCTATGTATGCGTTTTTAGAGTTTGTCTTGATTGTCTTATCTTATTTGCTCACAATTCTTAGTACATACTAGGTGAGAATACAAATAAGCTTATCCACATTTTGTCCGCACTTCCGCAACGGAATTTTTCCTGTTGTAGATCCTAAATATAACCTTAATTAGGTACCTAGAAGCTTGGATCCGTTGTAACGGCGAGGAAATCGCATAAGTTGATGTGGATTTTATGTTGTAATGGGAGGAGTTGATTGGTTCGTTAAGGGGGGTTAGTACTATAGGGAGGTAGGTAGTTTAGTGGAGGTTTATTGGAGGTGTAGATGATCTTAAACGGATATACGGAGTAACCTAAGTTCTAACGGATTACTCTTTATAAGGGATTCATTCCATGGCTCGAATATTTCAGTCCTTTATAATCAGGTTCTACAGTACTGACTGTATTATCTGCCACCGATTATCATGACTTGGGGCATTGACCAATTCGTTCGAGTGTTCAAGAGATTCACGGATTCGGTGGCGTGTTTGGGGTGTTGATTCTATGATAACCTTAAGGTTATTGTTTTGACAATCTCCGATATTCAATTGAAAGTTTTGATTTTCACTTTTCAAACGTTTGGAACGTTTTGACCTTACGACGGTTTAATACCTCGACGCAAAACTGTAGTACTTCTTGGGATGTATGTCACGTGATTAATAGACTGAGTAGAAAAGTCTAGGGGAGAGCTTAGATAGACTAGCTATCCGTTCTATCCTTATGTTTGAGAAATTAGATAAAACAGTTTTCTTATCCAAGTGCTTCGTGCTCAACTACTTAGTTTACTTATATTCTACTTGACCTAGTAAGGACTTACTTCACTCCTGGTGAATAACCCAGTGATATATTGATCACATGTTTCACTAGCGTTTACGCTAGTGCTTCCGCACGAGGGACCACATATCATACGAATATTAAGGATATGTTTATTGAAGCTTCATATCGCCATACCCCGCACTAGCAACAATAACCTCCGCGGACAACATAAGTTACCAACCCGACGGAACTGGTGCATCATTTGCCTCGACAGTACCGGATCGTTACAGCAACGTAACATCCTTCAAAGCTCAAAGGTCCCAACTTCCTTTGTATACTGTGTATACTGCGGGGCATTGATAATGAATGATATGATAGAGTTTTGGTTCGAACTTTGAATCTGCTCTCTCTATCAGATCTCTAGTGACGGGTGTGCTTAAATCGTTGCACACTAATATCTGGTTCTGTGCTTTGAACAAGCCACAGTCTCAAGAATAGTATCTTTACTGATCGAGGAACAGTCAATCACTAATTGGCATTGGCAATCAATAAAGTTTACTGATCGGAGTATCAGTAATCAACTGATACATTGCTTTCTTGTGGCTGGAATGAGTGTAAAACCTGAGGCTTCACTAAGAATCTCAAAGTTAGCCACAGTAAGCAATCATCGCAACTTGAGTACGCTTAGAGTTAGCTAGTTCTACTCTCTAAGCATTCTGCACAGGCCCAAGCACAAAAGCCTTTAGGGCCAAGAAGCCTCGGTCTTGGCATGGCTAGTATTCCCAAGTGCTTGGAGTTACCCAACCTTAGACCAACTACCCTCAAAAAGCTTAAGAAGTATAGAGTGCCGCCTAGATATGTTTCAGAACAATAGAACGAACCTTTTATCAGAAAAATGTTCGGGGATCTTACTTGTTCAATGAAGATTTGGGAGGTCAAATGAAATGGATATGCGAGTGCGAATATGCTCTCCTATAGTTATATGAACAGTTTTGTCGCCAAGTGACCTGGATAGCTTTGCGTTGTTAAGTTTACTTTCTATTTCTGAGTTAGGTTTCTGCATTAGAATATGCATTGGATTTACAAGCAGCGAAGTGAGCTTTACCGACGAGCATTTCTAGAAAAACTTGCTTATCCATCGAAAGTTTGAAAAATTCAATTATATTGTTTGCGCCCCTAAGGAAGCACCAAGTACTATGCATACGTAGAAATCCCTCTTGGGAGGACCCTCAAATTTACATCGGAGGGACATCATGTGTACGAATTTACTATGCATTTGTGCAAACATAGAACTCTCGGAATTTGAAGTACGGTATACACATGAAGTATTCCGAATTAGGCAAAAATGAGACTATATCACTTCCATTAATAATTACCTCGGATAGGCATATTTAGTTCAAAATCAGTTCTGCATTGATAAGTTTGATTCGAGTCTAGCGATTATAGTTCAAAGTTAATAATATAAAGATATTTTTGACAAGTATTTTTAACTTTACCAAATTGAAGTTCAGTTTCAAACCACGTGGGAAGTATCTTTAGTTGAACTCAGTCAAGTTGTACTAACTGGCGTTCGGAAAACCTTCTTTCTTGTGCCGCGATGTTGCTTTACGGAAAAGAGGTACTGGCGGGGGAGGAGGAGGAGAATGTCCGAGTCTTAGTGGAAGTCTGAACAAGGTGTGGAATTCTGGACAACATGATTCTTGGGCCAACGGGTATATAAGGATGCTCAAAGTCTCGAGATTATCAAACATCATTCACTCATCAACTCATCAACTCATCAACACAACACACAACAAACACACAAATAAAGCACACAGCAACACAGCGCACAGCAACACAGCAACACGCACACAGCAACACAGCAACACAGCACACAGCACACAACTTACAGTCAAACAAACCAATCACCGAATTCCCCTCTCCAATAATCAATCAGCAACTTCATCTCAAACAATCATCATGATTTCAATCAAGACCCTCGCTGTCCTCTTGTTCACTGCTATCGCAGTTGACGCCGCAGGAGTCAAGGGCAAAGCTGAAGGTTTCGCCGCTGCAGCCACTGGAGGTGGAGCTGCCGTTGGCGCATCCCCAGCAAACCTCAACGAACTTGTTAACTGGCTCTCCGACGGAGTTGCCCGTACCATTGTCCTTGACAAGACCTGGGATTTCACAGGCTCTATGGGCTCAAAAACCGAGCCAGGCTGCAAACCCCGCTCAAACACATGCAGCAATGGTGCCGGACAGGATTCAATCAATGTCTTCGGCTGGTGTCAACAGTCTGCAAATGCCGACCAATCTCTCCCCAAGCCAACTGTCACTTATGATGTCGCCGGTATTCCCCCAAATGCTATCAAGATTGGTTCTAACAAATCCATTATTGGAGTTGGATCTGCTGGAAAGATCAAGGGTAGAGGTTTCTTCATTTCAGGTGCCAAGAATATTATCATCCAGAACGTTGAGTTTGTCGAGATGAACCCCAAGTATATCTGGGGTGGAGATGCTATCTCCGTTGATGGCACCGATCTTTTATGGATCGATCATGTCAAGATCTCCCGAATCGGTCGTCAATTCATTACCATGGGTCCAGGTGCCTCCGGCCGTGTCACCATTTCCAACTCCGAGTTCGACGGTACTAATCCTAACTCTGCCGAGTGCAACAACCACCATTATTGGACACTTTACTTCTCTGGATCCCAAGATAGTGTCACTTTCAAGGGCAACTATATCCGCAATACAAGTGGTCGTGGACCTAAGGTTGGAGGTCTGCACTCCAACGTCAAGGCCAATGTCTTTTTTCAAGCTGCCAACAATTACTGGTCAGGCATCGCAGGAAACGCATTCGAAATCGGCGAAGGAGCAAGGGTACTTGCTGAGGGCAATGTTTTCGAGAATGCAGTTACACCCGTCATCTTCGACATCCCCAGCAACCCTCTTTGGTCTTCAAGCAGCGGCGTTACAGCATGTGCTTCGGCCATTGGTCGTAACTGTCAGGCTAATACCCTTGTCGGATCCGGAGCATTTGCTGGCACAAACATGGATGTTTTGAACGCTGCAAAGGGATTGCCTCTTGCTCCAGTTGCCGTTGTTGCGGGTACTAAGAACAGTGTTCTCGCTAGCGCTGGTATTGGAAAGATCTAAAGGATAGATTGGAGAAGGCAAACTGGGTGTTTTGGAAGGGACGGAAAGGAGATCGGGGCGCGGGCGCAAATGATCTTAGTAGTATATGTATAGGAATTAATATTGTTAAATAATCAATTTTATTATTTGAAGAACTCTTTTTTGTGCGTGTGCGTGTGCGTGTGCGTGTGCGTGTGCCTGATATGATGGCTCGTGTATTGTCCTTGAGGTTACTAATCTGTAAACCCCCACCCCCGGATTATGAAATCTTGAAAAGATTGCCAGGTTGATTTTCTGGTACAGTACTGTACTCGCATCTTTATACATCTAATTGCCCCACTGGTTATTAAATGATCGACGCATCAACCATGTTAGCTTAACATTTTACCCCGCTGATGATATCCGTGCGATGTGAGGGGGTGAGAATCCCGGCACGTGACTGGGGGTCATCAGGCTCAGAGATCAGGTGAGGGGGGAATGATCTATCACGTGACGGATCTCTTGGAGTGAAAAGCGATCCAGGCTATTGATATAATATAGATATATATATAAGTTATACAAATATAGCATTTATTGATCATCGACCAGTATATTATTCTCATAGGGTATCTTCCTTGAATAATAATCTTCACAAGCCAAAATCGAAGCCCGATAACACGTGATTGTTTTATTGATAATAAATCACGCGCCCAACACATCAGATCAGATCATACACGTCTTATCTTACACAGTGAATCAATCAAGTTATCAAGATCTTACCTACCTGCTTATCCTACCTATCCTATGCAATCCAATCCATGAAACCAACAAAAATGATGTAAGACATCTACCAACAATCCCAGCAGCATCCATCCCATAAACAAATAAAAATAACTATAAAACCCACCTCTGAACCGCTCTAAACCGCTCTTCAGAAAAATAATCCACTAAACCAATATTTAAATTTTTATGCCCCAAACGCCATCGAAGTAGATCAGATAAACAAATTATCTATCTCATGATTCTTATCGCATCTAGCCTCCACCCCCCCGCCAAACCTTCCCCACCCATCTAGGCATTTTCAGCCCAAGATTTTCACACTATACCTAATCCATCCTTCATATGTCAAATACATCGAATAGATGAAGCCAGAGCTGCAGAGGAGAGAAAAATCATAGGCGTTACGTATCCACACGATTTGCCCACGCCCCACATATACTAGAAACACCCTGTAGATCTTCAGGCAACGGGCGGTTTTGGGTGGCTGGATCGCCTTCAGCCTCACTTGTGACTGACTGACTTGACTGACTGGTTGAGTGAGTGACTGATTTGTTTTTGAGCTTGTGATTGATAGGTTAGGGATTTGGGAGGGGTATTTGAGAGGGTGGTTACTTTTGTGTGATTCAATTTTTTTTCTTTTTCTTTTTATTTTTTTTTTTTTTGGGTGGTGTGTTTATTTATTTACTCATTCCGCTTTTCTATGATTTTGAGGATTTAAAACAAGAGCGGTTTGACTTTTGGGTTGGGTGATTTTTCAACCTATTAACCTACTTTGCGGAGTGGAAATTTAAAGGAAGAAAGAGGGAAATTCGAGCCGCCGCGCACCAAGATCAGGATCAGATCAAGACCAAGATCAAAAATGTCGCGACATCAACACCATTATTCCAGAAACGAGAGATCGTATTCTACTCCTACTCCTCATCCTCATCCTCATCCTCGACATGAAAGTCGCCACGAAACTCGTCACCAACCTCGCGATCGACATGAAAAAAAGAAAATTACCACCAAGAATTTAGCAGCCACGCTAGGGATGATGGGTTTAGCCATCGGTGCAACATTATTGGTAGAAGGCGGACCGTGGAAAAGTCGCATGGCGGCTGCAGCGACAGTGGTGGGGATGGAACAGATGCTTGAAAATGGGAGGTTTTTTGATGAGGAGAGGAGAGCGGATGGAGATAGTAATGTGGATGCGAGGGAGAGGAGGACCGAGAATAGACGTGATGAGAGGGATTTTAGAGAATCGCGTTATGAGAGGCGACGAGGGTATATTGATGATGATAATGATGATGAGGAAGACGAATGGAGATATCGAGATCGGAGGGAAAGGGAAAGAGAGAGAGAAAGAGAAAATAGGAGAGTAACCAGGGGAACAATTCATGAATATGAATCACATGGAACAACGAGACGAGAACGAGATACCCATGAAGATGAACGACGACATTGGGAACGAGAACGGGAAAGGAGAGCTAGACGAGAGGCAAATAGACGTTTTGATGAACAGTATGAGATTGAGGAGGTTTTGGTTTGATGGGCTGATTTTCGGTGGGATTGCTTTGCTTTAGTTTGGTTGCTTGGACTTGATTTACTTATTGGGGATATTTTATTTGGGGCAGGATTGGTAGGAGGAATATTAGAGGGTATTTTACGGAGGTTTTTTGGTTCAAGGGGATACGGACGGGACATGTCGGCTACTGCATATGGCCATGGGGTTATGGTAGTTGGGGGAGGTATAAACATGACCACCTCCTCTAGTTACTACTGATGTAGAAATGGGATGGGAAGTAAATACGAGATTATAACTTATGGGTAGGAGCGAAGAGAGCGTCAGATCACAAGTTACTTACTTAATGAGGGAGTGGACGAAAAGTTAAATCACGTAGCATACCTTTTTAGAGCAATTCTCTTTTCTTTTTCTTTTTTCTTTTTCCAATAATCAACACCTATCTATTCCTCTTGAAGAGAGGGAAGTTATTATCCAAGTAATTCTTAGCGTTAGCTGTACTTCGATTTAGGTATTTCTCGAGAGCATGCATGTTATGGGCCTTTACATTAATGAGGTTTTCAGAGGAGAGAAATGATTGTGAAGAATGTTAGATAATGTATGACACATGCCTGCATATTTGTGTATGGTACTCTTAAAGAAAGAAATGCTACGCTATAAATCAATATATGTACAAAAACCAAGACCCAATAGTTTTCTACACCATAACATCTACTCATAATCAGATATCATTAGCCCGAAAACTCCCTCCGAAGCCGAGGGCAAATGCCTCTGTCCAGCAAAAAGCATCCAGATCCTTGTGTCGTAGAACCAATTTTGAATGCCTCTTCCAAGAATATGCATTAAAAGTATTTCCCAACCCTCTCTTCCAAGAGCCCCAAGCATGTGTCCCAAACTCCAATATCGCACCATGCTATATATCAAAACTGTCTGGATCCATTTCCATAAAAACCTTATACACCCTCCTACTGATCGCCTTCCCAAGTCTCGTATCCGTAAGTGCACCATTCTTATTTGCCAGTTTTCGACACCCTTCCAATGCCAATGGACCATTTTCTTTGAATCCCTTTAACAAAGCTTGAGGTGTGGGATATTCGGCTGCTATACCTTCCGCCATCTTCTCCGTGACATGGCGTATTTCCTCCAACATTTTAATATACGTATCCGTTGCATCTTTCCCGGATTTGAACTGACCACCCGCCATACAAAAATTCAAACCGAGAGCTTCGCGTTGGGCTAGATACGGAATCGTGGAGATGTGCTTGGTAAATTGTGAGACCCATTTTGCACTATCCTGTGCATTACTCGTAAGCCAATACTTTACTTTATGGACGACCTCCAAATTGAGCAAAGAATCCTCAATTGCACTATCTGTATTCTCAATGTATTCATCAGCTTGTGGCACTTTTCGCCTCTGATTACTGCTAGCACCAACCGCTTCGTCTTCTGGAATTCGACTTCTGACAGCGGCTTTGTACTGTCGGTCTTTAATGTTCCGATTTTTATTTTGCCATGCTGTGAGTCCCTCGATGAGATATAGAACATTGCAAGATTCGAAGTGTGATTTGAGAATAGAAACATGAGTCTCTAAATCCATATCCCCTCTCCCTAAAGACAAATCAACGAACTTCTTGGCTGATAAAATACATAGAATGTGCTTTTCATTCTTGATTTGCTGTGCTTTGGGTTCCCATATATCACTTTCTTCGTTGTATTCCGAGATGACCTTTCGACGCCACTTGATGACCAGGTCTGAATTCTCCCACTGGGACTGCTGAACATTTAGTTCTTTAAGTAGAATGTCGATTCGAGCCCTCAATGCCATATTACTTTTATCCTGGATGCATGAAGGTAGATCGACGATCATTTCTGGGGTCGAAGTTTCGGGCCTGGTACGATCGATGTTGACCTTAGCCAGATCCTTTGCCTTTTCCTTCTCTCGCTCCTTCTCAGCCTTAGCATACTCTTTGTCAATACGCTTTTGCTCCTTTTCAGCATCTTTTGCTGCCTTTTTTTCTGACGCACTCAAAATCTTCTCTTTGGATTTATCAGCCTTCCCTCGCCTCTTCTTCTCAGGAGTTGAATCGTCATCATAATAATGTGCTATCGGCTCATCAAATATTTTCGCATCTTTTGGTGGCGGACTCCAGGATTTCAAATTCTCTATGGATGGAATTTCATCCGAATCTTCGAGTTCTAGAGGGTCTGGCTTGTTTGGTCTCTTCCGTGGTATCTCCACCTCATCTTCGTCATCATCATATGGACTGTACAAACCCCTTCCTTTTCCATGCCTTGATCTTACAGCAGACAGATCCGGCGAGCTTGTAAACAGTAAAGGGTCTGCGCCCATTGACTTCGACCTATTTAAACTGTATTTGGATGATTTTGTTTTATTCGTTTGAACGGACTCAATGTTAGAAACAGTGCGCTTGTATCCGCCTGCAGCCCTAGGAACTTTGTCTTTCAATGGCGATGCTTTCGGTCGTTTTGCAGGTGGTGGAGAGGTAAATGGATCATCTGAGTCTGTTATTTCGATGGGAGCTTTATCCCCTTTGTACTGCTTCGAGAATCCAGTATTCCGCTGCGCCGATGTGCTATTAACTACGGATCCAAGTGTAGTATCAAAGTCATCAGACCACAATTGAATTGAATTCCCGTCGTCAAGCCGGATTGTCTTGGAAGGTTTGGATTTGGTAGACGGGTCTGGTGGTGGCGGTGCCTTAACTGTTCCGGTACCTATTGAATTGTCGAAATTGGCAAAACTATAGTCGAAGAGCTGCACTGTGGGTGGCCTGGGGATATTTGGCGAAGTGTCTTTGAGATGAACTTTGGAGGTAACTATAGGTGCGGCTTTGGTGCGAGCCTTTGGAAGCTCTGGCTCCGGACTTGAACTTATCAAATTAACAAACTCCTGCATTTTGCTAGGACTAATATGCGAACATGCAGATAGAAATTTAGGCTCTTATGTATGTACGCTCGACCCAAAAGCAAAGAAGTTGTTGCTTTGGATTCATAAAAAGCAAATGAAAACAATTGATAGTACATAGAAAAGTTTTGGAATTGAGTTGCAATCTTCTGTCGCGGTGCAAGAGGTGCTCAAGATCAAACGCGACCTGCGCACGCTAGAGCCCGTTGTCACGTGTTATTCATTTACTTTTCCTGTCGGCCGAAATCATATTATATTGACGACGTGCACTTTTTGACTCTTCAATTTCATCTCTCACGCAATGCTATCCTCACGCCCAAGCATGTCATTGATTCTTTACTCCAAATCATTTGAGTTGTACGATTGCTGCGGCATGTTCAGTGGCTTAGATGATTCAGGCTGGCCAACGTTTAGTTCATACAATCGTGCTGCAAGCTCACCGAGGAATCGTGTGATGGCATGCATATGTTGAGCAACTTCACGCTGAATCCATGGCCTATGGATGAAAGTAAAGTGGTACACTCTTAGTTACCATTCATGAGGCTGTGCACACGCTCAATTGTCGCCGTCCTTATGAGATCTCCACGTTCTCCGCACTGCAAGGTTGGTTTATCACCACTATATTCGTATATTTTATGAGTTTGAGCATTTGACCCATGCTGCAAGTTCAACTCTGTTTGTAAAAATTTACATCCACATTTATTTCATAGATTACTCGACTCTCGTAGATGGAGCCATTATCAATTTTGGGTGCTATCGCAGCCTCCTCTCAAATCGTTCAGCAAAGCTATGATGCTATTAAGTTTTTGAACGATATCAGGACGCAGATGAAAGAAGGTCCTCAGAAGATTCGTAAACAAATACAACAGATTGAACGATTCATCAACCTTCTTGAGTTAATGATCAAGAATACCTCACTGAAAACACCCGAAATTTCCCCTGTTGTAGGGAGGTGTTTTCGCTCTGCAAAAGAACTTAAAGCCAGCCTAGGAAGCTATCTTGCTACTCCAGAAGATGGAAAAAGGATGAAACCGCAAAAAGCATTTACATGAACAAGAGCCGATAAAAAGCTAAACGCTATGCTTGCAAATCTCGAAAGGGAAATGTCCTTACTGAGCCTCTGTATTCAAAGGACTGATTTGTAAGAGTGCATCGCTATAAAATGTTCAGTGTACTGATTTTCAAAGATCTCTCTTACAAACAGTCGACGTCCAGGCAAAAGACATAAAACTGACAGTTGACGCGGTCGCAAATGACGTTACAGACGTTAAGTCTATGCTTATATCGGTAGCCAAATAAACCGCCATGTTTACCTACAATTCCCAACTGACGTTTATCTAGATGAATTCTCCTCGACCGGATCATGCCGCTTCTATAGAGACCAGGAACAAGAGTCACTTCATCGTACCAAATCGTCGTGTCAGTGGCTTCATTGGTCGTGAAGATATTCTAGACAGAATAGAAAAAGGATTGTCTTCTGGATCTCAATCCCGTATTGTCGTGCTCCGCGGATTAGGGGGGCAAGGCAAAACTCATATCGCACTTGAGTATTGCCACCGCGCAAGAAAGAACAATATCCGAAACATATTTTGGGTCGATGCAACGTCCGCGAACACAATCAAGAAAGACTTTGACGCAATTTGGGGGCACATTAAAAGCCCGGCAGACGTGACACAAGATAGTCAAGACGTTACCTTGGTGTTAAATAAATTACGAGAATTGGATGAGCTGTGGCTCATTGTTTTCGACAATTATGATGGCCCGTCAAGTTTTCATCTTCCCGATTATATGCCAACAGGGCAAGGAGGGCGGATTTTAATCACCAGTAGACACGCAGATACTGCCGATCTAGCCGAAGAAGGTCATGATATTGAGCTACCTGGACTCCCAAAAGACGATGCTTGTGATCTTCTCATAAGACAAAGCCGAGTAGGTGATGCAGCATCGCGCGACGACGCATACACTATCGTTGATCGTCTGGGGCGCCATGCACTAGCCATTACGCAGGCCGGATCATATATCCGATCCCAGAAGATTAAATTATCTCAATTTATGGGCCACTACAACCACCGACGAGAAGCAGTTTTACAAGAAACTCCGCGGCTGTCACAATATCGGCGTAAAGTTGGAGAAGATTCAAACGAAACAGCATTGAATGTCTTTACAACCTGGGAACTCTCCTACCAACAACTAGAAAAGCTTGATGATGAGAAGAGGTACAAGTCAGTAATTCTGACATCATTTGCTTTTTTTGATCGCCAAAATACATCCCAACAATTATTCGAGACCTATTGCACAAAAGCACTGTTCTCCGATCCTGTCTTGCTGAAGATAGAAAAACCTTTACTCTTGTTTCTAGATGAAAACAAAAACTGGGACCAACAAAAGTTTGTGGATATTTTGAATGACCTCTCTCAACTTTCGCTGATTCAAAGCTGGTATCGAGATGAAGATAATCAATGCCACCTATCTCTACATCCTTTAGTTCGAGACTGGATTCGCCTGCGCGCTTCCCCACAACTATGCACCGACCTTGCCGTTCTCAGTACTTATGTTTTGGCAACAGTGCTTGGCTCTGAAGGCATTTTAATGAAACCTTTACAGTTACGGCAGGAAATAATTTCACATCTTGATACTCATGACGACAATCAAGATCTGACGGTAGCGCTCAATAATAGTGAAGTGTTCAGTGAAGATAGACTATTTCCTGCGTACGATTGTTTTAAAAATTTCTTTTTAACTACAGGCTCTACAAACAGTCAGAAATGACTACACGAAAATGGGTAGAAGTGACGTTGCAGAAGTACGGACCTGAGGATGATGATACTCTATGGGATCTCCGGGTACTATCAGAGAGGCTTCATTGTCAGAGAATATTCGAAAAAGGGATTGATCTAATGGAGCGATTTATTTCTCTCATTATTAGTAAATATGGTTCCGACAAATATTCAGTATTGGAAGCTACACATTGCCGTGCAGCGGATTTGCTGATAAGACCAGAACTTACTAAAGTTGAGGGATTGTTAAAAGAACTTCTTAAGGTGACGCTAAGGATTTTGGAATACGTACATGGGCTGAATTTGGCAAGTAGATCTGTTCCTGCTCGCGTTTTCTGGAAAGTAAGGAAATTTGGTGATGCCGAAGCCCTTTCGCCGAACGTAGTCCAAAACAGCCAAAGAATGTGTGGAGATGACCATTCTCTCACAGTCGCTCACATGGCGTATTTAGCCGGGATACTCACAAGGCGCAAAGATACTCCGAAGCCCTCCCATATATTGAAAAGGTCTATAAATATAATAGAGAAACATGAGGACTTGAGAGTCCCTGTACATTAGAGGCCGAATGTAAGTACTATAGAGTACGCGGGATTGTGGACCAACAATTACAGAGCGGACAGACAGAAACTAAGGGGACCTCCTTAACCGGAAGCCAAAACATGGAAGCCAAAAGCGATGCACGATCCGAAGCATCTGAGCTCGATGACGAATTTGTCTTCTCCATCTACGAAAATTTTGCTCAGGTCTTCAGAAGATGCAGAGCAAGCTCGAATTTCTATGCCTACCGGAGGAAAGGAAGACAATATATCACTTATTAGTGCGTAAGGGTTTACCGACGAGATGCAAATGTTGAAACTGTAGGAGACGAAAGACAAGCAAGCAAGAATGCAAACACAAGAGAAGGACAAACTTGAGGCTGATGAAATTCTGGGTAGTTGCAACAGAAACATACACGGACGCTTCAGATGGTGAATTTTTGCGCAAGTCGGCTGTCATTGACGATAAATGAGGAGTTTCTAGTTTTGAAAAGGATGAAATGTGATGGCAGTATTGGATTTAAAGCATTTTCTGTATTTCCTGTATTTTCTTTTTTGGTCCAGTGGTGTAATGTGCAGAATAATATTATTGCATGTCAACTTTCTTATGCCCTCCCACGTTTTTATGTGAACTTTTTGCCGATCGTTATATATTTATAAACCCAGCCTTTTACACTCTACTACATTTTACAATACCTACCTATATCAACATATCAATACCTCACTTCTAAAACTAAGGTTTCGTATCCTAATCTTACATTCACCAAATATCAAACCTAGGTAATTATACCAGCAAATAAATAAATAACAAATATCATATAATATTATATCTTCAACTCTATTTAAATCAAATAATCATCAACTAGGTTAATCATTAACCAAGTAATTCTCAATATTCATCAAATCCCTCTCAATCAATACAAATCCAACAAAATAAGAAAATACATATAAGGTTAACTCACTTATTATCAAAAAAATTTAACATCCATCCATCCACATCCTTATTATGCATATATTCAACTCCCCAGAAATCACACACCAAAAGATCAAACATACACTACACCACATGCACCCCTTCATTCCCAACCCACCACATCACATCACATTCCAGTACATAATTCAAAAATTTAAAAGATTTTCATTCAACTAATCTCTTCACATCTCTACTACTGTTCTACTTTATTTTACTTTCCTCTCCATCCATCTTTCTTAAATGCCATTGTTTAATCTGTGCTACTTAGATACAACTAACTGGTAACATCGGGTATTATTCTCAAATCGCTCCCACCTAACAAAAAAAAAAAGAAAAAGAAAATAAAGGAGTACAGTATCACAGTACATATCATTCACATTCCCGTCCGCATGGCCATCCATCTACCCGCCACCAATCCTCCTCCCGATCAACTTCTAAGTTGACTCTCTTTTTTCCATCCATCCACAAATCCGGTGATATAAAAGAAAAAGATCCTTATTCAGACATTCCAAATCAAGGATTCCTACTGACAAAAAAAAATATAAAGTGATATAAAAAGTTTGGAGAGTGCTTAGCTAGCTAAACCCAGCAAGAAATCGATAGATGTTGCCTCGCCATTTAAAACGCCACTTCCAAAAGTAAGCCAAGAGAAATGAAAAAATGAGATTGAAGAAGTAGAGTAGGTGCACTGTATGGGTGAAAATTAATGCTATAAAGATTCTTCCATTCCGAATTTCTTCAAGAGCATTAATGGCTGTAGTGGCTAATGACCACCCAGTGCACTTATCCTGGCACCTGCAGGTCGGTGGAGCAATCCTGGCTTTCCATGCAGACTGTGTCGTATGCTTCCAGTGTCACTTCTACCACCAATTTCTTCATCGCTATCTTCGATGATTTTGGTTGGTAAGTCGTCTCTGGGATGGTATTGTTGACTGGTTCTTTCCGGTGTAGTGACGGAACTCGAGATAGACATGGCTGTGCTAGATCTGTGAGTGAGCTCTGGTGTAGGAGGAATGCTGAAAGAGCGTCCGCTTCTTGGACGAAGCATACTCTCCTCACCAGATTGTTCGCCGTCACTAGTCATGGTTGAAAGGTTGCTTTCACGGTGCCTTCTCTGCTTCTCTCTCATAGCGAGTTCCTCAGCTTCGGCATCCGCATCATGAGCCATCATGAGACCCTCCACGGCAGCTGCGCACTGATCACTAATGTTTCGGATGATGTGAGCAATAGCATCTGTTTTGTCCCGAAGATGACGATCAGCAACGTCTGCAATGCTGATTGCACTGTAACGTTTGCTGTTTCGTACACTGCCAACCAATCTTGCCTCCATCTCAGGTGTCATGTCATCGCCTGATCGGCTGAATCTTTTTGAACGAGATGGTGTACGAGACGATGCACGAGATGACCCACGCTCAGAAGGCTCTCTTGATGAAGACCTCTTGCTACGGGCCTTGCCTTCCTCAGGAATCTCGCCCATACTATCTCCATCCTCTTGATCAAACTCGGCATCGAGATATTCACTCATATCTGGAGTCTTCTGGATGGTACGGACCAAGTGTTCTAAATGATGAGACTGACCACCAATCAGACTGCGAAGATGCAAAACAACGCGTTGTGCCTCGTCTCTTTGTCTAAGAAGAGTTGAGTTGGTACGTTGAAGTTCCGAAAGTTCTTTCTGGTTGCGCTGACGTTCACGCGCGAGTTCCTCGGCAATCTCTTGTTGGAGAACAAGTGCCTCGAGAGCATCATCACGCTGCTTCTCCGTACCAGCAAGCCGGGTGTTGAGGCGAGCTGCATCGTCTTTTTGTTGATCGATAAGAGTGGTGAGACGTCTGTTCTCTCGCTTGTGGGTTTCAATCTTAACCTTAAGATCTTGGGTCTCTTTGGTAAGTTGCTCGGCGAAAGCTTGAAACTTGAGGAATTGTTGTTTCCAGCTTTCGAGTTCTTCAACCAAAAAGTTGTTTCTCTTCGTAACTTTGCCGAGTTCAGTATCCATGCGACCCTTGAGGTTAATAAAGTCTTGCCACGCCTCGAGAGCATCTCGGGAATATTGATTTCTCTCGCGGACGATTTCGTTAAGATGTCTCATTGAGACCTTAGTCATCAAAGGTTTCTTTTGGGCTCCTCCAAAGACAGCCTTGATTCCTGTGTTTCGTCCCTAAAAAAGTTAGCGCATTTAAATTGAAACGAAAGTTGTGATTTACTCACCATCTTCTCACAGACATGATCCATCACGGCCATGGTAGCATCCTGGTTCCACCACTCTGGGTCTTGGATAGACTCAACTTCTCCTCGCATAACGATGATTTGACCGGCTGGGATTAATTTACCACCACCGTAAGCTGAACGAAGATGTTGTGGCACGCCAGAAGGTGTTACATCACCATTCAGAGCTTGAGTAATGCGGTTGACCATCTTTGTGCGTTGACCAGCGGTCAAAGCGGTAGGTGGACTGGATGTTAAAACGAAGTTGCGATCCAAATCTACAACCAAAGCATCTGTGGGTGCGGTGAATAGAGTTCGACATTCTGCTGTAATTCCGAGAATATATGGTCCGGGTTCCTGAACAAGTTCTTGAGCGTGTCTTGCATGAACGACGGGAACATAAAGACCACTCCATTCATACACTCGAACAAAATATCGAATAGTCTCCGATGCCACCGTGAGCATGGCAGGGTAATGGGAAACGAAGATAATGCGACGAGTGGGCGACAAAGCTGCCTCGATTACTCCTACAATGTTAGGAATAGATAAGCAAGAGAACAATGGCCACATGGCGAAGTTCTGGAAGCCTGTTGGAGAAGATGGAAACTGGTAACAAAGTGCGTAATCCTTCATGTCGATACGCACGAGATCATTGAGCCTAGGAGCTGGGAAGCTCAAGATCCTCGAGACCTCTTCAGCATGGAAAAGATTGGTAGCTTTGTTCCAATGGATCCACATTCCTCTGAGGTAATCACCTAATAAATTATACAATGGGTATCTGGAAAGGAAGGACAAGCAGTATGGAATCCAGTATGTTTCATCAGGCGAGTCGTAAAAGTCTGATTCTGTCCTCCTCCTCAAGTCACGAATTGTCTCCGCTCGCTTCTCGTCGGCTCGGGACCAAACTCGTAGTGCTATACCATACAAAGTATGCGAGGAATCTTGTTGAAGGACGAATGAATGGTGAACACAATGAGGTTGGCTGCGTCCTGTGCAGATTTCGACATCGTGGGGGAAGCAAGCCTATTGCCAATTAGTTGAATCTTACCCTGGGCTGGCTTCGTCCTTACCCTCATTGCAGAGTGAAGAGCTCTAGCGATTTCATTATCCTGCTCGAGTCGAGGGCTGCTACCCAAAATCTCGGGAAGCCAAAATTGGCCAACGGCGCCCTTCATATGTTGAATCTTTCCTTGCGCTGGAGCCGGAGCCTTTACCCATTGTGCTGGTTCTCGGCCGACACCGCATACCATATAGGCATGAGTGAGGGTTTTTGGTGTTCGAGCTTGAGGTTTAG
Source organism: Sclerotinia minor (assembly GCA_025389075.1). Classification (NCBI taxonomy): domain Eukaryota; kingdom Fungi; phylum Ascomycota; class Leotiomycetes; order Helotiales; family Sclerotiniaceae; genus Sclerotinia; species Sclerotinia minor. The sequence goes on from QRFH01000006.1 coordinate 1,883,036, forward strand.
CATTAAGTGAAGAAGGAATTGGTTGTGTGATCCTTGAGTGGAGGGAAGAAGTTCGGCTAGGGATTATGAGGTTGTGGTCCTGGTTGTTTTCCCGCGTACTAGGGCGCTCATCACCACGATCTCTAGTTCTTGGTCGAAGGAAGTTCGCTGAACTTGTGAGAGATGGAGCCATGGCTGAGATGAATTATGAGAAGTCAAAGCCTCTTCGGTCTCTAGAATCCAAGTATGCTTCCTTTGGCGAGTAGGACAAGGTTCGAAAAGATACTGGAAGTCTTCTGGAAAGTCCAATGTGTTTCAGCGAAAGGAGATGTTAAAATGTTGAAAAGTCAAAAGAGCGTATTGAGTGAATTGATTATATCATTCGATCTTGGACATTCACTTTGGCTCTGTCAATGATGTCCCGAGTTCGTGATATTGCAGCGGCCCCTTTTTGGTACAACGTATGTTTCTTGTCCACTTTGAAATCCAGGCTTGGATGAATTGACGATGGAACCCTCTGTATCTCGATCCTGCCTTACCTTTCTGCTGCTTTCTGCGATACTGCAGATTGTTGTGCAGTCACGAAAATGTAAAGAATGAAAGAAGAGCTAGGAAAACAGGTGAGTGGAAAGAAAGGTTGAGATCCAGATGATGATTAGAAATGGTAGACAAGCAGAAGCAGGTAAGGGAAAGCGGGCAGAGGAGCAAAAAGAGGAGCATGCACAGAAGGTTTGGAAGAACTGACAAGGATTGAAAGCCGAAGCTCTCATGATATATTTATTTTGTTCCTTGTCAAAAAAAATGATAGCTTTGTTTTATTTTTACGAAGGAGAAGGCGAGGAAAGTTTCCCGGGGGTATGAGAACTTTACATGATTGGTCAAAAGTATCCAAAATTGAAGAGTGGGGTCACTTTCAGGAGATTGAAAGCAAAAACAACGCTATGATGATTTAATATAATAATTCACTAGTACTAAATGAATGAATAGGTATAATAATATAATAATAATAAAAATATTCAAGTGTTTTAAGTGTTCGGACACTTCTGTCATCATGGTATACGGAGGAGGTATATATAATTATATAATCTATTAGATCTTTTCGATGTTATATTGACAACTGTGTGTGTACCTAGGTATCTATATGATAGTACTCCTTGCGTTCAGGTAGGCGATGAATCGATTGCTAATGGATGAATGAAAGTGCTGGAAAAGGAAAAGAAGAAAGGAAAGATGGAGAGAAGGTTCAAACTATTCGAGAGAAGGAAATTAAACCCATATGTCTAATTGGAGTGCAGTGACAGGCACAAATCGAGGGGTGCTTTGATACTCTGTACGTCGTATCTATCCTTTGCTTATGTACGATAATCAGGACTTCATTCCTGTACTCCGTACTCCGTCCTCTGCAGGTTGTCACTTATTATACTTACTTATTCATAGGTACCAGTCCTAGTGTGATGTATGGTTGCATTAGTGCAATGCAGCATGCAGGTCGTTGCTCCATCAATTGGGGATTCAAATAAGAAAAAGAAAAAGGTTCAAAACACTCAATTCATACTCAGTATCATCCAATCAATTCATCAGATACGAACGATTCGGTTCCATTCATCCATCCATTCATTCATCCCTCCATCATCCAATCCAGTCCAGTCCATGGTTCGTTCGTCAGTATTCTTAACAGGAATCATCGTATCATTTCTGGACTTTCCCAAAGCTTTGCGTTCCCTTCTTCTATTTCCTAAAGAGGCCTATAATCTGACCAGATATTGTAACGATCATAGCGCATTATACCCCGTATAGTAGACCCTTTTATCAATGCTGCTGACTTCCAATTGGGAAAGAAAGGCCAAGGAGTCAGCTCTCATTGTCGCTTTGAGTTTCGTGAGGTTCCGCCTCACCTACCAATTCCTGCAAGTATCCTGTCATTCCTATCCATCAAATCTCCCCCTCAATTCCCGACTTGATATATGATACAAAATCTTAAATCATGTACAGACACGCCCGGACGCGCACTACACACAGTCTACGAGACTACAACACGTCGACAAAATAAAATCATGGTGAAAATGTGGTTTTCCGCCTTCATCCTTGATTATTCCGTATGAGTGTAACCAAAAAAATAAATCTTTCCAACTTTCAGGGTATTGTCCTTTTCCTGGTCCAGGCACAGGCACACTGCACAGGAACCAGAATAAAAACAGGAACAGGAACAGGTACAGACAGGTACACATGCACATCTACAAAGGCACATGAGACTTGCAGCACAAGCACAATTGAACCTCCACACATGTGGCCTTTGTACGGAGGAACTCATGTGTGGGTCAATCTCGCCTCGATGCACTGTTTTTCTTAATCAAAAATGTTGTTATTTTCATCTGCGGTCGATCAAATTTCCCCGACTCAAATGGCTTGGACTTGCTGTTTTACTTCTGTATTTCTACTTTGGGTCATTTATGTCATTTAAAGATGCTTTTAATTCAAGCCAACCAGCTGGAAATGGGAAAATGACATCCAAGAATTATCTGTGCTCTGTTGGTAATCATTGGGTATCTGCTTGGCCCTTGCATACGTTTGATTTTGATGGCAAATTACAAATTGCTACATAAATGGAGATACAGTTGATAAACTGGTTCACCGACACAATGTATAATTATGGACACTACCGACAGAGCCGTATCGATTGAATTATGCTACAACGGTTGGTTCGGTACGGGTACTCTTTAATTTGAAGTGAAAATATCAACAGTGGGCTTGATAGCACCCAACCAGTCGAGAACCTGACCTTGAACTCGACTCGTCATCAACCCGGAGTTTTTATATTAAATATATATGAACAGCTAGATAACTCTAATTTTCCAACTCACCCAAGACTGTGCAAAAGCATGCTGTCTTCGCATGAAACTTTGACTGAGGGGCCTGAACCTTCCTCTCCAGCTTCGGCCATCAAGCATGAAAAACCTCCATCATCTGTCAATCTCTGCAGGGTCAAAACTATCAAAACTTTATTCGCGTTCGTATCACAATATCAATCACAGTATCACAATATCAATCACAGTATCACAGTATCACGACACTAATTACGCATTGACCAAACAACAGCAAACAAATAGTTTGGGTTTACCACGTTACGCAAACCCACAGATGATGGGAGATTGCCATCACCGATTTCTTTAAGTATTCAATTCATCGGACTTATTGCCGTCATGTTCTACCGATACACTGGCACTTACAAAGGAGGTGGCGAGTCAGGATTTCGAGGAAATCTGAAATGCATTTATTAGGACCAAAATCATTTAGTAATGATTCAGCTCCGCATGTATCGATTCAACAGACGCGTGGGATTCCGCTGCAATGGAAGTCTCATAACGGACTTAATTATTAGTCGAGTGCTTTTTTCCCCGAGGATCGCTCCCTGTAGAAGGGCTGACTCTAGCATCAAAGGGTCTTAACCGAAAGTTCCCGCTGCACCTAAGCGTACTTAGGTATGAGCAAGTGCTCTAGCCAACAACTTCGCTATTGGATTGGACGGTGCATTGACGTTTGCGAAGCCATGTGCGCCGAGGCTGACTGGCTTCGGATTTTATGTGGGGAGTATCAAGTAGAGGAGCTTGAAGGCTTAGCTCATTCCTTTTCAATATTTAAGTAAGGATATGCTTGCTCATGACCTGTGGTATCATTCATTACTACTACAATACTCTGTTATCAGCCAGCCCATTGGCCATGCTAATCGATAGCTTTACATCTCCAAGAGTATATGGTATGGGATAAATAAACTTGCAATCTCTATCTAGATCGAAGTTTGAACATCAGATGAAGTGCCCTCTGGTTCGTTTGTGGCGGTGAGCAATTGTCAGCTGCACATTGTTACACAGTGCATTTTGGGCAAAACTTATATCAGATCGATTTCATACTGATGGGTGCAAGAATTGATCCTTTCCCTTAGATCATGCACACCATACATGTACATATGCCGGTATATATATGTTCATGCTCAAACGTATCAGTAAGTACATTTAACCCACGTGCTTGTCGACATTGGCATCCTCTAGGAAGTTGCTTGCGAGCCACAGTTTGACAACGGCCACGTCAAACAAGGGAATGAAAATCATGCCAAAGATCCCTGAGTCAGGAGTTTCAGATCAGCATGCTATCAGAACTAATACATGATCAAGTTACGCGGCCTTATGCCTTACCCTTAACTTAGATAACATGAACTTTATCGCGCTCTGTACGTACGTATCTATCTATCTGTACAGAATAAAGATTCTTTAACCGAGACGTAGGAAAGGGAGGGGAACCTAAACTTTTTCGTGCTGGGACTTGGGGGTCTCGAGTCAGGGAGTAGGGTTGCATATTCACTTTGGTACTGTGTGTTCTTGTGTCTGGATTCTCAGATAATTATTCGGATGGTATGATCTATTGTAAAGAGAGAAACTTTCTTGGTTTTCTTATGTTCTGGAGGTCAAATAGAAGGATTATTGATGATATGAAAATACTCGTACAGGACAGCATGTATACGTATACATGTAGGCAGAATATTTTAGTTTCAAAACTATGGTTTCACAGAAGGCATATTGGAAAAATTAATAAAGAAAGTGTAACATATTTACGAATCTCAATATTAGGTGGCAATTAGGAGATATTCCTAATTATTCTCTCTACAAGGATAAGTGATGTTGATTGAACACAAGTACGGAGTACTTATTGTAAGGACTGATAGTTTCACTATGTTTATTCTATAACCAATCCGAATGAGTGCATATACGTTAAATAATATTTTTCACCTCAAAATATATATACGACCATATTCATCAGTACTCACTAAATCGATCATAAACATCCCACGAGTCACCACATTACCTCCTCGGTAAAATATTTCCCGCAAGTAGAATAGTTGCTTGAATATCTAGCCTAACAAGAAGAAGAAATTATAATCAATAGGACCGCTGGCGCAACGGTAGCGCGTTCGACTCCAGATCGAAAGGTTATCCGTTCAAATCGGGTGTGGTTCAATACCTCCCATGTTGATTTGCTTTTTTGTCCGTCTTCTTTTTACTTATTGGTGACAGGGAATGTTTTTTAAATGGAAATTGGTACTGATTGTTTTCTATTTTTCTGGATTTTTCTTGAGGGATGATGGAAGGGGTATGATTGGTGATTGTGTGGGGTGAGATTGAGATTATATTGGGGGTTTGTTGGCTAGTTGGTTCTTGATACTAATTTATCTGTTTGGGAAGGTTGTTGGGGTTGTAATGTTAAATCATATAATTATAATCTCATCTCATACACAGCAAGATTTAAAATTAAGATATGGATGATTGAAAACTTTGGATATCTATCATACATTTTCTTTTTGGTAAAAACGATATCACTATGCAAATGAAGCATAGCATAGCATCGACATTGTCGGACACTATCTATCTACTTTAGCACCAATGGCAAAGTACCTAAACATAGCTGGTCTAGATCTTATACAGCGTAAATGACATCCATACCCCGAGTACAAAGATAATCATATCATATGTCACCCACATCATGTGTCGGTAATCTTATTAAATGATAATTAAAGAAGTCTTCATCAGCGACCACCATCCAAATTATATATCTCCTCATGTTTTCCTTCTTCATGCAATTCCTTCTGCATCTCCCATTCTTTTCTTTTTTTTTGGCCTCATATCTCAAGCCGCTTAAAAAGTAAATATGTTTTCATATTTGCTTGCTTTTATACCTGCATATACCTATCACGCAATCAATAGCCGGAAAATTCATCCATCATTCGGTGTCGATATTCTCATTGTCAAGTGCTTTTCTTCGTACCGGTGACCTCTAGCGATGCGTCATATAACTAACCATCTAGAAATTTTGAAGAGATTGTATTATCTGTTTGTTTATGTTGATTTCCTTGACGCTGGGAGTTGTTTTATGATAGTTTCTTATTGATCTTATTGCGTTGCTTTTCAAATATGATAAAATGAGAGATCTTAAAAGTTTCTCGTTCTGCTTTGTTGCCGAGGTGGTGCTTCTGCAAGATGATAGGGTATTTTGGTTGCATATGGTTTCGGCAAGTATGCCAAAAACTTCAAAAGTTTTATTGTCAATCTAGACCCATTGCAGGCAGATATTAGTCTTTTAGGGAATCATTTGCAATCACCTTAGGTTCATTACTTATATCTTAACTTCATCGATGTGTTGAAGGGAAGTCTATATTCTACCTAGATGAATGGATATGTCTTGCTTGGGAAGATCCTGGGAGCCCGCGGGCTATCCCTACAAAGGTGACATTTCCTTTTGTAAACCAGCGTTTAGAGAACGTGATGTTAGAAGCCCTTTAATCTATTTGACCGGGACCAAAATTGTTCGAGGCTTATCGGATAACATTTATCCTACCACAACCACATGACTATCTCCACGGGAAACAGCTACTGAACACTCGATTCAGAAGATTCAGAAGATCCTGAAGTGACTGAAGGTCCTTGATACGTCAGTGGCGGATAAGTTTGCGTTGAGTTGATGTTTTTATTAATTCCTGGTATGCGAACCGTACTGGTGCTTCTACTCAAAACAGCATCGATGCTACATCGCGAGAATTATGGAGCCAACACACTCAAAAGATACTATACAACTCAAGGATTTTTATCTGGGTCAATAATACAAATAATTTAGCATATTCACGTGGCTACACAGCCGGTGAACGCAAGTTTTCCAAATTCTTGTAGGTGTTCTAATACTCCTCTGACCAGCGTCTTTCCGAAGCGCACCCACCAAGGCACAACCATCCCATATTGGTCAACTTTTCTTCCGATACTGTACCTTTTCCTCCATCTATGTCTTAGGACTTATGACCTACACAAAAAAATCCAAAGTTCCAACCCCAGCACAACATCACCTACCAATGTCATCAATGAGATCTTCCGTAACTATCATCAATTATTCAACTTTCACTCCAGTCGCAAACCAAGATGTTTTCTCCTCCCCTTACTCTGTACCTACAGAGTCTAACTAAATTTTTTGGGTCATACAATATCTTTGTTGCACATCTGAAAATCTCTCGGCACTTCTAGCTTCATTCGGCAGTAGTTCCGGCACTTCAATGTACTGCATATCTGAAAGTTCTCGGCACTTCTAGATTTAGTAGTAGCTCCGATTTCTCACCAGGCTACTGTTATCTTCAGTCACAGCTCATAATTTAGCTAACTCTACCAATCTACCAGTTATTACCGTGCCATGGTAGGGTGAAATTGTCTATCTTAACTTGACTATGAGCATTTGTACTGCATCAGACTTCAGTATTCTTACCATGTTCACTAGCATTTGTGCTCAATCCGGATTATCTACCCACCCCAATTCGCCCTACCTAGTCAAAGCTTCTTCTTTTTTTTCGATATCTGGAGCAATATTCTTTCCAGAGCAATGGCTACCAAGGAACAATCACACCTTCCTCAAAGGGAAGTCCCTTTGGAGCGGCCATTGCTACTAGAAGCGAGCTCCACAATGGTGCAGTAAGAATTCATTTATGCTTAATTTATGCATATGTTTCTTTCAACGTTCATTATGTGGTTTGAATATCTCCTGCTCTTTTTTGGGGTGGATTTCGCTAACTGTGGTTTTAGTGACAATACCACACAACTTACGAATACGAAAATGGTACCATAGAATTATCAATCCACATGGAAAGCAGAACCTCCGCGCGAGGGCTACGTGGTCAAACTTAACGCCGAACATGTCCTTGGTCTAAGTAATGAATTGCACGCTCTCATTCGAAAAAGGTAGTATGTGAACTGGTTTTCTATTAGTGTGAGCGGAATATCCAGAAACGGCACAAATATTGAGGAGATAGACCATAAGACTTTGGCAATGGATGCTCACTCCTCCCCAAATGAGAGAAATTGCACTGCTCAGCACTTCATCTTTGGGATATTATGGACGGATAATCCAGAAACGAGTAAAAACTGTCCTCATGGATTTGCCAGTTTTTGAAGCACTCCGATAGAAACATCGATACAAATTTGAGAATCATTCGGGGAGTTGGTAAAAAGCAATCACGATAGATGTTTCGCTTTCTAAATTTACACACCAGCTTTCGGTGCTCAATTTATGGCTGTGGAGAGACCAATTCGTAATGAGAGCACTTCGCTCTTTCTACTTCGGCTCTTAACGGGAGTACCTGCCGCACATAGAACAATAATGGAAAACGTGTTCCCTTCGATCATTCTCACGTGGCTGGGTTCACCCGTTTCTGATTTCAATATTTGCGGAATGTCTTTCCACAACATCCTGAAAACTACCCAGGATTTCTAAGTCTCTACTCAGCCAAAACATGGCTAGGTTTCCGATGAGAAGCTCCGACTCTAAAATCAAAAGCCTAGAGCTTGTCAATTTCAACCAAGCTTCTCTGATCAAACACATTTATTAACAATGTCTTAACTGGAGGATGACAACTTGAGTAGTCAAGTAACTTCAGATCTGTATGTGCTCTAGTAGCTTATACCAGCTCTTTGGCAAATATGGAATACATCGTAGAGCATATCCTTGTCAAAGGTAATCCCAAGAGCCACTGCTGAAGTTCGATTCTATCAGTATACTAATATAATCAAACTAACGACTAGATACTTTGAAATGAAAAGAAGCATGGTTTGAAATAGAGTAGGAAGTCTTCGTGGCTGAGCAGTTTGCAGTAAAGCTCACCGTGAGTCAACTATCGTGTGGTAGATGAAGCCTCACCGAGAATCAAGAGAATCGGGGCTAGCTGTTTAGCCACATTTTCGGACCAGGTAGACAGGTCAACTTCTTTAATTTGATGTTATAACTTTTGATTATCAGATTCATACCATCACAAGTGAAGTATTGATTCAATACTGAATCAACCAGCTGGTTAGTGTAGTGAAGATTGCCATTGAGTTACCATGTTTGCCTCTCAGACTAGATTATCCTCAAAACGTGGTCGAAGTTTTGATGTGGGCATAATTAGCCCGGATATAAATGATATTCCCTCCATGATGAATCCTGTGGAATATTCAACGAATATTTTGCTGAATGAAGTCAGAAACGCTCTCAACCGGTCACAGCTTACATAAGCAAAACGTGGGGTAAATATATCATTTCCTTTTGTCTTTGGATCACCATTCTTTGACCACGAGCGTAGCTTAAATATCTTTATAAAGTCTCATACATACTCTTCATTAAGTATGGAATCAAATACTGTAGTCCCACCCAAGAGCAAACGTCCCCCAAAACCCAAACCTCAAAACCCTATCGAAACCACCATCCGATCATTTTTTCAAACACTCCCCTCGACATTATATTTGGAAATCTCGGCTTCTATCGACTCTCTCATTACCACTTCTCCAAAACGCTGGGTTATATACTCACCCATGTTACTTCTCCCCTCTGGATCTTTTTCCTCGCCACATTGGATTTCTCTCCTTTCTCTTATTTCCCCTTCTGAAAAAGGAACATTCTTTACTCAAATTCTCCAGAGTGTATCGAAGAAAGAAGGGAAGAAACTCACGCATCTGGCTATTAATGCCGGGATACCTCTTCACGAGAAGGAAAATGGAGGGGAGGATAAAGCAGAGAAAGGTGAAGAGAATATATTAAGAAGTCCCAGTGGATTACTTATGCTACATGGAGATTTCGGACCTGACTTCACGGGTGATGAACCGACAGAAAAAGATTTCAAAGACGCGTTCTGGGTGAGTACGAAACAGAATGGGATTGAACAGGTTTGGGCACCGAGATGGACCATGTTTAGTAGAGGCAATGTGAAGGAAAAGGCGAGGTTATTGGGGTTTCATGATACTGTTACCACGGCGAGTGATGGTACAATTAAGGAGATAGCGAAGGAGGAGAGGAGGAATTGGACCGCGGTGGATTTGTATGCGGGTATTGGATATTTTGTTTTTAGTTATGTTGGGATGGGAGTGGGGAGAGTAGTGGGGTGGGAGTTGAATGGATGGAGTGTTGAGGGATTGAGGAGGGGAGCGGTAGCTAATGGGTGGGGAATCAGGGTTGTGAGGAGGGGAGAGGCGATCGAAGAGGTTGGAGATGAGAAGATTGTGGTGCTCTTGGAGAGTAATGTTGAAGCGGAGCGGAGGTTGGGAATCATCAAGGGCCTTGGTGTAGTGAAACATGTTAATTGTGGTTTCTTGCCCACGAGTGAGCCTACTTGGAAAACGGCTTTGAATATTTTGAGTGAGGATGGATGGTTACACCTACACGAAAATGTTGGCATCGCCGATGTAGAAAGAAGGAAGAACGAGATCGAGGAGATGTTCCGGACCCGGCTCAAGGAACGAGCTGATGAAAGAAAAGTGACGGTTGAGCACGTCGAGTTTGTCAAGACTTTTGCTCCCGATGTTTGGCATTGTGTTTTTGATGTTTATATTAGTAGATAAGTTACATAAACTATGATGTATAAAAATTATAGCTTTTCTGATCCGGCCGGTAGCGTGACTGTTTCCTTGCCTATTAATGGCATTGATAGTAAAATTTCAAATCTGGGAGGATCCTGTCTTGTATTTTCAGACTGTAAGATATATCAGTGACTTCTACCATAATGCCCCCATGATTGAGGAGGTAATAGTCATGCACCTCTTTTTTAATTTAAGCAATTGATACCGAAGACTCCTTACAAACATCACAGACCTGATATCCGACGATATAAGATCAACAGCCAAAAATCCATCTTGACGCACAAAAGTTCTTGGAAAGGATGTGTGGTCTGAAAAATCTCAAAAGAATCGCGTATGAGCCTTCAGTCAGTATATCCAAATCTCATAATCAATAGCGAATCTCTGATATACTTCATAGTAGATGCAGAAAGAGACAGAGCGGAAGATTCAAAATATGTATCGTTTCATGCCTGCAGCAACCCATACCAATCTAATCTCTCACCTCCCGAATACCACTACAAGACTCGCTTAAATACTCATATTTATAAATTTATACAAGCAAGATCGCAACCTGTGTCGGTTAAACATCTTATCGAGTCGTCTTGGCACATTTGATAGAGAGCTGTGTTGTAACTACCTTGGGTAGCGGGATGTTCGATTAGCAACTACATTGTTCGCATATTGAAGGGCGCAACTGCAAATAAAATCCCATATCGAAGTGAATTTCTATGTAGATGGTTTTTTTATCTTAACGGTGGGATTTCCCTTACTTTGCAAGAGAGGGAATCGTGCGAATCTATTTTCGGAAAGTCGGAGGGAAGATTTTTCTGAATTTGCTACTTGTAGAAAGCCTTACGTGTTTTTATATTCAAGCTGAGCAAACGGCAAATGGAAAAATTGATCAGCGTCAGAGACAAAAAAACAACTTGTAAATGCGGGCAAGGTATCTTTGATCTATGAGATGATTTGGTAGGAAACGTGGGAACTCTAGGAATTTCGGGGAATGAAATGTCTATGTAATGATACATATCTATTCGGTATCAAATCTAATTATCAACATGTCTATACTTTAAACACAATCGATCATTGTTTATCCTTTCTAAACTTATCAGGGATATTTTGTTCAACAACGGGCATCTTATCCAAAGCCGCCACTCTATCAGCTTCATCCTCCAATTCATCGTGTTTCTTGAAATGTGCAATGTCCTCCGGATGTATCAAATCCTCTTCCTTCGTATTCTCATCATGGTATCTGTCACATATTAGCCCAATATTCTCACTCTATCACTCCTCTTCCATCTTTCACTCCAAAATAGAATAAAACCTACTTCTGCCAATGATGAATCTCATATTCCATCTCAATATCCCAATGATGTCCTGGTCCCAAGCCAAAATCGGGCAACAGACCTCCAGTTGCCGAATACTTGTCCCATTCTTCCTTCTCCACTATCCCATCATTATTACTATCCATCAACCGCAATATCTCCTTCAGCAAATCAACTTTCTTTTCATGCGGCACATCTTTTGCAGTCTCATCTTCCATGCCATAGAATTTCAAGATTTCCGATTGGTCCCATACTCCGTTATTATCGAAATCGTGGAGCGTAAAGAAGGCACCCGGATCGAAGTTGTCTATGTGATGTTCCTCTATCTGTGCATTAGTCAATTGATACACAGCATCGCCATCAAAGTCAAAAGTAGAAGAATTGGAAGGAATCTCTCTCACCGGCCATATGTCTAGTTCCCCAATCTGCGTTTGGATCCACGGCTAATGGTTTCTGATGCGCTACACCTCCATGCGCAATAGCCAATCCTACACAAGCCAAAAGCCCGCCTATCCTTCCCAATCCCATAGTCATTATCGTAGATCGTTAGATGTCTTGTGATGAAAGGTGTCTTTCGTCGCAAAAGCACAAAGTCGGTATCGCAATTGAATCGCATCCTTAAGGCGAGACGAGAACGCTTTGACATTAAATTCAGGGGTAAGCTCCGGGTCCCGACGTCACTGCAAGGGGTTAGACATCGTGGACTCGAGGCTGGAACTTTTTGTTTTTTTGAGTTGCGGTACAACGCCCGGTTAAGGTTAACCTTACACATGGCATACCTAGTTCTATGGACATTTGATATATACCGATTTCACAATTTTGGCTTTCCGATTACCCATATTTTCTTCTCCTAAATATAACTGAACAATCGTAATAGCTATAGCATTTACAAAATGAACCAAGCCACCTCGCTCGTCCTCTCAAATCTCATCCCCCGACATTCTGGCACTCTTCCCCCCGAGCTCCTCAATTTAACCAGTGCTCTCATTCAACAATCGCGCCTGAAATGTTCACTAAGTCAAGAGCAAGAAATTGGGAGGGTATATGCTTGTGCCAATCTTGCTTGCGAACGGTTTGTTCTCATGCTTACTACTCACCTACCCTGGCCCGTTTACTAAATTTTAGGACAGGCTTAAAATAACATTGAATCTTCCCAAAATTGAACCGCGACCCCCGGTTCCCCCGAAAGCTTATAAGAAACTATACGCATATATTGAAGATACACTAGGTAATGCGACGCCGAGGAAACGACCGAGAGTCGAAGGGAGTGAGCTTGAAACCGGGAATGGAAATGCGACTCCAAGCAGGAAATCATCATTAGCACAATCCCCGAGTAAACGTACACCAGGTCGAAATGATACCCCAATAAAATCTATTCTTCCCCTTCCACAACGTAGCACACCCTCTAAATCCAAAAGTCTCGCGAGTTTTCGCACGCCGAAAAAAGGATTACGGCATGAGAAAAGAGATGAGACGAAGATACCACGGTGGGTTGGTACAGTAGGTAGAGAACTATGCCGGAAACTGGGGATGGAAGAGGCGACACCTCATGTGCTAGCTGGTGTGGAAAGTTTAATATTTTGGGAGGAAGAGAAGGAGAGGAGAATGGAAAAGACTATTGGAAAGTGGCCGGCGTTGATGATGGCGGTTTGGGGTATTGTTTGGGGTAAATTGACGGCGGGTGGGGAGCTGTTGAATGACGAGGATTTTAAAGAAAATAGGCTCAAGGCGTTGGAGGTTTTAAGGTCGACAAGGAAGGACGCAGAGGTTGAGAGGAAGGTTGGGACGGGAGGATGGGAGGGGTGGGATTTACCGGATGAGGGCGAGGAAGAGGAAGATGAGGTGGAGAGGAGCAATGAGAAAGAAGTCAATATTTGGATTGCCGAGATTGCTAACAAAGGGTGTTTGGAAATGGACTGGTATCAAAATTTAGTCAAGGCAGACGCTCCGGACGATACAGATGAAGATCAAGAAGGAGAGGATGCTCTAGATGGAATTGAAAGAGCGCTGGTTCGAGAAGACGAAATGAGATATGGCCTTGGTACAATGCGACAAAAGAAAGTGGATTATTTGACAAAGCAGAGGAGAGCAGAGTACAAAGTGTGGAAAAAGAACATACTGGCTAAGATTACTAGGCTACAGAAAGAGGGGAAGAATAGGGATGTGATGGAAATGAATGCATAGCGGACGTGTTGTTTTATTCAGAATTGATACCCTTAACGGTGTTATAGTTGCTGCTAGGGATTTTCTGAGATCGAGTTCAATACTTGCAAATTTTCAAGCCTTCCAAATTCATATTCTCATGAGCTTTCATTTCATGATGATAACACAGTCAACTTCATACAAGGGTTCGGCGTACTAACAAAATAGCTTCATATTACCCATCACACGCTTGATCCTACTTCACTTAACCTACTCTTCAACCTCATCCATCCATCCTCTTTCCCTTCCACCCGCCCATAAAATATTACAGATAGATACCCAGTCCTCACTCCACCTCCCCCGCTCCAAATCCCCCAAAAGTTTCATTAATTAAGTATCACAAATCTAAAAAAACAAAAAAACATAAATCTCCAATCTCAAGATCTTAACATATCTCTCCAGAGTCTATAGATCAAGTTTTTACATTTCCCAAGGTAATCTTACCTAGAGCGATATAATCTCATGCAAACAACAAAGCTCTGGTTTGTTATAGGTAGAGAGGATAAGTTTGTGGGCTTTTGATGAGGGTATATAGAGATAGGTGATGTAAGGATATATTTTTCTTTAAGTTGTTTGGGGGGTTTCTTTGTATTCATACCTACCTACCTATTAATTATGAGAGAATGAGGTTTAGGGAAACGCGGTTGGAGTGGACCTAGAGTCAATGTGTGAAGAGGTGGTTTGAGGAAGCTTGAACTCAGTAGGTTATATCTGTGATATCGATGGGATAATAGAGGTGTATGGTTGATAGGTATTAGAGAGATGAGAGAGAGAATTGGAGTGGTGGAGGGATGAAGATAGAGAATAAAAGGCTTTCTTGTTTTCTTATTTCATTTTCTATGGACTATTGTTGAGATTTTTGTAATCTTATAATTTTAAGCACTATTTTTATCTTCCTAAGTACTGTGGTGTAAACTCCTTCAATTACCTCGTTGTATGTGATTTTTCATTAATAGTCAACTTTTACATTCATATCGTAGCCGAGTTTTAGATGTCTGGAGGCTAATGACGTTATTCTGTATTGGTTTTATGCAGAGGAAGCTTGCTGTTGAGGAAGGGGGGGGGGCGAGAAGGGAGTATATAGTCTTTATATAGATATTTGACGTAAGTTTTCTCGGGGAGTATAAAAGTGAGTAGAGAGACGGGTACGGGATTTGGCTTTTACTTTTTAGATCCCTTCGATTATATATTAATTACTAAAAGAGGATATGCCATAATTGCGAAACAAAGCTTTGCTGAATACTGTATACTGCATAGGTACCGAGTAATGATGTATAGGAAGAGTATAAAAGATATGGGAGAGAACACTGGCCGCACCCATTTGGCGACTATTATTCCATGGATCAGATATCCCCAAGTTATTCGTCTCTTAGAAAAAATTGGCTATTTGAATCTAAAGCATATATTTAAAGAGCTTGCTGAGGATAAGCACGTAATATGATGGGGATTTGTTAGCCCGCAAAAAGCTGCCTCGCTTCTCAATAGTTAAGAGAGAGATTCATTAATAAAGCGCTAGCTAGATGAATTGAAAACAAAGAAGTTGAAAACTGTGTTCATGGGAGAACTACCCAGCGCTGGACATTTTCCCTGTGTACTTGGGAGAAATCTTTGTGATCATGGCAAAGATCGTATGGTAGAGGATCTGATACACATGGTTTTACTCTATCACATTCTAATGCTCTCCTCAACACGAGCTCCTAATTCAACCATCGTGAAGTTAACTCTGCCTTCGTAGCATGCCTGTGCACTCCTCCTCTCGGCTTGAAAAAGTATACAGTCAATTATACTTCGGCAAGAGACATCTCATACGTGCGCATTGCAGCGGATCGTCATTCCCTCCGTATGCTAGTTCAAGACTACACTCATCCGACCAAATATCCCAAAAATAGAGATCAGCTAGACAAGGTAACTTTGGTTGTAGCAGATCGCCTTTGGGGACGTGAGAGGCTACTTTATTTGGATACTTGCGAGTACTAGTAATCCAGAATTGTATATACCTAGTGATCGAAAGACGACGTACACTGATGTCAAGTATACGGTCTTCCGGGCCGTGTAGGTTTCGCGGAATCCACCTTGCATTGCCCTGAACTTCCCAGTCCTCGAGACAGCATGCGGCTTACATCCCATAATGTGTTAGCCAAAGCGTAATACTACCCAGAACGTTGGGTATCATCGACAGGAGTGTGATGCACAAAATGGGGAACTCATGTGAAATTATGCAGATAACGAACGACCTGACGACGCGATGATCTCATCCGTTCGCCGGACTGTATGCGCGGAGAATGCAGAGCAGCGGTGTGATGCGCAAGGAAACGTTTTCAAAAGCCGTCTGATGGAGTCTAGATTCATCAACCTGCTCCAGCGATAAGACGAATGAGGCTGAATGTCTCTTGCGGACTTAAGGCCAAGCTTAAGGCTATCGTAAAATATGAACAGAATTGGTGGTAGTAACCCGAAAGTAGATCATTGTCTCAAGAGTCAACCCAAGACAAAGGCGTAACTGTAGAGCTGGGCGCAGCTCAGCCTCGCATCGGATAAAGTATCCGAGTTCATTTCCTGTACGCTTGGACAAGTTCGAGTCCGTGCTGTTGACTCTGCACAAACCATGCAGGTGGATTGGAGCATGCAGTGAAAATGGATGGTAGCTGTGACGATGAAATGCAGAGGAGAGTGGCATCAAGCAAGTTGTCAAGCGGCGAGTGAAAAAGACATACTGTAGGGAGAGAGTGCCATGAGCTTGGTTTTGTCTCGCTGCAACGGAGCCACCATGTAGGTTAAAGACGGGTGATTGAGACTTGAGGATGAGTAGTTACCACGTTGGAGTACTCCACCCATATTTGAGCTTGATATTATTCTCTGGTCAGACCAGGAGAGATTCTTGACTTTCATGCTGCTAAGCTCGTGGTAATGAGGTCTTCTCATCAACCTTGAGATTAATACGAAAAGTAATTTTACAGATTGACATTAGCACTCATTATACATCTATTAAGAGTGTTCCCAGAATGATAACATCACCATGTCAACCATAAAAATCTGTTCTCTCCAAGACTCAACATTGGCAGGGTCTAAAGGGAATTGGGGAAATCTGCTCCTCCTATGACTAGATCAAAGCGTGCATACATCTAATATGCATCGAAGGTTCATGCATGCGGTTGCGGCTTAGCGAATGAGAACGAGGCGTGGAAGATGCAAATGATGAAAATCTCCATGATCAGAGAGAAACTGAATCCAAACTCAATGTACGAGTATATGTATTCCGATCTATTTATGAGGCTTTGTACTTGGCACTCGACAGCACGTGCGTGTGTATCATCGACGGCGCCTCTTGGAGATTCGGTTTGAATGTTTCAATGATTCAGTGTTTCAATGTTCCAAGCCGGTAGAAACAATGCAATCTCCGGCAGGCGTTAATAATGTCTACAGAGTACGGAGCTGTACGGCAATGTCTTCGTTAGAATAGGAGTGGAGAAGACCAAAGCATTTTGGCTTTAAGTTTCAAGTTCCTCTAAAAGGTCCAATCTACATTTATCCGAGCGACCGAGAACGACAAGACCTCATTTCCTATTATAGCCGTTATCTTTTCTTAAACCGCGGCAGATCTTACCTTGCCAACACTTGATTTATCTTGATGTCCATCTGGGGAGTCGGGGCACATCCTTTTTTTCCTCTTGCGCCTTCATCATCCCCATTCATTGATATTAATTTGGTAAGAAGTAAACACGTAATAACGTTCTGCATATTTCCATTGACCGTTAACAAGTTACATCAAACGGCCTGTCGCTTCCTTTCATATTCCTTCAGTGCAGTGCTGCTGCCCCTTCATCCTTCACTCGTTTACGTATATACTCTTTACATACAAATATACGAGTACTCTGGTAGGTATTAATAATTATATGTACATATATATTATCAATTTGGCGTTTCGAGATCGTCTGAACTTTCAATCCCGCCAACCTGTCAGAAAAGTAAAAAAATTCCCGCTCTGAAAATGGAGGGCTGATCTAATTGCTAGTTCACGGATCTCAACAAGGTTAATCCTCATATGGGTATACCTCGTTTACGCGATTGGAAAGGAAAAACCCCCAGATCAAAAGGGAGTCCAAGTCCCAATCCAAAACCTCCTTTTGAAAACTGGTACCCTACGCATTACATACTACTTACATACTGTCTACGGAGTATGTACAGTGGTACATCCTATCTATCCCTGGCTACCGCGTGAGCTCTCTGGAATCTGGCGGGGCCACTTGAGGATTTGATTATCAATCGCCGAACACCCGGTACTTTTTTGTGCTGGCTTCTCTGTTTGGGATCATTAGAAAGCAAATGGCCATGCATCATTCATCATGTACCATGCGATGGACTTTGCAGATGCAGATGTATTCGGGACTAATGTGTGCTGTGCATAGGGAAAAGGAGGTGAGGCAGAGAGGGGTTTGTCAAGAACCCTCCGTATGTTCTATCATTATTGGCCGGGCTACGGCGAAGTCCTCCCTAGGCATTAAACATTTCCAAATTCATCAAATAGACAACAGCCCAACACTCCTCCTGAATATTAGGGATTAAATAGGCACAACAATATATACCGACTAGGGGGAAGGGACTTGACGATCGATCAACTACTTTAGATTCGGCAACACCACACTCTGGAGTCTGTACCTGAATCTGAATGAGAAGAAACCAATCAGAGAAGATTAACTACTTTATCCCCTGCCAAGTTTTCGGATTGAGCGCTCAAAGGCAAAAAGACAGAGGTAAAGGCTCTGGGGTTAGCATGTTTAGTGAGGAAGTCACAGTGGGTTGGCTACGGAGGATACGATGGAATTGGATAGTGGATTCTACGTAGTATGTAATAGAGGAATAGAGGTGTGAAAGCTTTAATTATTTGAGGGCATTTAGAGTTAAATACCCCTGAACCTAAACTAAAAAGAACGAGGGAACAGCGAACAGCACACTGCGTACAACGAATGCAGATACCGGTATCTAGCAAGCAAGTAGGCAAACGGTATGGAGAGTCGGGAGATGAGAAATAAATAAACAAACAAACAATAATGATCTACGGGTTATTATCTGTAGAATACGCACCTAGCACCTAGCATCTAGTATCTTCTACCTAGTACCTAGTACCCTAGATATAATATACCTTACTACACAATTTTTAGCCATATTCAGTGTCCACACTTCCGCAGACCCACGAACCGCAAATCACAAATTCCCCATTTAAGCATTATCTGGTATACGTACGTACCATACGGTCCATACCTAGTACCTACTCGCCGACTTGAGGCTTTAGGATTGGCTTGTATGAAATCTGAATCTTCGTCCTTCACCCATCCATTCCTTCCTGCACAGTGCACGCATCGGGAACCAACCTTTTAAACCACCAGCGCAAACCACACACTTTTTTTTTATAGTAACTCTACCCTCCAGCTACCACTGTCTCCCTCCCTCTCCCTCTCCCTCTCCCTCTCCCTCTTCCTCTCTCCCCGATCCAACATCATCCACCTCCAATCGTTTTTTTGTATACTTAATCAGCCCTCTGTAACACACATTATTGTCTATATTTCTGAACTTAAACTAATAAATATTTCATGTCCTGAAGGCAATACAGGACGCGTGAAAAGAGATCTTTATATTTAACACTCTTGTCCCTGTTGCTCGACAACCACAACGCGTGTTTTATCTCCATCATTCGCTTACCTCTTTCTTGGGTTGGTCCTGTTGGTCAGACGAAAAAAAAGGAAGCAATTATACATCCTGGAAAGAAAGAAAATAACAGGAGAAGAAGAGGAAATTCAAAGTACAATACTATTATTTATTCACTCTCGTTCTAACAAAGTTTCTCAACCAATGAGTCGGGCCTGGAGGATAACGATTTACAACGCCTTTTGATTGCTTATCGAAACACCATCACATTAATCTAACATCAAAACAACATACTATTGCACCTCGGCCTTTCACGCATTTTGTCGCAACGAAGGTTACAAAAGAGCCATGGCGAGCTCTCCAGAATCGCACCATGCGAGTCTGCCTAGGCCTGCGAGTGTAATGATGAAAGGAGCACCAAGATCGAGTAGTCGGATGAGCATTAGCAGCAAGACTGGAGGAAGTCGAGCCTCGGACGAAGATGGTAAAACTGCTGTCAAAGTCGGTATGGATATCTTGATTTGTTTTGCGTGTGTTGCCCACAAAGGCTAATCCGAGTTACTTTTGCAGCTGTGCGAGTTCGACCACCTCTCCGACCAACCGATCCTGGCTACGATCTCATTCCACAAAGATTTCAACGACCTATGGTACAGGTTAATTCACCCACGACCTTGGCGATCGATTCTCCACAGGGAAAGAAGATATTTGTGTTTGACAGAGTATTCAGTGAAGATGTGGACCAGGAAGGAATTTGGGAATACTTGGTAGAGAGCACAAATACCTTCATTCAAGGATATAATGTCTCTATGCTGGCATATGGACAATCCGGCGCTGGGAAGTCCTTTACAATGGGTACATCCGATCCAGGCGAGCAAGGAAAATCCGAGGTTATGGGTAAGTTAGACACTGTCGCACTCAATCCGATATTGAACTGCTGCGCAACGTGTTGTAATTGCTCAAATGGGAAAGATGCTAATGTACGTGCGATTGTCTAGGTGTTATTCCACGTGCGGCCATGGCAATATTTGAGAAACTCGGCGCCGGGAAACCGCAGCACTCCAATCGAAGCTCCATGACTGGTCTGCGAGCTCCCAAGAGGTATTCCACGATTCCGGCTGCTGTGTCTGCGGAGGACAAAAATTGGACTCTCAAAGCAACGTATGTCGAAATTTACAATGAGCAGCTGCGAGATTTGTTAGTTCCCGAACATACACCTCCTCATCAACGAGAGGTAGTCAATATTCGAGAGAACACGAAGGGTCATATTCTTCTTACAGGATTACACCAGGTAGAGGTCAATACTGTGGAAGATCTCATGGCCGCACTCAATTTCGGATCTATGATTCGCCAGACTGATGCAACCGCGGTCAACGCCAAATCTTCACGATCTCATGCTGTGTTCAGTTTAAATCTGGTCCAGCGCAAAACCAAAGGGACACAAGGCGCCGAAAAGAGATTTTCCGTTCCACTAGAAGCCATGACTGGCGGAGACGTGGTCACAATTGACAGCAAATTCCATTTTGTCGATTTAGCTGGCAGTGAGAGATTAAAAAATACCGGTGCACAAGGAGAAAGAGCCAAGGAAGGTATTTCCATCAACGCTGGTTTGGCTAGTTTGGGCAAGGTTATATCGCAATTGTCATCCCGACAATCCGGATCCCACGTGTCGTACCGAGACTCTAAGCTCACCAGATTACTCCAGGATTCACTTGGAGGTAACGCGATCACTTACATGATTGCATGTGTCACGCCGGCAGAATTTCACCTCAGTGAAACCCTGAACACAGTTCAATATGCTCAACGCGCCCGTGCCATTCAAAGCAAGCCTCGAATCCAACAAGTTTCAGACGAAAGCGACAAACAGGCTGTCATCGACCGCTTGAAAGCTGAGGTCGCTTTTCTTCGGGATCAGATTAGCAACAGTGAAAGCGGGGGTGATCGTCGTAGCAAGCCCACGAGTGAGAGGCCCGAGCGACAAAACGAACGGGAAGTGGAACTGCATAATCAGCTACTGGACACGCAGGAAAATTACACGGCTCTCAGCAAACGACATGCTAAGCTTATATCGGAGTTGGCTAGGGCTCGGGATGAAGAAGTTGCTGATAACCAGGCTCATGAAAATACATTGGGTGACAGTGCTACAGAGAGACTAAAACGCTCGAACTCATTCGCCGAAGCTGTTGAACAAGTGGTCCTCGAATACGAAAAGACAATTCAAAGTCTTGAGCATTCCCTCTCTAGCACTCGATCATCCTTAGCGAATACCGAAACCCAACTACTGGAAAAGGAGACCAAGTGTGCTTATACTGAGACGGTCAATCAACAACTCCAAGCACGCTTACAGAAATTGGCTGATCGAGAGGCTAATACCGAAAGTTATCTACATGACTTAGAAACGAGGCTCGAAGGCCATACCTCAGGCGAAGACAAGAATTCGGCAATCGTAATGGAGCTTCGCAAAGAGATTGCTCGCATTCGCGAAAATGAAGCTACATCTGAAGATTACATTTCAACCCTGGAGGAACGTTTAGCCGAGGCCGATCAAGATTCGGAGATGATGCAACGTGAAATCGAGCGATTGGAGCACGTTATTGAACGCCAACGGAGTCTCGGAAAATTGGACAACCTGCTCTATGATTTAGATCAGATTCAGCATGACGGGAAAAATGGAGACGAGAAAAGAGCCATGAGCAGCAAACGATCTTCGTCCATTGACATGAACAGCCGTCGACAAAGCCTTGCAAGCAGGAGAAACCAGAATAATGTCATTTTAGAGACCGACAATGAGAGTGACGAGGATTTTTCGGTGAGCCCCGCAAGTGGCAAAAGACTCGAAACCGATGGCCCGGCCGACCATGCGGAATCAATGGAGCTCGGAACGCCCCTGCAGTCGCTGAGTGAGGAGATTGGTAGTCAGTATTCACCTCAAAGCCCAGCCCAATCAAAATTCGTTGAGGATAAGCTCGAAAGCGTTACTCAAGAACTCGTCGACCTAAAAGTTGAACATGAAGCCACCGTTGGCGAATATGATCTTCTTTCCGCTAAATATGAAGAAGCTCTCCGTACATTGGCCGAACTTCAAGACGCCGTTGACGAAGCGCGCCATCCTGGTGCACGTAATCCTTCGTCGGTGGCTCAGACACCGACATCAGCCTCTTTTTTAGCAGACGCGAGGGTGAGCGAGCTAAGGGGTGGAGGACAATACTCATCCTCGCGATCGCTCTCATCGGAATTGTCCTCAGCTGGGGAACTACGCACTACCATAGAACAATCTG
The DNA here is from genome assembly GCA_025389075.1 of Sclerotinia minor. Lineage (NCBI taxonomy): Eukaryota > Fungi > Ascomycota > Leotiomycetes > Helotiales > Sclerotiniaceae > Sclerotinia > Sclerotinia minor. Next base: position 1,905,848 of record QRFH01000006.1, read on the forward strand.
ATGCTGAAGCCGTGATCAAAAATTCCGAGTCAGTGGCGACTTCGGAGCAGGCCAGTGACACCACGAGTACGGCGGATGTTGAAAGTTTGAGAAAGTTAGGCGCCGAGCAAGAAGAGGCACAAATGATGCTTGCCGAGAAATACGCCCAGTTAGAGGAAGAACACATAGCAGCACTTGATCGTATGGAGGAGCTCAAGGCGGAGGTATCGAAGGCGAGAATGAACGCCGAAGCTTCATCACCGCGCTCAGTCACACCAGTTATACGTCGCAAATCGAGTCAAAATGTTATGATTATAGATCGAGCTCATAGATCATTCGCCTCTTTGAGAAATATTGCAGCCGAAAATTTCGAGAATAACCCCGACATTATGGCGAACTTCGAATTGAATTTGAACACTGCAATGCACGAATTGCATACTCGTTCGGAGCGAATTCAGGAACTTGAAGCGGACATTACTACGGTCAAGAAGGAGTTAGATACTAAGACAACTATTATTAGCGGGCTTGCAAGAGAGAGATCGAGCATGAAGGCATCCCCAATGGATATGTCGGTGGTCTCGACTATGCAGGACCAGATAATCAACTCTGAGAATCAAGTAAGGATGCTTCAGGAAACTCATAGTGTTCGTGAAAAGGAGCTACTGCAGCAAATAGAATCTCTTAGGAATTCTGCCAACACGCACCCTTCAGTCGATGGCGACTCTGTTAACAAAGAGGCCAATGGAACGGATGATAATCATGAAAGTAAGATTGCAGAACTGGAAGCAGAAGTTGCCAACTGGGAAAGAATGCATCAGACCGCCTTAACTTCCATGCGAAGTTCTCAAAATGCACTCGAAGCTACGATCTCTGAGTTGGAGCGACAATTGTCAAGTCTGACTACTAGTGGAGATAAGAGGGCCCGCGAAATCGAAGACCGTCAAAATCATGTTGCAAACTTGCAAAGAGAAGTCGACGAACACAGGGCAGCCGTTGCCGCGAGTGTCGCGCAAATGGCCGAGCTCCAGCAAGCTCATGCATCAACGCGTGAACAGCTTGATGAAGCCATCCAAGCAAAAAATATCACATCCGCAGAGATGGAGGGACACAAGATTCTTGTTGCTCGGCTGGAAGAGCAGATTGCCGAGCATGAAAATATTGTCAAGACTCATCACGAAGGACTAAGCCTGTTGCATGCGAACCATGCTAAGGAGATTGAAGAGATCCGCTCAAGTAGCAAGGCTGGCCATGATGCTCAGTTAGCCGAGTTGAAGGCTAAACATCAGGAAAATATTGATGCCCTATCAAGAGAACTCTCTGACGCCCGTGATGATTTGACAAAGATCGCCACGCAAGTTGCTTTTGCACTTGGAGTCGATGTGAGCACAGAGAAGCTTCAAGGTAGAATCACGGATCTTATTGCCAACCAGAAAGCTCTTTCCGATGAAGAAAGTAGAGCGGTCGAGCTTGAGAAGTACACCGAAGAGCTGTCGACGATCAATCAAAGTGTTATGAAGGAGCTCGAAACTACCAAAGCCGAACTAGCTAGTCTTCTAGCTGAAACCGCGGAAGGTCCTATACTAAAGGATGAAAATGCTACGGTCGCGGAGCAATTGGCCGCGTTGAGGAAGGAGCTTCACGACCTCGAGACTAAGAACAAGAAGAACTCAAGACTGGTAGAGGAGCTTGAGGACCAACTGGCTTCAAACTTTGATGAGCACCAAGCTGCCAACAATCGCCTCTCTACGCTTCAAACAGAGCGCAACGCTCAATTGGATGAAGCCAATGCAAATGCTCTCCGTGCACAGACCGAGTTAGACGCGATCAAGGAGGAATTCGCCGCTCTTCAAGTGAGTCACAAACTATGAGATCTTTTATGATATATCTAACTAATAAAATAGGCTAAATATGACGAGCTTATGCAGTCCGACCAGAACAAACAGCCTTCCAACTCGATGACTTCGAGACTCCACAAGTCTGCATCAGTGACATCACTTCCATCACCACCCCCCGCAATTCCCTTACCGCCACTACCTGGAATTGCAGGAACAGCACAGATTGGCCCAGCTCCTTCAACATCTCCAGTTCCACCAACACCTACCCAAGGTAGCCTCAATAGTCGTAATAGCAAAGACATAGCTGCAACTCAAATCCAAGAGGATCAAGAAGCTCGTATCCGCACTATCGAGAAACACTTATTCGCCGAGAAGCAACTCACATCCACGCTCGAAGAGGCCCTCACAGATCTCGAGAGACAGAGCAACAAGGTCAAAGCCGATTGTGATGCATGGCGGAAACGTGCCAACGAACTAGAAGTGGAATTGAAAGCGGCTGAAGAGAAAGCCAAGAATGGTGACGCGGAGAAGGAGAATCGTTGGAGCCTGATGCAAGTTGAAGAAGAGAAACGCAAGAGAAAAGAGGCAGAACTCGCGAGGGCTCACCTTGAAGAACGTATGAATGCTCTGAGTAGCAAGAAAAAGAAGAAGGGCAGTTTGAATTGTTTCTAAAGAGAAATTGAAAGTCCTGCTCCAGGATCTTCGAGTTGCGTGTCTTGCGAAGATTCTTCCGGTTCTGGCTTTTACTACGATTTATTTCACATTTACCTCACATACTCTATTTCACGACACTGTATTTTTCCCCCAACGAATTCATGTGCCACAATGTCCCAGCACGGCGAGCATTCTGAAGAAAGCAATATTTCACATATTGCGACTATGACACAAATCTGATGTCTAAGATCGAAGTTCTTTTTTACACTTCAAAATGCTTTCTATTTTAATTTTTTTTTCTCTTGTACTTTAACGTCCCGCGATTTTACGAGATACCACAAATTTGGAATTTTCCAATTTATTTACTTTTTGACATTTTGAATTTGGCGAAGGTGTTCAAGGGCGTGAAACGAATATGACAATTAACGGTCATGATGTGTACCTTTCTTTGCTTTTGCTTCTTTTGCTAGACAGACTAGCGGATGATGCTTGCATTTCTGCCTTTTTGAATCTCGGGAGGAGAGAAAATACCTTCCTTTTTTTTTTTCTATTATCCTCATACAGAGATACTTGGTCTTCATTCTTCATGTGATATGTATGGTAGCGGTGGCTGATGGATGGATGGTGCTTTCCTGATGGGCTGTGTTTTTTTTTCCTGGGCGGGAGAAAATAAGATACGATACACACCTACACACTGGTAGGGGAGAAAGGGAGGCAAGTGGAAAGTGAGCAGATTCCAGATAGAAATTTTCGAGAGTATCTAGACATTAAGTGGCGGATAATGATGAAGATGGTTGAAGATAAAGATAAAGTTAAAAGATAAAGATAAAGATAAAGACTAGATGAAATGAAATTTTTTATTCTGATCTGTATGTATGTGTGTGTGTATATACAAAAGCAATATATATGTAATCTTATGTATGTATGTATGTATGTATGTATGCGCAAGAGCGATAGGTGACGGTGTTCTTACTAGATTTGAGGTAATCTTACAATGGGGGGGAAAAAGGGAGAAGAATAAACTTGACCTGATTGGTTAGATAGATGGTTAGAAGGTAGAGGAGATGCAAATGAGAAGCGTGATGGAGAGATCAGAGAAATAAATTAGAATGATGATTTTTTTTTTAAAAGAATTACTTGTTGTACGTGCATTTTTGTGACATTGTGTGGATTTGTATCATCACAACGTAATGCTAAGAAATAAGTAAGCACAAGATATCAAATCAGTAGCATTTCCAGAATTAGAAAAGAATCCTATGAGAAAAAAAGAATGACGTATCCCACTCTAGAAAAATAATTGTGTAACCTACTCCAGCAGTCTCGATGCCCCTTCGGCTTGTCAATTATCGGTTCCATTATGCTAACCGCGTTGGACAACCGTCTCGGAAGTGGCTTTTCCCAAATCTGTGGAGACCCTGAAATTGTTCCCAAAACACTTTAATGAGAAAATTTTCAGAGCATCATGGACCTGCGAGCAGCTATTCAGTGATATCTCATAGAAAAGTCATAGTTCCACCATGAACACGTCACATTTTCGTTACGTGGCTCGTGACTCTTGACTCGGCCAGGCGAATATTGCACCAAATTCTCAAATTCAAGCTTGGTCCGTTTCGTACTGGTGGCTTATACGGTGGTCGTCATTGCTTCGAAAGCGTTGGGATGAAGACAGAGGTTGTGTAACAGATGGCTGGCGAAGGTGCATGTCGTGGGTTGATGAAATGTCCCATGTTCCTGGATGTCACATTCTCTACATTGGAGAAAACTGCTCGAGCGCGGCGGAGAAATTTGGCACTCTATTGATATATTAGAGTGCTTTTAAAGACTACCATGGTCGTATGTAATGTAAAAAGGCTGGATATCAAAACCATTCGTGCATTCGGCGAGCGCAAGACAAATGGGGAGAAAAGCCGTAATGCAGAAGCAGTATTGAGTCCCAGCATAAGAGTGACAGCATTCTACAAAAATGGGGTTGGTTTATTGCAAAATTACAATTCCCCGCACGCTGCTAAAGTCAGCATTACCCTGCAATATTTGAAAATCAACTGCACCGTAGCTCGATGCTGCCCTCGTCCTTCAAGGTCTTCCTTCTACTCTTCAATTGGTTGCCAAGAACTTTGCGACAAATGTCTCTCGAACATGGATCCTCAAAGCGAGTATCTTTCAAAGTCGAATGCACCAAACATAGATATCCATAACATAGGCTCTCCAAACGTAGATCTTGAAGCAATACTCAACAGGCTTGGGATGCAATGCTATCTTCATCGCTTCATGAATGCTGGATTTGATAATTGGGATGTGGTAAAGAATATTACTGAGAAAGACATGTGAGCAGTTTGGATATAGGATGAGGTGTGTGAGATACTGACAGCGTCAGGCAAGTTCTTGAATTCCAGCTAGGTCACATAAGAGTCCGTTTGAGAAAACACTATGATCTGGACATGGTACAATTAATGTTGATCCTTATGATAGAAACTTCAACGGGAAATCGCGACTTCGCGAGGATGGCCAAAAAATGCTCCACTAAAAGCGACATGTGTTTGTTGTGGCGGCAGGGAAAATGGAAGGCAGAAGGTAACAACAGCGTTAACATCACCACCGGCACCAATCGCATGGACTCTTCTCATAAAAAGACATTTTCTGATACAACGGCGCAAATAGCAAGAAGTAGTAACCCAATCGGTGGTCTATGGCAGTGACAATTCCATTGATGCCAATGGTATAGGCAAGTAAATATTTTTGTTTTTCCATCTGCCAACCGAATATCTGGCTGACAGGATGCCATTTAACTATCCCTCATCATCTGCGATCATAAATGGGTTTGGGTGAATTGGAAAGTTGATAAAAATTGTTTGTGTACTTGACAAATTGTTGGAAAAATTGCTGAATGGAATGCGTTGATCTATCGCCATGCGCCATTCGCGAATGACCTCGTGAGGGTCAATGTATTCATGACGGAGTTGGCTGTGGCGCTTGAGCTAGGACTTCAATTGTATCCCTAGGGTTTGGAAAGGTAAACATGGGCATATAAAACAATTTTTGTGGTTGATATTTGATATATTCATTCAAACTCGATGTGATGACTGATGAAGGGGTGATGAAAGTTTATGAGATGAAGAAATGAAGACAACTGATGAGTAAGTGTTGAATGCAATGGATAATTAAATGGAAGAATTAAAGAGCAGAAGAGATATTGAAATATACTTTCGGCTTGCGAGTGGTTGTTATGTTGTCTAAAACCTAGGAGGAAAGAGGGACAGTTAAGCTAAAAGTATCTAATTTAGCTCCTCTCCTTCCCCTTTTGTTATGATATCAATCTACTTGACGAGTCACGAGAAACCCTGTTTCCTAGACCATCAACGGTACTTACCTAAAAACTAATTAGTAGATGGCTGCCTTCTTCGCCGACACACCACCCGAGCGATCGCTTGCCATACAAAACTCCAAGCCCGGGATCGCCTAACATGGCATGAATCACTTTATTAATCCGATAAAGCTACACTATAACGCTGAATGCTTTAGCCGTGAAAGCACAATATATCAATCAGCAGAGGTTATCGTCTACTGTAGTACGGAGCGAGCGCCCGTGTCCGCGGGAATCTTCGCTAAATAAGGTTATACTTGAATGAGCTAGTGCAGTTGATTGGATGTGTAAGGAGGAAATGAAATGGAAAATATACTTGCGCGGAGAAGACATCAACAGCTAAATGGGATGGGAAATAATTTAAAATGTGCAATAGTATATTTCAATCAGAATAAGAAAAATTCCAAGCTTTTCTTTGCAATTTACATCACAGGAAATAACCTTGTGAGTTACATGAATGAGAGAGCAACCTCTTGCAATCTAGTTGGCTTCACTTTACACAGTGAAATCATCCCATCGATCCCATCGATCCAGTATCAACCAAACCAATAAAACCCCAGTAAAACAAACCTCCCACAAAAGCGCAGAAACCTTTCATCTATCCCTCTATCCCTAAGCACTAACCAACTCCTCTTCCTGCTCCTCCTCCTCCTCCTCCTCCTCCTCTTCCTCCCCTTAAAACCTACAACATAAACCATACATCTACATATACAAAAATACCCTATACACGACATGAATCTCTTCACAACAAATCCATCATATCTTGAGACTACATGCATCATTCAATCCATTATTTCCCATGTAATTAACCTTAATTGTATTGTAAGACTTAAGCTGGTATCTTAACCTACACAGATTAGGATACTTGATATTCTTTTACAGAGGAGAGGAGAGGAGAGGAAAAGAAAATCTTAGATGATATCAAGATATAAGGACTAAGCATAGGTACTAGGAAAAGAGTCTCGTAAATTTATTTGTAGGTAAAGAAGAGTAGGGTATGCGCGTGTTGAATTAGCGGCATGACATTCAAAGGGGTAAAAAAACAATCTATCTCATCACCATCACTCATCAAGTAGTGTAGCATCTTTTAGCACCAAGATACCCAGTACACCAATCTCCTCATCCAGTCCACGTTGGCGCAACCCTCTTCAAATACTTCATAAACTTCCACAATCCAACCGCATACTCCGTCGAGCCCTCTGGATCCACGACTTTCTCCGGGAACGCAATTCCAGCACCATACAATCCTCTAATCGTCTTTCCCTCCGCATCGACGAATTCCGATGTCTCGTGATTATAGGTGATTTCCAATGGCTCACCATTTCTCTCAAACGGTGGAAGTTCATTCTTCGTGAACCCAATAGCCTGCACCACATATTTACACTCTGGTAAATGTTTCTCGTAGTCTTCCGTCTCTGTTTCGGGCGACGTCTTCACTTTCTCGAGGTATTGAGAAACATCAGATGTGGGCAACGTATCGGCTTCGAGATTCTCCTTTGCCCATGTGGCTACCTCACCCTTGAGGCCCGTGTTGTCACGCTTGATCCATCCATCACGCTCCTCAGCATATCGAAGCTCATGGCGAGTGAGCCATTTAATGCGAATCTGACCATCTTTCTCTTTAAGCAACTTCGCAGCTTCGTAGAGGTTTCGTAGTACGAGAATCGCACTGTGAGACGCACCAATTACAGCGATAGTGGTGATTTTAGGCGGGTCTGACATTTTTTTGAAATGCCGACGCAATGTATATAACAATTTATCAGGTCTCAAACAGGTATCAAGACCAAGATTTTGTTGCGGCTGAGGTCCCTCCTGCTTTAGATGTAGGTCGTTCTCAGTGGGGTGAGATCCGGTACACAAAAAGAGGAGATCTGCGGATGTTGAATGACTTGGATTTTCAAAGCTACCAAATTTGATATTCCAGCCGTCGGCCTGTTTCGAGTTAGCTTGTTGGAAATCAAATGAGACGCTGCGCTTACATTTGACCAAGAAGCACTTCGCAACCTTCCATTTCTAAATCTGTTTACACCTTTAGAACTATTAAGCCCGGTTGCTAACATCAAGCCTAAATCAGCAGCTTGAGCAATATGGCAGGTCTTTTCCTGGTCAAGTTCTTTTAAACGGCTATAAGCATTAGGAGTATCAGTTTCCTTTATGATTTGTTGGAAAGGTTCTAAAGCCTCTGCAAACATAGAGAAGAATTTGACTTTTGTATTCCTATGATGATAAAAAGTATTAGATTCATGCCTCCAGGTAGACACCAAGTGGAAGGGGAAAACTCACGAAGGCACAGCCCGATACATCCGATGTAATCTGCCACCCCCAAATTTCTTAGCATCTCCAATCCACAGAACCGGACCTTTCTTTTTTTCCAAAAGATTACCCACGACAGCAAGTCCAGCTGGCCCTGCGCCGATGACTACAGCCCCATACCTCTCTTTCTTGTCCTTGTCGGCGACATCAGTACTGTAAGACTTCTGTAGCACGTGATTAAACAATGAAGTTTGCAATTCACCCATCTTCTTGCTGGATCTTCCACTTTTCAAGACGGTGGAAAAAGTTCGTGTTGATAACCTCCCGGCCGCAATGGGCGGGAAAGAACCTCTAAGCAACAACATCTTTGCTATGGGCATACGTATATGGAAGGAGTTCCCCGCAAACAGATGAAACGTTCAGGTACAGAATTCGATATGAACGAATACTACCGTAACAGGGTATCTCCTGTAAATGCCCGACCTTCCAAATAAACCAGGAAATCCAACCGTTTCGAAGAGCACCGAGATCAATTGGTTGACGGGTGACTCAGGCAAATGCTTTGTGCCTCACAAACCCCTGCTCGTCCTGTAGCCCTAGAAACTATCTGCTTGTGAAAGCAAGGGAAAGATATTGATTGGTGCAGTTTATTTAGTATAGAGTATTAAAATAATGTCCCAATCAGTTGTGAGATATAAGAGAGAGTTGTTGTCCAAACCACACGTTGAGTGATTGTGGGGCAAATCAATGATTTTTTTGAGTTTGAGATTGAAGTTTGAGTGGCCTAGGCTTTTGAAGAAATCAAATCATGCAATCCATAACAAAATGAGGTTATGTTAAAAATCCTTGGTATGTGAATGTGAATTGATGGGCAAAGCAATAAACGAGTAATGAAGGAATTAGTTAGATTCTAGGCACATATGTAATGCTATATTGTGTTGTGTTGGGATTTCTAAGGGAAGATTGAGGTTCTTGAGGTTCTTGAGGTTCTTGGTGTCTGGAAACTCCTTCGCCTCGGCCAGTTACAGCCAATTATATGTTAGCAAACCCCTTTTCCATACTGCACATGTATTCCCATCATGAGATTCTACAAATTGGGATTCTATCATTGATTAATATATTCTAATCATTTTCATCTAGTCGATCGCTGCGGACTCGACTTGGTCTGGATCTTAACTACAAAATATACAGCCCAAGATATGAATGATATCAGGGTAAGAGCGAATGGAGGCAACAAAATCTCGCCGAGCTTTTTGCTGACTGATTCGTTTTGGCCCGCACACCAGTACGTAATATCCAACAGGACTATGCCAATAGTCATCAAGAATGAAGATAGCTGTAGAGCACTCTTCCTTGGTACATTCGCCATCCCATCAATCAATCCATCAATTCTCTCGGCCATTTTGACATCAGAAAACTCGTTTTTGACCCTTTCTACACCGGCAACTCCCATCTTCTTGACCTGTTCATCCGTCATCTTGTTCAGAACTTTATCCATGACAGCCGTCCATCGCTCAACATCATCGGGCGGACAAAGCCAGCCGGTCTTCCCTTCTACCACTGTCTCTAGTGGCCCTCCTGTGTTTGCAGCTAATACTGGCACGCCGGCTAACATCGCCTCCAAAGGTACGATGCCAAAATGCTCGTTAGAAGGGGTATATATCAAGAGTCGTGCCGAACTGAGCAGCATTTCCTTCAAAGTATTTGGTACTGATAACAAAAACAAAACATCCACATCATCAGGGACGTTTAATGCTGTAACAATGGTTTTTGTCGTGGCCGTCTTCAATCCAAGCCCAGTAGCCAATTTGTCAAGCTCCTTGTGATATACGACGTTCTCCATAACTCGGTTGTCATATCCACCTGGCATCATGTCAGTGTGCTTTATACAATGGTGGAAATATGCCCTACCAGCAAGTACCAATCTCACACCCTGTCTCCCATGCTTGCCCAACCCCGCATATGCCTTGATTGCAAGACCGATATCCTTCTTCTTCTCGAATCGGTTGATACTTAACAAAATATTCCTATCTTGCCAAACGGGAACCGCATCATCTTTGGTCTCGGTTTTCTTCGGATTCACATCTACACATGGATGTACAATTTGTAAATCTTTCTCCCTAGCCAAGTCAGGAAATACCTGTTCCACCATACTTTTTGTAAATCCAGAATTAACCGCAATTGATTCCGCGTAACTCATACTCCATTGCTCCAAGAAGTCAAACGGTATTCTATATGCGCGTTTCAACCAATGAGTCCTTCCCTGCGCGAGTAACAGATCCGGGAAATGACAGTAGAAGAATATTCGAGTATTGGGATAAAAGAATCGTAGCCATGGTAGACCGGCACTCAGCTGATCCACGAAGAAAGCATCAGGTTTCAAATCGCTGATTTCAGAGGTAAAATATGCCCACACGATAAGATGTAATTGTCGAAGAATGGCGCAAATGATAGAGAATCGAGACAGGATCGAGGATGGGAAAAGCCAGTTTCCCCGCACTCGCACATCAAGCGTACCTATCTACAATAAGTATTTGCAGTAATTTCAAGAATCCCACTTATCCAACTAACCATCTCGAGCTTCATCAAAGCAATGTTTAGGATCGCAATGGCTGGTGAATATAACGACTTTGTGTCCTCGATTCTGTAGTCCTACTGCGGCATCTATAACAAGTCGTTCGGCACCACCAATGCCTAAATCAGGATGGAGGAACACAATGCTCTTCTGTTTTCCTGCAGGAGCCATCACAATGTCGTAGATTTTTTATGTTTTGCGGTTGATCATTGATGAAGTGACAGATAGCCATGTCTCAAGCTATTTTGGAATTAAGGTGGGTAGGCTTACAGGGATATGATATGGTAAGGTTAAGGGTCTTCAGCCTTGCACTGAGATTATCTCCCTTCCACTTCTTCACATGTCAATGACAGAACATGTTGTGTTCTATTGTTGGTGATAATATTATACTCGTAGTATCAAAATAGATAATCATCACATTCTGTTGACTGCTTATATATTGGGATATTGTTTAAAGCAATTGAGGTTATTTGACACTGGAGTTCCAGGGGATGTGAACCTGCATTCTCACCAGGGGACCGAGCCTTGTTGAACCTCGGCTCGTGATGATTACCGGGTTGCCAGAACACGTCGAGGTAGATATATTAATAAACAAAGTCTTTCAATTCTGTCTTTGTTTCTAATTGATCATCAATCAATCAAGCTATATCAAACCCACCCAGTTTACAATCCCACATCCAGGGCCCAGTCTCCGATTTCTACATTCCAATTTCACCACTGTATCTCAATCCAATCTCTAACCATGGCCCAATCCACACCTCTCTTCACCCTCCCCATCCCCATCTCCTCTCCTCTCCAATCGCAGCCGGGCACCCTGACTTGCACAACCCCTTCTACCTTACACCCCAATCTCTACCTCCTCACCTTCTCCTCACCCCCAGACAACCGTCTCACAACCACCTTCTGCCAAGCCTTCATGCACGCTCTCGACATCCTCGAAATCTCCTACCCAGTCGGCGCAATCTGCATAACCTCCGCAATCCCCAAATTCTTCTCCAACGGTCTCGATCTCACCCATGCAACTCAAACAGAAGGTTTCTGGGACAAGACTCTATACGCGCTATGGAAACGATTATTAACGTACGTTTTTCCATTTCCTTGCATCTCTCAACCGTAAAATAATAACTCAATCCCTAACCACTGCACAAAATACAGCTATCCTATGCCAACCATATCTCTTCTTCCCGGACATGCTTTTGCCGGCGGCCTCATGACGGCCATGTACACGGACTACCGAGTTTTCAACCCAAGTCGAGGCTACCTCTGTCTCAACGAGCTCGAATTTGGCGCTCCTCTTAAACCACCAATGTCCTCTATTTTCCGCCAGAAACTGCCCTCTCCCGCTACCTACCGCTCTCTCGTGCTTGAAGCGAAACGCTTCAACGGCGAGGCCGCGTTAAAGGAAGGACTTGTGGATGCTTTAGGAGGATGGGAAGATGTGTTGAAGTTGGTTGATGAGCGGAAATTGTTGGAGAAAGGGAAGACTGGGGTTTATGGGGTGTTGAAGGCGGAGATGTGGAGGGAGAGTTTGGGATACCTGGAGGCGCATGCGGAGAACGAGGAAAGGGATGGAATAAATATGGATAATGAAGTGAAGAGGAAAGAAGATGCTAAATCCAGCGTCGCTGAGTGGGAGAACCAGGCAAAAAAGACGTCGAAATTATGAAAAGATGATATTGTTATATCTAGCAGATAACGCTATACGCCTAAAGGTATCACCCTGACCATACCGTGGTCAACCAATCAATACTGTAATAATACTATACAAGATAATCCCACAAGCCTATAACTCTCTTTTTGTAGAACCACCAACACCATACCCCGATGATTATCCCATTTTGTACAGACCCATCCAGCACACGCATTACTCGTAAATCATCCATAATTCATTAACCCATGCTGCTCAGGCGAAGCTGTCCTCAGCTGGCCAGCGCGGTGCTCTACCCACCTTTGCCTCTTTACTGCCTTCAGCAAACTCGACCTTCTTTTCACCTCTCGTAGCGGCTGGTTTGTTTCGACTACTCGGTCGAACAGAAGACCCATACTCATCCCAGTTTCGGTGCAAAGTTCTTGATTCTCTCGATTTTGAGTCGCGCTCGAATGATTGCAGCATTTCCTCAAAATCCTGCTTAAGTTGAGCGGCTGTCGGAAAGTTAGCTCCAATATTTTGTGATGATTTCTCATAAATCGCCTGGTTAGCAAGCGGGTTCACTGGAGGAGGAAATCCTATCGTATTCTTATCGGTCTCCGAACGCTTCGATTCCGGGTGTGTGAGCACATTTTCTCTACCCTCCTCATTCATACGTTTCACGAACGCTCTATGCTTCGCAACGGTAGCTTCACTCTTGGCAATAATCCTCTCCATGTTGCGTGCTAATTTATGTCTCCTCATCATGGATGCTGGTGATGCTGAATCAAGTTCAGCCGCCACAGTATTTGGAGCCTCCCGGGAAACAGGGGCCCGGTGTTCGGGTGTATTAGATATTTGTCCGCTCTGAGATCGATTCCCTGTGCTTCCCTGCACAAGATCATCGTCGCTTGCAAGCTCCTTGCCATTCTTTGGGGCCATTGAGCTTGCGCTAACTTTGGTTCCCGAGGTCTTATAACCAAAATCACCAGCATGTGGAATCTCCGCCTCTCTTTCGATTTTCTCCACATTCTTTCCGGTAGATCCAATAGCCTGTGAACCTTGGGCTATCCGGTGACCTTCTTTAACATCAGATTGGTGTTGTTGCCTATCACCCCATTTCTCTGCTCCTTTCTCCTCGATTGGATCTTTGTTAAGGGTCTCCTGATGAGCGCCCTTTGGTTCTTCTAGAATCTCTTCAGATTTCCCATTCTCAGTTTGATCACTATTTGTCTTTTCGTTAGACTTTTCAGATTCCTTTACATAACCTATCTCCAGAAGTCTATCCCAAACATCATCTCGAATCTTCGAAATCTCTCTATTTACTGGCAGGCCATCCAACTTGTGGAGTTTGGGATTGTCGCCCCTCTTGCCAAAGATCAGCATTTCGTACACACGCCGCATCACTTTTGTTCCCATGTCTGAGCATGAAATGTAATGAGCATCTCTTACTGGATCCGCATTGCCAAGCGAATATGGATCAATAACGTCTAGCTCGGTTTTCTCAAACCCACCATCTTTAATCAAACATCTCTCTAATGCCACTGGGTAAAAATTATGATTAACATGGTTATTCCTCATGTCGACAGTAGTCAAATGAGGAAATGCTCGCAAAGTCCTCGTGAGTCTTTCTACTTTTGACAACCGGTTTCCTGCAAGAAGTAATTTCTTGAGCCGGACTATGCCAAGAAGACACTGGAATTCCTGTAACGCATTGAAGTTAAGATTAAGAACCCGCACATTTGCTACCATAAGACCAAAATCATCTGGCAGGGAAGTGATCCCACAGTTTGCGAGCTCGAGGTATTGTAGATTGAGGTATTCGACACCCGGATCAAAGGTTCCCAAGTAATTGCCTGATAGGAACAGCTTCCTGACCTCGTAAGCATCTTGGAGGAACGACTTGTCTAGAACTGTGCCAGATTGCTGTTTTCGTACCGAGAGGCTGTATAGATTTCTTTTGTGGAGAAGACCAGTGATGTTTCTGATACGATTCGCATCCAGATAGAGGATGCGGATTTCCGGTGTGAGGCTTGCATCAAAAGATTCAAGGTTATTGAAGCTCAGCCTAATTTCTCTAGCCGAGCATGAATCGTCTGATGTCATGAAACTGTCCAAATTGTTATTCTCCAGATCAAGGCTCGACAATTTCTGCAGCTGACTGAGATTCTTAACTTCCGAGATTTGACAATCTCTTAGGTCTAATCTTTCCAAATGTTTAAGGTTCGTTCCTTCGAAGTTCAGTGTCTCAATTGGGTTGCCTCGAAGCCGGAGTGTGATTAATCCATCAAGATTTTCAATACCATGAAGCGAAGTGATTTGATTGTTGTCTGCGTGCAAGGTCCTGAGATGAATCAAGCTTTTGAAACAGGAAAGACTTTCGATCTCGTTGTTAGAAACATCGACTTGCTGTAAGTTCCATAGATGGCCCCATGACGTCAGATCGGATAGGCGATTGTGGTTAATGATAAGGGTGCGAAGGGATGAAGGAACACCATTTAATTGACTGATTTCGTTTTTGGAGACTTTTAGTTCCTCGAGGTGCTCACAAAATTCGTCGAGTTTGTGTAAATTTGTCAGCTTCTTTCGATGCAGATCGGCCCTCTTCATATGCTCCCAGAACGGCTCATATGGCTCAATTTCAGTCAGTTTCTCAACCATTGCCTTGATTGAATGAGAAAGTGTTTTCTTCGTAGAAGCCCCTGGAATATGCTTTCTTCCATTCGCTACATAGCTCACGTTCATCCCATAAGATTCGTCTGCTTGATGCATCGTAAATTCTGAAAGTGGGGTGAGTTCAAGAGTCCCGATTTCATGTGCGGGACGTGGTGTAGCGAGTATCACACTATCCGTTTTTCTTGGCGAGGCGGAGGGTGTAGGACGAAGATTGTTTCCGTGTTTGCGCGCACTACCACTTCCCCTGTCGAGCGAGTCTTCGTCTTGCTCGTCAATGCGTGATACTGGACGGGGCATGAATTGTTGTCCTCCGACTGATAGTTGACGGGAGGTGTTTTGATGTCCAACTGCGCCGTTTCCTTGTCCAGACTTCCCTTTCTTAACCCGAATACTTCCACCATCATCACTACCAGATTCGTTGACGCTGTCGTAGTCAGACTGGTAAGGCTCCTCTTTCGTGGAACTATCATCATCATTATAAGTAGGAATCTCGATTAGTTCCGCGATAGGGGACGAGAAAGTGATTGTGACATTTCGTTGACGTTTCGGAGTTGTGGTGCTCGGGTCTCCATCTGGTTGAAGGAAGACATCCCTATCGGCCAATTTCCTGCTGTCCCGGGGGTGCTTGTTCACGCTTGAACCATGACTTCCATGAAAAAGCTTGTTTGCGTCCCCATTACGAGTCTTCTTTGGCCGTAGGACACTATCCTCGCCTGTGGAGGCTGATCGGATTTTAATCTCGGGCACAGAATTATCTAGGCCAAGATGGACAGGCTTCGAAGGTGCTGTTTGGGGCCTCAAATCAACAGGCGGAACGCTCATTTTCAAATTATTTTGAGATGGTGATCGGCCAGTTAACTCGTCGTGCTGTTTTTCATCGTCGAGATACTCAGCCAATCGTAATCGTGCATCTTCCTTCTGTTTGGCGGCAACGGCCCTTAGCCTCATAAGCTCTTGCGTTTCATCGAATGACAAATCAGGAATGTCTTCAAAGGGATCTTCCTCCGTTCCATCAGAATTAGGGGAATCTTGTCCATCCCTTTCTCCTCTGGTAGACTTCCTCTTGACCCACATATTCCTCTCTCGATCAAAGACCATACCAGCCAGTTGCTCCGGAATTAGATGGGATACTGTGTGCGGTGCGATTACACGTCTCGAATCTGAACCTCTGGATGATGTGGTGGGTATCGAGTTGTTCGAACCATGTGTGAAGAAATCGGGATCATCATATTCTTCGTCCAGCTGTCGTGAAGAGCCAGAATGCTTGCGCTTTCGCTGGATGTCCGGATTGTTAGATATGCGAATGTTTGGTGGGTCGCTCTGCACCGTATCAATAGGATCTAGAAAGTGACGAAGGGATTTTGAGATTGTCCCGTCCGCAACTCTATCGATTTCTCTCGCATTTCTGATGACCTCTTTTGCCATAGCCATAGACTTTATAGATGAGGCAATGATGCCATCCATTTCACTCTTCTCTTCATATTTGCGTAAATGATCCAAAAGCTCCTTATCTTGAGTGAGCAGAGCTCTTGACACTGGGGCACCTTCGCGACTTGGCGGTCTTTCAAAAAGTTCTTGAGTTGACTCCTGGTAGGAATCCTCTATCTCATCTTCTGCTGCAATGTGAGATGGGAGAACTTGCTCGCCTTCAGACTCCGACTCTTCAAGGCTTGTGAGACCACTACGAGGCCTTGCTTTACCTCGAATGCCTGCCATAATCTTCTTCGCCTCGTCCAGGAAGTCCTGGGTGGTGACTGAAGGTTTTCGGCTATCCTGCGATTGCTGGCTAGCGCCGAGAGGCATATCAGAGTGAGCTAGGTCAAGTTCGGCTTGAACCATAGCAATCTTTTGCTCTTGTGACATCCTTGCACGTGCGTCTGAGGCGAGCTCTGACTCAACGGAAAGTGCTTCCTCACGCTGCTGACCATTGCGCTGACTAGGTGTGGGTGTTCGAGGACGGAGTAGTTCTCGCATTGCAAGTATTTTTGGTTCTGTAGCTTGAAACCTTCGCTCGTTATCTTGCCGCGTCCTACCCATCGCCGGCTGCGTCGATGGACGCGGAAGGCCATCGATTGAGACTCGTCGTGGGTCTTTGGTTTGTAGTGGAAGAGAAATATCCGCTCTGTGTAAGGTACGGCGTCTTTTTGGTGTCGGATCCTTCAATGGAGATCTGAGAAGCCGTTTTCCTTCAGCTTCACCATTCGATCGCCTGGGTGTCTTGAGGTTCTCGGTCATCTGAAACGAGGGCAAGACACTAGACGGCGTAAAAGATCCAGTGCTAGATCGTTTTCTAACGCTCAAGCTGCGTCTGCTACTGCTATTGCTTGTACTTCTGTATTTACCACTAGTTTGCCTATCAACGTCTTCCTTTATGTTTGGCGAAGAATCTAGCCGAAAGCGAAATCTAGATTGTGACCTTGGATCTAAGACAGGAAAAGCCAGATCCTCCATATCGTCGTTATGTAAAATGGATCCATTCGATTCGAAGGAGACATCCTCATTAAACTGGAAACTATCCAAATCGCCGACGCCAAAGCTACTGAACCTCCTTGATTGACGCTCCTTTAGGAAATGACTACCCTCCGATACGGGTCGGTTTTTATTTGCAGTATCCATATGGTGATGCGCGGTCTCATGAGCAGTGTTCGGTGGTACTTCTGGTTCGGAATCGCTTCCGCGATCCTCGTATTGACTCAATCTACGTAGAAGCTTTTGACTTGTAAACGTATCATGAGTACCAAACAGCTTCAACGGGC
Source organism: Sclerotinia minor (assembly GCA_025389075.1). Classification (NCBI taxonomy): domain Eukaryota; kingdom Fungi; phylum Ascomycota; class Leotiomycetes; order Helotiales; family Sclerotiniaceae; genus Sclerotinia; species Sclerotinia minor. The sequence goes on from QRFH01000006.1 coordinate 1,923,564, forward strand.
TACCAAAACTGCTTTTGACGGGAGATTTGGCTGGGCTGGGATGAGAGGTTGACGCAGTCGAGGGGGATTGTAAATTCACCGGTGGTTCCAGAAGTTCATTGGAGGCTCGTGTCTTTCTTATTTTAGGGAGTTGTTTCTCAGAGCTGTCCTGCCGGGAATCACCAAGTGATAATGCCGATTCATCAATTGCTGGTAGGGAAGGACTAAGCATCCGTTTTTGGAAAGAACCTTCTTCAGAACTACCGCCTCTTCGAACGTTGACAAACTCACCGTCATGCCTCAAGTCATCCGTGTCTTTTGTAACGTCACCGGTCATAGGCCTCGAGGCATTTTCGGGGCCTTGAGTTTCATCAACATTTGGATCACCAGTACGAAGTTTTTCCAGGCGCTCTTGTAGTTCAGCAGGTGATATGTCCAATGGCGAATTTTCAGCTCTACCACCTTTAGTAGCCTGCGATGCTAAAAATATCGGTGACAAAAACTCGTTGCGCTTATCGCTTTGTCCGCTTGTGGTTCGTCCTACGTCTAGGTATTCGTTTTTGGTAGGGTGGTAGTCCGTGTTGAAAGCAGAATTCGAGGGAGAAAAGTGTTCCTTGACCGGACTCAAAGTATTCAGTGCGGTAGGTCTAAAATCGCTTCCTCGACTCAAATCGTTGATCGAAAATTCACTACCAAAATCCTCTGTCAATTTATATCTTACACCTCGTGGTAAGCCATGTCCGTCTTCTGGCACAGAATCTTCAGATGATAACTCGCTATCATCGAATTGTGGAGGCTCTAATCTTGTATGGTAGAGCGGAGGACTGGATGGCATTATACTACTCTCTCCATAGGCAGGCAACTTTTTGATCGAATTTTCGGTGGGTGGCGGTTGAAATATCGTCTCGAGACCGGCTGCGCTGAATAAATCGCGCTGTTCACCGTATCCAACGTCTCCTTGGAGAAGTCTCCTCTTCCATTCTGGTGTGTCTTTTGAGCTCTTCTTGGGCGACGCGCTGGCGGATTTATTATGCTGGACTGTATTATATTCTGTTGTGTGTGTGCTAGAAGCTGACAAAGGTCGAGAGGATTTCCTGCCAACGGGGCTGAGCGGTACTTCACTTCGCAGTTTTGATGGCTGATGTGTTCGTTGTGACAAGGGAATATTAATTTCATTCTGACTCCTTTCGCTCAACGGGTTACTATCTAGCACATTCGACCAAGATTTCGTCTCCGTATTGAGCTTCGGTATGCGACTAGACAGGACGGTTGGGCGGGGGTTTGAAGAATCAGATGTGCCATTTGTAAGAGATGGGAGTTCTGGCTCTGGTGATTCGGATCGAGGTTGAGATACCCAGTCTTCTGACAAAGAATCTAGCCAGGCATGATCCATCTTGAAAGGTTCGGGAGCTTATAAGCAGTGAGCATGAATTCGGATTTAATTTGATTTGATTTGATTTCGAATGTTTGTTGTTGTTTTGGTTGTTGTTGCGGGTGATGAAGGGTAGGTAGGATCGCGTAAAATAATGTCGCAACTATGCATGGACAGTATTAATTTTATAGATATGCTCTGAGAAAATGTGCCATTCCCAAAGTAATGGGTAGACTAGAACCTATTTGTGTTAATATACTGCAGCCCATGGAATAACGCGTGGGTGAATTGAGATGATCGCGAAGTGGGATTGAACATTGAATTGTGGTCTGGGCTGGGGGTGGCACTTGGACCTTTTTAATTGAAAAGTCGTGCAGGAAGTAACAAGGGAACAGGGGCCTATCAAAACAAAACAAAACAAAAAAATAAGAAGTAAATACTCCGTAGTAACTCTTCAAAGCCACATCAGCCACGAACCCCACGTCGATTTATTAGGTAATCTTAATTAAGAGAGACGAAAATTATTTATATGATGGCATGTCCGTCCCAGGTATCTAAAGTAATTAATTAGTCTTACCTAGGATACCCGTGGACAGCTACGATATTACATACTGGCAAACTCATTTCAGTCATGACCGAGTACATCAACCCAATTCTTTGGTGCAAGATGTTCAGTTGACAGATATGTATTCAAAACCTTAAGTTGACGTTGAGCCCGAGCTTTCCATCGTACAATTCCTTGACATATTTGCGGAGCTCAATTGAGTTGGCAATGCAGATAATATTCAAGCACCAAGGTATGGACGGAGTACACCGAGTCCTGCAAACCAGTTCGTCAATTTTTGCTCCAGCATTTTAATCTTCCGATAACCTTATTGAAGCGGATCTCACTGAAGCAATTGATTGGCCGATGGAGTTTGATTGTCCAAATCGCCTAAACCTCACTCTACCAGTATTGAACATTGACTACCTACCTATCTGCAAGTAAGGGAGATGGATGATATATGCTGGTAGATACCTGGCTTATCATAGCTTGAAAAATGGATTTCCTAAAATGTTTCTGGGTTCTGGGCAAGGCCCGTGGGTGAATTATTAGACATATACAATTTGGATTAAAGAGCAGCGGCTGTCTGGTCGTCACTGGTGAGATTACTACTGATGATCCAGCTCCAAAATTGACTGCATATATAACATTCTCCGCCAAATCCAGCTTGCTTTTGATCATCAAGATATTATCTGCATTTCAATCATGAATCTTCAGACTAAAATCGCATATCTATCAAGAGCAAAAGGCTTACAAACAGTCTCTAATTCAGTATTTTGGAATAGAACACTCACCATTGGTTATAATTATGTATATTAAAAACCACTTAAGTCTGATCTACATCACGTGTTTTCGTATCACTCGCGAAAACACGCAAACACGAAAAAGAGTTGCCGGGTCAGCCACACCAAAATGCGATAACTGATTACTTTTGTGATTGTATTCACACGAAGCATGCAAACTTTGAGACATAGCCCAACTATTGGAATGCAGCATATGGACTATTTGCAGGAATGTCTCACCATATGAGCGGGCGCTCGTTCACTTCCGATGACGATGAACCTTTATATTTCACACCAACATATAAGCCCGAAGACCTCATTTGTGAAGGCTCCGATACGGAGGCAAATCCCAGAGGCATAGTCGAAAAACGGCGGCGATACGAACAGTGTGCCGAAAGGGTACTACTTGGACAACTACCAATTATTCAATCTGCGGCGCTCAGGGGACCTTTTTACAAAGATAACAAGAACGAATGGATAAACCCATGGAGACATCGAGAAGGGGACTGGTGGAAGCCTGGATCGAAGGACATGCTCTTTAGAAGGGAGGACGTTATGCGACGAGCTAAAGAACATGGCAGAAATGGCATGAGTCCTACAGAAGCACTTGCTTGGTGCCGACGGGATGCTAAACGACAAGCCAAAGAAATGGGAATTGACGATAATATGGATATGAATAGCGACTCTGCGACTCAGTCAAATAAACTAGTTGTGAGTGAGACAATACACGAAGATCTATCATTGGAAAAAGAAGGAATTCTACCTAAGGCCGAGAGGACGTTGGGCGGGCCACCGCTGCCACGGGTTCCATTGTCGACATTTCCTACGCGCGCGAATATTGAAGATTCTGGAGAGACGCCAATAATGAGAGGCTCGATTCCGGATAAAGATAATGACGGTAAAGAGTTAGAAACATGGACGGGCGTCAAGAGACCTATAGATATAGCTTGGTTGAAAGGCTCACACATCTCAAAGCGTGCTCGTTGGGAGGACCCAGCAGTTTCATCGCCAACTCCGTTACCTCATGCAACAAGCCAGAAATTTCAGCGAAAGGTCACAGGAAATATGACTGTGGCACAGAATCAAATTTCGCATACAATTCAACCGCGACCAGGCCTTTCTCTTGAGACACCCCGGCAGGCACTAGCTTCAAGGAAGAGCTACGTGTCTCTGCAGCAATCAGACACTACATTTGATAGGGAAGGCTCATTTCACACTAATATTGGACAACAAGGACAACAACATCTTAGCTTTACCGCATCCGGATCCGACATCGAACCCACATATCCATACGAGGATTCCCCCAAGCCCTACCTGACTGTACCACTCGACACCCCGGCCGGCCAAGAAGCTCGCGCCTCACAGCATTCAGCAACAGAATCGGTTACTTCCCCGAAACTCCCCTCACATCACAGGATCGGTGCCGTCTTTGATAAAAACCACGAAACCCCAGGGAACATTAGTTTTATCAGCGACGTTGCACCATCATCTATGAACTTGGAGCACTTCCAATTTCGAAAGAAGCGTAGATGCAAAACTGATCCCACAGAGGGGACCAATCAACTTCTGAATGATATAGGAGAAAAGAGTCGAGCGCCATTATCCGAAGGCACCAAGCCAACTCCAAGTGTCCAAAGAGATTCAATACTTTCGACCCCTTTTATCCTCCACCCTATTCAGAGGGAAGGCGGGTCATCAACATCACAAATTCGACGTACTAAAGTTCCAAGGTCGAAAGTTTCATCGGCCAGAAGCTCTTGGATGGATGAAAGTTGGCTTACTACACAAGAAGAAGTTGGGATTAGTCCATCGACAATGAATTCGGATAGTAAGAGAACAATTGAAAGCGAATGTTCTCCACAATATGAAAACTTTGATAACAGCTGGGTCACAACACAAAATGATTTCCACCACGCTCCAGCATCGTCTGCTTCAATGGAAATAACGGAGATCTACAGGAATTCGAACTTTTTCCCACGCCTGAATGATGTTAAGCATATTGATGATCCTGAATTTAGGGGCCACGAGCACAATAGTAGTTCACAATCATCTCCTCTGAAACATCCCTCTTCTGCGCTTTCTGTACAACCTTTCTCCCAATCACCACATTTACCGGTCCTTCCGGAAAATTCGAACAAATCGGGAGTGCCAATGTTATATAATAACCTCGATGGGTCGAGTACACAATCATACAACACCAGTCCAGTCAGCTCAAGAGAGAATAATCTGCAAACTTCTCAAGCCTCCAATTTATCGCAAAATCTTGTATCGAGCCAACAATTGCCGCATAGAATCACAACCACACGTGAAGCAGAATTTAGTGAAGACATCAACGACGACAATCCTGAATGTTTCCAATTGGAACCCGTGCAGAGATCGGATGATAACAAAGGAGATCATGCGGAATTAGCCTCTCTGGAAGTCAATAGTGCTCTTGAGGGTAGGCAAATCCAGGACGTTACTGTGCTACACGCTAGTCGAGAACCTAATATTGACATGGTACCTCGAGCCAATTTAGATGTTTCTGCAGTTCTCCAATATGAAGAGGATATGCCGGGTGTCAAGCAGGAAGAAACATTGCAGAAAGAGGTGCAGGAAGCTATGCGGGCCGAGAGGGATGCCGATGACGGTCTAAAAAAGTCGGTTACTTCTAGCGGCCAACCATCAACGTCACCACCATCAGCGAAAAGAAACAACCTCAGCATACATAGCCCTACATCAATTCAAAAAGACATGAACGTCAATCAGATTCTTAAAAGCTCTATGTCAAAACGATTCGTACCCCCGCTGCCTAGCGAGGATGATGTCGTTCCACCAGCTAGCACCCAAGACCTCAAAGAACACGTTTTAGAAGCAACAGCCGTAGAAGATGTAGCTATTCCTTCTAGAGATACTGTACCTTTTGATACTTCAAAACCAGACCCAGAACCTAAAGATAAAACTATCAGGCGAAGTTTCAGCCCACAGAGTCCCTGGGCACCAGTTGATGCAGGGCTTATGGTCTGTCCCGAGGTAATTCCAACTACTGAAACGACGGAGCGATACTCCGATGTTGACTCTTCCAATTCCGGGTGGCAGAAGGACGGCCATCCAGCTACGCCGGATGATGACATTATTCGACCTTTCCGTGATCTAATGACTCCAAGTCCTCCACCTGAAGGATTTAAGACACCAGAAGCGGAACAGCGGCAATCAAACACACAACTTCTTGTAGAAGCAGCCACGCAAAATCCTTGGGCGAAGGGTTCCGAGAAGAAGAGTTTGAAACGCAAACGCGTATCATTCGGCCTATTGGATGATGAAGATCCAATTCAATCTCAATACAATTCGCAGCGTCGACGTCGCTCTCCGTCCCCCGAGAGTACATATCGGCCAGGGGCTTCCGGAAGCAAAGCGGCTGAGTTTAACGATGATGTCACAGATATGAATAGCTTCCAAAATCACTTCTCCGCAATTCATAGAAAGTCTATAGGCGACGATTCCTCAAAGGTCAATGGCTCCGTCAAGCGCCCGTTGATCGTAAAATACAAGACAACCATTTCAGTTGGGGCCAATCTGGTTGCCAGTAGTCCCCCAGTCGATGCAATGGCAGAAGCCTTCATCGCAGCTGATCGCGATGCTTCACGAGAGAGAGAACGTCGCCTCACAAAAAGCCCTTCACCGACGCGAAATTCCAAGAGGAAAAGCTATATAACCTTCGAGGATGAAGATGAAGACGAAGATGAAGACGATACGGTGATTCAACCCTCAAATTCTCATGTCTCTACACACGTCGCTTTGAATGAAACATCCAGTAACGCAAAACTGGGAGATCACACGCCAAAATTTTCCCTGGATGAAGTGGAAGATTTCTTAGGGGAAGATTGGTCGGTAGAGGGGGAATTGAAAAAAGCTAGTTTGGAATTTGATTCGACGACGCCGAGACGTGAGGATAGTGTACATGCAGGGGGAAGTCTTTTTGCTTTTGAGAATATTTGGACTTGATTGGGAGGGGATTGTTATTGTTATTGTTGTTGCAATTGCAATTGCAATTGCAAACAAAAAATGTTAGGTAGGTAGGTAGGTAGGTATGAGGTGTGTAAATAAACTTTGTAAATTTGGCTTGGGTGTTATGGATGCATGAAATGGATGGGATGGTTGGCTTACGAGGTGTTTTTGTTTGATCTTACCTATACCTACCTACCTGCCTGCCCCTTGCTTAGGTAGGTACACGAGTATATAGCATGAAAGTATAGATGGTGGATCTTATAATGAATTTATTGCTCTTTTACTCTTACTCTTACTCTTACAATTACTCTCACGATTACGATCACTCTTATAGTAGATATATAAATAGGTACCTACCTAGAGTAGATAGATGAATAACTTACCTACCTAATAAGTACAACTAGCTTGGAATATCTACCTAACCTATCTACCTACCTACCTATACCTACCTACTTACCTACCTATCATTCATAATATCACCTTACTTTACTTCTACTCTAGGCTCCTGCTGTTTTTAATATAAGTACTAGGTACCTAAACACCTACCTAGCTAGACAGAAGTTGAAACTCAGCGACCCGTAGTACGGAGTAAGTAATAAGTAAGTAGGTATTAAGTAAACAAGACACCAACCGCACCGGATAATCCACCCCGTCCGTTTCTTTCTTTCCCCGCAAACTCAATTCATTTCTTGGAACTTAATTTGGATTTGGATTTTGATGTTGTACGTACCTAGGTAGAGTAGAGTAGAACCTAGTTAGGTAGTCCTAGGAGCTGGCCAATAGAGTGCATTTTGTTGCGGCGTGCGTGGATGGAGTGGTGTGTGTGTTGTGCAGTGCGGTGCGGTGTTGGGGTGGAGTTGGAAATTTATTAAATTATTACTCTACCAAGGTACCGAGTAATGCTAGCACGTTTTTTGTTAGGGGTTGGGGATTGGATCGATTTGGAACTTTGGATTTGGGGAAAGGAGGTGAGGGGAGGTTTGTTTTGAGTGTGAGACATTAACCTTATATAATTTATATTGGTAGGTGGTGGATGTGTGGATGTGTGGATGGGTGTAACGTGGAGTTGTGGTATGGACTCTGGAGTATTTGAGGGGACTGATGATGTGATGTGGGATGGTTTGGATACATGTATAGAGGGCAAGACTCGGGTATTGTAAGGTAGAATGCCTCGTATAAAGTAATAAGATGACAGATAGTTTGTGAAGTGAGAATATGTAACCGGAAGTATCTCCATCTGAATTTGGGTAAGGAAAAGAAACGATATCGTGTTGTCGTCGTATCGTATCGGCTTATCACGATGGAAGCTAGGCACTAACCTTAACTAGCACTTACCATCCCATCCATCGTCACCCGGCATTCACGATTGATAAGGATGAATGCAGAAAGGCCACGAGATAATGGAGTCGCGGTGGAGAATGGTCTGCTGGAGATGTGATCCTATTTAATCTATTTAAATCTGTCAAATCTATTTAATCTATTATGTCTCCCTGCCCAATCTCATTCATTCAATTAATTCATCGGCTTCTGGAATACAAGTGGAATCTCTGATGATACTACCAGCATACCTGCGATTCATTATGTATCCCTCATGTATTCCATATGTACCTACCCTGGTCTGACATTCTGTCACTTATCACATTTTGGAGGTAATCGATCCTTACCGCCATCGTCATACTGTTCCCGTTACTGTTACGGTTACTGTTACTCTGTGTAATGTTGTACTCGAGCAATCCATTCTTATATGACAGCCCTGTACCGTTTACGTTTAACCCTTCTTGTCATTCGGTGGTGCAAATGCAGGGAAAACATTGAAGGGTTAGATAAAATGCACACATGTTTTTTTCTTTTTCATCATTCACTCATTCATCAATGATCATTGACTCCATTCTCCCCATTCGTCATAATTCTCGGCCCAGATTACGTTTTTATTATTCATGCCCAGCTAATAATTAATATACCTTTGGTCAATGCCATCTCTTCACTCTTGGTCTGTATATGTGTATGTGTATGTCTGTCTGTCTTGTCTTGTCTTGTATTGTCTGTCTGTCTGTCTGTCTGTCTGTCTGTCTGTCTGTCTGTCTGTCTGTCTGTCTGTCTGTCCGTCCGTCCTATATATAGCTAAGAAATAAGAAATCGATGTAGGTAAGGTATTTACAATACGATACTTTATACTCTAGGAAAGCGTTTATTGTTTCCTTAAATTTAGAAACTTTAAACTTCACTTGTTTCTTGAATCGGACAATTTCATCAAGTTTAATAAGCCGTACTTTCAGTCTTTCACCTATCTCCCGTTGCCCACTTTTTTAACCTCTTCTAGCCTTCAGCCCAATCTCATTCGTACCTTATATTATTACTCATTCCTCTTTCTTCCATCAAACAATAAACAATAATACCAACAACATTGCAACCCATTATACCACACAGAAACTTAATAATTTCCTCCCAACTACCTACCATCCTACCAATTAATCAATCGGGAAAGCACAAGACGAGAGAAATAAAAAAAAACTTTTATCAAAGAACACAAGAGGGGAAACGAAAGGGAAAGAAAGAAACAAGAAGCAGCGGCAGCGGCAGCGGCAGCAGCAGCAGAAGAAGCAAGAGAAAAAAACACACAGGAAATCCCATCCAATTCATCAAATTCCATAGAATTTCCTTATTTTCTAAAGAAGAGAATTCCACGTGTTTTTTATTGTTGTTTCTTAGAAATTATTCTTTCTAACAAACATTACATTTTTCTCTGATCGTAAATCCTTGTCTGATTGATCCTTGGCTTTCAATCCTCTTCCTCCCAGGTACAAGCCATTGAAAAGAAAAAAAGGGTTCAATACCTGCGAATCATTTTCTCACACTGTCACTGGATTCGATAAATGTGCGCCTCATGTCAAACTCCCCTACTGACTCCAGAAATGCCGCACACACCTTTCCGGTGAGTACTGAGCAAGGTCAACAAATCTCTCAGGATGGCGATCAAAATAAAGCACAAAGTTGGGCCAGCGCGCCACCAAGATCTCCAAGGTCTACTCAAACCTCTTTGTTAACTCAAGCTCTATCCACGACTCATCCAGAATCTGCGGCTGCCCAGATCGATTCAACTTCTCGCAGATCTCGAAATACAATGTTCGGCACAATGCAACCGTATCCTTTTACCTCGAACAATCAATTTCAGAATGAAAGAAACGCAACTTTGGCAGAGGCACTGAATGATATGGTGGTCGGCACAGCGTCTATTCAGCTCAACCCAAATAGACCTGTCAGTGCTGGGGCAACTCCATCCGTAACCAGCGGATTTCTTTTCGATATGGATCAAGTCAATGATATTCTCTCTGGCCACCGGGAATACCTCAGAAATGCAAAAGTCAAAGGAAGAGGAACCTCTCTCGAACGAACGGCGAAGGAGAAAAGAGTTCAGGATTTACCAAAAGGATCTTTCTCGACCAATCCTGGTGATACTGGTATCATTACTCGACCCTCAACGCCTCTGCAAGAGCCATCCCGCTCGCTTTCAGATACCCCTCCTATAGATGGAGTCCGAGCGAGCTATCGTTCATGGAGAGATGCCAGGGCAAGCCCACCCGTGGAGAAGGCCTGGTCAATCTGCGAACAGGGTGATGATGACCAGGGTGGGTCAGTTGAAAAAGCTATCGCAGAAGCTTTGTCAGGAGTCGAGCACAACAACCGCAGCCGGAAAGCAAGTCACAGTTTGAGATTTTTCAGAGAAGGTCTGCCGGAAGATAAAACAAAGAAACGCGAAAATAAGAACAGGCCTCAACCTAAAGATGCAAACTCTTCTACTAAAATCACCAGCATTCCGGAACTTGAGCAACTGGACATAAGAACAAAGCCGGCACAAGGTTTGAGAAATGAACCGTTATCACCTTTCGCAGACCCAAAAATGGGCTCTAAGTCACCAACTCACAGCAAGGGTTTTGATCCCACCTCTAATCCTACCGAAGGACTCGCTGCCGAAGCTGGATACTTTGATCCATCTCGCAATATTGAAACACTTCCTGCAGATAAAGTAAGAAAGATGCCTTCTCAACTGCTGGCCGATATACGAAAGCACCACAATTTAACACCTGGCAACGCTAAAGGATCTTCCTTTTCGGGAAGCATACCAGCTCCAGAATCGGAGAAGTCTAAGTCCGATTCAGGGGAGGATAGTTCAATAGGCAAATCTCCGTTAGGTCAAGAGGGTAATGAGGATGGTGCTGAATTAGAAAAGACCAAAAGCCATGATGAGGGTGATGAATCTGGTGAGGAGAAGATTTCATCTGCATTATTCGTTCCTCACAAAACTGCTCATGGTACATCTGAACGGAGGGGAGATGGCCTGCGAGACAGACTAGACCTTGTTGTGAGGCCTGGGAATAATGATCAACTTCAATCAGATGATTCTGACCCACAACAGTGGCTTGAAGAGCACCGAGTTCCATCCTGTGAAGTAGATAACACTTATGACAGTCAAGAAGGTAAATTCCGGCCCTTGCAGTCGCCTCGTCTTCCTAAGCAGCATGAGACCGCCGCAGAGAGCAATGGCTATATTACTTCCACAGATACTTATGATCCAAGTCAAGATTCATATGATGAAGGAGGATCGACAACTTGTGAGGAATCAAGCTTAACTGATGATCCTGAGGCAACACCTACATCCTCAAGACGCCGTCGTCGTAGTTTCATGGTACCGACGCCCAAGATCCATGTTAGCGAAGACCAAGACGAGGCCAGAAAATCAAAAGGTTCAGTTGAATTAATCCCGTATAAGCATCAAGTTGGCGGCCACACAACTATGTGGAGATTTTCGAACCGTGCAGTTTGCAAGGAACTTAATAATGGTGAAAATAAATTTTACGAGATATGTGAGCAAAAGCATCCCCAGCTTATGAAGTTTCTACCAAGGTATGCGCAAATTTCCTTGACTCAACCCCTGCTTCTGGCATCGAAGCTGAGTCTTCATCAAGAGAACATACCCATTCTGTCTTTCGGTGCCATTTTGACTTGAGCTAATGTGCTTATCTTGGTTGATTTTTAGATATATCGGTGTTCTAAATGTGACATTGGAGAAAAAGCATTTAAAACCAAAAGTATTGCCCAAGGATGAAAAAGATGCTCTGGTCGAGTCCAATGGGACTGATGGGCAACTGCTAAAGGATGAGACTACTACCTTTACTGATACAAATGGACACACAACCCCTAACAAGGCTCCAGAGCCAGCAAGGATGATCAGTCAGTCGCTAAAGGCATCTGCTATACCTATTGCAACTGTGAATTTTGCCGACAATAGACACATTATACCAAAAAGCTTCCTACAACCTCATCCGCATCTCATTGATCCCATTGAAGCAACGAGTACCAAGGATTCTAATCAGACTATTCAAAAGGGTCAGAGTCAAATTCAACCACCACCAAGTGGCGATTTTACGTTTCGGCCGACTTTATCAGACAAGCATGCAGTTAGCTGGGGTGCAACCACCATCAATAAGGAACTTCGAAACAAAGTCTTTGGAGAAGCATTTCTGCAACAACCAATTCCCATTCATCGACATAAAAAGCCAGGCTCACAAAATCGAGCTGTGCGAAATGGTTCTTCGCTGCGCAGTGCAAATTCGGAATCTAGCTTAAAGTCGGTTCACTCGAGTAAGGCTGCTGACGGCCAGCCACCCAAGGACTCGATGCGCACAAGAGCTATCAAGAGCGCAGCTGAACAAAGAACTGGACTCTCACCAATGACACCTGTCACAGCCGCCCAACCAGTTTCCACAAATGATGCCAATGTAAATGTGAATGGTCATGTTGAAAATGGAGAAGCTGACGAGGAATTTGATCACATGGCTGGGACAAGTGCTCCTGAGCCAGAGATTTCAGGACCTCAAGATTCTCCAAAACGGCCAAAGAGGCGTTTTTCAAGTGGTGGCCTTCGACGCAGGCCCACGGAAGTAGCAGATGGTCGAGGGAACCTCAAATACTTTGAAGAGGCAGATGATGCTGGCTACAAGGGTGATGAAGAAGACGTTTTTACTATGGATCCCGAACCGGCTGGTCAACAAAAGGCATTACCATCGTCTATGAAGGAGGAGCCGGTCGCCAAGACTGCAACTGCAAATGCAAGCCCTAAATTGACCTCTCCTGATTCGAAAGTCATAATAAAGCGTCCAGTTACTCCGAAGATATCGCCAAGTCCTCTTGTGATTCCTCCTCGACCAGTGAATCCCAAGGAAGCTCAGACGCAAGGGCGGCGCATTCAATATTTCCTACTTTTGGAAGATTTGACAGCTGGCATGAAGAAGCCTTGTATCATGGACCTCAAGATGGGTACTCGTCAATATGGTATCGATGCAATTGAGAAAAAACAGATATCTCAACGTTCCAAGTGTGAAGCAACGACATCTCATGATTTAGGTGTTAGAGTTTGTGGCCTACAAGTTTGGGATGTGAAGACTCAAAAGTACGTTTTCCATGACAAGTATTTCGGAAGAGATCTTAAAGCCGGACCGGATTTTCAAAAAGCGCTCACCCGTTTCTTGTACGATGGCGTCGATGATGGAAGTATTCTGCGACACATTCCAACTCTCATACATAAGATTTCTACACTTGAAGTTTTGATTAGAGGTCTACCAGGTTATCGTTTTTATGCTGCTAGTCTTCTTCTGTTTTACGATGGAGAAACTGTGGAAGAGGAAGAGTCTGATAGCAATGCATTTGAACCATTGAGCAGGAGAAGAGAAATCGACCTCAAAATGGCAGATTTTGCGAATTGTGCAATCAAGGAGGATTGTATGGCACCAGGAAGGCATTGCCCACCTCGTCACCCTGATCAACCGGATTTGGGGTTCCTTAGGGGATTGAAAAGCTTGAAGAAATACTTCTTGGCAATTCAGAAAGATGTTAGAGCAAAGATGGGAATCAAGACAAGGGATTTTCTTGATGAGCAACGAAGGATTGATATGGAGGATGAGTATGATGAGGATGAGGCAAATTTGAGTTATTAGTTTCGCTCTACTCTTCCTTATTGTGCTAATATAATTATTTGGTCGAGGATGGGAAAACTTGTTGTGATCACAACAACCACTATATTCATTGTTGTATAACCGGTTGAAGCGTCTTTCCACTCTTCAATTCTGTCTGGCTGGTAAAAACAATGGAGGGTTAGGAGGAAAAGAAAGGAAGGACCTGGAATTTTTTAATTCGCGCTTTTACTTTTTTTGCATTCATTCGGAGTATAGGGAATGACCTTTCTTTTCTTCAATTGTTTTTTTAAATGATTCAGGACATGGGAATTGCTGCATTATCATACCCTGCATATCGGTAGGTGTTTAGGTTTGGGTTTGAAATTGAGATTCAGATTCAGATTGAACTGTTATTGGTTTTCGCTTGGGTTGGTCTGGGGGAGGGGTCGTATGAGGTTAGGGTACGAAGGCAAAGTGGACTGCCTTGATTTTAATTTTGTTCTTTTTCTTTTTTTGGGGGGGGTTGTTCCGCTTGGGGGGAGGAAGTCGAAGTGTAGTGGTGGATGGGGATGAGATGCAGATACAAGGAAATTGTGAGTTGAGGAAGGAGAGTGGACATGCTGCAGGCGGATACATGGGTAGCTTTATTGTGGTTAGGCCATGCTCGTTTCTTCTATAATGACCTACAATACTTCCCTCGTTGGATTGTCGACGTTTAGGATTAATTGAAATGGTTCGTTATCAAGGCGCATGGGGGGTGGGGGTTGGGGGCTGGGGAAAGCCTATGGATAGTGGATAGTGGATCGAGTTCGTATAGGAACCTTACTTAGCTTGCAGTATGTGTGTGTGTATGGAGTGAGTAGTGAGCAGCTAGCGGTTACCTACCTAGTTACCTTGTAGTAATATATTATATCTTCGGAATTATGTGAGTGAGTGAATAAGTCGGTAAAAGACTATGTTATCCTAGAAGTATCCAATCTTATTCTATCACGATATAGTGGATTACTCGAGGGATGGATATATTATATATCAAGGAAGTTGAGTGAAGGGTATAATTACATGAAGTTATGAAATGAGTGTATGAATAAAATACATTCTAGTTATTCATACTAATTCCCTCAGTTAACTAGGTACCTAGATAGATATATATATATATTTAATACATCTACCTACCTACCATAAACCACCCACACACACACACACACAAAATCAATCATCCTCCATCCCAATACCCTCCACCTCACCCAACCACTCACCCTTAGCCCCCTTCAACAAATCATTAACATTAACCGTTCCACTAGTCAAATACCTCTCACTAACACCGACATTAACCCTCTGAGCCAAAAGGGCTCTCAATTCTGCTCTGAGGGCGCCAACCTCCGCTTTACTCATCCCCCTCGCTTCCTTCTCCTTCATTCTCCTTCCGGTTCCTCTCCCCTTTCTTCCTCCGCCTAATGCTTCGAATTCCTCACTATCGTATTCAACGCCTAGTTCTTCCGCTGCATTTTTAACCCAATCGTCATCGTGACCTTTTTTCTCTTTCGCGAGAGCGCTATCAGCTATTTTTTTCGCGAGGGTAACGCGGGGTTTTAAACGAGCGACTACCCTGCGGTCGATATCGAGCGAGCGGATGTAGAATTTAGATTTTTTGCCTTCTCCGTGAAGAGCATTTTGCGCGTGGACTTTAGCTACCAGACGACGGGTTCCGACTACTTCTTCAGGGCTACAGAGGAGGATGCTGGATCCGGATGCGGCGGCACGCGCGGTTCGTCCGGAGCGGTGCACATACATGTCTGCGGTGCGGGGAAGATGGTAATGGATTACTAATTGGACGCCTCCGATGTCGAGACCGCGGGCTGCGACGTCGGTTGCTACGAGGACTGAGCCGGTGTTGTTTGTTCGGGAGAATTTTTCAATGGAGCGCATGCGTGCTTTTTGGATCATTTGGGAGTGGAGGGAGTGGGCTGGGATATTGAGGGTTTGGAGCATAGGGGTTAGGCGACGGACGGAATGGATTGAGTTTGTGAAGATGAGTGTACGTTGATTTGGATGGTGTAGAAGAAGAGAATATAAATAGAGATCCTATAGAGTGTTAGCTATAAAAAAAACTTCAATTGTAGTTCCGGAATCATTACCTTTTCTTCTCCACCACATTCTACCATACCCTCTTTCAAATTTGCTGCCATTTGCGAGATAGGGTTGACATCAACAAATTTGGGTTTTTCTTCCCTGAAATTGAGCTTCTTCAAGAGGTACTCCATAGATTGACTTTCATCCTTGAAAGATTGCTTGCCTTTGCCGGCAAGTTTCTGTTGCAACCCTTTGTGGAAAGTGGCCGAGAAAACCAAAGTTTGCCTAGGAGTCAATGTGTCTTCCTCGTCATCATCTTCATTCCCGTGTGTACGATCCAACGCATTTAGGATCTCCTCTGCTTCTTTGAAATGCCCGTCGGTCAAAAGTCTATCGGCTTCATCGATGACCAAAAATCTAACCTGTTTCAAACCAGCTGACAATTCATTGCTGGAGCTGATAACTTCCCAGAGTCGACCAGGTGTACCGATTATGATATCTGCCTTTGATAATTGACGTTGTTGTTTTTGTACGGAAAGTCCTCCAGTAACAGCTGCTACATATGGACTTGTAGGCATACCCTTACATAAAGCTGTGATATGTTCAGTCAATTGATGCGCCAATTCTCTCGTAGGTGAAAGAATTAAAGCGGTTGGAGGTCTTGTGCTCTTCTTCAGTTCATCTTCATCGAGTTCTCCATATACCTCAAGCCACTTTTCAACTATTGGTATTCCAAATGCCAATGTTTTTCCAGAACCTGTAGATGCCTTTCCAACAACATCATGTCCCGAGAGTACTTCTGGAATAGCCTCTGATTGAATTGGAGTGGGATTTGAGAAGCCCATCTTTGATAATGCCATTAAAGTATTTGATGAAAGATCTAGCTCTACCCAACCTGAAACATCAACCTCTCCTGCGGCATCTTCTTCAAGTGCCTCGAAGACATTCTTAACAAGATCTTGTTTGAGGGTAGCATCTTTGTCGACTGGCTGTTTCTGAGGCTTCTCTTGTTTTTGCTTCTTCTCCTTCTTGCTTGGTAGTTTCTCTTCTCCTCTTTCGGTATTTGACCCTTCCTTCTTTTCTTTCTTCTCGGGCTTTGCTTTTGTCCCTATATTTTGTTTATTTCCTTGCGGTTTGTCGTTCTTCGTGCTTTCTTGCGTAGATTTCAAAATTGGCTTCACTTCGCTAGTAATACTCGTTGCGCTGTTTCCATCATCATCATCATCACCATCATCTCCGAAGCCTTCGAATTCCTCATCATCGTTACCTTTCGTCTGGATTTTGGAAGACACCTAAGAAAAATGAGCATCCTTCCTATACTTTGACCCTCAGAATACATACAAATGTGACAACATCGCCATCCCTTACAACCTCAACAGCATCTACTTCCTCCAATCCATAGAAGCCCTCAGCATCTTCAAACATATCTGGCATAGTTACTTCGTTCCATGGTAAAGAATCCACGGCAACTGGTTTCTTAGGCGCGGTTTTCTTTTGCTTCTTTGATGTCTTTTGAATCTTTTGACGTTTTGGAGCTTTCTGAGAGCCATTGGTCTCTGAATGAGCACGTTTCTTCTGCTTGGTATCCATTTCTAGTCAAAGGTAGTCGAGATCGATATTCTTTTATTTTCTTGTTGTCTCGGATTGAACTCCTCTCTTCAAAAAAGCATTATCGTAACTTTTTTTCTGAAGACCCCTGTTAACGACCCTGTCGGTCTAGCCTCTCAGCCCCGCACTAGTTTTATTAGTTTCTCAGCCTTGTCGCAAAAAATCGATTGAATCATTCATCGATGACTTGATTTATTCTCCACAAGTTTGTTCGTTCATAGTCCTCATCCTATTCTCAAGATGGGAAAATCGTCAAAAGACAAGCGGGATGCTTACTACAGACTTGCGAAAGAACAAGGATGGAGAGCTCGGAGTGCTTTCAAATTATTACAACTTGATGAAGGCATTGAACCCCACTAAAGAACTGCTGCAGTCTTGTATTGCGCAAAGTACGTACCGTGACTAACTCAACATTAGAATTTGATCTCTTCTCTGATGTCACTCGAGTTGTGGACCTTTGTGCTGCCCCAGGAAGTTGGTCTCAAGTTTTGTCCCGAGTCTTGATCAAAGGAGAGAAATTTGGTCGAGCAGCATGGGAGGATAAGGAGGCAAGAATGCGACAGAATATACTTGGAATTGCAACCCAGCCCATATCAGACGAGAAGCACACGCCATATGTGTCCGGATTGAAACCAAAAAAGGATGTCAAAATTGTGGCTATCGATTTACAACCCATGAGTCCTTTACAAGGGATCATAACACTTCGAGCAGATATTACACATCCGGCTACAGTTCCGTTACTCCTAAGTGCTCTCGATTCGTCTTATGACCCGAATTCCCTCTCTCAACAAGCCTCCAATCCAGTGGACCTCGTCATTAGTGATGGTGCTCCTGATGTTACAGGCCTTCATGATCTAGACATCTATGTCCAATCACAATTACTTTTCGCGGCTTTAAATCTGGCTCTTTGTGTCCTTCGTCCAGGTGGAAAGTTTGTTGCGAAGATTTTCCGGGGAAGAAATGTTGATCTTCTCTTCGCACAATTGAAAATATTCTTTGAGCGAGTGGTTGTTGCGAAACCAAGATCAAGTCGTGCAAGCAGTGTAGAAGCTTTCATCGTCTGTCTAAATTTCCAACCTCCGGAGGGATTCAAAGCTAGTATGGAAGATCCAATGGGTGTTGGGGATAGATTATCCAAAATGGTGGACACTGTTGTTAGTCAGGAGCCAATAGTTTCACCTACCCACTCACAAAATCCTGAAGACGGGACTTGGTCGGAAACTCAAATCAAGACAACGACACTAAGAGAAGATGGAATATGGGAAGTTAAACTTCCTACTGATGAAGCCAAGTCCCGAAAATCGGGAAGATGGATAGCTCCATTTTTGGCATGTGGAGATTTATCTGGCTATGATGCTGATGCTTCATATCATTTACCAAAGGATCGAATTACACTTGATCCAGTACAACCTCCAACAGCACCTCCATACAAGAGAGCTCTTGAGATGAGAAAGGCTGCAGGTGGAGCATATGGAAAAACTACCACAGGATAATAAAAGTGAAAATCACATTTTTTCAGAAAGCATAGGAAAGGATAGCGAGGCGTTAAGGTGGGGGTACGGATATTGAATTGGAGGGGTTGCATCAGCTCTCAAGAAAAGAATGTTCAAGGAGACAAGGTTCTCCTTTAGGAACAAATGAATCAAGGAATTACTACTCAAGTTTATAGTAGGACAGTGTCTCTCTAAAGTGAAGCTATGTCTTGTTTCGACGAATCAAAAACACAGAAACTTGCCAAATCCAAGATCGGATCGGAGATCAAGATCAAGATCAAAATATGTTGTGTGATGGGAACTTTTTGACGATCACGTGAAGAGGAGAGTCTTTTCTTGTCAGTTTGCTTTCCTCGAGAATATCTTCATATCACAAAGCTGAAGCTCCGCAGATATCAAAAGGTGAGATGGCCGAGTTGGTCTAAGGCGCCAGGTTAAGGTATTAAACTCTTAACAAAAGGTTGTTTACAATCTCCTGGTCTAGCAATAGGCGTGGGTTCGAATCCCACTCTCATCAACATATCTTTTGAATCTTTTTGGCTCATATTGAGCAATGACTTTATACGAAACAGCTACTTGGTTGGCATGAGATCGAAAAGTTCTAGTCTTTTGCTTGAAAACTCGATATTCACTCAGTCTGATCGAAATTTTCACTGGCATATTGAAAAAAGCTTGATACGGCATCCACTTCGGAGGCTTTCTTTTACCTTTTACCCAATTAGATCCACTTTCAGAGAACGTACTCCACAAGGCGTTCAACCCTACCCACAATCGCTAAATCCCTATCTCTCCACTACATCCACATTCCTTTGCAAAGTACATGGAGGACGAGAAGAAGGCAAGAGAAAGGCACATAATAGGTGGGCTTGAACCGCCAACTTCAAGGCTTCGAATGCACGGACCAATATATTGCTCCCTTGCTTCCAGTATTCTTCCATCCAAAAGATCTCTGCTCTTCGAAGATACCAACCAAAAAGATACAATCACAACAACAGCGGGTGGAGGAAAAGAAAAGCAAAAGGATAATCTCCCTCGGGTGGGCTTGAACCACCAACCTCTCGATACCGGTCTTCGTGGATCACATAAACCCAGAATAACAGTCGAACGCGCTAGCCAATTGCGCCACGAGGGATATTTATCTTGCTATGAATGGGTTATTTTATTTTGGTTAATATTTCATGCATTACATTGCAAGATGGAACGGAACTTTAGGAATCGGACTTGTTACAAATCTCTCGGGAATCTATAGACACTTGTGATAGATCTTGTCACTTGCGATCGTGTGAACTTTATGTTCCTCTGATACTTGGAAATCATGAGTTAAGATTTCACTCGACACTTTGAGACAATGATACAGATGTACAAAGATTAACCAAATACTCAACATACTCGCCGATGCTTCACACGTCTGATCGACTGCCTGGGGGCAATGTTGCATTGTATATTACAGTATCATATCAACTTTATCTCAGACTATGAATGCTTGTGTGGTTATGATACCATTTGAATATTTTTTTAAAAACTTTTGTAGAAAGCCATCGAATGGAGTCGTTGTGTCGGGTTCATGAACGCGGAAAGAGAGCGAGTGATACTGGGCTTTATAGTCCAACGATACAAGTAGGAGAATCATTTGAAATAGTCAAATCTAATAATAATAAAAATAATAAAAGGCCTTTTAGGTATTAATAGTAGCCCTTACAACTGTATAAAAGTACTTCGTCTAAAATGCTCTGGGTGGACTGCCACACATAGCTCACCCTCGGGATATGTGAGGAACGCACACTTCTTATGAAGGAAGAAATGATTGAAAACTTACCTTATAGGTTCTGCAGTTGATTATAGACAGCATGGTATAGTATTTGAGAGAGAAAAGACCAATAGCCAATACTAGAAAAGCATCTCTCCCGTCTTTTGCCAAGGTAGGAAAATGTAAGATTAGCAAAAGGCCAACCCCACGTTCTTTCTCACCCCAGTTTCCATCATTAATTGGATTTATATCATAAAACTTCCAGGAAAAAGATCACAAATGAATCATTCCTTATTGTAATTCCATTGAGATAGAGCAAAAAACCATGCGTCCGGCGATCGAATCAGATGTTAATCACGTGATAACTCACAGTTAAATCCTGGATTTCATTTGCAATGGATAGGTTTTTCCATTCGGAGTCTCAATCTTGGAATTCGAATTTGGACAACCAACTTTCGTATAAGTTTGTTAATAATTATGACTATCAAAAACCATAACAAATGTAACCCAAGCCGGAATTTGATTGGATGTAAGATCTTAGAAGTAGATTAATAATAAGGTGCGTTGTCACCAACCAGATTCGCCTTGCTGCATAAAATTGCCTAAGAGGCGACGAACCCAGCGGCGGAATAACGTCATTCTTTTTCATCTTCTTCTCTACAGTTTTCTTTTATAAATCCAGCTGTATTGAAGATATTTATATACTGCTACGCGTTTCTTTAGGTGCACTTGGAAGTTTGAAAGACTCTCGTCAATACTTGTATTTAAGGTTGTGTTTAGAGCGTTTGTTGTAAGTATACTAACTAAGTAGCATTCCCATCACCATTACTGATAATTAAAGAAAGCAGTTAAAGAAAAATTTTCGAAGCCAGTGCATAGGATATTAGGGTTTAAGAATCCGTGAACGGTTCAGAATCCAGCTTATTACGTATACAATGCCTGAAGTGAGGTTGCATCTGACCGGTTCCATATTCTCCACAAATCTAATGCAAAAGAATCTAGGCAGAGCAAACTATTGACGCCGACTACGAAGAGATCGGGTGGTATACTTTCGACGACATTGATGTGGATAGGTGGATGTCATGGGAAGGTCCATGTAGTTTTGATTTATCGGGTCCTAGTCGTATCTCTATTGGTACGAATGGAGTAGTTTCTGTCAATTATGACACAGATAAGCCACAGCAGGATATTCATCTTCCTAGAGGGTGGTATGCAGTTGTTTGTAATGCGAAATTCAAATTGGTGCTGGGAACCTAGTTGAGCTATACTAGGTAATGTTCAGTGAGAGGAAAGGCATTTCGACCTCTACTGAAACTCAACATTATTCCTACCCTAAAATCACTGCCATCATCGTTGTTGCCAAAAGATATCCCAATGACAATTATCTATAAACCTTTCTATTCAAATTTCTTTTTCCCTATGATTGCTGGCTTCTATAGCATTCTCGTCTGACCGTGGCATCATCGATCGGTAGAAGCGAACGTAGAAAGTTTGTTATTTGAGTGCTGCCTACGTGCTTAAGTGACTGTGGGTCACGGAAATAACTATATTTTCACGTGAAATGGAGGAAACCAAGCTCTAGCCCGATATCTTGTTCTTGCGCGAAAGATAATGTTGTCCGAAAAACCTAAAGCGTGGGAGTTTTCCAAAGTGACTTGAGCTCACACAACTGCATATGTTTTAGACGCTAGGTGCCGGCGTAGACACATTTGTTCCCAATGTTGGAGACTCGGCACAATACCCCTCCAGCGGACCCTGAAAATTTCTGTCTTTCATGGAGAGAGACTAGGTCGTTCTTGTAGAAATACATTTTACCGTCAATAACGAATTACTTTAAAGACAGATGACGTGAGCTAGAGGAAAAGTATCGACAGTTCTCGGAATTTAGAGTCTCAGCTGAGGCATCGGACTCGACTTTACAATTTCTAATGACAGATGAACAGGAAGATATTTATTTGAAACGAAATCGGGAGGTAGAGTTAAAAGTATCGAGGAATAAAAACAAGCGATG
Organism: Sclerotinia minor; assembly: GCA_025389075.1. Lineage (NCBI taxonomy): Eukaryota > Fungi > Ascomycota > Leotiomycetes > Helotiales > Sclerotiniaceae > Sclerotinia > Sclerotinia minor. The sequence goes on from QRFH01000006.1 coordinate 1,946,107, forward strand.
ATGTTATCAGTTTACATGATCGCTTTGCTACTGAACATGGTGATGCTTCTGGCTCTATGTGTCGCTTTAGTTCTACGTATGAAGTCGATCGGAAGTACCAGTCGTAATTCGAACACGTGGTCAGCTTCGGCCAAAAGGACATTCAATTATGAACCGATCTATGTGGTCAAGAATGCAGAAGGAGCTCAAAAGCCTTGAACCGATTTGATACACTCGTTAGGCGTGATACCTCGAGTTTTCTGATCAGTCCCATTACTGAGGGAACGCATATAGTTTATCACTAGCGAGGTTCGTTTCAGTTCAGGTGAAATGAACCTAAAACATTCCCACGTTGGGATTATCTGAGGCAAAGAATTATGTGCCAGGCAACACGTTGCCGCAAAGGTGCCGGCGCCACCTAATGTTACGGGGAGTACTGGATGGGGATACGAACATGTTTGTCGCCATCATGGAGAAGTATTTGACTGGGCTGAAAGAAAAGCCTTGACAGATCATAAGAAGAGAAATTGAATGACGCAGTAGGGAGCCGAAATTATCAATGGAAGTGTTCAAACGAGACGCAAGCAGTATCTTCATTGCCATATAAGTTATCAAATTAATTCTCTGCCGAGGAGTGCTAAACGCCTTATCTATGCAAATATTGCTTAATCACTATCATCAAAAGGCGTCAGTTTGCCGAGAGGCCATATTGCGCACAGTAGACTTAAATCTACTACTGGATCGCTGACCGCATCCAGTGCGGAAAGATTGGAAGGTCCTGTATGAACGAACGGTGAAAGTTTCATCATATTCATGATCTTCAACCACGTGTGGAGATATGAATTTAAGTCAAATGTGAAGCTACTAAAGATATGCCATGTCGGCTGCCAATAAGTGAGATTTCCCGCTTGGTCGCGACAACTAAGATTGTAAGATCGTAAATGTCAAGCCAAGAATTGACGAATAGAAATACTGGCGATGAGGTAAATCTACACAATATGTTAGAGTAATGTCTTTTGAACCTCATGTTCATTTTCCGGAAGAAGAGAATAATTCTGAATACCTTTTAATATTCTCTGCAGTTCTAAAATGTGCAATTAAGCCTCTCTCCAATACCAATATGTTATCAGACCCTAGTACCAGCCTCAAGAAGATGTAGAATTGAGACTACCGCTTTTCAGTGAAGTCTTTTGGCAGCAATATTCATTATTTTTCGATTGCTGAGACAACTATGCTAGTTAATCTCTTGATTCTCATTCGACTTTAATAGACGGAATGGCTTTGTCGAGTAGTGCGATACCGCCTTTTTGGGGAACTTCCAGCATCAAGAATTGTTCGGCTAACATAAAACAGTTGAATCTCGCCAAAGGGATAGATCTTTATTACGGAAATTGGCGGACACAGATGCTGATGCATCGATCTTGGCTCATGAAACACAATCACCTAGGGCGCCATTGATAATCCCATCAGATAGGTTTCAAGCATGATCTAGTGCATCGGAAACGGTTCCATGTGTGAACACATCTTTTGAGATGGCACGGAGTCTAGATTACAAGACGTCGGCTTGTGATTGCATGTGCTAAAAATAGATTCAAGTCAACTCTTGTTCCATTTGTGCCATGGAGTGATTTACCTAAACGAATTTACGGGTACGGAAACATACTCCAAGAACGGAATCTAACTGCAGTGTCCTATACCTATGCCTCACCATTCATGCTTCCAGTCTTAAGTTCGGCTTTTTGAGGATTACTTGTAACAAGGGAGACTTACCACAGCCGACAGTGCCAGTAACTGCATGTGTTGGTCTGGATGAACTCCAAGATTAATATGCGCAGATTAGTTTGAGCGTCCCAGCGAAATTTTGCACGACGTATTGATAAGATTGAACGATCTCTTGACTACAGTACATGTCCTTTCTTCTGCTGGTTCGGCACTCTTTTTCGACCTGCACACCCAGTCTCAGAATCACCCTATCTACATGTGATCTCACCAACTTGGCCAGTTCTACATTCGATGTCTTCTTGCTTCTCAAATAGCTCTTCCACGCGAGAGGAGCATTCAGGTGCGGCCCCAAAAAGCGGAAGAATTTGTAACTTAGGTACAAGCGGTGATGCAAGTAGATTAATATTGACGAGGGAACCCAATAATCTCGAGGCATTTGAGTCTCCTATTGTAGCTCCAGCTCCATTTTCAAGTAAACACCTCAGAACTGACTGTGCATTTTTCAAAATTTACCGTCATCGTCGATGCCTTTCTTGCCAACGGCTGCATAGCAGTTCTAACTCTTAGCGCATATCACATAAGCATTGATATGAGCATTGATCACCATCTAATGTCATTTCATGTAGACTCCCGGCGGTGGAAGCATCGCCCGAGCAGAAGCTGAGCCCATCGAGGAAAGCAAGCGTGAGGATGTTGAGTCCATCGAGGACTGAACCGTCCCTATCTAGATCCCATGATGTGATGGACATCTCCTAACTAGGATGGATAGAAAAGGCCCAGGAGACATGTTTCTTGCAATATCGTAATGGCCTATAGATGATTCAACGAGTTTGTGAAAGATGGTAATAAATCATTCATTTTTAGTCGATGTAGCTTGGAGGAACGACTCCAATGCTGTGATGGCGCTTCTTTAAGTTTGGCGCGTCGTTGTGTAATTCTTGCATTTCGCGTGTCGTCAAGGTGGTCCGGTTAAAACGCAAAATCTCAAGCATTTTTCAAGTATCCTTCTCCTAAATGAACATTCGCGAAACTCTCAGCATGTAAATACCTAATGTTTGCAGCCATATTCCAGATCAAATGAATGGTACTTGATCAAATTTGTTAACCTTGAACCCCCCAGATATGATGTAACTGACAGCGTCTTATTGAATGGTACCAAAATGGTCGAGATGTCCAATTTCTCATTCTCGGCTTGGATTAGGCTCGAACGGATATCTTTGCACACAAGTTAATTGCGCAGTCTTCATTGTTGTAAGATGGTATTAGCAAAACTTTCGTCTACGGAGAGTGTGCCGTCTGGAGAATGCATTCACTGTGACGGTTCTCAGCAGCATTGCATTTGTTGAACCAGTTTCGGATATTCCGAACCGCAATCTGTGCCTTCAATCGAAGTGAAAGATGCTGAAAGGGTTTGATAATGCATGGACAGGGAGAAGAATGACCTTGAAATGTCGGCCATTTCTATATCCGCTGCAATTGAAGAAATGTAACATTTTCTGGGTTTTCTTACCAGGCGAAGCGTCAAGAGTGTACTGTTTTGACCACCTGCTCAAGCCAGCATAACGAGACGACCATAATCATCAATAGAACTTTGGCATGGCTTCGCAACTGTCATTGTCTCCGGGACATGCGCGCTCTTAGGCTTTCGCTGCGAAGAGAATTGAAGCAGCTTTCGCCGATGTTTCCTACATGGTTGCTGGAATAAGTGTGCTCTGGATTTGCATGACCATGGAAATGCATCCACGAAATCCTCCATACAGGACTGACACACCGAAGTGCTCTTCCGCGGATTTCCTGCAGCCAAGAGGTTCTTAAAAAAACATTCTTGCTCATGACTACCGGATGGCATGCTGTTCGTAGTTTGAATATACCCGAGTAGCTCTCCTCTTCCTATTTGATTTCGAGAATAATCATACGAGTATACCTAGGATTATTTAGGGAATTTTGTTTAATGCTTCTCCACAAAAGGCATCCATCAATCTAGATCGGAATCTCATCACAAGAGATGTGTAAACACTTCAGAGTAGCACCAGAATCTAAGACATCAGTATTCGGCTTCAATGTACCAAATGTGTCGACCTTCGAGTGGATCTGATAGTCAGGGTCAGGAACTCAAGAATCAGGAATACCGTGTGGCTCCAGATGGCATCTTAACCTCTTATGGTTCGTGCGTTTGGGTGAGACATCTGTTGTACTTACCGCCGGAAACAACAGCTAAAAAAACTAGCGCACGAGAGCGGGGTAAGGTTATAGAGGGTCACGTGGAATACTTGTGCTTATGCATCTGAGCTCTCACACCACTCCACTCCTCGTAGTTTTTATCATTTCCTTGCACAGCGAGCGTTTATGATGCAGAATCGGCACCCGAGACGATAAACAGAGTAGTATGAGCTATTCCTTAAGCTTACCAGTACTCTGGGAGTCAACGGTTGGAACAATCCTGCATCTGCGCTCGCGTTCATGATGCTACATTGTCGACAGTTTTCTTTCCGTCTAAAGAGCTAATGCTCTAGACTCTCAAACACATCAATGAAGCCCCATTTTTTCGACGTACGTAGATGCTAGACACTACTCCTCATTCGTTGACGGAAGACAAATCGGTAAACTATATCGGTACTTAATAAGGTATGAAGTCTAGACGCCGGACAGGACAACACTCACTAGATTGTGGACCTCGGATTGCGAAGAATATTAGCTTGCAGTGATCTTAGTGACGTCAAGTTTTTTCTCATCTCTTCACTGTGGCAGGACCAATCATGAGCTTCAGAATGTGCAGATTTATCCCCAATTAACGTAAGTACCTGCATTTGATGAAATTATTCCGCCAACTGCGCGTTCAGTTCCAGATGGCTTCAGCAAACATGCTTTTTCCACATGCACGACCGGACGGCCAACTTAATTCGGCAGTTTTCGCCGGAGTGCGGCCCCGGGCTTCGACACACACTTGATTCAAACTTCAATCTAACTGTGGCCGGTAAATCCTCCGGTTTACCCCGCAGATCTAATTAATTACCAAGATCAACCTGTGTATTGCCGATTGGAGCGCATGGAAAATCTGTATATTTGGAACTTTTGGATGCCGTTATTGGCTATGAATTATCTGCAGCTGTAAGATATACTCTTTTAGTCAGGAGATCTAACTGCTAACATTTAGAATAAGGTGGCATGGGTTACCAGAGTGGAGAAAAGCCTCTCCAATCATTATGGGCGGAGTACAAAAGCTTTTTCCAATACTACCTACCATTATGCGGGGTGCATTCGTCGGCGCCCGGCTCAGCATCAAGATAGTGCTGTTGCTCTTTAGAATTTTACAAACAGACCCTCGTGACACACATGAGACTGCTTCTAGGGAGCATCAGAGGTGGAATAAAGCAATCCATCTAAAGCTTGCCCGGGGTATTTTCATGGGTGATGATTTTGTGCATGTATCATGCGTGCCAATTGGGAGCACCCAAGCTAAGGGTTGCAAACTAAATGAAGCTCATAAAAGGCACGCCGGTCCCCAAGCCTCGATGTGCTGTTTTGTACCTGTAGCCATCTAAGCTTGTTGTTGCAAGTGTGCCCATCTCAACGTCCCCCAGAAGAAAAGTGATCAACATGTTCTCACGACCAAGACACCAACGCGCTCGCGCTTTCGCTCTAGGCCTCATTGGCACTGGCTCCCTTGTTGCTGCTGGGCCATGCGACATCTACGCATCTGGCGGAACACCCTGTGGTAAAGTTTGACCTATTCATTAATTTCACCTTCTACAATTCTCAAATTTGTTCCTCCATATTAGAACCCACGTTCTTATGCGTTCCCTTTTTCCAAATAAATCCGATTCCTCAAGTTCTGTGTGAAACTTCTTTGAATACGCAATTGCTGACTCTTCCATCTTGCAGTTGCTGCACACAGCACTACTCGCGCCTTGTACAGCGCCTACAGTGGCTCACTTTACCAAGTAGGTGGTGGATTTTTACATTTAAATCTCCTTGGTAGCAGTCACTAACTTTCATGCGTGATAGGTGAAGCGTGGCTCTGATAACACCACGACAAACATTTCACCGTTATCCGCAGGTGGGGTCGCTAATGCTGCTGCTCAAGACACCTTCTGTGCTAGCACGACTTGTCTCATCACAATCATTTACGATCAGTCCGGCCGCGGCAATCATCTCACTCAAGCTCCTCCCGGTGGTTTTGATGGGCCGGAATCTAATGGTTACGACAACTTTGCCAGCGCAACAGGTGCACCAGTTACGTTGAACGGTCAGAAGGCATATGGTGTCTTCATTTCACCCGGTACAGGTTACCGCAACAATGCTCCTAGTGGAATAGCCACAGGTGACGCTGCTGAAGGCATGTACGCGGTTCTCGATGGAACTCATTACAATGGCGCCTGCTGTTTTGATTACGGTAATGCCGAAACTAGTACTCATGATACTGGTAATGGTCACATGGAGGCCATCTACTTTGGTGATAGTACTAGTTGGGGAAGCGGAGCCGGCAGTGGTCCTTGGCTGATGGCTGATCTTGAGAATGGTCTATTCTCTGGTGTCAGTCCAAGTACCAACACAGGGGATCCATCTATCTCCTACAGATTCTTGACTGCAATCGTCAAGGGAAAAGCAAACCAATGGGCACTTCGCGGCGCTAACTCTGCATCTGGTTCTCTTTCGACATATTACAGTGGAGTGCGCCCAGATGCCAGTGGCTATAATCCGATGAGCAAGGAAGGTGCTATAATTCTCGGAATCGGTGGAGACAACAGCGTTGGTGCTCAAGGAACATTCTACGAGGGTGTGATGACCTCCGGATATCCCACTGATGCTACCGAGAACTCGGTTCAAGCTAACATCGTCGCTGCTAAATATGCTACCACGTCATTGACCAGTGGAACTGCTCTCACCGTCGGTTCCTCGATCTCTCTTCGGGCTACTACCCCTGGATACACAACACGCTACATCGCACACACTGGATCTACTGTCAATACCCAGGTCGTTACAACATCCAGCGCCACCGCTCTCAAACAGCAAGCTAGCTGGTATGTTCGCACTGGTCTTGGAAACAGTGCCTGTTTCTCATTCGAGTCAAACGATACCCCTGGTAGCTACATTAGACACTACAACTTCGGACTTCTGGTCAACGCCAATGACGGCACCAAGCAGTTTTCTGAAGATGCTACATTCTGCCCACAGGCTGGTCTCAATGGCCAAGGTAACTCGATCAGGGCTTGGAGCTATCCTACCCGCTATTTCCGTCACTACGATAATGTGCTTTACGCTGCAAGTAACGGAGGAGTTCATGCTTTTGACGCTGCCACTTCGTTCAATAATGATGCAAGCTTTGTTATCAGCAATGGCTTCTCTTCGTGAGTTCGTCAGTATTGAGCATCTCTTCGCTGACAGTCCGTATGGCGTGGCCTTTCTTTACTTGTTATCGTCATCGGTGCGTTAAAATAGGATGATAGTCCCCAATGTGCAAATCCCTTGTAGCACATCTGTATATATACAGGGGCTTTTTTTTAGTAGGATATATAGTAACAAAATTTTTAAAAAGATTTCAAAACTTGTAACCAGACTTCTCGTTCACGTATACGCGTAGTTATTTGAAAGTTTGAAGGGCATATATCGTTGAATTATCATGTGTTCCGCTTGTCAAGATGAGCGTAGTATTATGTAGTATGTATTTAATGATGAATGCAAATTCACAAATAAGATGTGGAATTTTCATGCAGATGTGCCACCTCTCTATATCTCTACCGTCGCAGCTTCGATGCTCTTTAGTTAATGCCTAGTAGTAGGTATCTAGATGAGATTCTTACTCATTCATGAATCCGATCTTAAGAATCTAAGTCTCATTAATAAAGTATCAATAATCTCTTCATTAAATTAATTAGATGTTGACAACCATCAAACTTGCCGAGTACCACAAGCGCATACTGCCGTGTAATAGGTATCATATAAAAGTATCAGGTAAGATTACCTACATACATATAATAAGCTCGATGTAAGTAAGTAAGTAGAAAGTAAGTAAGTAAAAACGAAAGTATATTTATAACTTTTATATTCGTCCTAATGGGGTATCGTATCCAGAAAAAAAAGGAAAGGAAAGAAAAGGACCCAGGTACGTCATAACCAACCGTATCCGACTACTCGTAGAAATCCTAATGTAAGACTTGGGTATTCATTACAAAGCCCCAGAAAGCAGCTGAGGAATTTTTACAAGTATAAATACAAGAAGAAGCATACAAGCTAATTGTATCTCCAAAATCGCAAATGAGAATCTGCGCTACTCTTTTACGATGGGGACTTCGCTGACGTCCCTCCCATAATTAAACGCACCCATTTCTCCCCTTTCCTCTCTTAACGCTATCGTTTTTCTCTTTTCCTTCCACGTCACTAATATTATTTCTAATAGTGCAATAACGGCATATACACCTGCCATAACAGCTACATCGAGAACCTGGTCGCTAACGGGATATTTACTCCCCTTACTCCCATTTATCCCAAATTGCTGCTCTAATGCAACGACTTGCACAATACTCACTGCGATGCCTCCTATCCACACGATCGTGTTTATTCCCTGCCACCATTTTATACGGCCTTGTATTCCTTCGCTCCAGAATAGGAAGACGGAGAGGAGAAGTCCGATGTATGCGAATGGGATTAAACCAATACCGTAGTGAAGCATGGATAATCGTACAATTTCCACAGTGAGCATGATGATGTTGGCGAAGATGAGGAAGTAGTATATAGTAAGGAGTATGAGGTAAGGCCATGAAGAGCGGTTATTAGAGCGTAAGTGTGCGGTAGATGGGTTGTAGTTATTCTTTCGGTTGTGGAGTCCTAGGGCAAAGAGGACGGGTATGAAGAGAAGGGCGAGCCAAGTTGGGAGGGGAATGAGGACGACGTCTGTAAAACATGTTGTGGGGAGAGAGGAGGAGTTGAGTTGAGAGTTTGAGCCCTGAGGGATGTCAGTGGGGAGATATTGAAGGGAGGACATGTTTGGGTACATACAAAGGCTTCGGCTCTATTTGTGCAGAGCATTGAGGGAACTCTTTTGCTTCTAACGTTGATAGATAATGCGCAATGGGTTTCCTTTTCTGATACAATCTCGAAGGCCCCTTGTTTCGTTTCGAGGTCTTCTTTGCTCGCGCAGCACTCGTCTGAAGTCTTAAGATACTTGTGTATCTTGTATTAAACAGTTCAATTGTTCATCTGATGTTCAAAACGCTCAATCCATTCCTAGCCAAGGATCCTTTCCGTGTGAAATGTCGATCGCCGTGTTCGTCTCAAATCCTACCCGTCGTGTTTCATAATTTCCTATGCGTACTACGAGCAATCTTCTCTTAGAAACAAAAAGATGCTTGTGATCATATCACGCAGACAACGCAGACATAGAAAAATCAGGAAAGAGGAAGTAGAAATGAAAATATAACCAAGGGAAAGAAAAACAAAATATCAAGAATATTCCACCTACGATTTGCGCTAGAGGTGTTCGGGATGTGTCTCTTCCGGAAGATCAGCAATTAGTGAACTTTAGTCAAAGTTAGTAACTCGGAATTTAGGGATATTAAGCTCAGAATAGCATTTGAGGGACGTGGGATGTGCGGGTCCGGGGACGAGAATTGTCATCAAATGTATCAATGTATCAATGTATCAATGTATCAATGTATTAGTCGATTTGTGTTCTAATTGTCGAGAACTCCCCTGGCTCTCTGCACTATTCTGGTACATGTGAAGGAATGAAACTGTGCCGGCATGACTGGCTGCCTGTGCGGGAAGGCGACAGGAGCGATTCAGATATTATATGATATGAGATAATGTCATGCTTCGGTATCAGAGACATCCGTGGAGATACCCCGTCAAGGTAGCATCTTTGCTGATACCGTTTATCTGGATGGACCGCTTTGATTTTGGAAGGCATTCCAGGGAGGAGCGATGAGGCGACGAGGGAGCTTGTTTGCGACCAATTTAAGGTAAGGTTAAAGCGGCGCTATATTCTTGCAGGTGTAATTTTCTATACTAAAGCGGCACATGTTACATCCATGATCTACCCGCGTCGCCAAGGCAAGGCAAGAACAAATGAGACGGGGTTTTTAGAGGTCCAAGTCCTGCATTTTGAAGGCTTTTGATATACAGTAGCCTGTATATCAAACTGACATACCAAAATTCACCCGTCTCCTCCGCTTAGTGACCTGCTTTAACCTTCTTTTCTTTTAGCTTTCATCGTCTGAGTTCACAATTTTCTTTCTTTTGATCCCTTCATGTACTGGTGAAGAGATGAATACATCTAGCTGAGTCCATGGAAAGTTCAATGGCTTGCAATGTTTACGCTTCTATCGTAGGTCTGGACTTCCCCTATTTTTCTGATTATTATCAGGTCTCGGTCAGCTCCAGTGCTGCTGTTAGTTGCAAGTTCGTCTACAAACTCTTCCTCAAGAGAATGAGACAATCCTCCAATGGAAGCAAGCGTTTACTCTCGAAAGACCTTTCGACACATCTCTAGCAAAGAGCTGATAGCATCAATGATTTGTAGAGATCGCTTCCTTGCCTTACTCAAGATAGAATCTCTGTTTTGTCATTGTAGCACTGACAACCGAGTGCAGAGACTGCAAAGATAATAGCTCAGGATTAGATCCACAGTGTTGATTTTACGCGAATCCAAAAAGAAATTTGATCTACCAATTAACCAATCATCATGGGAAGACAGGCAAGCTTCAAAGTTGAGTTCTATTGACTGTTGAATCTCGCCATTGTCATACTGATTTCTAAAGCACTTCTTATGGACATCCGAACTTGAGTGTAATATACGCACTTCTCGTGAGGTAAATTCAAGGTTTTAGAAGGTAGTAATATGCCTTGCTAGTATGAGAAAGGCTCTTTTGAATCATCGATTTCATAATGATCCAGGAATATGTTCAGTGACGATCATAATCGGATTTTTTACATACTGTTCATCGAAACATGAAGCAGTCCTTTCTTAAGAAGAATCGAATCAATGTGGCAAGTTTGCCGGATATTCACTGAGATTTTGTGGTGGATAACAAATATACCCATGGGGGTGCATATTGTAGATCTGATTAAATTTTGACGTCTCATCCAAGGCGTTGAAAGATTCTGTTTGTGGAGCTCTGTGAATCTCTTTTAGAAGCCATAATAGAACGAGACGAGGTTTATGCTTCTTGACTCTGTAAAGTCAGAAATTGTATTTGACAGCTACGCACAATCACGCATCAAGTCGCTAGATTAACAGAAGTTTTATTCTTGGAACCATGTAAGATCGGTATGACTATTATTATTAACTCGCTTGGTAGGATTACATAGATACAGTTGAATCAGCTACAGGATTAAATTAATCAGGATGAAACCAAGTTAGTGGGCTAGACGAGGTACTCCAGCGCCCTGCCAAAACGAGACCGTTGAGCATAGGAGTAGATAGCTATGATTAATATTCATAGTTCCACAGATTAAATATCAGAAATCTTGTGAATTAGATAAAACTGATGAAAATGGGCTCTTTAATAACGGAATAATGTAAATATTTTGCTTATTTGTTGGAATGAAATCTTTCTAGACCAAATTACCCCATCTAATTAAGTGTTCATTGGTAGCCAGTGTGCTATCTCCTCCAGGCTTTGGATAATAGTATATAATGCCAACGCCATGCAAAAATGGAGATGTGACTTATACTCTTACCACGAAAGTCTTTCTTTTTGCCTCTAGGCATTATTATCAGACATACAATCAAATACATTATAAGAGCCACACACATGACGTTCTACTATTGATTTTCATTCACTACCAAAAACTAAATAAATTATCCATTCACCCCTCAGTTCTTTCATCTAACTCCTCCAACCATAATTCTCCACGATCTTCCAGATACATGGATTCTAGCTATTCATCCGTCTGCTACCTTGAATAGCTTAAAAGCTCATAGTTCTGTCGTTATCCTCACTTCCCTGGGCCTGGAAATAAATGCCCAGTCCAAAGTCCCCTTCACTCTCGGTTAGGGCTTTCGGAGGCCCTTCTTCCACCTCCTGAATATCGCTTAAGAACATGGACATTGGTGACGAAGTGGGAGTAACAGTAACAGAAGCAGGTCTATGAGCCATATCTTCTGGACTTACTCCATCTTTCAATTCATCTTCCATCTCTGTTGTCAACTCTGCTTCGACATCAAAATTGACTTTCTCACCAGAATCCTGACCGCGCACGCGAACACTAGCGCTAGCAAATTGATACTGACCAACCCTAGGAGTCACCTCATCCTCCTCATCCTCCTCCAATCTCAACTGTCTCAAAACCTCCCCCCTCTCTCCCCTACTCTCAGCATTCCTCTCTCGTTCCTCCCTCTCCTTTCTCTCCATCACTCTCTCAGCCACCGCTTCCCGAACACAACTAGGACATCGCTGTCTCAATCTCAACCGCTGAAGTAAAAGCCCCTTCCCATTCCCACCTTCTTCATCACTACATGTATACTTTTCCCCTGGTACACCTTTCGTATCGCCGAATAATTCACATCGGACTAATTCCACGGGATTTTTGGTTCCTGTTTTGCAGTGTGGGTAGCAGGTGTATGTTATTTGGAATAGTTGAAACATTTTGAGGGATGGTGATTGGGATTTTGCAGGGAGGTTTTGAGTGTAGATGTGGATGTGGATGTGGAGTTCCCTGGTATGTAATTTATCAGGCGATTCAAGGGGATTGGGAGCTCTTGGTGTGGATTCTTCGGGACTGTTGTTGCTAGCTGTGAAGCTTATAATGTATTGATGAAGAGGATGGATAGGTGTACTATCTTATAGTTTAAATACTGATTTACTACTAATATACTACGAACCGTAAACTTCCTGTAAACTTCCTGTATACTTGCTGTATACTTGCTGTATACTTGCTGTATACTTGCTGTATACTTGCTGTATACTTGCTGTATACTTGCTGTATACTTGCCGTAGGTACTGCAAAAGCATGTAGTATATGGCATTAAAGAGAAAAAGCTATTACGGCTGGGAATTTTAAATTTAGTACGGATACATGGTATGGTCAATACAGCCTCGAACACGGAATACGTTCTTTCATATTGATGCGTTAGATGTACATCTAGATTTCTAAGTGCTGTATGATAATTATAGTATTTAATGTAATTATGTAAGTAGACATCAATGATTAATAATTCATTCACAGTAGTAATAGTTATTATAAATATCTAATTATAATAATATAATAAATTCTGTAAAGTACAAATCCTAGATTAAATATCCTAGAGTATTAATTTCTGTGTAATTATATATAGATATTATTATACAGCGATAGTATTTATAGAACCGGTTTGATATAATTCTTTTAGACTCTCTCTTGAGAGTAGGAAAATTATGGTTTTCTATCGGTCTCAGTCTGCCAATTATTCGAAGAAGGTAAAAGGTTGGGAATTTATCATCAGGTCCTATGTATGGGTACTATTAACTAGTATACTATACCTTCAGATTTCGATAGATGAGATGAGGAATTTCATTCTCATCAATAGATAAGATTAATTAATTACCACTTCCCATATATCTCTTCTACAAGGAGTTTTCACCTTCAAAACTCGATTATGGAAAAGGGGATAAAGAAACTTCCTATTTCTCTTCGATCTCTTCGATGGCCCTTCTAGGTGTGCTATTATATATTAATTAGATCAATAAATCTAAAAACAAACACAACTCGCTAAACAAGGGAGTTTTTCGTGTTCAATAAATAACCTGCTAGACATTCACATCGGAGTTACGCATATAAAATAATCAAGTAACAATAACAAAAAACAAATATCAATACTCATAAGTACGATTTCAAATCACCAAGCTATTGTATAACTAACCATGCATACCATAACCATAACCATAACCATAACCATAACCATAACCATAACCACCCTTCCCATTCATTCGTTCATCCAACCCAACTCCACCCAACCATAAAACCAACTAATTAGCCATAACATTAACTTCTACCTCCCACCCCTAAACCCCAAACCGGGCACCCTACTCCTCAAAGCCAAACTACTCAAAACCACACTAACACTACTCAACGCCATCGCCAGACTCGCCCATACCGGATCCAACCTAACATGCATTCCCCTACTAACAATGGGGTAAAAGACGCCTGCAGCCACAGGGAGCGCAATAATATTATAAATCAAAGCCCAAGCGAAATTAAATTTGATTCTTCTAAACACCACTTTACTCAAATCCAACAATGTAATCAAAGAATTGAGATTACTAGAAACGAGGACGAATTCCGCGGATGAGATGGCTATGTCGGAGCCGGACCCAATGGCTATTCCGACATCTGCTACTGTTAGAGCGGGAGAATCGTTGATGCCGTCTCCGACCATGGCGACTAGTGCTCTTTTTGTGGAGGAAGAATTGTGCTTCTTGGAACGGCGAGAATATAGCGATTTCTGGAGATAGGATATCTGTTTTGCTTTTTCTGAGGGAAGGACGCCTGCGATGATGTTGGTGGAGGGAATACCGACTTGTTGACCGATGGCTATGGCTGTGGTGGGATTATCGCCAGAAAGCATCCAGACATCTGTACCACGGGCTTTGAGCGCCGAGATAATGGAAATTGCCTCGGGACGAATGGGATCGGAGATGGCGAAGATGGCTACGAGTTCATGTAGATCTCCAGATACGGACCAGGCAACTAAAGCAATGGATTTGCCTTGTTTCTTCCAATTGTCGATGCCGGATTGCTGTGTAGGAGTTATCTCGACACCGTAGTATTCCATAAGTGGCTCGTTGCCTATTATGATAATTTGTTTATCGAATGTAGCTCTCATGCCATAACCAGGAATTTCTTCGATATTTGTAGGAGTGGATTTCCGATTGCTCGTACAGAATGAGACTATTGCCTTAGCTACCGTGTGGCTACTATTCCCCTCGGCTGATTTCACCATGCTAAGGAGATCTTGTTCTTTATCATTCATTGAAGCAATGTCGCCGTTTGAGACGTTTTCATTATCTGGGGCAATAACATTACTTTCATTGTCTGGAACATATACGTAATCTGTAACAGTCGGTTCACCACCTAGGGTTAATGTGCCAGTTTTATCGAAGACGACACAATCTAGCATACTCGCCTTCTCAAATGCCTCCCCACCACCTTTTACTAAAATACCATGGTGCGCTGCAAGACCACCACCAACAAATAGTGCAGTAGGAGCAGCTAATGCTAAACCACATGGACACGCCACAACAAAGACAGCAATGGCAAATTGAAGAGACCAAACAGCCCATCCGCTGGAACCACGATAATCGTCTGGTAAGGCTCCTGAAAGTCCTAAGGAAAGCCAGACGATAAAAGTAATGATGGCGATGAGGGTAATGAGAGGTACAAAGTATCCGGTTAAAGCGTCCGCAATTCGTTCCATGGGTGCTCTTTTGGTTTGTCCTTCACGAACTGCTTTGACAATTTGATCAAGCATGGAAGATCCTGCAACTCCAGTAATTTTGACAGTCACTGGGGATTCCTTGTTAACCGTTCCAGAGAATACTTCGTCGCCTGCAATTTTTTTAACCAACTTTGCTTCTCCCGTCAAACTCGATTCATCGAATTTGGTCTCTCCCTTGATAATTCTACCGTCACAAGCTGGAGAACCGCCATGCAAGACCTTAATGGTATCGCCAAACTCCAGTAAGTCGACATTAACGCTTTTCATAGACGCTTGGCCATCCGAGGCCGTTAAATTTTCGTCAGAGTATGGGATATTTAGATCTCTTACAAAGTCCCCGTGATCAGTTGATGAAGCTGGGACAATCAAAAGCGCCTCTGTGGGTCGCAGCTTTCCTAACATGGTAACCGCATCATCAGTTCTCGATTTGCTATAAGCCTCGATGAGACGTCCAACGAGTAGAAACAATGTCAAGAAGACAACTGAGTCGAAATAAAAGCAATTATCATCCACCATGGCATTTGGATGAGCCCCAGCCGCGATTAGTTGAGCCACGGATGACACATAGGCAATTGTAGTACCTAATGACATGAGCATATTCATGCTTCCGAAACGATAAAATCTTTGAAGAATTGGTGTCGTGCTCCCAGGTCTCCATAACGATCGAATTTCCTTCAAAGCTCGTCTATGGAAGACGTCGGCACAAAGAAAGTATACTGGGGTAGCCATAACAAGAAGAGACCATTGCGCACGGTCGACGCCGGCTATCAGAGGCTGCATAAGATATTTTCTGGTAGGATTAGTCGATGGCACCAAACTCATGAAAATAATACCAATAATCAGAGTAGGAATGGCAATGATAAAGGTGACGATAACTCGAAGCAATATACGCTGTTGCTCTCTCTTATGGATCATACGAGAACGCTCCTCGATAGTAGGTGGATAATATATTGTTGGTATGAATACTCCCTCGATGCTGGAGAGTTTGGCGAGAATCTGCCTAATCGTGAAAGTAGGTGCCGATGGTATGTAACTTATTTTCAGTACCGGATTCTGCAAACTCAAGGCTCTCTCGATAGTAATGCGATCATCGAAAGCTTTCAGGCTATCGTTGATTCGTGGAGGACAGTGGTTACAATACATGCCATCTACCTTGATCTCCACCGTCCTCATCACCTTTTTTTTCTGAGGCTCCGGCTTCAAATTGACAACACTATCCAAGGCGGCGTCATAGCCAAGATCCTCGATCTCTTCAACTATTTGGAACGCGTATTTCTCGTCGTCGAAGTCAACTGTAGCACTATTCGTTATGAGATTGACCACTACATCCTTGATCCAAGATTTCTTCTTCAATCCTACCACAATATTATTGACGCAAGCGGCACATGTCATTCCACCAATGGCTAATGATGCCCGAAAGTTTTGAGATGAGATAGAATCGATAGAATCAATGACGACCAAATTTAACTTCCCGTTATCTGACATTCTTTTGCTGGGAGTGTCAGTGATACCGTCGACACCAGCTGCGTGAGATGGCCGTTCTAAGACCGGATGTGTATTCTGTTGTCTCAACTTCTTCGAAACATTCTGTCCAGCCACTCCATTGGTGGCTTCTTGACGACATATTTCGCAATTCTCTAGGTGTCGATCAGAGGATGAATCAAAGTGAGACAATGGAAGCTGGCTAGGAGGTCTTCTGGTAGCTGACCACTTTTGAAGTACTTGGTCTAGGTAACCTGTATCGGTGTCATGTTGTATGTGTGATCTTACAACGCTATCGTCTTCCTCAGATGTAACATCGCACACGTCAAATCCAGCGGATTGCAACGCCTTTCGAATAGCTTTAGTTGGTAAGTCTTTTTGATGTCGAACAGTTACCCATGATGACATGAGAGATGGTATAACTTCTTTCGGCCGAGGACATAATGCGTAAAGGGATTTTTGAATATTCGATACACAAGAGGGGCAATGAAGGTTTGATAATAAATAAGATGTTGTGATCAATGTTGGGTTATTAGTTGAAGGGGTATCCATCTTTTCGAACTCTCCAGATCTAGAATTGATGCTGTCTAGAATATTGTTGTTATTTGTTGTTGGACCGGCCATTTCTTTTGTTAAATCCATGATTACTTTGGAGGAAAGAGACTTCTACTAAAAGTCAAGTTTGTAGGGAGAAAAAGTAAACTCTAATCAAGGTTAGAGAAAGAAATAGAGATATATCAAACCACGCTGCCATGCAAGAAGAGGTGGCAAGCAATTGCCATACTATACCGCACAAAAAACGCAAACCGCAAAAAACGCTCAAGACCGCACAAACCGCGCAAAGGGATAACAAGGAATGCCTTTTCCCATTGGTACCTGAAAATCATGATTAGAGATGTTCAAAAGACTTATTAATAAGTTGAAAGTTTGAGCATGTAGATAATTCTATGCAAGCTCATGCGGTTGCAACATCATCTATCAATAATCAATGAATGTCGGTCGAGTTAACGTCTAAGATAAAAATTCTGTTGATGTCGTGAAAAGCAATTAATCAGCAAATGGATCTGATGAATGACTAATATTCCAAGACTGATTTCAAAGGCGCCAAGGCCACACCAACCAATAAATAGGTAGATAATAGATATGTAAGCCACCCACCTATCAATAAGCAACCCCCACACATAAAAGTACAATAGCGAACGGCTTGCTTCCTGCCGTCGCTCCTTCAATTCATTAAATAGATATCCCGAACAAAAAAAGCAAAATAAATGCTTTCATCGGGCCTAATCCGGGATCGAACCGGAGACCTCTTACATTTTAGATTTTAACAACCCAAAGCAAGAATTCTACCACTGAACTATCAGGCCTGTTTGTACAGTTTGATGATGCATTTTTCACTAATTTATCATATCTCGACATCATTTTGAAAGAAAAAAGCATTATTAATAAATTTTTAAATGTCGGAGGGACATTTCTTTCGGCCGTGAACATTTAACATTTATGCCATATTAATTTGATGGATTCTGGTTATTTTGACATAGTTTTTAAGGATCTGTTGTGGTGTAGATTTTTGAAAAGTCGCGTGATTTTAGTGATTTGCTCCCGAGTTGGGAGATTTAGTGTCTATGTCGATGTTGGTTTTGAAAGTGATGGAGACATGGTGGTGTGAGCAAGTGCGACACAGATATTATCGCTTTAACATCCAGTTCTTGGGATCATCTGAGCCAGCACTCGATGATACCCAAGTCATACCAGGATTGCGTCAACATCTCCGTTGGCAGACGTCGGCTAACCACGAGACACAACATTGCGCCGAAAGTCTTTTAGCCTCTTTAATTAATATAGAGTTAGATAGTCTTCCTACATTCGATCGATCCGTGTTTGTATTTCGGGCTCGTATACTTTGCCGTCTCAACCCTCTAGTAAGGGACTGAGGTGCTTGCAGGCCGCTACAGGAAAAGGGTGCTCGATTTCATCTTGATTTCTACCACGCAGTACTCGCTGCTGACTCGGATATTATCAACGATATTGAAGCCGGGAAATCCTTCTCTGAGTTAATTGTCTTCAGAACAAGGGGCCACTGGCAGATTCCGCAGATATAAAGGTCGATAGGATTGGTTCTAGGCAACAAAGTATTAGCAATTGCCGATACAAATTGAAGACTTTATTAATTAAAGACCAAGGTTCAAATTGTGCATTTAGACGGAGACGGATCAAGAAGAGGAGGAAAGTTCAAAGTTTTGAGTCTTCAAGTCCAAAAGGGTCAAAACGGGTCAACGTGATAGATAGTTCGAAGTGTTCAAAGTGCCTTAGATTAGCTTAATGAACTGTGATCCTTTTAAACTTCTTAAGAAAACGATATTAGTTAAGATAATATATTAAGGTATCTCGACCTTAGACTGAGTGTATATTAGGCATAAAGGAGTAAAAAGATTTATTGCGGCTTCTTTCGGAGCGAGAGAGAGATGACGGTAAAACGAATCATATTAGAAGTTATGATCACCTCACGGAATCTTCTTTCTAAACTTGTTATCACCATCTACACGGAAGCTCACTGTCGGAACATGGTCATGTGATATTTACCACCCATTCGTACTTAACCTCTACCTTCCATTCTAGTAGCAACACAACATTAACTACAATACAATATTATTCGCTTGATTGGGGTACTGTTGTTATTCCCTATCCTACTAACACTCACTAAGACATAAGCTCTTGACCAAGACGAACAAAGAATTCCACAAGCACATTTCCCAGAACCTAGGAAGCATTTTGGGTATCTGAACGCAGCTCCTCGGGATCGCCCATACGAAGATCGATATAACATCCCACAAATCCTTGATGCAATCCAGAACCAAACAACATAGAAGATCTTCTCCTACACATATCCTACAAGCCTCTTCACTACTGGCCCGGTAGTTGCAGAGGTTCAGACGATTGCCCTGAGCTCCAGCGTACATAAACATCACACGTGGTCCTTTGTGAGTTCCATTCGTAACTACTTATGAGATGGAATTAGCCAAAAGCCCCTCACACACCTCGCTATACAAAATGTACTTAGAATCGTCCTGACCCATTTGCGAGCCCCCTTTATTAGAAGCTAAACTTCCTCTTTCTCCCTCAGAGTTTCGTACAGCTTTCGAAATTTGTTGGTGGAGGTAAGTCTTACATAATATATCGTATACTGGGGAAAGCTCGAGCGACCAAGATGCGAACTACAAGCTCGGGCCAACGGGAACGGTGGAGGTGAGTCCATTCCTCGTCCTTGAATTACAAACGGATCCTGGTTCAAATATCCTGGAACGCGCTGGTGAATATGGATTTTTATTTGGTTTCTTTGTGATCCGATAATTAGGACTGGAAGAACGGAACCTTGATTTGTGGGGAACTGGACCTGAAACTTAGAAACAGTAATTAGTGTGTGTCAAAGCGTATGTCAATAAAATGGTGAGATCCAAACTCTATTGTAACTCACATGCAATCTCACTCTTTCCCTTCTCATTCAATGCACAAAATGTAGTTTTTGATGTAACACGAGATCGAGTTACTATGGTGAAAGGCGAGGCTGTGCGAGATTGACGGTGATATTGCGAATTGATTGCCGCGTTTGGTAATTTTTGAATAGGTGTTGGGTTTAGAGGTTGCTGGATTTGCATGTTTGGATTCGGCTCTGCGTCTGGATTGGATGAATCGAATGAGTTTGGTGGAGATGGTGAAGGTGATCTTGCGCTGTGGCTTGGTGTGAGTAGCCGGTATTGTCATAACTTTCGCTGGCCTCGCGAGCTAGATTGAGAATAGTTTCCATGTCCGTATATTCCCTAGTTTCTGCAAGTTTTCGGAAATACTCTGCCAGGGAAGCATCTAAAGGTGGTATAGGCTTAGTATACTGTTCGATATGTATCTCATCCTCTCAGATGCGATATTCATTTCCCCATTCGTCGACGTGCTGAATCATAGAGGAGTCGAAGTGGTCGTCGTCCTCTTGGAGCTGGCATGTTTCGTCGTGATATTGAGTTTCTGTAGACATGGTTTTGCCGCTCTACTTTGACTTCTTAATTTTGATTAAGGTCCCAATGAGAATTTGATTTCTATGGTATATGTTATGGTGTGGTTATGGTGTGGTTGTATATGATTATGATGTTTCGGCTAAGTAGAACCCCGATATGGAGTCACATGATCTGACTGTCCTACCAAGTCCCCAACAAGTATACCTTGTGAGGGAGAGCGAAGGTCTATATATGCAACATGTATTTCTTCAGTATATGGAGCTTTGCCATCAAGTTCAATTACTACTTGTTTACCTACCATTGTGATCGAGTTCCTACGTGCAAGTTATCAGCAATACACCCACGATAATACTCATAGTCTCTGATTATTGGTATTTCGCCGATCCTCAACATATTTAGCCGCTTTCTCGACCTCAATCAAACTCCTTAATGAATCTTCCACTATTTACTCCTTGATATTAGCAACTTCTATCCTATTATTCGCTACTTTTTCTCTGTCTTTTCCACCCTCAATCCTCGGTTCCTTCATCTACTCTTGGCTCCGAGTCCTTGGGATTCTTGTTCCAACGTCGCTTCAATCCTCCGGAACGCGAGACTAGCTAATCATGTCCACTATCCAGACCCGACCTCGCGTTATAGCTCGTTTAATTCCTCAAAACTCGTATGCGAGACAAGCACTTGAAGAACTCCGGGAATCCGACGTTGTTCAAAAACGCTACAAAACCTTTTTACGTTGTCAAGTGCCCGAAAGTGATAATGCTGCCATTCCCAGAGCGCCAACTCAACTCGATAATCCCGATATGTTGCATGACTTTTGGGATAACTTGGAGAACGACCCTGAGGACGATGGCAATCCGTCCTCTGAACAGTCGCCTAGCTTTGAGGGCGGGTATGGAACCATTGAGTTAGATATTGATCATGTAAATGCGAAGCAACCAGGATGGATGATAGGAAGGGGAGATAACGGAATCATCAACAGCAAGCTTCACATGGATGTTCTCGTTGTCTCGTCGAAGTATCGAGGAAAAATGGGAGTTGCGAGCTTCCACGCTACCATCCGCTTTCATAAAGAATCGGGAGTTCTAATGCTTCAGGCGGCAAACAATCGAAACCCTATCATTTACTACCTGGATAATAAACCTGTCAAATTATATGCTGGAGAGAGGCACGTTCTGTTTCAACAATATAACCGATTTCAACTTGGCAAATTGGAATTCTTGCTTCAATATGAGCCTATGAACGAGACGATGTATCTTGAGTGGGCATCTGTTCGGAATGGACTTCTTGCTGCATATGGGCTTCGCAGGCCCAATGATAAGATCATTGCCGTTCCCTACAATGGAGATCCCGATCGGATGCGCCACTTCATTTTACACGAATTCCTTGGGACGGGGTCGTTTGGTTGGGTCAGGGCTTGCGTGGACCGCCGGACAGGAAATCCGTATGCTTTGAAACAGCTAGCATTAAAGTCAATGCGAGATCGTGAGAAATGTGCGAGAGAAGTTGATAAGATGCTCGCGTTTAAGGTGGACACGCCTAGTTCTTTTGGTGTGCTTAGCGTGATAACTGACACTTATTTTAGGACTTTCCTGGAGTTTGACTTTGCACGAATTTCTATGCGAGCATGGACGTAATACTTATTGCAAAACTCCTGAGCTATTCTACTTAGCTTTACCTCTTGCAGCCTGTGGTGATTTAAGCGGGCAGAATTGGTCTGCATGCAATGATCACTCATTCATTGCATCCATGCTTCGCGGGCCTCTTCGAGGACTCCAAGCCCTTCATAATCGAGGTTTCATTCACCGTGATATTACGATGCAAAACATCCTTATCCGGTCAATGTCACCTCCTGATGCCGTAATCGCTGATTTTGGGAAAACGATCAAAGCAACTAGATCCAGCGAAACTAGAATTGGACCTATATATTCACTACCGCCAGAAGTTAACGGCAAAGACTACGATAAAAAAATCGATATCTATAGCTTCGGAATCGCGTGCTTCAGAACGATTATCCCCACAGCGGATTTCAAGAGACTCGAACAGCCTTCGGATTTCGATAAATACTTCAGTGCTTTACAGAAATATGCAGAGCGTGGCAGAACTCATAGTATTTTTGCAGATCTTTTGCAAAGTTTGCTTAGCCCCGAGCCTACTGAACGACCAAGTGCGTCTCAAGCTTTGTTGCATCCGTTTTTTGACCTGTGTAATGGTCTGCCGGAATCCGAACTGCGTCATCAAAACACCTCGGACAAGGGCAATATTCAGTGTAGTGGTAAACCTGGTAAAATTGCTAAGCTCAATTCTAACGAAAACACCTTACCTTTCACTTAACCCTAGCGATCATAATCGGTACTGAAGAGCAGTATCCTTGTATAGATAAGTGATCGAGGTAAGGTCAAGGAAGGGCAGCCTGTATCGAATGCTAAGAATTCTGGCATCGCACGCTAAGCGAAATCACACCAAAATCAACGATTTTTTCAATTTTTAAAACCTTACTATCTTTATGAAATATCTAATAAAATCTATATCTCTATTGTGAGCAAGTTGGTACTTTGGGCTATATATACAAAGGTCCACAACTAAATCAGTTATATAATCTTCTATAATTAAATATATAAAAGAAGTTTTTGTTTCTTTTTATCACAATAATCAATTTATTATATGTACTCTTTTGATCCTTTATTATATAAATCCCAAATCAATTGTGAAATCTGTTTTATTTTTAAAAACGATTTTTAATATAATCTATTTAGTATTCCTTTTCCATTTCCCTTTTATTATATGCTATCAGGATGTACATATCTCGACCTACCACTTTTACACTATAAAGATAATTAATTAACGAAGGAAAACGGACGAACTACCCGGAACGTGATCCTGTGCTCTGTTAAGCTAGCACTATTCCCGGAAGGTCGCTTGCACCATGACAGTTACCGTCTTCCAGTCCTTGGCTTCTAGTATTCAAAGGTATGGAACAGTTAATTACAGTCAACAGCTCAGGTTTTTTGTTTACAGAGGTCGAGGTAAAATAGTCAAGGATGGAAAGATGTTTCAGCGAGCATTCAAAGGATATGAGAAATATGCTAGATTATTGAGGAAGGCAAGTAAGAATAAGAGACCTGCGAGCGACAACAATAACGGAATAAGAACGGAAAACATTATAACAACTTGCTTCATCTAGCTATAGAGGTATTTTCAAAGAATATTGTTCAAACCATTGCATTCTAACCTGTCTGTTGCAATATCCGGGTAGGAAAGTTACATGCCCTCCGGTCCTCAAACGTATCATCTCTGGCAGAGCCTGTTCAGCCTCTAATTTTCGTCTTTACGGGCTCCTCGAGGCTTGGTAGCTCACATAAAGAGATATTGGCAAACACCATACAGCACAGCTTGACAAATTTGTCGACATTTGGTCCTAGAATTTGTTCCGAGATTCCCTTCTGCTTTTCACATGGTCGCTCACTTGAAGAAAGCCCTTCCCTTCGCCGGTAAACACTGAGATAAATCACGGGATCCTTCGGATTGTCTGAAACAGAATCATACAGACGTCCGCTATTAGATATTTTAGGTCAAATTGGGATTCTGTATATTGTTCCAGTACTTGGATATCCTCTGCAATAACAGT
This sequence comes from Sclerotinia minor, assembly GCA_025389075.1. Lineage (NCBI taxonomy): Eukaryota > Fungi > Ascomycota > Leotiomycetes > Helotiales > Sclerotiniaceae > Sclerotinia > Sclerotinia minor. The sequence continues at coordinate 1,970,336 of QRFH01000006.1, forward strand.
ACCAATAACCGTTGAAGATTTGCGTTAACAATGATTCTTTCCTATCGACTATATTCCGGACTTTGGAGGCCACATTGCTCGGCAACACTTTCTTCCATAGAAAGGTGCGGATTGTTTCTAAGTCTCAGGGAAGCAGGAGGACTTGAGCTAGGTATTCTGGGACGTTTGGACGAACGCACTGATGATGGTTCTATTTGAGTGTGCTATTTCTGGTTGGAATGCTACCTTTGCTGCTTCTGGGAGCTTTTGACCTAATACAATCTACACCTTGGTCCTGTCAAACACGACATACAGCAGAAAGTTGTAATCTTATTATTTTGGCGATAATTCGTCCTATCTTTTTGAGCCAAGCTTTCTTCTTCTAGATTGACGAACAATGGCTTATTTGATGCGTCTGCTAAGATATCCGCTATTGAATAAAGCTTGAGACTCCATAACAACTATATCAACACCTCGACATCAATTTCATACACTGGTAAGGGCTTGGCGACGAGCTCCCTGGAGATTAGCCACAATGATACTCAAGTCCGTTATTCATGATTACAGTAATGTGGTCATCACCTAATTTTATCCCTCGATACAACATGCTTACCTGCAGTATCGTACAGGTAAAGTTTGTGAATTGATGTCCTGAAGATAAAGTCTGGAAGAGGATACTCGAGCTCCCTATTTATTTCCTGTCCACTAAGAAGAGATCCCCATAGCGGCTGTCCTATTAGGATTTATTAAGATTTATGAAAATTTTCACATATAATTTCTTTCATGCATCTAAGAGATTTGATTTGAGACCCCATCGACTACTTCCTACTCATCTTCTTTTAATTTTAATCGAATAACCAATTCCCACTTCTCCGCCAAATCCTCTAACTACCCACCTAATGGAAATACTTATACACCCCAGAAATATGCTTCCACGCTGCCTCCAATGTCTCCACCACCTCATCTGGCAATTTTCCCTTCTCCAAATCCACCAAATTCTGCTCTAACTGCTCTGGACTACTAGCCCCCACAATTACCGCATCACCTAACTCATTCTTCATAACCGAGTGATGCATAATCCATCTCAATCCACATTCTGCCTCCGTGAGCCCATATTTCTTACACACGGGTCGAAGGATATCTTCTAAAGCGTAGAAATTTCGCTCATTAATGTAACGACCGTGGTGCAATTTTCCTTGAAATTTGACAGGATCAAAACGTGAGTTCGCTTCATATTCGGTTTGATCGCGATGGTATTTGGAGGTTAGGAACCCTCCGGCTAGAGGTTGGAATGCGTAGAGGGCAATTCCGTAGTGACGGAGACAGGGAATAAGTTCAGCTTCAATGGATCGATTGAATGCGTTGTATAGGCCTTGGTAGACGGACGGTTTGACCCAGCCATTTTTCTCGGCAATATCACACAACCTGGCTACTTCCCAGGATGCATAGTTGGAGATACCGAAACGGTCGAATTTTCCTTCTTGGTGGAGCTTGTTAACCTCGCTGAGGGTTTCTTCAAATGGTGTATTGCGATCTGGGCCATGGAGATAGAACATCTCAATTCGATCGGTCTTGAGCGCTTTCATACTGGCTTCGAAACCGCGACGGATATCGGCAGCGGAATGGGAATATTCATCTGTAGTGAGGGCTGACATGCCTTTTCCTTTAGTGGGATAGAGCTTAGTTTGCATGATGAGACCACGAGATTGCCAGCCAATTTCTGCAAGTCTTTCTTCCGTTGAACCGCCGCCGTAGGCCCGGGCGGAGTCAACCTCTGAATGCCCATGTTTTTGAAATACATCGAGAATCTTTTGGGCACCTTCAACGGTTGAGATACGAATGGTTTCGCCTGGAAATTATTAGCTTGAGTTCACAAAGTTGAATAAGGGGAGATATGTACCTGGTCTACCAATGGTCATAGAACCGAAGACAACCTTCATTGCAGTTTTTGGAGTAGACATATTGATCAATGTTAAAAGTTAAGTTATGCTGGCGCGGAAGAGATAGGTATCTGTTTGTTTAAACTTGTTTGTTGGTGAGAACGAATGTTATGAGAAAGCGTCCGAACGAAGATGATATAGTAACTTCTCGGTGGAGTTTACGGTCGTAATAGTTGTTAATCCCAAAACGAATGCATTGTTCTGGACGAATCATCTGCATCCTCTTTCCCGCATGGTTGTGGAGGGGCATAGAACTTCCCCGGACACTTCGTATAAGCGAGACGGCCAGCCAGCTCAGGGGGATTGTAGGTATCATCATAGAGTAAACGCAACATGAAAATGCTAGATGTCCTTTAAACTCCGCCAAACGCCGTATGTTAAAGCCGGATTCGGCAATAAGTACCTCTTTTCAAAGTCTTTCTATTCTGGCTGCGAAGAAAAGTGGAAAAGTATGAGTCGTGGTTTTGACATTTCGGCCGAAGTTTACTGACAGTGGCTGGTGCATGTGGCTTGTAGCTCGGATTTAACAGCGAAAAGCGAAATGACCTACCTACCTACATAGTTTATGCATATTGGATAGATCTACCGGCATTCAATATCAGCAGCTATGATGTATGATAGTTGAAATCTACGTCACATTTAAAAAGTTCTGGCAAAAAAGCGGTAGTTCTGATCTATTTTTGTGAAATTTTCTGGAATGCAGCGGTCGAGGGTGCGCATGTGCAACAACACCAGAATCAATCGAGTTGAAGTCCTTACTAAAGGAGAGATATTAGTTTTTTATAGATAGCGAATATTTACTTGTTTGAATTTGACATCGAAGAATAGCTATTAAGGTTTTAGTATTTGAGGGCGTTGGAATGATGGTCCCACGCGCTCCGTCTTAGGACGAAAAGATACCCGAGACCATGTTATTGATTTTGCATCGGATACATCGATACAGCCTCGAAATCTCTTGATACTTTCTTGTACAACTATTGTTCCATCGTAACCTAGTACCCTAGATGATCACTTACATGTATTCATACTGGACAAAAAAATTCAGCAATCAATTCTGGTATAACCCTAATAGAGACTCCGTAACCTTATATTGAAATAAAAATAATTTATATAATAGATCCCAGACTTTATTTTTAAAATCAGCCTTCTTTTCTTACAATTTTAATATTAGAATCTTAAAAATTGCGCCCAACAATACCTATTTATTGAAAACGATAAAACCTTGAAGAAATCGGGAAATATCCAGGATTCTAAGTAAAAAGGTATCGGCTCTAGGAGTTGTAGTGCAGTGTAGTCCCTCGCTTAAAACTCTGTCAGCAAATTTTCCCCTGACCACACAGCATACCCACATTTAACACCCTCATCTCCATACAACAGACAGCGAAACACCTAGCACAATACATAGCGTCTAACTTAGCTCCACAAATATCGCTCAAATCTCTTATCAACTTAGTCCCACACATATGAATACAATATAATATCACATAACCTCCCACACTCCATCGAATACAACAAGCTTATCCGGCATGGTGTAGTGGCTAGCATTTCCGCCTCTCATTCGAAGCTTCTAAAGCTTGAATTAAGTCGCGGGAGACCGGGGTTCAATTCCCCGTACCGGAACATACGTTTTTTTATTTTGTGGTTTCGGAGCCGTCTCGGTTCTACATGAGTTGAATTTTTACTCCAGCTACGTATACTGAGTACATGATGTTGAAGTTGCATGTTTTACAAGAATGAATGAAGTATTTAAGTCGCAGGTCTCTTTTTTCTACCTGAACTCGAAGCGAGAGAATTGTGTCAGAATATCCATGTGGAATTAGGTTGTCGAATCTTGCACTAACCTACATATTCTACTGGAAAATGGTCCCAAAGACATCCACATAGAAGCCTGGGATATACTCAACCGTTGACATAAGTGAAGATATCATCACTCACCTCGTATAAAAATACGAACAAAATGGTAATTTCTGAAAGTAAGAAAAGCTAACGGATATCATAGGCGACAACGACGAGACATACCAAGGGCCTTACAGGAACGAATTTCCTCCCTAGATATCACATGAAATTCCAGTGTTTTCCTAAATTCACGTCTTCTTTTCATTGATTGATTGAATTAACGTCTACACTGAGTCTAAGACTATCTAAGACGGCTAGGAGCTTTGCGAGCTTCTAACTAATAAGAAATGAGGGAAAGCTAGCCTAATTCGGCCGTAGCTAATACAGGTTGGGGAGATTGAGAGCCTCAATCTTCTGATGTTTGAATGGGGGAAGTGAAAACTAATACTAGGGGACCGAGCCCGCAAGTCTTCTTTTCATTGACTGGAGCTCTAATCTAAGTATTTGCTTATAGAACAAAATAACCACAAAAAGATATAATATCGACATTGGAAGTCGGAACTTGACATATCTTCATATTCGATACAAGTTCTAATTATCTAGGAAACATAACGATTCTTAGTAGGGCATAGCGATGACGTAGGATGTAACATCATAAGCTCAAGACCCAGAAAACCTCCTGACTTTTATGACGAGAGACAGAATCTCAGAAGAGTGTATAAACCTCCATCCCAAAGCATAGGGTGGGAAAAAGACAGTAATAAAGCCATACCCCAGGATCTAATAGCCGGAGTCGTATCGGATATCACGACCCAAAGAAGAACTGTTAGGATCTCGAGCAGGTATATAAACAGCACTTAACCCTATATATAATCCCCAGCAACCCCTTGAGTACTTCCTCCCTCCTCCTTCCTCCTATCCCACACAAACATGAGATTCCTCCAGCACTTCCTTCCACCTCTCATCACACAACTAAGAAAATCCTTCTTCAAAAATTACCAGTGCATTTCAACCAACTAATATAGGATAGATAACCTACTCGTACAGATATACTCGAGGACAAAACCGTGCATCCTACCACTACGTACTACCCACGAACCTTCAGACCCCAAACCTCAAAATCTACATGTTGTAGCTAGGTATACGAATAAGCTAGACTAAGAAACTCATGATATATTTCCCATCACATCACCTTTTCTTTACCTTTTCTTCCCCAAAAAGCCAAAGTTACTACTCGAGTAACTTATAAATACCAAGTCTAGTGTAACGATACTGTACTGGAGGCAGCGGCTGCCTGAGGTTTCGTCGGTTGGTAGTTATGGGTTAAGGCTTTATCACTGGTATTCACTTGGAAGTGAAGTCGTTACTAGATCAAGTAGAATGTAAGTAAACTAATTGATAACTAAGTTGAGCACGAAGCTCTTAAACTATGAAACTATTCTAACTATATACTAATCCGTAGAGGGAGCCTTTAGGAGCTCTGAAGGCTCCCAGGGCTCCATCACGTGATCCAACTATTTGCCTCAGGACACTAATCCTGGGACGATTCGTCTCCTGGGACAATATAGCTCCTAGGATAATTATTATCCTGGGGCACATTTTATCCTAGGACACTTGTCCTAGGATTCCTTATCGATAAGGACCCCCGTACTTGTTTTTATTGTATACTATTGGTCGTGGTTTGTGACATCTAGTACCCTACTTTCCGGAAACCTCTCTTTCCAGACACCTTCTTACACTAAAAATCGTAATTTCAACTATTCAAATTCCAATTAATAAAATCGTGAAAAATCTGAAATCTTCAGAATTAAACTATAATTATATAAACAATTTATATTTCAAATTTTATTGAATTTTATTCATTAATTATAAAATTATTAATAATTAAAAATGATGCTTTTTGATATAAAGAGCTGTCTGGAAAGAGGGGTGTCCGGGAAGTAGGGTACTAGACTTAATTATCAAAAGAAATAATAAATATAATAAATAATTTCATATTCTGAACAATCCATCTTACCATTCATTCATTAATAACCATGACCACTAATTATACGTCATCCTACAAAAATCTAGACACAGCAATCCCCAAGAGATCGTGCCCAATACCTAAATCTGAGCACAAATACATCAATCATCACATCACATTCAATTACCACAATTACCATACCATATGCACAACGAACAACACGTATCAGTAAGAGATGAACTGAAGATAAGAGCCTTCCCCATTTTTGAACTACTATCAACTATACTCACTCAACAACATCTAATCCATTTTCCTAATCCAAAAGGCTAAAGCACATTCATTCCTTCGATATCACCTCATCACCGCACCCCATTTCATCCCATCCCATCCCAGCCCAACCCAAAGGAAAATTCCCCCACACCAAATAACACTCATAAGAAAAGCCCACGAGGGTGATCAAACAAGGCTCCACCATTAATACAAATGCCCTATTCCTCTCCTTCACCCTCAACTTCTATTGCCCTTCCTATTCCTTCAAGCGTGAAGATAAAGGCAAAAGTTAATTTTTTGAATTTAATCAGGATATCATATATTCGCCAACCATCCACCGCCGACCAAGTCTTCTAAATGTGTGTCATGACGTCTTTATCCAAATTCAAACGGTGGTTCCAAGTCGTCTCAATCTCCTCCACGGAGAGCCCTACATTTCATATATGTAAAGGAGTTTTTCCATCTCCACCTAACCAGAAAAAGGAAAATGAGTAAATTTGAACAAAGGTTTGTGTTATGGCTTGAAGAGAAGAACAAAATAGCCAAACGTTGTAATGGCAAATACAAAGCTTTTGCTCGCGATGAAAGGTGGTTTCGCTTGCTGCAAATGTTAATATATGATGCGATCAAAAATATCGCTCATGATCCAAAAATTCTTGCTTCCCTTGGCTTTGCACACCATATATCCAGCTATGTGCATTAATCTATGAAGAGCCCCGAAACCAAAGAACAAAAAAATACTACAAAGTAGAGGTAATGTAATGGCTTCATGTGCTCTATCAAAGGTAATAAATATACGACCAGGCAAGTGAGGCCATTCCTTGCCAAATTTCGCCATAGAACGCCAGGGGTGAGTCAAATCATTGCTCCAATGCAACATTGTAGCGCCAACATCATGTTTTGAATTCGTCATTCGTTCATGATCTAACTTTGCGAAGATCATGATAGTGCCTTCTGGGCCTTTTCCTGCGCTCGGGCGTTGCGTGCAGATCGTACCAAGGGTGCTAATTGTATGAGTTCTGTGCATTGTTTCATGAAATCGTGCTACAAAAGATATTTATTAAACTAGGTTGATCTTGGATGGCGTCAAGGAATAAACTTACTCTTAATAAATCATGAGCACTAGCTCGCTTTTCTGGATCGACCTTGAGCGCAAAGTAGAGGAAATCTCGGAAGACAGGACTCAGATCCTGCTCGTTCTTGATAGCAGGAGTACCATTCGTTGCGATCAGGTATAGAGCTCTCAGGGGCGACTCGGTGAGGTAGGGCGGCTCTCCTTCAATCATTTCAATGGCCATGATACCAAGAGACCAAATATCAACCTTGCGCCCATATTCTTTACGTGTGACAACCTCAGGTGCCATCCAGTAAGGTGTACCAACCATGGTAGTGCGTTTGTTATGAGCTTCGTTAATTTGGGCGCAGAAGCCGAAATCAGCTGGCAAAGACATTAGGGTTGGGATCACAAATCTCGGAAGGTAGAAGACTTACTCAGTTTGATGTTTCCATCCATTGACAACAGGATATTATCGGACTTGATATCACGATGGATGACTCCCTTGGAATGTAAATGTTGTAAACCCTTTAGAGTCTCCCGGCAAACAGCTGCAATTTGACCTTCAGACATGATATTGAAAGTAACAACATCCGTCAAACTTCCACCCTCCATATATTCCATAATAACCCACAGTTCCCCAGTAACCAAGAAACTATCAATAAAGTTGACTATATTCGGATGGGAACTGTCTTTCATGACAAGAATTTCGTTGATAATTAAATCCTTCTTTGGCTGTTGTTCGAGGTTCATTTGTTTAATGGCCACCAATCGGTTTGTCCCTTTCTCATAACCAGTATAGACACCACCGGATGCACCTTGACCAATCTTAGTGAGCTCTTTGTAAATGTCTCGAGGATCACCCTCTGTGCAAATTTGCTTCAACCTTGCAACTATATCAAAACCAGTGCTTTGCCGCGTTCTTTGTCTGGGACGCGGGCCTGGTACTTGTCTAGGTTGTTGGGCCGGGTGTGGAATACCATTCGCCGCGAATTGACCTTGGGGTGTTGGCGGAGTAGCTTGTTGAGTGGGCTTCTTAACGCTGATCGACCGACTCATTGCCTGTTGAGCCTGTTGCATTGCTTGCTCCTGGTGATGCAAAATTTGTTGTTGGTAGACTTGTGGAGATGTTGGCACCGGAGTTGCATATGGCGATGTGCCATTGACTTTTGAATTCGATCTTGACCTTGACCTGTGTTCCTCTGGGAGCATAGGACCATTGTCCTGCACAGTCGGAGGGACGTATGCCAATGCTGGTAAATCATCACTTTGACGAGTCATTCCAATCCCGGAATCTTTGCCAGCTGCAGATGGTGGGGGTGCAATTCGAGACGGTCCTTGCATCGATACGGGTGGCCTAGGGGCTGGCCTGTTGGGTATGATTCCGTTGAGCTCAGGCTTGGACTGAGAACCCATACTTGGTGTTCCGCGCGGGATCGGCGGCGGTGATCTTGGATTCTCGAAATTCGACTCGTTATTTGCAGGAAATCGAGGACTCGCTGGGGGACTCATCATCGGGGTAATTGTGCCATAGGTTGGGGTGCTGAAGCCTGGAGACAATGGCAATGGCGGCGGCACAGGACGCGCCATCGGAATCTCTGGCACTTTTGCATGGTCGAATTTGTCAAATATCTCTTCACCACCTTTATCCGTATTCTCCTTGTAAAACCCAACGATATCGACAATTGTCTGCGGATGTTGCTCCTGTTCTTTCTTCGTGATTCCACTTTCGTTGATCATACGCTGCCATTCCTTCGGCAGCCCCTATGAATCAGTCAGATATGCAATAAATCTGAAGCGGGACAATTCGTCACTCGAGACACTTACAGTAAACTGTCCAGTTGTATTATCGTACCCAACATGAGTAACGTGTACAGGATTCTCAGGTGCGGAAATTTTGACTCCTCTTGGCGAGCCAACACCAATACTGCTCATAAAACCAGAGAAACCCGACTTCTTTCTCAGCATTCCAGTTTTCGGTTCCTTGGTTTCGTCAGAGTATCTTTTCGGGCTGATGAGCTGGTTCTCGCCCACGCGGGGAGGGGCTTTTTCGTTCATCTTATCGCCTGCGGTAAAACTTGCGGATTGCCGTAACTGTGGGCTCACAGTATATGCTGGACTCGTGTGCGATGACGGCGGCGGTGGTGGTCGTCGTAAAGTATTTTGAGCACCAGAAGACTTTGCTGGATCGATGTGACTAAATATACCAGAACTATCAAAGGGAGCACCGATAAACTCTTCAGAACTTTTCTCACTTATTGGTCGCGATGGAATGGAACGTCGATTATCATTCGCTCCTCCCATGCCCATGGGCTGAAGCACGAACTCTGAACCGCCCAATACTGGAGAGGGATTCGAATACTGATGCTCGAGAGACGAATTACTGGATGCGGGATTTGGTGAGGTGAATTTTCGGGTATGACCTTGGGGATTGTAGTAAGATCTGGGGTAAGAAGGTGCCGATGGGGCTCGCTGTAAGCTTCCAGAGCTTCGTTGACTTCGTAAAGAGGTGTGAAAGGGGAAAGATGAATTATCCTTTTGCCTGGCCTCGAATGAAGCTATAGCTTTGGATGGTGGTGGCCTTTTAGTTAACTTAGTCAACCTACGGCTGGTTGTTTTGATTTCTTGATCCATATCTTCGGTCACTGCTCAGACCTTCGTTTGAACTTTGGAGGGTCCGCCGCTTTGAGTGGAGGATGTGTTTCGTAAATTGCCGTGGCCTTTAAACCAATCAAAAATGGAATCTGCATGCAATATCAAATTGGTACAGGGTAACGAGTGATGGGGGTTCACAAGTCTCTGTCTTGGTGTGAATAAATCGGTACAGTAGTACTAAGCCAGTGAGTAGCCAGTGAGCAGCCAATCTTCAATGAAGGGGAAGAGTTGCTTGTTATAATTTGGTAGCGGGCGGAAATTCCGAGAGAATCTGTATGGGATTGAGTACCTAGTTGAACAGTGCAGTAACACTATGTGCTTGTCGATGAAATTGGCGGCCAAGATAGCTTGTAAATGAATGGCGATGAGTTTAATTTAGAAACCGTTTTGGTTTTTTTCTTCTTTTTCTTTTTCTCTTTTTCTCTTTTTCTCTTTTTCTCTTTTTCTTAGTTGTTTAGTTGTTTAGTTGTTTAGTTGTCGTGATGATCGGGAAGCAATAATAAAGGGAGATGTGCTAGAGAAGAGGGGATAGGAGGGGTTTAGGATGAGTGTAGATAAATTGGATATGACAAGTAAATGAATGTTACTGTATGGATGTGTATGGATGTATGTATAGATGTATGGATGTATGATGTATGGATGTACTCGTATGTTGTATAGATATGAAATGATGGTAATTCCTCGAATCAATGAATTACTTTTATTCTCTCCAAAAAGGTAACTGTCGATGCACATCTCTTCTCCAATTCTCAAGATTTTTATTCTCCGTTATTGCACCCCCAAGGGCCAGTAAATGATAAGGTAGGTAGGTGGCTCGGTGGGTAAGCTGCCAGTGGTTTGCCAATGTATGGCAGGCAGGGCTTTCTTTCAACAATTCCAAAGTAAACAGACAGATTGATTTTCCCTGATTATATTCCCTGCCCGATTATGAAGACTCAGGATTTTGGGTTCGGAAAGACTTTCGATATTCTCCACTGCCTGACCCTTTCGCTGTCAGTTTAACCGACTTGACTGGGAAGAGATAATGACTGGGCCATAAATTGAGGTGTACTGTAATCGTGATGAATCTTTGAAAAGGAATGATCAAAGAATTCTAGAAGATAAATATGACCAGGTATGGGGAAGAAGTAATATAAAATGTTGGGTAATTTGAGTCAAACTTTTAATGAAGGGACGGGAAGGGTAGGGGAGGGAAGGGAAAGAAAGGAAGGGAAAGGAAAGGGAAGGAAAGATTGATGGGTTAAAATAAAATAAAATAGTAATAAATATAAATATAAATATAAATACAAATATAGGGACGGTTCTTTTGAGCCAAAAACAGACCGGAAGGAGTGGTGGGAGTATATCAATCAATGACATCTATCAATCAACAAACACACACGAGAATGCGAATCTAATCCTGGAGATGATAACAAGACAAGAGGGGGAGGATGAAAAGACGTTGGCAAAGACTTTTTTATATTGCAATTCCGGCAACTGGACTTTCATCATATTTGATGATTTATGATTTATGATTGCCTACCTACCTACCTACCTACCTAGACCTACATACCTTATTTGTACATGCTCGCCGGGATTCGTCTCTCCCCTCATGCCACAGTCAGTACCTAGATACTATAAAATGCCTACTGCCGCTGAGCTGCTCCATTTTCCTACAGTATTTCAAACAAGCCTCATCACCACAACATGTACATTACATGACACTAATGTACATCGACAGCATGTATTTAGTAGGGAAGCATCACACCTAGTCAGGTCTTTTAATTTGTATTCTAAAGTATTCGTGAGTTCATTCAAGCTATACTAGTGATACTACCTACCTTGTCAAATTGCGAATTTGCGATACAAACTCTGCAGCCCGTTTTCTTACTGGCATATACATATTCATGTTGCATGTATATGCCTACCTACTATCCAATTATCGCTCAACAAAACATGTTCGTACCATTTCCCAGGCCATTCTAAATTTCCTTCAAAGACTCCGAATGGCTTCGTACAGTAAGATATCCACTCTTCGAGAAGTCTTCCTTTATCTGTTTGCCTGGCTGCCTGCTGTTCATTAGGAACTTTTCCCGTTTGTTGAATTAGAATGCATTCGTTGGTCAGAACTTTTAATGCGGTATATGTGTATGTATTCTTATATTACAGCACTGTATTCTCTTTTGTCGCTTGTATTTCGTACCTTCAAAAAAGAAACAGCCCACCACCCGTTTGTTCGGATAAAAAATCTATCATCAACCCCATACACCTCCATGGTTTGAGTTGTACGTAACTGATAATGATTTGTAAACTACCTGGGATTGAATTGTTGAAAACGTTGGTGCATTTGAAATAACATCCCCATGGCTTCCATGCTTCTGGCTTCTAGATTTCTCGTTTCCTTGCAGATCATCATATTCCTTCCCCCACCCTTCAACGATAGTGTTAATATTATTATATAGACAGGACTACGGAGGAGTAAGGTAATGAAGCACCTAGTAACCTTACGAACTTCACAAATACCACCGGGACAAGTATGAAGCTGTATCCCTGATTCCGAGAGCAAGGATCAATCATCACAGTCCATTCCACCTCCCTATCCTTAAGCTCATAACTACTCATATGTGCTCTATCGTAGTAGATTCAAATTTGAAATAGTCACCATGTAGTATTGACAATCTATAGCAGCCAAGTTGGTTTATCAATCTTCGGGATCTTTTTTCGCTTCAACCTAAGATATCCTCAGTCGTTGTAGTGATTGCACTGGTACAGCATACTATCACTTTTTTTCACAGCCAGCCCGAATCATTCTCAACCTCTGATTGCAACCTTTGACTAAGTATCAATACAAATCGTTCTCTTATCCCCGACATCTCAAACGACAGAGCTTCATCAAGCCCGCTATTAGGATAAGTGGGGTTATACCTCTGGTTGCCGAAGAAACCACCGCCTGCTTCGTAACTTCAAAATAGACAAAGGGAGAGCACCGTTACAACATTGTACGGTACTTACTGGTGATATACAACAGTGCATCGGACCTCTTGTACTTTTCTGTATAGAGTGGTGACATGTTACATAGAGCAGGTGGGTGGGCTGACTCCGAAAGACTTTAAGACACTACATATGCTACACGACAGGAGGGGTGATCCTCAATCGAAATTCGAACTGGACTCGAAGTCTATGTCCATTCGACTATCTTACAAGCCATGAAAGGTAATCAAAAGTTCAGGACCCTCTCATCAATAAAAGAAAGAAGCCCATAGCGACTTGGCACAGGAATTCATCATGAAGCTCTTGTCTTGGCAGTTATCTTAAGTCTGAGGGTGCCTTACTTCTCCATACAAATGTCATGTAAGTGCATGTATGTATACCCAAGTGTTCTCTCCATGATGAAGCCACTCCAGCTCTACCTTTTCAAAAGCGTCAGGTGCATCATCATCATCGACCTTTCAAGTATTGTCTGATTAAGTCTCACACATTAATCGTGTACGGAGAGACACTTTGAATGTGGATGGATATACATACCCCTCATTTCAACGAATATTGGAAACGAATAAAGACAATTGGATTGGATTGAATTGAATTGAAGCCATTAGTAGGCCACGATTATGTACTTGATATGGTCAACAACACTGGACTGAGTGCAGCACCAGAGTTCCAATATGCAAGCCTCGGGGATTTGGTGGGGATTTGAAGTTTCTTTGTGATTATTGTTGCTTTAGTTCGCTTGTGATTCAGGGACAAAAGACTCTCATCTAATCACTAAGGTTTCTATTTTAACCCCTAACCTTATTCAAATCCCTACTTTGGAACCATTTGAATCTTGTAGTCATTTTGACAGCAGCCTCATTGATTGCCCTCTATATATTCCCCGGATTTTTAAACAACCTCAAGTCTCTGGGACGGTCACGGGACCCCAAGAGGCTTTAGCTGAATCGAGGCTTCGCTTACTCAGTCAGTTCTTTTTATCGTCCAAGCTTCCGATTAAGTGTTCACACCTAGAAAGCTCAAGAAAGTTCCATAATTACGTCCCACCCACAGTACAGTACAACTTTAAGTTCTGGACAGCTTCAACATCGTTGCACACAACAATCAATAAGAGAAAAGCAGTTGTACTTACAGAGCCTATTCAACCAAGAAGAGTTCTGCATTGCACCAATTTCTAAACCTCCATATATTGTTTCTGCATCGCCCCTTATGCCAGTCTTCTAGACCCTGGAGCTCATTCTCCCATAATTTTGTCTGCGTGGCCTTACTTGTCCTTATCTTCCCGGTTCAATTGATCTGCGTTCACCCTGTCCCCAATCACTCAGCAATTCTTCAATTCTTCAGGTATGTTATTCTATTGTCTCTTCATTTGATATTGCGGTGAAGAGCAAGCAGTCCATTACACCATATTCTAATGCGACGGGCGTGCCGTAGAATTCCTAGCCGATTTTAACCTCAACCTTGTCATTCTACAATCGATATACTCACCATCCCTACTATGTCTACTGTCGATACTGCTGTGCCAAATGGCCACTCCGAAGCCAACGGCAATGGCCCTGAATTGAGCCAGGCTCAAAAGCTTATGCAAAAGCATGACCAAGAACATCAGCCCACCATTGAGGATATTCCTGATGAAGAAGACTTGAAACATGGTGAACAACCTTCCTCTGCTAGCATCCTCGAGGATGCCAATGGCGATTCTGCTGCTCCGGGATGGGTTCCCCCTATGTCTACAAAAGCTGCAGGAAAACAGAAGGAGGATGTCCGCAAGGAACCCTCAATCGATACCCAATCCCACGAATTATTCCCAGCCCTCGGAGCCACTTCCCAGCCTAAGCCTCAAGCCCAAGGGATCTGGGGCGGCGGAAAAGCTTCAGCCAATGCCAATGGAACTCCAGCAAATGGTACATCCCCAGCTTCTACTCCCAACTCAGGCGCCGCAACACCAATGTCTTCAGTCAACCGACCAAAGGTCAATCAGCCAGGCCAACAGCCCCATGAGAGAATCGAGTTAGCCCAAGATCAAATTCTTAAGCGGGGAGAGTTGAAGAAACCTTTGCCTGAAATTTTGAGAGAGATCAACAAAAAGTATAGGTCTAATATCACTCAATCAACTGGTATGGGAGGGAGGATGACTTTCACTGCATATGGTCCTCCGTCAGCTGCTCGAACTGGTATCAAGGCCTTGATGGAACAAATCGGTGCAAAGGTGAGTTAAATTCTACCTCTTCTTACCAGTCTCTAACAGTCATTAGCAAGAAATTCGTGTGTCCATCCCCAGCAAAGCCCGAGCCTTCATCATTGGAAAACAAGGTCTAAAGATCAAAGAATTGCAAGAGGCCACCGGTGCTAGAATTCAAATTCCCAAGGATGATAAGAATAGCGCTGCCGATGATGACGAGGATGCTACAGTAGATGTCACAGTCGTGGGCAATGCTGTTGCTGTCGCAGAAGCTAAGAAAGCAATCGAGAAAATTGTGGGAGAAAAGGTAGGCACAACCAAGACGAAGTTGCGTGGTATTCCATCCGAATTCTACACCTTCCTTGCTGGTCCTCATAATACTCATGCCGATTCCTTGAGAAACACTCATAACTTGTCCGAGTTGGAAATCCCGTATAACTACACCTTGCCAAGCACTGCTCGCGACCGTGAAGGTCCACTTTTCGTTCCAGCAGCTGCAGATAACTGCATCACCCTCAACGGTGAACGTGCTGCCGTCCTAGCAGCACGCGCTGAAATTGAACGTCGGGCCAAGCAGTTGCACGAGGAGCTAACCCGTCAAGAATTGCAAGGAATAAACAAGGGCCGTCATCAATTTATTCTTGGTGATCAAGATAACCCAGGACAGGATTTTTTTGCCAAAACTGGATGCGCCATATTTTTGCCAAGTGAAGCTGATGAAGATGATGCTATTACAATTGTTGGCCCTTCAGAGAAGATCAAGGATGCTGTGCGGGAGGCCAGAAAGCAAGCAATGGCTACGCAAACTGTGAACATTGACATCCATAAACAACTCAAGAAGTCATCGGCAAACACTAGTCAGCACGCGCAGAATCTTGCACGTTACTTACGTCAGCGAAGCGAGATTGAAAGACTCGAAAAGCTTCACAATGCTCGTATCTTCACTCCAACACAAGCCGATGTTACCTCACCATGGGAGGTCTACTCTCGTGATCAAGATAGTTTGTTTGAAGTACAGGAACAGCTGATCAGCATGATTGATGCTCACCCTCTTTCACGCATGGCAAACATTCCTGTGGACTCCTTCTATCATAAACATCTTGGACAAGATATTTCTCCAAGAGTCAAGAGAGATTATGGCGTGCACATGGTATTGCCAGATGGCCCCAACGGTGATGTACTTCTTGTTTTCGAAGGACTTGCTGGTAAGGAACCGGAATACAGCATACCGCGCAGCCAGCCCTCGAGGAATGATATTGCAGAATTCCAACGCGGTTTGGAAGAGGCTCGCAAACACATTCTTGATGTTATCGGTTCTCAGGCAGAAATCATCAGCGAATCCATTGACGTGCCAAGAATGTAAGTCTTTCTTGATGACATTTGGGGGGTTTTTTTTTCCAATGCTGACCATCATAGCTATCACGAAAAGCTCAGGAAATTCATTCTCGCGGAGAATAAGGCCTTCCAGATTCCTGCTCGTGTTAGTGCAAATGGAACTGTCGTTACACTCCAAGGACCTAGACCTACCGTGGAAAAGTTAGCTGTCAAGGTTAAAGATTTTGTTGCACAAGCGATTGAGGAGGACAAAGAACGTGGTTACACACTTACTTTTGATTTCCCTCAGAAGCACGCAAACCAGCTCATTGGTAAGGGAGGCGCATTTGTAAATGAGTTGCGTGAAAAGTTCGATGTCGACATTCAACTCAAGGATGGCCAAGTTGAAGTTAAGGGTCCTAAGGCCAAAGCCGATGCTGCTAAATCGCACATCTCGTCACTTGGCAGGCAATGGGCTGATGAAACAACCTACACTTTGAAGATTGACCCTAAATATCACCCTGAGCTCATTGGTGCCAAGGGTACTCAGATCAACAGATTGCAAACTCGTTACAAGGTCCAAATTCACTTCCCGCGCACGGGTCGACCTACAGATGATGACCATGCAGGAAGTGATGCTGGTCAACAGAGTGCTCGACGTCAGCAAGCCCCAGATGAAGTTACCATAAAGGGACCTAGGAAGGGAGCTGATGAAGCCAGAGATGAAATACTTTCCCTGTTCCAATATCTACAAGATAACTCACACGGTGCTACTGTCAGTGTCCAGCAAAGCCAGATTCCTTCCCTTATCGGTCAACGTGGAGCTGGTATGGAAGAATTGAGACAATTGACCGGCGCCAAGATTGATGTTCCAAACTCTCGGGACACTACTGATGAATCGGGACGAGTTGAGATCCAAATTAAGGGCACAGCATCCCAGGTAGCAAAGGCAAAGAAACTGATTGAAGAAAAGAAGAGTGTTTTCGATTCGACAGTAACCGAATATTTGAATGTTGATAGGAAGCACCATAGAGCTTTGATCGGTGCTGGAGGCACAAACATTCAAGCTATCATTGCTGATGCTGGAGGATCTGGTGACCGTCGAGAACTCGCTCGTGTTGTGCAATTCCCCAAACCCGACTCTGAAGATAACGATATCAAAATTGAAGGTAACCGACAACTTGTTGATAACATTGTCGCTGCCATTAAAAAGATTGTTGAGGAACGAGAGAGCCAGATCACGGAAACTGTGGATGTTCCAACCGATAAGCACCGTCCTTTGATCGGCGCTGGCGGTGAGACGAAGAAGGGTATGGAGAATACATTCAAGGTCTCAATTGATATCCCTAGACAGGGTAGTGGTCAAACTGGTATCACCGTCACTGGTCTTCCTACTGATGTTGAGAAGGCAAAGGCTCACATTCTTGAAGTTGTTAAAGGCCAGGAAGGTGAAACTGTCCAAGTTCCTCGTAAGCTTCACAACGATATTTCAAACAATGGTCAATTTTTCAGGAAATTACGAAATGATCTTCAAGTCACAGTTGATCATGCAGGAGCTAAAATGCCAGCAAGAGCCGCACCACCTTCCACTGCCGGTGCAAAGGATGCTTTGATCACCGATGAAAAGGATATGTCTGATGACGTTGAGGAATGGTTCGTCTTCAACAAGTCTGATTCTGGAGAGACTGGTGATATTCCATGGGTTTTACGAGGCTCCACCGAAAACATTGCGCAGGCCAAGTCTCTCCTAGCACAAGCCATTGAACAAGCATCGAAGAACAACTTTGTTGGACACCTTACCCTTGTCGATCCTAGCTTGTATGGATCAATTGTTGGCAAAAATGGTAGCAAGGTCAACAGCATTCGAAATGCTACGGGCTGTAACATTACTGTCCCTCGCGGACAGGGAACTGATCCAATTGAGGTTGTGGGTACTGAGGAGGGTATTGAAAAGGCAAAGGAATTGATACTCCAAGCTGTTGCCGAGGGAAAGAATAAACCCGCTCGTGGAGGTGATAGATATTAATTGCAAAGTGAGCAAAAGATAGATCAGGTGATGTTGGTGGTTGATATGATGATCAGTGGTGAAGATTTACGGGAAATGGATATAGCCGATACGTTTCATATGGAGGATTCATGAGCGAAAGGCATTTTTTCATATTGCATACAGGACTTATCTTTCTTTCCTGGGTTGTACATTGTGGGGATGTGGTGGGAACAGCCAGGTTGACATATAGGTACCGTGTCGTAAAAAGATCTTGGCGGGAAAATTATAGGAGTTAACGTATACCTAAATGCATTAAATTGCAAAATGTTCAGGAGTTCATTCTCATTTTATGTGTATGCATGCGCACAATGTGTGAGAAGAAAAATAAGGAATCTTACTCTTATAACCCAATGGGAAGTTCTTATCTAGTCATACGTATTATCTACCTACCTACCTAGCTACCTAGCTACCTACCTACCTAGCTACCTACCTACCTACCTACCTATTCATCCATTCATTCATTCATTCATTCATCAAACTAAAACTAATAAAGCTTCACTCAACCCCCTATCATGGGAAATTTGGTTCCGATGGGAGGGCAGGGGAGGACGGAGGAGGGGCGAAATGGAGGGAATAAATGCAGGAACAGAAGGTACCACCAATATATCTAGGTAATGAGGAATAATTGAAGAAAAGTTTTTAAAGTATTATTGTTTGTATTCTTTTAGATCTGTATCTGTTCTTATAACCATCTGCACCTATTCCCCTCACCTCACATTCATCCGTCTATCTTCTAATATAGGGTCGGGAAGAGATGAGGTAAAGCGGTGATATGTTTAATTCTTACTTACTATCTCATCACCAAAAGATCATATATAAATCAAAAAAAATCATATGCATTTTCTGTTCACATTATTGCTAATGCTATGTTATGCTGTGCTGTGCTACTGTCATTACAGATAGCCAGCCGTATCAGTTATGTTCTAAAAGTTTGGCCCATCTCTCTTCTAAACAGACCGAACCCATTCGCTCAAATTCATGACCACATAGATCATTTCCATGCCACCTCTATAATTTTAACGCCGAACATCACAAGGACCACCCAAGGCCAAATCCAAGTACCAGTGTGCCACCAGTGTACAAATCTTCAGACCCTCTGTCGTCCATTTTGAAAAAATAATTACAGGGAAGTTCGCTACCCTTTTCCAGCCCGTGCAACAAAGAAACATCATATCGATTTGAAAATGAAATCTTTATGCAAGGGGTATCAGAAATCATTAAGCTCTTTCCCGAGATACTATCAAACGGCAAGCTGTACTTTTGGGATGTACCCAAAAGAATAAATATCCAGACGTCGATGGACACTCAGAAAATTGAGCTCCTCGTTATCCATTTAATACAAAGTGTAGCCACCATCGATGATGACGTTGGATCCGGTCATGAAGGCGGAGGCATCGGAAGCAAGGAATACAGCGAGACCATTGAGGTCATCAACAGCGCCAAGGCGGTTTTGTGGGGTGAGAGATTTCCAGATGACTTTTTGAGCATCAAGGGCAGGAACGTTGTTAAGAGCAGTGTCCATGTATCCAGGAGAGATCATGTTAACACGAACGTTGTATTTAGCCCATTCGGCACCGAGGGACTTCCCGAGTTGAACGACACCGGCCTTGGAGGCATTGTAACATGATTGTTCTTGTGGGTAGTTGACAATGGAGCCAGACATGGAGGCAACGAGAACGATTGAGCCAGGCTTGCCAGCAGCCATCATGGCCTTTCCGACGGCTTGTGACATGAGGAAGGATCCAGTAAGGTTGATATCAATCAATCGGCGGAACATGTTGTGGTCGTAAGTTTCGGCAGGGATGTTAGAACTAGAGATCGTTGTTAGCATAAAGCTTTTGGCTGATCAGATCAAATATACTTACTCGGCAATACCGGCGGAGTTGATGAGAACATCGGGAGCACCATGCTCTGCAACAACACTGTTGACAGCGGACTCGATAGCATCGGCATCACGAACATCAACCTTGAAGAAAGAGATTGGAATCTTGTTCCCAGTGAGTTCATACAACTCAGCAGCTGATGCATCTCCCAATTCTTGGTTTGCATCAAAGATAACAAGAGCCTTGGCTCCAGCCTCAACACAGGCACGGGCCATGTGGTTTCCAAGACCTCTTGCTCCACTATAACTTTGTTAGCCTATGATATTCACCTGTGAAACATGAGGTGTCGGAAGTAGATGGCCCCTAAACAACTAGTTGGGATGACAAGATCAAACGATAAGATCCGATAAGAATAAAATTCCAATCTCATTCTCGAGATTCGAGCTGATGGGAGAGAATATCACAGATCGTAATTGTGAATTAATTAAGAACTGAGAAAAGAAAGTGTAAACGTACCCAGTGACAACAACGACCTTGCCCATCAAACTCATCTTTTGCATAGTTGGAGTCATTCCCTTGTATGCACTTTGTGTGAGAGGTGTGACAACATCAACGACCTCCTTTGCTGGTGCTGCTGCTGAAGCTTCTTCAACTGGAATTGTTACTCTTTCTGGTCCAGAACCTGGAACATCCGAGAGTCAGTATTTGACTGACCACCAGAGAAATATTCTTGAATCAAAAAGAAATTGAAGACATTGGGAGCCGAAGCTATGCGGGACATTGAAGCCTCAACATAGATTCGGACATTGGGGGAGTAGCAATTAAGCTTACCAGGTTGAAACTTGGTTGCAGGAATTTCCTTCTCATGGATAGCCTCATAGTCGTTGGCTTGAGGGGTGGTGGTGAAGGCACGGAGCGCTTGTCTGCTGATAACAGAAGGGGTGGCTCTGCGGCCAGCCTTGGTGGCAGCTCGAATAAAGGAAGATCGGATAGCAGACATATTTTTTGTAGATTATTAAAGTGCTTTGTGGACGATTGATTCAAGATGATTGAAAGTATGAAAAAGCAATTGTGACTTTTTTAAGAGGAAGTTTGTTGAAGTTATTATATGTGGAAAGGAAGGAGGGAGGGAAGTATGTAGTTTTTGAAAGTGGTTTCCAGAAAGAAATCTGTGGGAAGTAGGAAATGTTAGCGTAATTCTTCAGAACTAGTAAAGCCGAAGGACCGAGACCCAGATTTATTTCTCAATGACAGATGGACACAATAATAACAATTGGGGAAGGAAGAAAAACCAGCTGGCCAGGTTCCAATATTATTCACCCTTTTCTTTTCTGACTTGGTCCGGGTGTCGGATGCAGGAAAAGAGGGAAAGAGGGAAAATCATCAGACGGGAATCTTAACTAACCTTCAAAATATTCAACAAGTTATAAAAATAAGAATTGTGTGTATGCTGAAGCTTCTAATTCTGCTAAATGGTCAGAAAACGGTCTTTGAATGAATGATGCTTTTGAAATTCAAATATGCAACAACTGGCTGATTCATATCATTTCCCCAAGGGAAGTCAAATATGATGGAGAATCGGAGCCTCAAAACAGAACTCGGAGTTCATGAGAGTTACCAGAAGTTGATTATGATGTGAGAAACCCGGATCGGAGATGAGTCTCTTCTTCTTCTTGTGATTGGAAGAGATTCAAGAGGAAAGAGAATGCAGAAAGAAAGTAATGCTGACTGTGTATGTAGGAATCCAGCTCTTGGTTTTCCTTTCAAATTTTTATCGATGTATATGCGGAACAAATCTACAACAAGAAATGTCTAAATAGTATCGATTCGAATCAAAAAAACAAGTGGTCTATAACTTGCGGAAAAGTTGATGTGTGGAAAGAAGTATACTGAGCAGAACGTTGGCAGAAAACAAGCAATGCAAAGATAATTCGATGGATGATGAGAGTCTGTTTCTTCTAGATGGAATAAAAGGGGATATGAAAGGGAGAAAAAGTTGAAAGTTTGGAAGAGTCAGAGACCCTTTAAAGCAAAATATTTTTTTTCCTTCACTCAATTCTCATCGGAGCCCCCCCGAAGCTCTCTTTCCCCCAAGGTAGAGTTGATCAGGATTAAGCAGGGTAGCTTCCATCAAAGCCGTGCTGATTTGCATGGTTTGTCCCACCTAAAACGCTATTGGAAAGCTCCCGAAACCAGGGCTGTGATACCGGGGTATCTGATAGAACATCAATGCAAAGAGGATCCTTCCATGATAGTGGGGGCAGTTGGGTGACCATCAGATTGGCGTGTCACGGATGATGACTAGGTTATGCAGGAGAAGGTTGACATGGCGTACATGGAAGCCGTGGGGATAATTGACAAGTTTCAGAGGATACTTTTTGTTTCCGATATTTCCAGAATCATACCAAACCGTGGAGATTTTTGGGAAAGGGATGAGGCGGTGTGCCCTACCTACACATACGTTACCACAAGGTGCATGATTGTCGCTGCAAACTGTATGCAGGAAGATGGGTCAGATGTGGCGAGAACTTTGACATTTGGGGAAAGTCTCTCTGCATCTCAAATCATACTTTCATCGTATCTGTTTGAGAAAACTAAGAGGCTTGTCGATGGAATATTTTGTTTCTCCCTTTGCTGGTATTTCGATAGGGAATACGGAGTAGTGATTTGGATGAGGATATCAGACTTGGCTGGCTCTTGGAAAATATGGCCCCATCTAGTCATTAAACCCCTGACGGAACAGAGTGCCTACCGAGGATTTCTTTGAGACATTTATTTGTGGACCATGACGAGAAAATTCGAAAAAGTATAATGTTTCTAGAAGCCACAGATTCAGAATGGAATGATTGGAAAAGCCACTGACAAGAAGAATACGTGGAGAGTGGTTGAACTGTTTGATACGATTCATACAAAGTTCACGCAAACACCAATAGACACTATCTCGCCTTCAGGGTCCATTATAAGAAGAGGGTAAGGTTACATTTGATTAGAATGTTGGACTTGACAAACTAGCAGTGATCATAGTGATGGCACTCCAAGTTCCAACAACCCAAAATAAATCCACAAAAAATGTCATTCAATCTCAATCCTCATCAACACTTCGAAGATCAATTTCCCCAAACTAAAAGATCTTCATTATTCAACGTTAATCTCAATCCCTTTGCGATTATTTTACCCATATTTTTTTCTTACATACGTAGGTAGAGTACTAGGTAGAGAGAGTACGTACTTGTTCGTTTATCCTACACCTCTTTTTTTTCTTCTTTTTTTGGTCTTTCTCTACGAGTACATGTTAATAAATTGTCGTTTACGGGGTAGGAGTAGACTGTCTTGAGACTTGAACTTGGGCTTTTACGGTCTAGGTGGCGGTGTGAGTTGGATTATTGGGATGGAATGAAATTCAATTAAATATTGGAACGAGAATATTGGAACGCCTGGTCGGATTTCTTCTCCGTAAAGTTTAAACCTATGGTATAGTAACCTTATAGTATATATAAATTAAATAAATGTTCATGTAAATGTAAATGTAACCTTATAGTAAAATAATTTATCGACTATATCTGGCAAGTAAAGTACAAACGAAGTATGTAGTATGTACTCTGCAAAGGAAAACTTGTAATCAAAGTGCCCAAGTACGGGGTATCATGGTTGTATGTAGTCCAATCTGAGGACAGAAAGTCATCTGATGGAATCGATAGTAGCTGGGTGGATAGCTATGGAAAGGTTAAATCTTACGAGCTGTCTGTTGGAACTTGGGACGGTTGGGGAGGTCTGTGTTCTTTTGCCTTTTACCGTTTACGAGTCTTTTGCTCGGATTCGATTTGTGTTTATTGTTTTCTAGGGGCTGAAGAGATGGAGGGCTGGATGATGGATAGTTCGTAGCTATGTACCTACCTAGTAAGTACGGAGTACTCGAGGTGGTTGGTACCATTGTTGAGAGGTGATTATGGCACATGTAGACGAGGTGATTTCTTAATGGTGTTTTGATAATGTACTGTATGTATATCCATCTACTACTTACCTACAGAGAACTTTCTTCCCTCTCAAGTCTCAACCCCCCATTAATAAACATCAAAAATATCATCAATATAATAAATACCGAGTAAATAATTAGAAGCACATTTCCTATTTAGTCAATTCCCAGGTTTACCGTCCGTGGATCAGGGTCTTCACTAACTTTTAGTCACTATGGATCTTTTTTCTGGGTCATGTCTTTTGCATTTTTCATATTTTATGGAGTTGTTACCTCATTTCTGATTCCTGAAGAACCTTGGAGAAGAAGAAAAAAAAAATGAAAAAAGTCCCTACTTAACCTTACCTGAATGACTCGCATCATCGGTGGCAACAGAACAGGTTCTGAGGTTCGAACAACTGAGCGAAGTAGACTTAGTAGAGTCTAAAAAAATCTTTTCGTTTGTGGAGAGGAAAATCAAAATTTTCTTTCTATTTTTTTTGCCTTCTTTTTGGCCTCTCTTCTTCTTGTTTTCTTCCTTTTCGTCATTTTTTCTTCCTCCTTTTCCTTCTTTCTCTCTTGACATCATTCATACATCGACAACCATTTCCATCATCAATTCTACAAGTGAATTCCAACATCTCGAACAACAGATAGGCATCAATTCCAAATTCCCATGTCAATAGATGTATCGAAAGGGTACCAATGCATACACCACACCCTACCGTATGTACTGCTACCCGAACCACGAATCACGAATCACAAAACAGACGATGAGGAAAGGAAAAGATTAGCTGGAACCTTTGGTTACATTTCGATAATGGCTATCGACCATGTAACTATTTCTACGCATGAACACCTATGTACATGAACGACACTTTGGTACGTATACCAGATAACCTCAACATCAACCCTCCATTTCGACTGGACCGGTGAGAACGCTCCGAAAACCCGAATCTTCCAATTTTTACCGCACATACACACACATTCATAAAGCTTCATAAGTGGCGTCGAACAGCACGAACAGCATGAACAGCGGATTGAGAGCTTCCGCATAATCTGCCATTGATAAAAAAATTCTTCTCAAGATGGTGGGTTGACAATTTGTCAAATAACGATTCTAGAATTTCGTCCATCATCGCAACCTGAATTCATCGGCGAAGAAACTATATTCACATTTTCTAGATTTGGGCTTCCATTCGAGTGATGGTGAATCACAAACAAGATTTGATGTACAGCCACGGAACCTCTTTCTCAAGATTTATTGAGGAGACTGCTGTTACATTCACTAGCAAGTTGTATTGAAATTTTCGGCTTTGTTGGGCTTTGAAAATCTAGATTTTGATAACAGGGAGGTATTTGTTGGGAGGAGTTCATACCAACCCCACCTTCCTATTTTCTATCTCTTTGCAACGTCATTTATTTCCTCATTGTTCTATTTTTAATAGGTAATGATGAGAGATGAGAGATGAGGGGCAAGTGACCTGATTTCTTCATCCAGAAGATTAGTGAATCTCACCTACTGCAATTTTTTCTTATGGGAGTGGAAAGCGGAAATAAAGGAAGATGGGTGGAGGAAGGATGGAAGGATTCTATCTCAAAGACTTAAATGATGAATATCCAGATAGGGACAGCTTATGTTGAGTTTCAAAAAGGAACTTGATGTGTGATGTGAACTGGACGAATATTTTAGTAGATGCTTCGTGTTTTCTGAAAGTCTTTGAGATGGGATTTACTTTTCTGGATAGGGCTCGACTTGGTTGTGGTTATGGTAGTATGTTGATATAGCTAGAGATTATTGTAGAGGGATGGATGCTTTCTTGGATTTGCCATAAGGTTTGGTTACATTTCCTTTGCAGTTTCATACTTCTATCTGTTCATATGGAAGAAGCTTGAACCGAAATCATGAAGATATATAGACTCTAAGATATCAAATGCAATACAAACAAACATTACATCATCTTGATAAGACTCTTGAATTATATAATTTATTCATGAACTAACCGTCTAATAAAAGCACTTATCAAGTGAATAAAAAAAATACAATATAGTACCTAGATAGTATAAATACAGATCTAAAGAAGTCTCGTAAACTGATAATAGTGAATAACTTCATTCTCATACTTGGCCAGGATCAGGAATCTGATATAATTCCCACTTGATTCTCAACTAACAAGTTCCGATTTTTAACTCGGATTTCAAATTCGGACTTTTGATAAAATATAACGTGGTTTATCAGGACCTTGTACATATCAGGACCCTGTACACTTTTACCTCAATTATTACCTTTCAACTTCAACACGAGATTTATCAATATTTAATTATGCAACCTACTTCAAAAGAAGCTCGAATCAATTTAGCTATTGAGGCTATTCGTACATCTCAAAATTTGAGTATTCGGAAAGCTGCAAAACTCTATAATATACCTCATACTACCCTTACCTCTAGAATGAATGGAATTCTGCCTCTTACTGAACGTCGACCAGCAAATCATAAAATGACAGAATTGGGGGAGAAATCGCTTCTTCAATATATATTGGATATGGATGAAAGAGGGTTTAGTCCTCGAATAAGTGATGTGGAAGATATGGCGAATTATATACTCGAAACGCGGGGTGCGAAGAAGGTTGGAAAGCTCTGGGCTCATCGTTTTGTGAAACGACATACAGAGTTAAAGACGCGTTTTAATCGCGTTTATGACTTTCAAAGAGCTCTCTGCCAAGATTCAGAGCTTATTGAAAGATGGTTTCGATTAGTATCGAATATGCGGGCCAAATATGGTATTCTAGACTGCGATTTCTACAACTTCGATGAGACAGGCTTTATGATGGGACAAATATCACCACATATAGTAGTTACTAAAGCTGATCGACATGGAAAAAGCAAAGCTATACAGCCAGGCAATCGGGAATGGGCTACAGCGATTATTTGTGTTGATGGAGAAGGTCATAATATACCTCCGTTTTTGATAGTAAAAGGCGAATACCACCTCTCAAATTGGTATACCGAAGGCGATTTACCATACGATTGGCTTATTAAACCTACTACCAATGGATGGACAGATAATGAGACAGGTCTTGAATGGATTAAGCACTTCAACAAACATACTGAAAGTAGGAAAGTGGGTAGATATCGAATGCTAGTGCTTGATGGGCATGAAAGTCATAAATCACCAGCATTTCAGGAATACTGCAAGGAACACAACATTATATTACTTAGTTTACCACCTCATTCTTCGCATTTAACTCAACCACTCGATATCGGTTGTTTTGGTCCTTTAAAGCGTTCATATAATCGACAAATCGAGAACTTTATCAAGGCGCATATCACTCATATTACCAAAACCGAGTTCTTTCAAGCCTTCAAAGCTGAATATATCGAAGCAATATCTATATCAAATGGTAAAGCTAGGTTCCGCGGAGCTAGGCTAATCCCATTTAATCCGGAAATTGTACTTTCAAAGCTAGATATTCGAATAAGAACTCCATCAAATAGATCAATATCAGCCGATCCTGATATATGGCAATCTCCAACACCTCACAATCCAACTGAAGCTCTTTCCCAATCCACTTTAGTGAAAAGTCGTATTGCTCGGCATCAAGGGAGCTCACCTACTCCAATATTTGAAACAGTTGCAGCTTTAGCTAAGGGTACAGAGCTCCTAGCTCATGCGAATACGCTTTTAACTGCTGAGGTTCATAGTCTCCGCAAAGCAAATGAAGCACTTAGTAAACGCCGGAGAGCTAGAAAAGCTTTAATACGAAAAGGAGGAGCACTTTCAATAGAAGATGGGCATGGTATATTAGAACAAGAGAATGTAGAAGATCAGATACGACGCGACGAATATACAAATGATGGTTCTTCAGCAAGGAGGCAAGCTACTATACGACGATGTAGCAAATGCGGTAGTACTTTACATAATGCACGAACTTGTCAGTTCGATCCAGCATTAGTTGATCTTTAGATTGTATATAATTCAATCCTAATTTATGGTGTTGTTGTAATTTTATTTTAATGGAATGTGGGTAATTGAGGTAAAAGTGTTCCGGTTACTGATATGTTCCGGTTACTGATATGTTCCGGTTACTGATAAACCACGTTACATCAAATTTGTTTATATAAATCATATTAAGAAATATTATTTTTATTTCTTTATTTCTTTATAAATTATTTATTTTTTTATTTTTTTATTTCTTTATAAATTTTTAAATTTTTAAATTTTTTATTTTGTTAAATTGTCTGCTTTGAGTAACTGAGATGTTTTTTGATAATCTTTTATTAAAATCAATTTTTAAAATATATAAAAATATAAATAATAAATAAATAAAAACAATATAACAAATTGTTAATTGTTACGACGGGTAACATAAGTCCCGGGTCACATGACTAATCACGTGACCGGCTCTAATCAATCTAGCTAGAGCCTCTAGAGCCAACGGCTCTAGAAGATCTAATTAGAGCCACCAGAGCCATACCGCATGAAGGTCTATATAATCAAGATGGATTTCCTTTGTATAGAGCTTCGTGCTCAAGATCAATCATTTAGTATACTCTACTATTAGTTACGAATTGCATACCATTATTGTCATTACTTAAAGTCCCTGCTTGACGCCTAGTTATAAACCACCTCGAGAGCCTAGGGCACTTCCACGTGATCTAGACGGCAACCCTCGTAACAAATCCCTGATATTCACCCTTCAACCCCTCAACCTTCAATTCAACCCCTCAACCTTCAATTCAACCCTCACCCCTCAATTTCAATCTCAATCTTCACTTCCTAATCTTTAATCCCAAATATCTAGCCCTTAATACATATACCATCCTCTATATATATATAACATCCTCTCTTCAACCTTAAAACAATACTACAACCAAGCAAAAATCACTACATCTATAATTTGTTAATTTATACACCTTATTGATATAAATACATATATACACAATCCAATATGAAAAACTTATGATCTTCTTCAATTACAAATTCACAAATTTACAATTCTAAAAAAAGATATAAAAATAAAAATAAAAAACAACAATATTTGAAAAAAACAATAAAGTTCACGAGTATATATCTAACTCGTTTAAACCATTCAAAGAAATATCAATAGAAGGATAATTATATATCAAATGAAATAAATATCAATATCATCAATTATATATTCTCAAACTTCTCCGATTCTCTTCAAGAATCAAAGTAGTGTTGAAATTAATATCAGTATAGTATTTACTTACTTACCAAAGTCTCTTTCTTGAGAAGCACACACTATACTCTATACTTTTATACATTCTACACTTCAAAAATCAAAAACTTATAATATCTAGATAATATAATTCCACTATCATTTATTTATTCATTCATCGATCACTCACATAATCCAATCCAATGCCTCCAATCCAATGCATATTCTCTCTATTCCTATATTCCTATATTCACATATTCAAAATTCCATCCAAACCACTCACTCACTCAATCACTATGTATCAAGGAATATTTTTCCGCTGTGCTCCAGATCTCACAAGTTCCTTATTCCGCATCCTAAAGCCTGAGCCTAAGCTCTATCCGCAACCCATGTTCTTCCCAAATCGAGAAAGATATAAGAAATGAAGGCAAAGTAATGAAACCAAAAAAAATGATTCGCTAGTATGACAGACAGAAATAGAGATGAGTATGAAAAAGCCAAGAGATGCCAATAGAACCCCCGAAAACTCCGGTATATGGAATATGAAAACAAGGATGTGCCTGAAGCAAATCAAGAGTGGTTTTTTGCTGAAGAAATGTAGAAGGGTGTTTTGGGAGTGGAGTCAGATAGGGAATAATGCCGTGTTTGATACAAAAACGTTATTCTCTCATTTTAACATAATTTGAAGGGAAGATACCCGATCGTCCGTTGAGAGTACCAGTCCTGTTCGCACGATGTATTAGCCCTGATTGCCCACTTGTTCTCTCTTATGCCCCAGAACATGGTATAAAAAACATATACGTACCACCAATCTTCATTACTATCAGTCTTCTTCGTTACCGTAATAACATCACCCTTCTTGAAGCCTAAATCTCCTGGCTGATCGGCATCAAACGTAAATTGTGCAACGGCTTCATTACTCCTCAGACTAGCTGTCTTGGATTGAAACTTTGGTTTTGGTGCCGCAGGTCTACCTGGTCCTGGTTTTCCGCTACCATTACCACCAAATTGAGTTGAAGATGTACGGGGAGAATCCGTATATACATAATCATCCTCAAATGCGGTTCCAGACCTAGCTCTGCCTGTATTGGTGGGAGCTCTGTCGTAAATATCATCGGCCCATGTACTCGCTCGTTGAGGACGGTTGGGGTTGACATAATCAGAATCATTTCCTAAACTTGTGCCACGATCTCTTCGCGTGCCTTCTCCAAAGGCATTTCCTCTTCTACCTTCCCATACCACATCATCGTGTCGTTCGTCATAAACAGGTATATCATTATAAGTCCCATCATCAGCACTTTGCCCCGCAAAAACTCTCGAATTCAACACAGTCATAAGTGGTTGTGCTGCGGGTGGTGCTCGAACTGCTCCGCCTAGTAACTCTGCGGCTGTGAATCTTCTTCCATATAATTTCTCGTTGGCATCCCTTCGTTCGATAATTGCGCTTCCCTCAAGACTGACACCAGCAAAAAGTCCCTTTGTTTTGCTATAACTGAAAACACCGGCTACCCCCTTCATACTGGCAGCTCCGGCAGCCTCGGCATTTCGTCCTATCGGTCCAGCTGCGATACTGACATTTCCACCCAGTGTGAGAGAACCAGCTTGCGAGAAGGTGCGCACAGCCGCGGCATCATTGAGAATGAAAACGAAATCCGTAAGTTCGAAACCGATTTGTCCGCCAACTCCGCCGCCGCCGATTCCAATTGCTGAAGGTGCGGACCAGGAACCATCCGAGAGACGAGCTATTACTACACCATTACCATAACGGCCGGAACCGATAAAACCGGCTTTCAGGACAGTCACGATTGCGAGGCCCTGGTTTGGGAAGAATGTTAGTGAGGAAGCTCGGGTTATTGAGAGCTGGGAAGGGAAACCGAGGAACAGAGGACGAACCTTTGCTTGCGCAAGGACATGCGGTGGAATAATCTTATCGGGACCAAAAGACTGTCGTGGATCAATGAAAGAGCTTAAAATCTTTCCGCATTTTTTGCATTCCGCTGTCCAAGAGTAGATTGTCAGCTTCGTAGCTCTTCTTGCAGTGGAATGATTTCATGTTAGCCGCTCAACAGATTGTAACAACATAACTTACACGCCATAGACGAAGGAAGCGGGTTATTGATTCCTAAAGGCATCTTGACGGATTATGCAAGGAATTCTTTTCTTTTTTCGAATGTGTAGTTAGTTGTGATGAGCTTGCGCGAAACTGTTCTATGATTCCGTCAGGTTGTCTGTCTACCAAGGTAGGTAGGTAGATACGGGTTCGCGAACCGAGAATCAACTGCGCCACAGAATATTTCGATGACAAAGTGTGGGGTTCAAGTAAAGGTTATCCGATAGCCAGCTAGCATGATCCTGTAATATTCGCCGGTGAATGAATCAATAAAAATTTTATGTATACCAGTTATGTTCTAGAGAGGTAAGAGGAATGAATATATGTATCTTGTTCCACGACTTTTTAAGTCTCAATTAAAAGAGTCCAAAAAGTGGGATTAAGGTTACCTTTAATAGTTGTATTCTGCTAGGTATATACTCGTATGTAGGTACTATAAGTAGGTACTAAGTAGTAGGTACTTGAATAGGTAGGTAGCTAGTAGACAGTGAACTCATAACAGTTGCAGTGCAGGTGGTCTGTGGGTCTGTGGTCCGTGGTCCGTGGTCTGTCGTCTCCCTCTTTCGGAACGGACAAAGCGGCCGCTGCTGACTCCAGAAATCAATTTTTCCCCTCCACAAATTTATTGATTTTTGTCTGCCCCGCGGTTTTCAATTTTTATTAATCCTTCAACTCTTCAGCTTCAATTTGTTTTATTCTCACCACAATAAACCTCCTCATTTTTGGAAACTCCCTTTTGAAAGACCGGAACACCAGAACCATTTAATCACTTAATAAATACTGAGATCTTTGGATAACTATAATCAAGATGTCTTCCAACGACATCTACCAAACTCCATTGACTTCGCGTTATGCAAGTAAGTAACTCGATCTATGCTCCCCTCAATGGACCAAAAATACCACAATTTGATTTCTTCAATGTTTCCAATTCGAATCTGACAAGGAGATGATCGCGTCAACCAACCTCAGAGATTCAATGCTAATTATTCCATTCTTACAGGCAATGAAATGAAGGAGATCTTCTCCGCTCGCAACCGTGCTTCCACATGGAGAACGCTTTGGATCCATCTCGCCGAAGCCGAGAGGGAGTTGGGTTTGGATATCAGTGCGGAGGGAATTCAACAAATGAAGGACCACAGAATCATGACGGACGAGGACTTTGAGGTTGCTGCAGTGGAAGAGAAGAAGCGTCGTCATGATGTGTAAGTTCCACTCTAGAGTTTTCACTTTCTAGATTGGACTTGCTAACCTTCGTTCTTTTCAGTATGGCACATGTCCATGCATTTGGCCGAGTCGCTCCAAAGGCTGCTGGTATCATTCATTATGGTGCCACCTCATGCTACTGCACTGATAATGCCGATCTCATCTTCCAACGTGATGCCCTCGACTTAATCCTCCCAAAGTTGGCTACTGTCATTTACAAGTTGTCTCAATTTGCTCTTGAGTTCAAGGATCTACCTACCTTGGGATACACCCATTTCCAACCTGCTCAATTGATCACTGTCGGCCGTCGTGCCTCTCAATGGGTTCAAGATCTTCTCATGGATTTGGAGGACATTAAGAGAGTCAGAGCCGATCTTCGTAAGTCTTCAATAAGGCTTACTCTCAAGCGCGATCAGGTTTCAAATTTCTATGAATATCTACTAACACTTCTCAAACTTAGGTTACCGTGGCGCTCAAGGCACGACTGGTACACAAGCCAGTTTCATGGAGATCTTCAAAGGCGACGGTGCCAAGATTGACCAGCTCAACGAGATTCTTTGTGAGAAGGCCGGATTCCCAAGCTGTTACGCTATCAGCACACAAACCTATTCTCGCAAAGTTGATCTTAGGATCGCCAATGCTCTTTCCAGCTTCGGTGCTACCGCCCAGAGAATCTCGAGTGACATCCGTCATCTTGCCAATTTGAAGGAATTAGAGGAGCCATTTGAGAAGGATCAAATCGGTTCATCGGCAATGGCCTATAAGCGCAATCCAATGAGATCCGAGCGAATTGCAGCTCTAGGTCGTCATCTTGCCAATCTCAACAAAAATGCCAACGATACCTATGCTGCTCAATGGTTCGAGAGAACCCTCGACGACTCCGCAATCCGCCGTATCACCATCCCCGAGATGTTCCTGTCAGCTGACGCCGTCTGTATGGCTATGGACAACGTCGTCTCTGGTTTTGTTGTTTACCCAAACCGTATTCATTCTCGTGTCATGGAAGAATTGCCTTTCATGGCTACGGAGGTAATCATTATGAGAATTGTTGCCGCTGGAGGATCGAGACAAGAAGCTCATGAAGAGATCCGTGTTCTTTCCCACCAAGCTTCTGATGTCGTTAAGAAGCAAGGTGGCCAGAACGATTTGATCGATCGTATTAAGGCTACCAAGTACTTTGAACCAGTGTGGGCCGACCTTGATGACATGATGGACCCAAAGAACTTCATTGGCCGTAGTGCACACTCGGTCGAGAAGTACTGTGGACCTGGTGGAGAGGTTGAAGCCGCCCTTGCGGAATGGTCAGGACAGATCAAGTCTAGCAAGGCAGTTGAGTTGAGTCTCTAATTCAAAGTCCAATGACTTTACTCATTCTTCGATTAAAAAATGTCAAAATGGATAGATATGGCTGGGGAAAAATTGGTTGGAGTTCATGGAGTATGGCCCTCGCGGATCTCATGGGTGGAGGGTTTTTCAAAGTAGACGTGCGACTCATACCCATTAAACTTGCGTGTAATTTAGTTTTCTGGAGGTACTATTCGCGACTTTAGCAAGCATGTGGTTTTTTCAGCGACTAGATGCAAACATACATGATAAACATTACATAATATTCCTGCCCTTTGGGGTTTTGATGATCACTGTGCGCAGTGAATTGGACTAGTAAATGATACAGATTGTCGGACGGTACCAAAAGCCGAGCTGTGGCTGTGTTATCAGCCTCAGCCTTGAACCATTTAGTTAACCACAACACGGCTGAGACAAGATCAGCTAGGACATAGATTTACGTATTAAATGAATTGACCTGAGTGAACGGAGCAACCAAATCAGTCCTCATACAGCGAAGAAACGAACTCTCATTAAATCACGAAATCTATCAGGAGTTGAAGCTCGCAGACAAAGAAACGCATCCGACCATCCTAGCCCCCTGAAACTCGAAACACAGGCATCACATTACAGTCTCAGCACATCACCTCTTTTATATCTACCATACTTATTACTATCTCTCTATCAATAAACAACAAGAAGATTCCTAGAAAAACCCAAATCGAAACCCAAACCCATCCTATCCAAAATGTCGGACGCCTACGAGCGCGAGCGCCAAAATAACTCCCGTCTCAACGAACTATCGGCAAAAGTATCTGCGCTGCGCGGTGTCACGGTCGATATATATGATCATGCTAGAGCGCAGGATGTTATTGATAATACTGTATTTATTCCTCTTTTTCTTTTTCTTTTTCTTTTTCTTTTCCTTTTCCTTTTCCTTCTCCTCTTCCTTTTTCCCTCTTCTCCCCCTATTTCAAACAAACAAACAAACAAACAAAAGAAAACAAAAAAACTAAAAAAACAAACAATAGTCCGATACCTTCTCTAGCATGTCATCTTCGCTCAAGGGATCCGCGTCTCGACTTGGTCGGATGGCTTCTTCGGGGAATAAGGTTGCGATTTTGAAGTTGAGTGGGTTGATTATTGGGTGTGTGCTTGTTTTGTGGTTTTTGTGGGGGTTGGTTGTTTGAGAGGGGGAGATGGGGAGGAGATGGGAGGTAAGTGGAAGGAAAAGGGGAATTCCTGGGTTGTGCGTGCATGGGTGAATGGATGGGGTAGGGAAGAGGAGAAGGTGAGTGGATATGGGGGGGAGGTGTGGATACGGGATGGGATGGGAAATGGAAGAGTTTCTGGTTTGATGTTTGTAATGCGAGAATGGCATCATATGCCGGCCTGACGATATACGTATAATGGTGTTTGGATGCAGAGATGGGAGAGAATGAGAAGAAAGAAGAGGATTGTATTATATGTATGCATGGGACATCGGCAGATATATTAAACTGCGGATGTGGCATTCTAACGGCGTTATCGGTTGCATATACTCTTACGAATGAATGGATCAGGATACATGGCGATATTACTTTCTGCACGGTTGGTTATTGCCTTCAGGGGTGGGATACATATATACGCGAAAATTGTACAAAAACACATCAGACTAAATAGCGCCTTGAAATCATCTGCCATTTATAGGATATCTATATTCATGTCATTTTTCATCCATCCATCCCATTCATATCCATATAGCCCCTCCAGATTCTCGTCCCTGCCCTCCCCCCCCCCTACACAACGTCTGTATTTCTGCATCACTCCCATACGTTCGAGAACAAATCCTCACCACCCGATGAGAAACCTCCAGCAGGCTTTCCAGCTCCAGAAGTCGCATTCGCGGCAGGCGCTGGAGCTGCACTACTCCACCCACCAAATTCATCATCTGCTGCCACTTTTGGAGCACTAACAATTGTATTAAAACTACCTCCAGCGCCTGGTACTATACTCTGGTTCGATAGTCCTCCCCAGCCACCGAAATCCCCAGTGCTAGTTTGAGGGGGTGCAGGTTTTGGAAGGGATGGACTAATTTTGGCAGAGCTACCCCAAGCATCATTTGAGCCCCATGCATCGGTATTGCCCCAAGCGTTGCTCATAGCGGGCACCGCTGGTGGCGATTTTTGTGATGTTGCTGTTGTGCTTGAAAGGTTGAAAACGGATGATTGAATGGGCGGAGAAGCGATTGTCTGCTTGGAAGCCGCAGCACTTTGCACAGCAGGTGTAGAGAAGTCGAACAGGTCTCCTAATGCAGAACTAGCATTTGTGGACTGTGGAGCCGGAGATTGTCCTGGCGCCGAATCAAAAGCCCCAAAACCGCTTGAGGAGCTGAACGTGCGGGATACTTGTGAAGGGGCAGGAGCAGCTTTGGGCTTCGTATCAAAAAAGCCGCCGCCACTGAGTGATGGGGATGATATTTGAGCCCCGGAAGCTGCGGGTCGGTGGCTAGAAATGTTACCCAAGTTGGAGAAGGCTGAGGTTTTTGATTGAGTTGGAGGAGACGTAGAATTTGAGAAACTCAAGCTACTAAATGCATCGGTCATACCTCCGAAAGTAGAACGTTGTGGTGACTGCTGTGGTGCAGCTTGCATACCGCCAAAAGATCCAGATGATGCATGTGAAATATGTGATGTCTGTTGCTGTACTTGAGGACGGGGAGCGGATGCATACAGCGATAAAATTGATTGTTTCAGGTCGGGTCTTGACTGAGTGCCTGGAGTTGGGGCTGTACTGGACGGTCGACTGGGAGGAGTAGCCTCAGTTCCAAAAAAGTCCAAGCCCAACAAGGAGTCCGCTGGTTTCGTTTGTTTTGGAGGAGCGGGCTCTGATTTTGGCGGAGGTCTTGCAGGTACCGGACCAGCAGTACTCGCCCTCGGCGATGGCCCAATATCATCACCGAAGAGATCCTGCTGCGGGGGAGCACTGATCGGAGTAGGGGCTTTACTTGGTGGGGCAGTCCTTTGTGATGTCGATCTCTCGAGGTTATGTTTTTCTTTGACGAGTCCAAGGGGCATATCGTCATCTCCGTCGACATCAAGTGTTGAAGGGTCCGGAATTGGTCCATCCATCACCCACCTCTTCGAATCGTATTTCGTTCTTATAAAGTTCTCAATCTTGGCTTCTGATGGTACGTGGCCTGGAGCCAGCTTTGCTTCCCAATATTTGTTTGCTCTGGCATTTCCCCATTTTAAAACGCTTTGTACTTGTTCGTCTGTCCAGGAGTCCAAATCAACCGATTTCACTCGACTTATGTGTGTTCCCATTCCACGATGTATCCCAGAACATCTTATGCACATGAATACTCCCAAGTTCCAGCTTGCCCATCTTGGATCTGTCAACCAGAATGAAATTGTTAGCTTCCGGCTCGTACAATCACTGAGGGGATAGTGATGGAACTTACGTTTATTTCTTTTGCAGTCACAACAGACCTTATTACACTCGAGTTTCAATAGACTCTTAATGGTTTGGGTGTTTTGCGCAATACGCTCAGCCTGAGGATTTGCTGGCCTGCGCGACATCCTGGCGAGATTGATCAAATGAAGTTTAATGAAATCGAACGGTTATGCTCCTTTAACGGGAAATATTAATTACAACAATGGTATGTAGGTAAGATTTGAAAGATTAATGTCGCGTGTCCTGACTGTTTGGAATTAATGTTTCTGAAAGGAGCTTTCTTGATTCCACACAAAGCGCACAGGCCCGGACAGGTCGGCCTTGGGCCCCCCACAATTATAACTTATAACCTTACCGGCACCTCTGTAACCTACTCGGTTGACAAGCTTTTATACGTATCACAGAATTGATAACTGGACTAATTATTTCATTGATTTCCATACTGGGTCCCAATACACATACTAAAGACTTCAGACTATATGTGATTGTTATCACAAAAGCAGCACGTAGAATATAGCACGACTATGTCTAGTAATTTAGCCTCCATTTCCCGTGCTATGGCTATTGCTGTTGAATAGGTCCGAGTAGTTCTATTAGCCCCTCCTAGCACACAGGCAAACTGGAATCGATTCCCCTCCTCACCAACCTACTTGATGTCTGCCGTATGATGTATCACTGCCGATCTGCAGAGCTAAAAAGCCACAACACATATACTTTTGGATGAAGAATACCTCTGCTAAAGAGATTCCCAACCTTGTGATGAGCAGTTTTGCCTACAGATCAACTGTTCGAATAATGACATCGCTGTGCTGAGAACCTGTACTTAGGTATTGAATCAGTCAAGTTTATCCTAAAGTTTACCTGGCAGGTGTCTAGACAGTACATACACCGTCGAGAGGCAAAACTCGCGTATCAAATAGTCTCTTCTAGGTCATTATTATGACATAGACAGCCTCCTCCGAGCTGGGTAGTAGGACTTGAGTAGTAGGTGTATTATTGGCCATACAAAACCCTGATCTTTTTCTATTCCAACATCATAGTGAAAGTCAATCTTTCCTCTGATCCCGGACTCATTTTACCAAGCCACACCCATACTTTGCATAGATCAAGACGGACACCAGTCAATTTGAGATTGCTTTGCAGTGAGCGTAAACGTCTTCAGCCTCGGAACGTGTCTGTATTGCTTGCGTGGGTGCGTGAAAACAGTACCGAGATAGTATGAATTTGATGTTGGAAGATACTTTCATCTAATAGAAACAAGCTATCATTTAGGATAGATAGGATAGACTAGAAGAATATTCCGTAATCGCCATCAATTCTTTAAAGTACAGTCGATCCCGATCGATGGCTTTGCAATGTGACTGACATATGTGGCGCAAGATCCGGAGTACAAAACGAAAAGGGAAGTTAATGATTCCAAAGACGACTGTAACCTCACTTCCCACTCTTACGCATCGCATAATTTGTCAGAATATTAAATCAAATCAATTACAACTTCAAATTTACTATAACTACTCTCCATGCGGATCCCAACGTTTTCTAATCTCGTCCGTACATTTTATACTATAAGCAATTATACGCTTTCTCGTCTACCAGTAACTCAATACAAAGCCCTTCAACCCATCACTAGAGGAACTGTCCTGCGATCTATGCCAACCATCCCATTCCTCTCATCTTTTTTTGGTACTTCTAGCTCCCAACAAATGTCTTACCCGGTTCAAAAATCCGAGGAAGAATGGCGAGCTGTTCTCTCCAAAGGTAAGCTTTGCCAGGCCTCCCCTCTTCTGCCATTATTCCCTCCCTGCTGAGCCCTCCCCACATCCTGATTTACTATATAAACCCATCTAACATCCCCCAAGAACAATTCCGAGTCCTCCGCAAGCAAGGCACTGAAGCTCCCCATGTTGGCAAATACGACAAACACATGCCCGATTCTGGCGTCTACACATGCGCCGGCTGCGATGCACCTTTATACAAAGCCTCCCACAAGTTCAAATCTGGATGCGGATGGCCCGCCTATTTCGATAACATTCCTGGCGCCGTGACAAGGCACACAGATAATACGTTGGGCATGCAACGAACCGAAATCGTTTGTTCGAATTGTGGAGGCCATTTGGGACATGTGTTTAAGGGCGAAGGGTTTAATACGCCCACGGATGAGAGACACTGTGTCAATAGTGTGAGCATGAAGTTCGCACCTGGAGATGAGGTCGTAGATGACTCGAAGAAGAATGGAGAAAGTAAGGCTTGATTTGGAAGTGGTGTATGATATCTGAAGGAGGTGGCGAGGGACCGGCGAACTCCATGGAGAGGGACTGTAACGATACCGATGCGAATGACGATAAATGAACTAGCAAGTGCTACCTGTATTGATAGTAATCCCTTAATGAGAGCATGGGGAGAAATACATGCTTGTACACAATGAAATACATTCTGCATGTGCATTTATTTTGTCTGTGCCAGTTCTCTTAGTTCATTCCATGTTGCTTCGCTCTTCTGTACTCGTTGTGTTCCGTTCCCAAGGTGTATGATCCAACTTCGTGATCTTCGTCTTCATCCGAGCAATCTTCATCCGATTCTTCCGACTCTTCATCCGATGACTCACTCGAATCTTCCTCTGCGGACTGACTCGACTGATTGAACTCATCATCGACCGATTGGATTGAAGTCGCCGGATCCGTCTCAGTGGCGTGCACATATTCCTCAACATCACCACGGACATTCGTCACCATCCTCAACGAGCTCCTCAGCCCTCGGGGATCATATTTCAAGCCTGGACGCTTTTTACTGACACCATTACTGGGTGCAGTTAATCCTCTACCGAGAGCCGGTTCATACTTTTTATCATACAACATATACCACGGCTTTGCACTTAAGCAGTGCTTTCCCCTGTCCAAAAACTCCGCTCCACCGGCCTCCTTCAATTGATTGAAATGTCGATCCATCCTACGAACGAAGTGAGAAGACTTATATGCCCTGCGGGTATCGGCCCAATGAGCAGCGTCTCTCAGGCCTCCTCGAATCTTGGATCTTATTGATTTATTATATCGAAGATTGTTCTTGTGGTCTTTGTGATCTTCCAAGTCAGCCACGGAACCCAGGCCCTGCCCATCTGGTCCCTCACTGATCATCTTGTTCATCCTCCCGATGCCCCCTCCTGTGTCTAGCAGCTTCCCGCCCATCATTCTGGGCTTTTCTGCTACAGTAATAGGGCTGCGGTCCGGACGAGATCTTACTTTCCTGTTGATAATCTTTCTCTGGCGGCGCAAGATTTTTTCGGGCTCGCATTTTGTCATGTTCCGGGCAATATCAAGCTTCAGCTGCAACTCATTAAACGAGCCACTGTGTTCGGACATACGACGATTATTATAGAGTCGGCGGACAAGCCACCTGTACTTTTGAGGTGTAGGTCCTGAGGGAAGAGGAGTTCGAGGAGCTCGACCAATTTTGCCGGGGGTATCGGATGTAAGATTTGGTTGGGAAGCATCGCCAGGCGTTTGACCGCTTGTACAATCAGTTTCAGCAGACTTCCTCTTTCTCGCAAGTCGTGAGCGAGATGAGGTAGGCAACAAGTCTTTCGTCGTCTAAATTTTATTAGCTGATGTGGTCCCTTAATTGCTTTATTTCCTCTGTTCTGCCGTTGCAAGCTGAACTCAAAGGAGTGAATGGATACTGATATGACTTACTTTATCATCTACATCATCGCAGGCAAGGATTCGGGAGGACCGAGAAAATTGCTTGTCAATACACCGGAGCTCCGCCAGCTCAACGTTCGCACGTATCCTAAGTTCCACTCCAGCCGATATGGCAGACTTGAAGTCAAAACGTCGAGAAGAAGGACGTGGATGAGCGGGAGGAACATGGGGGCTAAGACAAGAAGCTGTGGGAGATGCTTCCTGGGGCTCGTGTGCGTCACACTGATTTCCGACGTATTTAAGGGTACATTTCTTACGACTGTTGAGAAAGAAATTAGCGCCGCTGCTGATGTGGCTGCGCTGGACCATCTTTGGGGTTTCCATCTTGCTGTCCTGCGAATTTTGATCGAGGTTTCAGTAGTCCTTGATATCTTTTGGATTGATGGCAGTTTTTCTTTACTG
Source organism: Sclerotinia minor (assembly GCA_025389075.1). Lineage (NCBI taxonomy): Eukaryota > Fungi > Ascomycota > Leotiomycetes > Helotiales > Sclerotiniaceae > Sclerotinia > Sclerotinia minor. The sequence continues at coordinate 2,011,669 of QRFH01000006.1, forward strand.
ATTTAATGGGGATTCCCCGATGCTATGTTTATTAATGGATTGTTTTGATCGGATTAAAAGTTTCCATGGAACAATATCAAGTCCGACGCTGAGAGGGTCCTTCGCAAGCCTTGGGATCTACCCGATAGTTCTTAGTCTCTATGGATGACTTTCAGACCAACTCCGCTTTGCGGAAGATTGGAATAAGTGTGAAACCCTAATCCATGGAACGAAGCGCATCTAGTACTTTCAATTTTATGTACGAAATATTCACGTACATTACACTTCCAGACCTCAAGTTTGAACTTGGTTAACAGTTCACTCGAGAAGCGATATTTGAAGGCATTGAATATGTAAATTTATAATACAAGGGCAAACGCGTCTAAAAACCCCGCATTTTTATTTCAGAAGCCAATGTGACTTGAGGATAGCAAAGTTGATATGCGGGCTTTGAATTGTGTTTGTTATATTTATAGAGCTCTTCATTTCATGAAAGGTGGTTTTGGCTTCATCTTAGCTCGCTCAGTGAACGTGTCATGAAATTCTTCAAATTTCGAGTCAAAAATATATGATTTCAGAACGGGAAGAACGAGATTGAAGGACTTATTGTCATCATATAATTCCCATCATCTTTTTGAGACTTATGTGTCTCTTTTTCTGGGAAGAAATGTCCAATTCTCATTGTTTGTACTTTGTTCTATTGGTAGAAACTATGAAATGCTTAGGTAATAAGCTAGTACAGTACTAAGCTACTCTAGCGAGTACTCCTATGTAAGATGCTACCGGGGTAATGAAAAAACTGGGCTGATCTCCTCATTCATTGACGGATAGGATTGATAGATTCACAGTTTCGCCACTGGAAAAAACTAGGAGATGTTTCATACCAAGCTAGCTATGCAGTCTTCGAAGAACAATATTCAGAAATAAATGGGGTAGATCTAACCTTATCTAAAAATAAGGAAATCATCATTCGGAAACGATGTCCACTGCTCTTCGCATTACGTATTTGGATCTATAATAAATCAAGTATACTGTGATAGTAGTTATACCCTGCTTGTTTAAAGTGTCTGAGATTCTATGATACCAGGGGTCCAATAGTCTAGATTGAAATTGTCAATAATGAGAAGTCCTTTGGAATTTTTGAGTAAAAATCAATGTTTGAATAACTGCTTGAATATTTAATTATACTTAATATCCAAAAATTTCACATATGGTTGAATGTAATTCATAATTTTCAACATCCCAAATAAATTCAAGAATTCAAAGCTTTTCATTATTAGATTGCAGTCCAGACCATTGAATACCCTGATTCTATTGGGAGCGAACCTCATCTCGTCCTGTCGGGTTGATTCCATAAAGTACTTTACTATCACTATCGCAAACACAACTGAATTCTCAGCGCCCGTAATTCAAGAAATGCCGATTCTGCATAAATCTGAGAGCCAGTAGTGGTAGATCGTTTCTGGATTCTCGCAATGCTGTCTATTATCTCTTCTAAGACTCTAAACAAAGATTATATTATACCCGATCAAGATTGCTTTTGGGACACAAGTATCGTTCCGACGAAAATAGAACATTGAGGGGATTTTGAACCAATCCTAAAGTACAAACCCAGTTTGTATATGATTGTCAGCTAGACTATACTTATTCCTACCCACTTCAAAATTTTGGACAATCGTTTTGATCGAAACTTGATGAAATTTTTGTGAGTACTTTTTAGTCTTGATTGGATTGTATGAATTATGGTTTCATAACGTATATTAAAATCTGGATAAGATATAAACATCACTATGCATAAGTACATCTCAACAGACGTGGTCATGTCCGGACTATTGCACATGCAAGTGTTGCAATAACACTTTAGGACAGCCAACAAATATACAAAAACTATTCACAAATTCAATATTATTTTTTGTTGTTGGTGGTGTCAAGTCAAGTTCCTTCCTCTTCTCAGACCCATTACCTGCTGCGCTGCGTAAATCCAAGTTTGGTGGCTAGCTTGCAAAAAAGGCAGGCGATATGGGTACAGACTTTGATGAACGAGCCTCTAATCTTGGTAGCAAACTCCGAATTCGGCCCTCCTGCACAAGCTCGATTCAGAGGTTCAAATAACGGCGACAGTGACGAAAACGATAATCCAGTTTAGATGAGGCTGTTTCAAGCCGGTTATTTATTCACTTACAGACGGATCAGGAATAGCCCGAGTAACTGACTTTAGCTTTTTAAATTTGCTTATGATATTCATCTATCATGATAAACGTCTATGTAGGTGGGCCATAGCAAGAATTTCTCAAACTATAATCTTGCCTATGGACGCACGGAGACTGTATTGACTCGCGGCATTGTATGTTCAGGTATTGTAGACAATAAAATGAAATATTCTTCGGCATCAGGAGATTTATAAGCTTTCATAACTGTCTTATTGGATGCCTGCAAAATGCTGGGAGACCGCCCATAGAAATATTCAAAGGAAATAATAACTTCAGTGGCTGTAGATTTCTTTATTAATTATACCGTGGGTATTTCGAAGAAATTGTTGCACATCCTGAAGACCTTTGTAGAAACTCCTCTTAATTCAAGGCATACCAGAATCCGCTCATATTCCCAGCTGATCAATTTCACCAACCTCCTTCTTCGATGACGGCGATTCAGGTGCACTTTGTTGCATATCTGAAATCTCTGCATCGGATGATCCCCAATTGAAGAGTTGATAAAATATCTACTGTTGCATATCTAAATTTTTGCATAAAATGACAGCAGCCTACGAGCCCTCTCATTCTGCTTCCAGCCCACCATCTACCATCTATCACATTCTGACTGGAATAGTAAAAGAGAACCGTTGCATATCTGGAAATTTGCACAAAATCCGCGACCAATGGGAGGTCATTTAACTAATTCTGAGAAACCTGCATAAAATCATTCAAAAATTATGAGAGGCCAATAGCATTTGTTTTTCTTCCAACTGACCAGTCTGCGCCAATCAACTCACTGAAAAGCATGGACGATACTAAAAGGTTGCATATATGTAAGATCTATATAAATCTCTTATGTCTAGCATTAAATATTATTTCTCTACTTCATAACCTTCCTTCCGCCGACCACGCCGCGGTGAGTGGTGGTTTCTAGCCGACTTAAAAGTTAAAGTCTGCATGCATAACTTTTTTGTTATTCTTGATAGTAAACAAATTGATGGTAATTATGCAGAATTCGATATATTGTTGAGATATCCATGAGAAATTGCAGTTTGAATTATTAGACAGTTTTCTCAAGAGGCATTTCACAACATATTTATTTATTCGGAATGATTGAAGATAAAACAAAACTTTCATCCATTAAAAAGTCAACGCTCATGGTTGACGCTCGAGGATCAACATTTGTTCCAGTTCATTGACCAATATCGGCATTCGCCAATCAATTATGTTGATTTGTAAATAAACTAGTTCATTTGTAAATAAATTAGATTTTCATATCAATTAGAATATACAAAAATAGATAATATTAAAAGTATTAAAAGATTGGGTGGAAGAGGCCTCTATATTGACTATATTACTACGCGTGTAGGCATCTTGATCTCCTCTTGGTATCCTCGGAGGGGACCAATATGCCTGCTTATGGTTCGTCTAATCTAGCTGTCACGAACCACGTCTAATATTATCCTAAGATAAGAATCGTCCCAGGATTAGTGTCCTGAGGCCCATGTGGGATCACGTGATGGAGCCTCCAGGAGCGCAGGCTCCCCCAGGGCTCCAGGAAAGGAATCAGTATATAGTTAGAATAGTTTCATAGTTTAAGAGCTTCGTGCTCAACTTAGTTATCAATTAGTTTACCTACATTCTACTTGATCTAGTAACGACTTCACTTCCAAGTGAATACCAGTGATAGAGCCTTAACCCATAACTACCAACCGACGAAACCTCAGGCAGCCGCTGCCTCCAGCACAGTATCGTTACACTAGCCTGTTTAGGTAACCGTATTACTAATCACGACACGTGATTAGTACCGGTAACTTCTATTCCTTTTAACAAAAAGTATTTATAAAGGTGACTTCAGAGCCTACCATGAGAGATTCAATCACGAGAACGCGTCTCTTTACTGCCAACACTGTAATCAAGATAGCTCCCTAGACCATTTTGCCATCTGTGAGGCAATATCACCACCTTTCGAGCTCTTTGCCCCAATACGCTGCCCAAATCCTGCCTGGTGGGCGCTAAGCACTACTGAGGGCGCAAAAGTCTTTGCTAAATGGTGCGCAAGAACCCGTTTCTTCGCACATTCTTAATTCTTTCGTTTTACTACCCCTTTCTTATCTAGTCTACCTTAATCCTCCCCCCTCCCTTTTCCTTTTTCCGTACCATACAACACCCATCGACGAAGCCATAGCCTTTAGCTACCCTATATAAGTCTAAAATGCTCATAACAGCATTCCCCTGCCCGGCTGCCGCAGTAATGCGTTGGAACTGTCTGGTAACTATGTATATAATCCGTATATAGCTGCGCAGGCACGCTGGATACCCTTCGGAGAGTTTAGTGGCACGTGCTATAACACGTGACCAGCCCAGCGCTTAAACAAAATAAATAAATAAAATAAAAGTATTTATAAATGAATTAATGTATATAGAAATATATTTTTAAATAAATTAGATTATTGATTAATAGTTTAATTCATTAATTAATGAATTAGTATATATACTAATAAAGGTTTTTATAATAGCTGTTGTTCGTATTTCTGACAAGGATGTTACGTCCGCTACGACAAGTACGTCACATGACACTAAGGCACGTGATGGAACGGTGAGGAACGACCGTTCCTAGGAACAACCAGGAACGACGATTCCTAGTTAGCCATAGGCATGAAGGTCTATATAATCAAGACGGATTTCCTTTGTATAGAGCTTCGTGCTCAAGATCAATCATTTAGTATACCATACTATTAGTTACGAATTGCATCATATTATTGTCATTACTTTAAGTCCCTGCTTGACGCCTAGTTATAAACCACCTCGAGAGCCTAGAGCACTTCCACGTGATCTAGACGGCAAACCTCGTAACAGATATACAGACTTTTCGCAAGTAAGCTAGCCCGATCGGACACTAGCTCACTTGCGCACCGGCGCGAGCGCCTATCTTGGTCCTATCGGATAGGATCAACTGCTCACGTGACTGACACCGTGACATATAAATTGAAAATTTAAAATTTTAACCTTTTAGATTCTCAAAAAATTAATATTTTTTTTTGGATTTCCAGAATCTATAATTCAATTTTATTAAACTATGTTAATTGATTATAAATTTATTATCACGGGTTCAACTCGTTCTAATTAGCTTACAAAAGTGTATACGGCTTCTTTATTTAATATAGTTTATACTCCTCCTAGCACCTTCTTTCCCTCTTTGTAGAATATCATCATATTAACTAAGGACCTATCTGCCACCGTGATAGTTATTAAGAATTACGATTTTTGATATAAAAGGGTGGCCGAAAAGAGGGGTGCTAGATCTATCTATTGTAGTATTTCCACTATGATATTACAATACTCATGCTCAGATTCCAACTTTGTCTTCTCGATGTACAGCAATAAGCCAAGCTTCAGGCACGCCGGAGCCCTTTTTTATTGACAGATTCCTTCGCGTACGGGTGTCGCCCGCATACTTAGTCGAGTAAGGTTGAATGGTGTTTCTAACTTAAACCTCGCTAGAAGTTTTGAGACTATACTTATTTGAGCTAGACCTTGTTTTAGCTCGCTTAAAAATGATTAGCATGTGTGAAATAGCACCACCATACTAGAACCCAAATCTTGATGCGCATAGCACAGAATCCATTCGCCACAGGAGCGTCCAGATTAAGTATACACAGCTAAAGAGGCCTTTATGTAACAATAAATGACAGAATCCTATTGGTCACACCCCTCTGCCCTCAACATTGTACCTGGGTGTAGTCGGTGTCTAGAACTAATCCGATAAGTATTTCGCGTACTTGACGCTACCTAGGTAAAGCTAATTACCAAATACTGCTAATACAATAAATGACTTCATTAGCTCTGAAAAATGGCGCTTTGACCAACTGATTACATAGTTATTATGTTTCATATCTAGCAAAATTCGGCACTTAGGTTTGTTTATGCCATCTGTTGGACATCTATGAAATCCTCAGGTTTGGTGTTTCCAGCTTATACAAAGGCATTTGTTGCAAATTTGATGGTTTATTGGTATTTCAGGCTCGGCATTAGTAGCTTGGCTCTCTTAATGTCGGTGTAAAAGTTTGGTTTGTTATTATGTTGCATATCTAATGATCCTGGCGCTTTTAGATTGGGTTCGCTAGCTTTCATAATGACCGTGGTGATTTAAAGTTCGAAATCGTAAATAATAAGTAAACTTCAAGCATATCTTCTTCAGGATTCTTGTTTCAGTACCTGGCAGTTATGGTTACACTTGTCAACTACATATTACTATATATATGATCAGCAAAACATTTGTTAAACTTCCCACATAATTGACGAAAACTAAAGCAATGTATTGGGCTTATGTTCATGAGCAGAGAAAGGCAAGCGGTCATTTTTGGTTTCTAGCTATGATCCTGAAAGATAATAAATCATGAAGGGAAGCCTAGTCTGGTCTCTGAATTTAAGCAAGCTCCTAGATATCTAGCCAATGTATATCCTCACATCATGCTATACGGACGCAGCAAAGATAGCTTTAAACATATCCGCTAGCCAAATGCCATATTGTCCTTAAATTTTTCCATCAGTTGCTAGAGATGCAGCAATACAAGTAATATCGAACCTTAGATTATCTCGTGAGAGCCTTCCTACGCCAAGAAACATCCGTATCCTGAGCCATCTTAAGAAGGTCCTCATTCTCCAGGTTTTTTATGATGAAATCATTGAGCATTTTATGACGTTCCTCGGCCGGAACTTTGTTGTAATTGGCGGCCAAGCTTGTCCGCGAGCGAGAACTGTACCTTGTTATAAATAGGTCTAAATCCTCTTGTAATACAAAAGCCGTTGGCAAGTTTGGCGGAAGCTCTACAACAGAAACACTCTGCGCAGATTTGAGAGCTGCAGTATGATCCCGACCTGAAAGAGTTTGAGTTTGAGTAGACCTCTCGACCATTTTTCGAGTCGTAGGTTTATCGAGAGGAGTTGATACATGTCGTTCTGTAGCGGAGAATTCTTTTTCTGGCAATTTTGCAAGTAGATATGAGGTGGAAGTGGCGGCGAAAGCCCTCAGTGCAGAAGAGGACGGCTCTCCAGACAGTATGGGAAATCGAAGGCTATGATCTGCCGAAACATCTTTTGAAGGTGCAGGTTTGGTTAATGGAACATTCATCTCTGGTAGGTGCGTGGCTTTTCGACCTGCGGAGCGTTTCTTTGTCGGCTTTTCAGTAGGTATGGTAACCCTATTTGACGAGTTCGCATCAAAAAATTCTTCAAGGGACCTCTTTCGGTGCCCCGAATCGTCAATAGGTTGATTGGTTTCTGTAGCAGATACAGATTCAGATCTTGAAGGATCTTTCACCGTAGCGAACGGCAATTCACGCTTTGGCGGTATGGGAAAGACAGAGCAGATATCATGCTCAGTCGGAAGAGATATCGGACGTTTTCCAAGAGCATTGAAGATAGGATACTCGGCTGGACGAGCCAATGGTCGATATTCGAATGGGCTGAAACTATCTAGCACAGACCCATCTCCGTTGTGTCTGAAATTATTTGTGCCATCGACCAAAGAGAATGATGCTAGCTTATCGGACAGGTGGTTTGTTTTTCGGGTTTCAAAAAAATGAGAAGTAGAGAAATGACGTTGCGATTCTTCGTCGTTCGGCACAAAGACTGGGCTCTGATATGAAATCCGGCTTGAAGGAATGCCGTTGGATGAAGGCACTATGAAATTTGAAGATTGCATCTCTAGTTGCTATAAAGAAGGTGAGAATGAAGCTAACCGATGTTATTCCACAATCGGAACATACCTCTCTCTCTAGTTGACTAGCATATAGTGCTTTTTTTTTCTTAAGCGTTTCGATAGATGGATTAGAGTGAGGCATGAATGAAGTTATGGACATGGCGGACTGTGGCCTGCTGGACACATAATCGTCAGATCGAGATGTATTCGAGCTAATCGGTCGCCGAAGTGTAGAACTGGCTGAGTCTGGCCGCATGAGAACCTTGAATTTTGTGCTTTGCGGCGAAGGGATGTAACTTGCTGCAGTAGGGGTGGGATGTACCATAGATATTGGTGAAGATGACGAGCTCATGGTTGATGGATATAATTTAAAGGCAGGCGCCGGCGAAAAACTCTCTGTTGTCATCAAACCTAGGCTTTTTAAGGTATTGACAATCCTATTGAAGTCTGAATCGTCACGGAATCTAAATTGTATCCTGCGAATCTAAGAATCCAATATCAGCTGCGTGTACACGGCAGGAACAAAGCTGCGGCACTCAAAACCTACATTATTAAGCTTTGGATAGCGCAGTGCAAGGAGTGGACGCTTGGCCACTACGTCGACTGGAGTGCGGCTACCTGGTGATGGAATGAAATCCCTATAGATGCTTGCGATGTCGTCTAAATTTTGTTCTTCCTTGAAAATTGTTAAAACGTTGAATATTGTATACGCACAAGGAGATGCAAGATACCAGATACTCGGCGCCTGCCACCACTTTCATCATTAAATTCTTTTCATTTCCAGAAACTCCAGCTTGCATTTCTTGAATCACAAGCTCGAGATCGTTCCTCAAGTAGTGACTCCATTGAATACCTGTAGTACTACCCTGGTTGACTAAAGAGCATGAGAACTTAACGAGAGGAACAACAATTGTTAGATTTTGCTGTGATTGTTGGACATTGAGATGAGACTCTTGAGAGAAGAATTGAGACATTTCAAACTATAAAGATAAGAACATTTGGAAGGAATAAACCACAATGACTGCATAGAGTGAATAACAGTTAACAAGGACTGCAGAAGTGGAGAAAGGATAGAAAAAACACAGAGCAGGGGAAGATCAATACAAAATACAGGAATGAATGATAGATACTGCAGAGTAAGTAATGGAGATTGTCAGTTTGTGATCAATGTTTGAATGATAGTAATGGTGACAATGTTGAGATGATAGTAATGTTTATTGCCACAGTTCCTGTTTTAGAAAATTTTGATAGAATCCATCCAGGAAACCAATTTTTTCAATTCAATTGACCTTCATAAAAGTGTACTGAAGTTGGTTGAGATGGTTGTAAGTTCGAAATTTGGAGATGGCTTCATAAACCCCACTAGATCCCCATGTTTAGACGATCACGTGAAGAAGATTATTCATTGATACCTTGGATATCGGGCGGACTTATTTTGGTACAGTTGACTTCGGAGCTCACAATTGAACGACCGATCGCGTCGCCGTCGCAATTTCTACGCGTTGGTTTTGTTCGTCGCATTCAAAAGAAGCTTTTCAGACAACCATTGGACCGCCATAACCATCGCATGGCAGGAAATTACGATGGCGCCCCCAAGAATAATTCATCACGATACGTCGATCGTTCATACCCCAGAATATGAGGATTTTATCGCAAAGCTCAGAGTCTATCACGAAAAAAGAGGAACGCATTTCGATCCTGAACCACGAGTTGGAACCAAGACTATAGACCTTTTACATCTTTACAATACTGTGATTGAGCGCGGTGGCTATGATAAAGTCAGCGATGAGAAGCTTGCATGGAGGAAGCTTGGTTCAGATTTCAACCTGGGAGCTAATAATTTGCCTGCGCTCGCATTTAGTCTCAAAACGACTTATTATAAATACCTAGCCGCATATGAAATCTCGACTTTTCATGGCAAGGTGCCACCTCCTCGTGAAATTTTAGAAGACACAACGGCTAAAGGTGGGGGACTTCTTTTTCGGACTATGGACAATTTCAGACCCTCAATTCGCAGGGAAACGGGCATGCTTGGTACCGAAAATTCAGAGGCTTCTGGCGACGATGGCACACCTGTGCGCGACAGGAATGGGAGTGAAGAAACGCCGGGCTCTGGAGGCAGAGTGACTCGAGGTCTGCGACAAGCTCCTCCACAACGAGTATTATTCCAGCCTGACACACAACCATCTCGACAAGTTCGACAACATCCTTCCGCAACTTCTCATCCACCTCCAACCCCACAGCACCACTTACCCCAACAGCAAACACCATCACATTCGCACCAACATCATATGCCACGAGTCGGCGGCCCCTACTCGCACAATCCTTCTGCTGGTACCGAAAGTATGTCACTCGCGGTTGCAAGTTACGAGCCTCGTCTCCAAATGCCATTGACACTCCGTCCTATAATCACCCCAGGAAATAACCCTGTCGAGTTTGCGCGACGCCAAAAAGCTTTGAAAGATGCAGCTGCAGCTGCAGAAGGTACCAAAAGTAATGCAATTCCTAGGGGCATGATGTTGCCCGGCAGTAAGTGGTCTAGTTTTTCCTCTGCAAGTGTTTTACCTTTCGAGAGTGGTGGCTAACAGTCCGAAAAAAGCTGGCTTTGACGGACCTAATATCTATGTTCGTTGCCTCTGTTCTTTAAGATCTGGTATCAAAGAGGAGCAAGATTACGCTCTGCACCACCTGGTTAAGATCTCGATGGAGCGTGGTGATAAATACAAATTCGAAGGATTTCCAGGTTTGGCCGAAGCCCTGATCGAGAAAATGCTCGAAATCGGTTCATTGTTTTACGATGTACATTGGCGGATATCCTACACTGAAGATGGCGAAATGGTCTCTACCACTGATACAATCAATGGTTTAGAAGGCACACCAGATATACTGGAAAGAATCAAAAGTTTAACTAAGCTGCCAGTCGACGATAACATTCAAACCGAGGAATTTAGTGACACTCTCCTTCAGATCAACGAGGCAGCATTGACTATGAGAAATATGGTCATGTTAGAAGAGAACGCCTTTTACGTATCAGAACTTGCACCCCTGCGAGATTTTCTCAGTATTGCCTTGAACCTCCCCAACTCTGACACTGTCGTAGAATTAAAACACTACGCTTTAGACATTGCCGAGCAGCTTACCAAATATCTTCACTTCGAGGTTGGAGATCCTCTTTATCTTTCACTTCTCAAACAGTTGGATTCACAGGACCGAGGCGCTATTTTGACTTCACTGAGAGCCATTAGCAGAATATCAATGAATCTGGAGGAGAACAATCTTCTTAAAGGTGTACCAGCATCAGCTGTACAAAACATCATCGATTGGACCTTGTTAAATGACGAAGATCTCGCCCATGCTTGTTTAGACTTCCTCTATCAATACACGGCGGTTGTTGAGAATGTGGATTACTTGATCACAGAGGTAAAAGCAGAGCCACTGGTCAAACAGTTGACGCGACTCCTCATGCATGGGGCTCGCATCATCGAAAAGGAGTTTAATCTCGGTAGGCAATACAGAAAACCTGCGCCTTCGGAAATTGCGCCTATCCCACAAGATTTACTTCTCGATATTTCCAAGTTCGAGGAACCGGAGCGGAGCTCACGCTGGTTGCGTTGTCTTTACGAAGAAGATCCTGACGAATCTATTACGCAAATCGCCTTGTGGCATGCCTATCAACAACAGTTTAGTTACTTGGCTACGGCAACGTCAAAGGCACTTTTACCTGCTGCAGATTTTATCAAAAATGTGAGCACTACCTTCGGCGACAAGGCAAATGCCCAGGTTCAAAACGGTCCCGTGACAAAATTCATCATCAAAGGAATTCGATGCCGCAGTGAGCCGATAGATCTGCAAGGAGAAACATACACCAAATGCTTGTGGCGCGCTCATCTCGGACGACCTTGCGGAGAATTCTTCATGACCCCTGAAGCAGGCTATCAGCATATCCTCAGAAATCATTTCGGCGCCCAACTTAATGCAGAGAACAAATACATAAATTCAGCTGCAAATCAACAATATGTGTGTGCATGGGATACCTGTTCTCGCTTTCGTTCCTCTCCCGCTACCAAACTATCGGAAGTTGCTACTCATATCAAAGTCCATCTTCCTCCTAAGCGCACTCTTGCTAGCGAGCGCGAATCCCAAGAAGCTTCTAGTCCACCTCCAGCCAAGAAACATAAACCTTCATACATCGTCCAACCACCTCGTATCAGCTTCAAATACCACTATACAGCTATCGATGAACATAATGATGCAGCAGGTATTCCGCTGAGTGCAGTGCTAGTTCTCCGAAATCTAGCGAGGAATGTTAGTAAGACCGAAGCAGAGGAGATAGCTCTTAAGGAGGGTGAAGTTTCTTGGGTTGACCGATTGTTTAAACCGGTGGAGCCAAGGTTGTTTGCTATTTATGCGCACAATAAGATTTTGGTATGTTAGCTATTATTTCCCCTCCCCTGTAAAGGCTTTCCCCTCTCCGTCCAAGCACTCTCACATGATTATCAAAACAAAATCCACATAACTTTCGTTCATCCGTATTGACTGCAAGGTCATGGGGAGACAATTTATCTCTATATGATTTTTGGTGTTTTCTTGAACACTTCACTCTCTCGCAATCAACAAGTCATTCGTGTATACTAATTCTTGCAATCAAATCAGGCTACATACATGACAGATCTTCTCGTTGCAATCAAGGATACGCAGAATTAAAAAGGGGTCTCATCTGGGATATGGAGTGAGGGAGTGGTATTTCGGGATTCAAGCAAACAAGGAAAACATGCATATACTTTTTTTTAATAGGCATGCTCGCATATGATATGTTAAATGGCTAACTAATCAAGGAAGCGGGCGCAAAAATCCAAGTATGATGGCTAGGCGTTTATGGTTGGTCAGATTTGCTTGGAGAGATTAATTACCATGGTGTATGATAGATGCCTGACTGCTTTTACAATACCTCCGGAGCTTGCTATAGTGATGGGCTTGGAACGAATACTAGCGGGGCAAAGAGATTATGAATTTTTACCCACTAACCTTATTGTAATTGTACTTATTGATAATGTATGAGTGAGTGTAGATGATGATGAGAGGGTGAGTAAAATCCTAGATGTAATAATTTGTATCTGAACTTTTTTTTATATAATATTTAAATATAATAGAGTGTTAAAAGGAATAGAAGTTACCGGTACTAATCACGTGTCGTGATTAGTAATACGGTTACCTAAACAGGCTAGATTAGACGAACCATAAGCAGGCATATTGGTCCCCTCCGAGGTGTTACGAGGTTTGCCGTCTAGATCACGTGGAAGTGCTCTAGGCTCTCGAGGTGGTTTATAACTAGGCGTCAAGCAGGGACTAAAGTAATGACAATAATATGATGCAATTCGTAACTAATAGTATGGTATACTAAATGATTGATCTTGAGCACGAAGCTCTACAAAGGGAATCCATCCTCCTTATATAGACCTTCATGCTTAGAGGCGCGAAGGGAGCGAGAGGATCGAGCTTCGATCTCTTCACTCTCCTCGCGCGAAGGGCTCGAGAAGCCAAGCCTTCGAGCTCTTCGCTCCTTAGCATCACGTGTATGGTGATCCCGTGACCTAATTGTTACCGGTCGTAACACGAGGATACCAGGAGGAGATCAAGATGCCTACACGCGTAGTAATATAGTCAATATAGAGGCCTCTTCCACCCAATCTTTTAATATAGAGTTTATTTTAGTAATAAATATAATTTGAATTATTATTACTATTATTACTATTATTACTATTATTACTATTATTACTATTATTATTATTATTATTATTATTATTATTAATGGTTTATATTTATATTTATATTTATATTTATATGTTACGAGGTTTGCCGTCTAGATCACGTGGAAGTGCTCTAGGCTCTCGAGGTAGGTTTATAACTAGGCGTCAAGCAGGGACTTAAAGTAATGACAATAGTGTGATGCAATTCGTAACTAATAGTATGGTATACTAAATGATTGATCTTGAGCACGAAGCTCTATACAAAGGGAATCCATCTTGGTTATATAGATATTCATGCTCCCTTGGATCCTTCTGGATCCTAAGCTCTAAAGGCTCCCTTGGATCCTTTTGGATCCTCAAGCTCCAAAAGCTCCAAGTCACGTGCTTTCTGACAGTGCGTGCACATACGATCTTAAGGTGACCCAGATCACATATTAATTCGATGAAATCTGATCGCTTTTGCACAAGGCCTAAGCTCTCCTAATTAGTCAATTGTTACTATCGTAACATTATATTTATATTTATATTTATATTTATATTTATATATTTTTTCTTTTAAATATAATAAATTAATTAATACATACGAACTTAATCTTGGAAATGAGCTCAGACTTTCTATAAGTATATATATATATAGTTCATAATAACTACAAGTCAATACTCAAGAAATATTAAAGCTGATCGTAGAAATTGAAACTAAGACAGATCAGTTGATTAGTTAGTGCTGAGATTTATACTACACTACACACGTAATCGCCACAACCCGCGCGGAGGATTTAAAAATCACAAAGTCGTGTAACATTCTACATGTAGCACTCGTACACATTTACTATGCTTATAATTACGCCCCTCTTCCCCGTCCAGAAAATTTCACTCATGCATGCGTTGTCCAACATAGCCGCAGTTCATTTATCCAACCACGTAATTATCTTGAGTATATACCGCGGCTCAAAAGTTTCACAGTGACTGACGCATTGAGCTTCTGTGCGCCCAATGATACGCATGTTTATATGAGACTATGTCTGTCTTTCTTGATTCGCCTTGAGGGAGATTCCCGCCATTCGCTGGCATCGGGGGTCTCGGGGATTGAGTTTTCCAATAGAATAAGTAGCAATGTGAGATGGTTTTAGAAAAATGCCCTGGATATCAGCTTGGGAGTTATACTTCTGTCACGATTAGGACTCGATGACTTGCTTGGTATTGGGTGAGTTGGGTACGTGGTTATATTGTGTATGGCTTCAAGTTTTGTCGGTGAGTAAGAGAGGGATAATGGTATACAGAGGTTGAGTGTAAGTTTGATAAGTACTTCAATTTCCCAGCTCGTTGCTTGTTCTGGATATTAGTGGATTTCTCATATATAGATTGGAAATTGGCAGTGTCTTGAATAATTTGGTCGGAATTTACTTAACCATGATTCTGATTGTGGAGAAGCCCATGTAATAAGTATCCCCTTCTTTTCACACCAAACAGCTAACATGGAATAGAAAGCAAGGTTCAGCTGTATGCCACCATCACCAACAACATCACCATGAATATACAAATACCTCCGTGACCAGTAGATCGACTCCACGAAGCGATCAATCTCAGGCTTTAAAGAAGTAAATAAAACATTCCCCACTTTTACATCAGATTCTAATATACAATAGGAAGAAGAATTCCTCTGCTGGTCACCACCACAGCCAACATCACCATGGGTATTCATCCACATCCACATTTAGCTCTACCTCAACTACCAGCAGATCAACCACACGAAGTGATCAATCCTCAGATTTCGAAACAATATTTGGTAATGTGTCATAAGACCAGCTACTAGCAGGTGTTGGAGGCTGGACGGGAGGTTACGACAACACTTATGGCGAAGACTACCCGCAAGAATTGGGTTTGGACAACAATGGCAAACAAGAGGAGAAGGAGAATTGGAGAAGGTTCGGTGCGATAGAAGGTTGGGAATGATGGGATGTTAGGTCATGGTCTGCTCCTAGCATGAAGCCGAATACCATTCGGAATGCAGGCTACGGTATCCTGATGAATGGACTTCCACTGGAACGAGGCATTTTGATTGGAAGTTCTTCTGGACCTAAGAGTAACAAGGATGTAAATCTTAATGTTATTAACTTCTTTCCCATTAATCATCGTGAACTATCGTCATTGCAGTGCGGTTGCTGAAACCTCTTGAAGCCATACTTGACTTGATATCGCGATGTCATTCTAGCAGATCAACCTGCAAAATCAAAACCAACATATGGATGATGATGAGATATCCAAAAAGCAACAAATGATCCGATAAAAGAACAATAATTTTTCCGTTGCTTCGTCCTCGTAACATCTCTAGTACCAATTGTCATGGTATCTCCGAACGGAGAATCCCCACCACAGCCCCAATTCCTCCCACCCCACGGATTCGCACCGCCTTTCCCACACGCTTCCTATCGCATAGTCTCGGGCAGTCACGGTTACGACTCTTTAGTATTTTCCACATCTCAATCTCTCCAATACCTCCACACAATATATGTTAGCATCAAGACTCGGGAAAGAAAGCGATATCCGCATCCGGGAAAGCAGACGATAAATTATCGGAATGATCCAAAGATTGGTGAATGCCGCATTGTGGGAAATTGCGCTTGGGAAGATGATGAATGTGGTGGGGAGCTAACTAACTGTTTGATTGATGAAAGAAGTGGATTGGTTGATGGAGTTTGACATGTGCGCGCCTGTTTCTTTTTCTTTGTGTCACTCACTGGATGAAGAGAAGGAGAGCTAGGTATGGTGAGATAATCTAGTGGAAGGACCGAGATTCTGTTCAGCCTTTGAAATATTAATTTGGCGATTCTGACATGTAAAACGGGTTCATCGTTATCGATGTGATTTGTGAAGATAAATATGTGAGGATGTTGAAATTGTAGTAAATTTATTTGTGGAAAAATAAAGGATTGATAAAATAAATATATCTGCTGAGTATTCTCATGTCTCGTGTCTCGTATCTAGTCCATCATCTAAGCTGTATGTACAGTTGGTCCCATGTGGAAAAGGAGCTTGGACCGCTTACTGAGATCCGAATGGGAATGGAGTCAAGGGATGCGTAAGAGACTAAAACCTTTACGGTATAGGCTACCCCGCATTTTGTTACCCTTGTACTGACTGTTTGACTGTCGGATAAGCCTCTGATACCCATAAGTTCTAGGAGTGGATATACCAAGAAAGGTACCAAGATAAACGACACAAACTACTTCAAAATATGCATCTATTTCCACTTAAAATGTATGAGCTTTGCGTGTATGAGCTTCCTACCACTAGTTGAACGGGTATAACATAAATATAAAAAAAGTCATGAATGATCAAGACAACATATTAAAATCATGTGCTTCTGAAAAAAAAAGAAAATGGTCGTCCCATCGACAACAAGGGTAAATTCATCCTTTGTCTTTGTTGTCCTGTTGTAGAACATAAAGTTACCTCCCCGAAAACAGTCAATCATGCATCACCAGTATCGAAGGAATTATATCAGCCTGAGAGATACCCGTATTCTCCCATTGCATCCCCCGAATCTTCAGGGTAATACCTCGGAAACAGGAAAAGAGAAAGCAGGAAAGAAAGCTGGTGCTATATCAGCATGTGCTAATCCCAGATAATGTGAAGAGGATAAGGAATTAGCAGCCCCGATAGGAAGCCAAGTTGCTAAGACATGCTTCATAATATTGCTATTTAGATTCTCTCTTTACAAATCTTGGAAGCACTTCTTATTTATTTATTTATTTATCTTCTCGTTTCATCTGTAAAGAAAGAGGTCAAATCCATGTTGTAGCAGGTGTAGCATAACACTACCACCATACACACCAAGAAGCGATAAAAAGTGCCTTGCAGCCCAAACGAGATTCAATCAATCAAAGCATTCAGACCTTCGACCCCGCACCCAATAATCAATCCTACCACTCTTGCTTCAGTATACCAAGTCGGCCTCCGGGAAATCAAACACTGCCTACCCAACCAATACGTTGAGCCCATCAAAAGCCATATTTATCATTTACTTATTATAATCGTCTTCCGATTGTTTATTTTATTTTTGCAAACATACAACCTCAATTCTCTTCTTCACATCATATAAGATCGTAAACGACGTTAGATGAATTCGTTCTTATCAGGAGAAAGCTGTTTGTACATGGTTGATATTGACTAAACGATCGACTGTGCATATCAATCAACCCACTTACTACCAGCCAAGCCCACTTTCCTGACCAAGGGTGCGCGACGGTAAATCGGTTGCAACAATCCGGTACGCGGAGCATTTCAGGTAAGCAATATTATGTTTCTCTACTTTATCTATTTGTTTTACCAAGGTTATTCGCTTTTCCGCTCATAATGATTTGGCATTCGTCCTCGAACTTCCAAGGGCTTCGTTTGTTTCCGGAATGGGTTTTGAATCCCCGAGCCTGTTCGAGCATTTTAGTATGACGCCTCAAGCCATGTAATCGTTGTTGGAAGCTGCATGTATACATTTATTTGGACCTATGCAAATATTCCAATGAGATGAGATTGATCCAGTTTCCCATGATATCCAAGAATCAAGGTTATTTTTTGGTGTATATATATAAATAGCATTTCCCACCTCTTGGTTTTACCATGATATACTGGACGTAGAACTATTTGGGCTAATAATTCACTACCTCCTACAGAGCAACACAACTGCTCAATACCTACCCACCTACCTTGATTCAAACACAAACCCTCACCGAAACTCCAAAATGTCTACCACCAACTCCATCAAACAAGCTGCAGAAGCAGCACGAAACAAAACAGCAGAAGCAATGGAAACTACCAAACGTCTTGCTGAATCTGCCAAAGCAGATCCCATAGCCGTTAAAAACGACATCCTCCATACACCCTTTATGCGTGCTGCTCTCCCCTTCATCAACGGCGGTCTTGCCGGCATGACAGCCACCACTGTCATCCAACCCATCGATATGATAAAAGTACGTCTCCAACTCGCCGGGGAAGGAATCCGCACTGGCCCCAAACCAACCCCATTATCCGTCACGCGGGAAATTCTCGCTACAGGTAAAGCACTCGACCTCTACACTGGTCTCAGCGCAGGCCTCCTCCGCCAAGCCGTCTACACCACCGCTCGTCTTGGCTTCTTCGACAGTTTCATGAACACCCTCTCCGCTCGCTCAAAAGCAAACCATACCACCATCAGTTTCAAAGAACGCGCCGCAGCAGGTCTCACAGCAGGCGGCTTAGCAGCCATGATGGGCAACCCAGCAGATCTCGCACTCATCCGCATGCAATCCGACGGACTAAAACCGCCATCCCAACGCAAAAACTACAAATCCGTCATCGATGCCCTAACATACATCACGAAATCAGAAGGTATCACCGCTCTCTGGGCGGGATGTGCACCGACGGTTGTGCGAGCCATGGCGCTAAATTTCGGACAACTCGCATTTTTCTCCGAAGCTAAATCGCAACTCAAGACACACACGCAGTGGAATCCAAAGACACAGACACTTACTGCGTCGGCCGTCGCAGGATTCTTTGCGAGTTTCTTTAGTTTGCCGTTTGATTTTGTGAAGACGAGGTTACAGAAACAGGGGAGAGGGAAGGAGAGGGTGTACAAGGGGATGGGAGATTGTTTTGTGAAGGTGGCGAGGGAAGAGGGTATGTTGAGGTTTTATAGGGGTTTCGGTACGTATTATGTGAGGATTGCTCCACATGCTATGGTTACATTGATTGTGGCGGATTGGTTGGGGTTTATTACTAAGTGAGCGAGGGGGTTGGTTGTGGAGTATGGGGAAAGTGGAGCGTCGTCTTGATGATACTTGGATGATGATCTTTGAGGTTAATCGATTACAATTTTTTTGGATGGATTGCTTGGGATAGGATTGGGTGGGACGGATGGATGGAGTTATTTACTACTTAGGATACCGATTTCTGGCTTTTCTTTTAGCTTAGCACTTTTTGGATCAGGTTTTAGGATGCAGATTCTTTGTTTCTCTTTTTAGGAAATTTCATATAATAATTTCATGTAATGTGATTTAATTTGATATTTTTTTATATTTTATTATCTTTAAATTTGATATTGGTATTTGATTTTTGTGTGGGAGGGGCGAAAGAGAAGAAGAAGAAGAAGAGGTAGAAGAAATCTAAAGATTAACAATCTCACTTTGAAGAAAAATAAGAAATGATTGATTTCCAGCTTGTATATAAGCACTGAAAAGATCAACTCAACCCATATTGCCCATATCAGAGAATTATCCAGTTACCACCATATTGCGGGTATATAGCCCGGGAAACCATACGTCTTGAATGTCTTAGATGATTTGGGACTTGGATTTACAAAAATTTCGGCAGGAATAAACAGTTAGACCAGCAGCTCATTCCCAGCATTGATATTTGGGCATAATCAAGATTTTTCATACACCTTGCCCATCCGCATTAAACCTGTTGGCTATTCTATTCATCTTGATCTTCATCTTCACCATCCGTACTGACCTGCGTCAAAGTAGGTGCACCCCTAATACTCATTCTCTCCCCCTTCACACTCTTCCTCCTATCCTCATCATCCACATCTAAAAATGTACTCTCATCGACTAACTCCTCAGGTCTATTTCTCTGGGTACCTCTTGGAGCATCACCATCCTCATCCTCACTATCATGATTTCTCTCTCTCTCTGTAGCCCTCTTCACCTGTCTCATCAGCAATTGATCATCATACATGTCTTTCATAGCAATAAAATTTTCGCATCCCATCGCCGGACACCTAACCACTCTCTCCCCTTGACGCATCGTCGCGTTTTTTCTATGGTAATCAACGATTGCTTCCTTCTCAAAACTATGGTTGCACTTGTTATTGGTGCATGGGTCGCGGAAAGTCGCGAAGGTGAGGGGACATTTGAGATCTTTGACGATTTTCTCAATGACAATTTCATCATCGGAGGATTCGTCTTCACCTCGTTGGCCTCCTTGGGCAGAAGGATGTGAGCGGTCGGAAGGGAACCATGTGGATTCTTTAGCAAGCGGTACGTCCTGGTCTGGGTAAAGGGAATCGTGGACTACACGCTTGAAGCTCTTGTAATCATTATGAGAGGCATATCTGTGAAAGAAAGTTTGTTTAGTCAATACGCCAAACTTCAGTACCCTACTTCAAAAATGCTCATGGAGAAGGATAGGATACCTTTTCGTCATAGTTTCCGCCTCGTATTTCGTCCTATACTCCTCCCTGATCTGATCCAACAATTCTACCGCACTGATGACCTCCCCATCCTGCTTCGCTTCTTCCTCATCTTCCTGGCCTCTGGTTCTCCGATTTGAAGTAGGAGGGTTAGCCTCAGCTAATTTATCACAAACATCTCTAATAACCATATCGTTCCTCTCCATCTCATCGCCCTTATCAATCAAGACCCTCATGGCTATCTCCGCCTGCTCTGTCCAAGCCTTAACCTTTTTCGCCATATGTCTCGTGTGAATTTCCAAATCTTTGTGCTCGGCAGGCATCTCCTCATCTTGTTGTCTATCCCTCTCTCTCTTGCGCGCATTTTTTTCTACTTGTCGCTTGCGCTCCCATAATCTATCATTATTAGCAACAGTTGTGTCCGTGATGTTTTTGATAGCAGCGCTGAGATGTTTCTTTAGCTTAGTGGTATTATGAAGCGTGCGGATATTGGCCATGGCACGTTGAGCATTTGTGGAAAGAGGACATGTTGGTGGAGTGTATTCAGGGAAGGAGCGTGGCTCGTTTTGATGAGAAGGACCGGATCTGGGTGGTGCTGGGGATGATTGTGGACCATTGCGCTCAGCGCCTGTCTGAAGACGTCTCAGGACAGACATGACATTGAAAATTTATTGTTGGCTGCTGGTGTTCGTTTGTTGTTGTTGTGAAAAGACGATCTATAAATGACGCGATGCAAGACTTAACCTTAACCTTATCACTGTATGTCGGGGAGACGCGTTGAGTTGCATGTGAAATAAAATGGAATCTGGGGACGTGAGATTTAGTGGGTCTTTAGCCGCGATCCCTTAGCGTGAGCACCTGACACGGCATACAATTTAGAATTATTTCAAATAACCTTACCTCCGTCCGCACAGAGAGCTGATATCGTTTGGGAAATGATAATTTGTATGTAAAATTTCACACCAATCTTACCACCCTTACCATGTAGCGGGAGTTGTTCTTTGATAGCAGCAAGGCTCTATCAAAGTTGCAGGAACCGAATAGATTGCCCTTCCAAAACCATATGAACACAAAGTTGTCTACTTTCTGTGTTCATATATGTTTAGGCTTCATTTCTTGGAAACATAATCTCTCAAAAAATACACAAAGTAGTGGATCTGTTCTTCTCTGCGTTATGGAACGCTGTATTTGAATGCAAAAAGATGACTATTTCATCATTCCGCCATTCTAAGCAGAATCAAACATTCAAACCTCTGTGGAAGGCCGCCGTTCACTCGATGCGCAAGGGTAGAAACCGAGCAATCAGCACTGAAAGTTTCAACATTTTTCGCTCACCAACCTCACCCGCCCCAAACCACGGCTTTTACTACGGCTGTGTGACACATCATTCCACTATCATTCTTTCACTGTCACGTTCCACTTGACTCCTTGATTCTCCCTCTTTCCATGTCAAAAATTTTATCATGTTAATCCTCAAACATTTTCCAAGCTTATCCTTCTCTCTTGAACATCAGTACCTAACGATTCTCAAGAGTTTCTAAAAACGGACTTCGTGGTATTTCAAAATGTCAAACTTCCCACCTATCACCGACCGCTCGTACGGCATGATTGCCATGCGCTACTTACCCAGCCTTACACTCTCCGTACCTCCACCTCATCCGACCCCAGCCAACACAGAACTTCTTCTCATCCAGCAGAAAACTATTTGGGAAAGTGTTCCACCATTTTGGTGTTTCCCAAAAGGTCACGCTGAACCTGACGATGCGTCCACCATTCATACCGCCATTCGAGAGCTCGAGGAAGAAACATCTCTGAAGGTTAAACTTGAGGATATCATGAGATTGAATTCAGCCGGAGATACCGGAGAAATTGAAGGACAAGATGCAAAGGACTGGGATGGGAGTTTTTCTGAGATATACATAAATCCCGTTAGAAAGAATGGAAAGGAGGTTAGGTACTGGCTTGCTTTGGTGGGGAAGGAAGAAGGAGAGAAGCAAATTAAGGTACAAGAGAAAGAGGTTGCAGGATATAAGTGGTGCTCCTGGGAGGAAACAGCGGAACTATTAACCTACGACGAGGCAAAAGAAAAGTTGAAGAGAATCTTAGCCCGATTTGAAAACTATGGAAAGGTTTAAGAAGAGGCTGGGACTAAAGTCTGAAAACCCCACTAAAGACTTAAAGCTGAACTAGACTTTTTCCTGCAATTTATCTTTCGACCCGTGGTATGAAACTGAATTCATTGTCAAAATACTAAATTATATATGTTATTTATGATGGACTGCTGAACATTAAATGGCTTTGACTTTGACTTTGACTTGCACAAATTAATTTATTTGTATCTTGGATATGACTATTGTACCGACTAAATATTCCGGCCTATTCTTCATCTACCTCTATATGTATTCGATGAGAAGTGCACCTCTTAACTCTATCTAATAACTAATCTGTAAGATTACTTCCAATTGTAATTAATTCAAACGTGCTTTGAATCAACCTTTAAATCACACATCTGATAGCACCAAGCTAGGTTGGCCCACAAGTACTGCATGAGATCATTCCTTAGTCGAACTGTAAGTAGGTAAACAATCAAATCAACCTAAGGAGTTACCTCAAATTCCATCTCGAACTCCTTTGGACCAATTCGTGAATCACAATTTAAATCAATTATCAATCTTGGAGTGCATGTAAAGAAAGTCATTAATTGTTTGAAATAATCCTATTTAAGTTTGCCGCCGTCATAGCTCTTTGTCATCATTCATAAATCATCATTAAAAATCAAAGCGTACGTGGTGGACTCCCCGCTACTCCGAAAATTTGACCCCTTTCCGTAACCGAATATCCAAAGCCAGTGCTTGTTCATCATCACCATCACCATCACCATCACCATTTGTGCCCCTATCACGATCTCCATTCTAAGACACCAATTTCCGATTTCCTCGAACTCTGATCAAAGAAAGATAACTCCAGCCATGATAACCTCTTCCCAAAACCTGCAAGTCAAAAAATGGATTATTTTTTCAGAAGGTTTTCTTCACTGCCAATCAGTGTCTCTTGTTTCCACCAGTCTTTCCCTTAGTTGCAGCATATTACATCTCACTCAACTTCACTAAATGCTCCCATTGTCCCTCTTCCTTCCATTTAGCATGTCTCTTCTCTAGGAGCTCCTTACTGATAGGAAAGCCTGTAACCATGCCATTGCTTGCTGCTCTAGCTCGATCTTCTTTTTCGCACTTCAGACATTCGACAGCTAGTTCCTGAATATGCTTCCGAGCCTCGCATAGGGGAGTAGAGTTATCATCTGGTTCTGGCTTTTTCGAGGATGAACGAACGACCTGTTCCAAATCAAAGTATTCAAGAACTGCTTTGTGCCATTTTTGAAAAACATTTGGAAACTGATCCATTTGACAACTGAGCAATAAGTTGGCTTGAGCGTCCATGATGGCTTCGATTTGAAAGTCGGGGGATGACTCAAGAAGTGGAATAAGCTTCATTTTAGCTTCACCCAAAGAAACTTCGAAGAAGGCTTCAAACATGGCTTCCCATTCTAAAGGAGAGTCCTTCTCTGCCATGAATTTCCGACACGCATCCATGCAACCCTTCAATGTTACATGATGCACCTCAATATTCCGTGCTTCCCGAAGGCGCCTAGTGACTTCCGAAAACATGCCATCCGGTATGTTCTTGTCCAAACTCACATGTGCCATGTCTCTTAGAACATTGAGGAATTCACTTTGACAAGAGATTATGTGGAGATTTGAAATTTTCATCTTCAAACTTCCCAGTTCCTTCTCCACAACATCTAGTCTCGCATTCATCTGCTTAAATTTGTCATGCTCAAGTTTGAAATGAGGCCCATTGTTTGTTATCATGACCTGATCATCTATAACAAACTTGTGAAGGTTTTTTCCAACATTTCGAACAACGCGTTCGTTGGGTTTAGGAAATTTCTTAGCAAGGTTGGAATTGTGTCTAAGTTTTTGAGAAGCATTGTACATTTTCTTTTCAAGTTGCAAGTCTTGAAAGGTTCGGATAGGAACGGTCTTTTGTCTAGATGCAGCCTAGATTGTAAAAAGAATCATTAGTTTGGAATTCAGTATAATTAGGTAATAAAAGCAAAGGGAGAAATCATGATTGAAGGTATAAGAACGATATTGCAGATGCAAACATACCTGAGACCATTGTCTAGAGGAGCTGGAGATCATAGCAAGTGCTATGATATGAGTCTGTGGAGAAGTTCTAAAAAGAAGGTTGGGGAGACAGATTTGAATCTGCCTTTGGTGATAAGAAGGTAGCATGGCCTCAATACAAGATGACCGATCATGATCGATCAATTTAGTGGGGATCAATGTGATGAAGGATTAATGTTATGAAGGATCAATGTGAGAGACTAGGTATATGAGTAAAACATGGAGTTGAGTATATTGTTTGAGCTGTCAATTGCAAACAGAGGAAGCTACTTTATAGAAAACAAACATAGAGGTATACGACACTAGGAAGTATGTACCAGCGCTAGGGAATGGACAGTAGCATTAGAAAGCATACAGCAATGCTAAAAGCCGTATGATTAAGTTAACATGGGTTCTAATCTCCCTGATGAAAGCACCCGGGCATAACAGGCTCCGAAATCCGGTAGATCATTCTTCCGACAGATCACTCTTCCGGGTTCAGAAGCTCTTCTCAGCCTTATACTAGTTTGTGTCTCAGCTTTCTCTGTATTACTGTGGAAAGCTCTAGGATCATTTGATTATTTCCTGGTTTGAACCGGTTCTCTGTAGACCATACAACACTTAAGGGTTGTCCTTAATCATTCATGTCCTTAGCTCATTACACCTTTCACTGCACTTTTGCAATTCTGCACCTCTCGCTGCACTTCTCACTGCAATTCTCACCGCACTTCCCATAGTAAAGACCGGCGAAAAATGAGAAAACATAGATAATACTAAGGAATCAAAGATATCAAAGCAAACGATTTATTTGGTGTATATCAAACTAAGATTCTCTAAGAAACAAATGCTCGTTCTTAAATTCTAATCAATCCTCACGGTTCAGCTGTCATTTATAACAAAAATATCATTCCCATAAATCCATAACTTTACAAATAATCAATGTGATTGATTAAAATCGTAAAAGTACTCTCGATTTATGTCTTCTTCAAATCATCTAAATGTGCCCCCTAGTCACATTTTAGATATTCCGAGGAAATTAAATTAACAAAATTGACTCAAATTTGTTGAATTTCTTGCTATCCAGAATGCAAAATTACAGCTCGTCGTCGAGAAAAACTTGACTGCAATACATCAAATAAGGGGGTATTGTGAAGGTCTGATGATGGGAAAGAATTCAAACGGGGAACGCGTTGCTAATTATATCGAATTCTAAAAACAATAGAAGCGCTAGCTAATTTGCTGCACTCAAAGGACAGCAAACTGTGATACCAAAATGACATAATATTACTACGAGTATTATGATTCGAAATAAAGAAATGACATTTCCTTTTACTCGAGTATATTCTTTATTAACCAAATAATAAATAAGATTATTTCACCACGAACTACGGGAAAAACTAAATTCTTGATGATCAAAACTCTTCAATAAAGCCTGAGAAATACTTCTTATAGAAGAAGAAGAATAAATTGGCCTGACAGAGTAGTAGTGTCTGTCGCCTGCCAATTCTACATTTGAAGTCAAATACCTCCCTTCCCCGTGGTTCTGCTGCCTCAAGGTGGGTTGGCTAGTCACGGGTTTCGGGCAACTCGACATACATCATTAATTATGTTTCACTCGGTGAGTACTCGTACAGGAGAGATAAACTCGAGCAACTCTAAACGGTGTCAGATCACATCAGATAGGGCTGAAGCTTTCCGGTATAAAATATGATAGACATTTTACTACTCGAAACGAGATTTTCATCAAGATCACAAAAAGGCGGTGGCAGTGGCACAGAAAGAATGCAATGGAAGACAAAAGATGCAGATGGAAAACAAACAGATATTTATCTCCGAAACCTCTTTCTTATCAATTAATCCGCGAGTATGCGGAATGGAAAAAAAAAGAGGTGGCCAAGTCCTAATTGGGAAAAGAAAGAAAGAAAGAAACAATAAATATTTTGTCCTTTGGGTGTTTTAGAATCCAATCCAATGCCAAGGGTAGTAGTCCTTGCCCGACAGTTTGGATAGAAGCTAGATCTATACATACGTAGTATGTATCTATATCCTTGAAATTATGCATGCTAACGCGTCTTTACAAATTACCAATTTTTGACCAAGATTGGAAGAATTATTGGAACGGTAGGTTATACTATAACGGTATAACTTCATAGTAGGTAGCCAATCCAATAAGCAGCATTTACAGATGCACATGCACATGCACACAAATACTGGTGTACTCGCGAGTAGAAACGGTTCGTGTCAAAAGAAGAGAAGAATCTGGGAGACTGGGATGATCCTTCTTCATTGAGTAAAGTAGCAAGCAACTCGTTATCCGAATGTTTTTTTTTATCTCTTAGTGTGGCCCCAATTGTCGAAATCGGGCAAACCGGTGCGGATTGATTTTCGATAGGCTTCCTTATCGTCGATGGGCGTGCTTCATCACTATTTTTTGATTGGATGAATGAGCTGATTGAAATTCTCCACAGTAACCTTACGGAAGTAGAAAGCTTGATATCGCCGCGAACAAGGATAAGAAAGTTAGAAGAGAGACCGGTAGGATAAGTTTCCCATCGGGTTGAGCGAGTGGCTTTAGTAAGTGCTCTGGCTTTTGTGCCGAGTAAATAGACGTAACGTTATATTCAAAATCGAGTCATGTTGGTGGCCTTGGCAAGAATTATACTCGTGATGATTTTGAAGGTTTAATGTTTTCGATACCCCGTATGTTTCTTCTCGAGAGGATAGATGATAGATGAGAGACAAGGATATGAGATATGAGATATGGGATGAGATATGAGGGATGTATAAAATGGAAATTGTGGATTAAAGATTGGCGGCTGCTGTTATCTGATAAATATATTGCAAAGTTGATTGTTATCGCCAGGACCTCGGTTATACTTTTTCGTCTAAAAAAGCTGGAGCGTGGTCCATAATTTTACTGTCTACCAGGTACTTACTCCGCAAGTCACATCCACATTTTATCCCACCTGAGAAATGGATGTTGATGATTGGATGATAGTTTTTGGCATCCACACACGGGCGGCTTATTTACTCTCACAGTCTCACTCTTCACAAGTCACAACGTCACAATGAACTCATGAATTCATGGATAGATGAAAGTGTGTCGGCTGCGTATCACATGCAGCTCTATGCCCTGTCTTGCCTTATTACCATCGCAGCAGACGAGAAAAAGAGGGAGACTGAGACAGACAGAGAGAGAGAGAGAGAGAGAGAGATCTAAGAGAAATTCGAGCACCTGCCAAATTGATTTGTATTTGATTGATAAGTGGCAGAATCTAGAATCCAATTCAAGACTAGCTTATTTATTGATCTCTCCAAATCAAGAAAATGGAAGAGATGATCAGGTTCAACGGTTCAAAGCACCAACAATTGGATATCCAATGTCATGTCACAAATCCATGTCCCTGTCTTCCTTCCTACGCTTCCTTCCTACCCTACTCCGTATGCATTCTAAATCGATTCACTTGCTGCTAAGAGATACTGCAGGAGGGTTGGATTACCAATTTAGTACTACCCACCAAGTCCATATGGGCATATGCAAGTATAACCACTGGGGAGAAAGTGTATCAATATTATTACAATAATGAGACGAGTAGGCGTATTTGGGTTGAGGCTACTGCCCCTAGCACAGAAAGCTTGACTTTTATCTACACTACCCACTTCTAGACCCCAGACTTTTAGGTAAAGGCTAACTTCAATTCGACTTAGCTGACCCTTACCATACGTCGTTACATTTCATTTTCATTTAAGACTGACTACTTGCCCGCCTTTTTTTTTCTTTTCTGGACACATTTCTCACAATCTTCCTCAAAGATTCAAATCCCACATCTGACCTTTAGGTTTTTGTGCGATTGTCACTCAAGGAAAATGTTCAATCGGAACAAGAAATCCGCGGCTGAGGCCAACGATCTTACTGTCGATTCGAATTCGAGTCCAGGAAACAGTGACCCTCTCGCCGACATTCCAAAGACAAAATGGGAACGTCTTTGGCCAGCGATGGCTTGTGGCTCAGGATTATTCTCTGATGGTTACATCAATAACGTATGCCACTAATCTTCTATCCTCCAAATCTTTCAAGTATAAAAGCATACTAACATTCTCCATGCAGGTAATCGGATCCGTCTCTACCATGCTCGGAAAAATTTACGGAAAAACATACACAGAATCTGCCGCCGTTAAAAACATCTCTGCGATCACATTTGCTGGTACTGTTGCTGGTATGATCATATTTGGTTACACCAGTGACAAATGGGGCAGAGCAAATACCCTTACGCTGTCTACGGTGATTCTTATCGTCTTTGCTGCTCTTGGCGCTGGTTCCTATGGATATCAAGGAAGTACAGGGGGTTTATTCGCTGCACTTGCCGCCTATCGTTTCCTTGTCGGAGTAGGAATTGGAGGAGAATATCCCGCTGGGTCGGTCGGTTGTTCTGAGGCTTCTGGAGAATTAAAAGCTGGTACTCGAAACAGATGGTTCATTATCTTCACGAACGTCATGATCGATTGGGGTTTTGTTATCGGAGCTTTTGTCCCATACCTGTTGGTTGTCATTTGCTCGGAAGATCACTTGCGAGCTGCCTGGAGAATTTCACTTGGTCTCGGTGTAGTTCCTCCATTGCTCCTATTCTATCTTCGACTCAAATTGAAGGAGCCAGAGGAATTTCAGAGGTATGTGCTAAGGTCTTGTTTGTTATTAAAACTTGCTAATTATCAATAGGGAGAGCATGAAAAATGTTAAGATTCCCTACGGCCTTGTGATCAGATACTATTGGTTTAGACTGTTGATAGTTTCATTGATCTGGTTTATCTACGACGTATGTAAAGATGCATTTTGTCGAACTATTTATACTAAGACATAGCAATAGTTCTCAACCTATTCATTTGGTATCTACTCCTCTAAAATTCTCAGTAACATCTACGGAGACTCGGCGCCACTTTCTCAATCATTCGGCTGGAATACTGTTATCAATCTCTTCTATATTCCTGGAGCTATTCTCGGATCCTTCTTTTCCGATTGGATTGGACCACGATATGCTCTCGCCATAGGAGTCACATTACAGGGTGTTGTTGGCTTCATCATGTCCGGATTGTACCCAGTTTTGTCCAAAGTAAAGAACGTTCCAGCTTTCGTAGTTGTGTACGGAATCTTCCTTTCCCTTGGCGAACTTGGTCCAGGCGACAACATCGGACTTCTCGCATCTAAAACCTCCGCAACTGGTGTGAGAGGTCAATACTATGCCATTGCAGCTGCCGTTGGTAAAATTGGTGCTTTTGTTGGCACTTATATTTTCCCATACATTGAGGCAGCAGGTGGTGATGCGAATTCTTCAGCGCAATATCCATTTTATGTTTCGAGTTCTGGGTGTATTCTAAGTGCCATCTTGGCGATTTGCTTTTTACCGCATGTTGGACAAGATACCATTACTACGGAGGATCTGAGCTTTAGAGAGTATTTGGAGAGTAAGGGATGGGATACTAATCAAATGGGATTGAGAAAGGTAGATAATCCTGAGGAGGCTACTCCTAGACGTGAAGTTGGAGAGAAGCAGGAAGAGGTGGTTTCTTCTTCATGAGTCAAGAAAAGAAAGATGAACGTAATGAATGGGATTGGGAGTCGAGTTTAATTCAGAGGGCAATTAGACATGAAAAGAAAAGTTAATGTATTGGAATGAAATTATAGAGATATAGATATCTATCTACTTAATGATATTTTATTTAAATATTCTCTCAATTGCAATCTGTTAGATGTCTGTGATTTATTTTGATTGTGATTATCTGATAAGTCTTGTACCCCCTCTTTTGTTACGAGGTTTGCCGTCTAGATCACGTGGAAGTGCTCTAGGCTCTCGAGGTAGGTTTATAACTAGGCGTCAAGCAGGGACTTAAAGTAATGACAATAGTGTGATGCAATTCGTAACTAATAGTATGGTATACTAAATGATTGATCTTGAGCACGAAGCTCTATACAAAGGAAATCCATCTTGATTATATAGACCTTCATGCCTATGGCTAGTCAGGACCGCTGCGCGGTCCTGGACAGCCAGGTTCCTTAGCGGTCCATAACGTGACTTCGTCACGTTACCTTGTTTTTAGTCATGTGACGCGGCGTAGATGGTAGCCGTCGTAACATCCGGCCTCTAGATGCATTTATAAATACCTAGTTTACTAACCACCAAACGCCAATGATTCTTCAACCGATCATTGATCCACTTATCTCATACCATTCCTATCTTACCCAAACCTATGACCAATAACCAAATATTAAAATACCAAGATATCTCTTCGTTCATCTCAAACTCGACAAAGGACTAACCGGGCTCACCGGACTCACAACCCCCTCATTACCAGAACTATTTCCTGCATTCCTCCCAAGAAATCCTCTAATTCTTTCCTCCGCCTGTTTCACAGCCGCACTCTCATCCATTCTCTCCATTGGACTCCTAAAGCTTTTGATTTGTAACATTGGAGCTGAGGTTGAAGTTGATAGTGAAGAGAATGATGTTTGTTGTGAGTGGAACGATGTCTGTGTTTGGCACAGAGGCTCTTGATATACCAGTACAGGATTTGAGAATTTATATCTCTTTGGTGCTACTTTGGGCAGAGAGTCATTCCTCGTGGGATAATCAGCAGATGCCTGGGGTATCGTCGTATGATTTGAGCCCGAATGTAATAATGAATTGCTCCTCGAAATCGTAACTACTTTTGCCATACCTCTGAGAGCCGTAGGACTTGGTGGCTGCGAAGGTATCTGTGCTGCTCGTTCTCCGGAAAAAGGAGTTCTGGGGTCGAAATGACAAGGGACCCGTTCACGTTCACGGTCAAAAGATGAAGATAGAACCGATGAAGAAGGAATACCCGAACTCTCTGTTGTGATAGTCTTAATAGTCGAGGCTCGTGGGAGAGAATTATTTCTGCGCGTAGGAGTAACAGGAGCCTTGATGTCTGAATGGTGGTTATTGTTGCGTGTAGAATCTGGGCCCACGGCCAAGAAGCCGACTTCGCGGCCCGGGAGACTTTTCTGTGAATTTTGAACTTTTGTCGATGAAACACTAGTTGCTGCATTAGAAGGGATTTCGATAGTCTGATAAGTTATCTCGCTCGTCTTTGTAACCGTCGCTCCGCTTGGGCTGGTGTTTCGCTGTGAAGCAGGTTTCAATGTACCAGGGCCCTCATAGCCGGGCAATTCGGCAACACTACCCCGTGAGCGTTTGGCTTTGAGAAGGTGCCAAAAACGTTTCGATTTATCTTTGAAAGTATAAGCTTTGGTATCCATCCATGTATTTGGGTGAGTCGGTGGTGGTGGAAAGAATGGAAGGATAGACCCGTCTGGATCTATCTTTTCCGTGGGTGGATGTCGGCGTCGATGTCGAATAATAAAGAAGATAGAGAGAATTATGACTGTAGCAACACCTATTACGACCGGAACAACGATGACAATTTCCTTGTGAGTATTTGTCATGGACGTCGGAGTTTGTATTGGCGTCTCGGCAAAGGGCTGAGGAGAGGCAGTAGGGTCTGGTGTGGAGATCATGGTTGTTACAAGACGCGATGGCAACGTAGATGGGGAAATTGTGGGTGTCAAAGGCAGATTTTTAACGAGCACACCATCAGTTGGATTATGAATCACCCCAGAAGTTGTGATTTGAGCGGACGACAAAGAATATACGTTAGCCATAGCTAAGGATACTTGATCCTGCGATTCGTCTCGAATTAGAGAATCTGGTCCATCTGCGCTGTCATGCTCGGCATTTGCAGCGCTGATAGCAGGGCTAAAATCTTCGCCGGTCATGTTTGTGAGGGAGAAGCGCGGTGAGAAGTTGGTAAGAACGGGAATGGCGGTTGATGGATAGATGGAGATATTAACAGGATTTGATTGAATGCCGAAGAAACTGAAATTCGTCAAAACAATTATTTTCAAGTTTTACAATAGTGATTGCTTACTATGAATTGTTTGCATTAGGCCCGATATTTGGATCGAGGTGTATAGTTGTGTTATATGATCCGACGGGGATGGCCCACTCATTTAAAATTTCCTACACAAACATCAGTAATTCACAGTATATGTTGGAAGAGATAATCGGAACACACCATGAAGCTATCGCTCCCAGTAAATAAAACTAACAAATAGCTTGCCATTTCTTGGACCAAAAGCGCATCACCATCCTCCTTCCACCACACAGAAACATCTCCCCAACCCAAGGTAGATCCGGGACAAGGCCAATTGAAGACAACATCAGCCTTTATATGCCCCAGTAAAACACTAAACACGAGGAAAACCGTCAGATGTTGCATATTCAAATAAGGTCTGCTTCAAAACTACAAATATGCATTTTTCGTGGGAATCCTGTATAAGGCAAAGAACCGAAAGTTAAATCAAAGCAAAACCCCACTTTTATGTGTAGTCGTAGTATCGTTCTTAGTAAAGCCATTAGTATCCAGTCAGAATTTCTGATCTAGACTTAGACATAGTTTGATTTAACATTCCTCAAATAGATTTGAACGTTGAACTATTCCATCGGAATCGCGTATCATGCAAGAGTAGGTATATTTTGTGCAAATGAGTTAACGATACCACACCACTACAGATAATACTACCACACCAAATAAGAAGTAAGAATATTGTACCGACCAAGAAGGCAGTATGTGGACATTTCCGACCACTGTTCCATGGGAACTGTTGGCCCTTGCATATACTGACAGCTGTGCCGCTTAACCTCGTCAATTTAAGAATCTTGATTCGTTGAACCGAGGCGTCTGCGCCTCTTTCCGCCGCTAAGGTAGTAAGATTGAGCTGTATGTTAATCAGAATAAGGTAAGAATGGTGATTTGATAAGTTGGTACGAGTTGAATCTCGCAATTAATTGTAGACGAAGTGTTGCGATTATGAGGATCCAAAGTGCCTTTGGGCTTTTCTTCACTTGAAGATCTTTAGCAAACGGAAGACTCCCCCGGATTCAATGTCGCAACTTTACGATCATCATGTTAGCTGAATCTAAAGTAGATTTTATTTAAAATCCATTGAAAGATATCTCGAGATTGGTATTGGAATAGACATAACTCAATGAGAGAGAAGGATGAAAAAGGTTGCAATAAAGCTGCGGTGTAACATTTAAGAAAGAATCCTTCATTGTTCGTGTGAGGGTAAACTAAGCGGGGAAAAGTATTTCCACATCCTGGGATACAAAGACGGGACGGAAAAGATTCGGAAAACGTACGCGCATATTGTTGAAGAATGGTTTCCATGCGGTATCATGCACAACGGCTTTTGGCTGACTTGAGAAACCTGGCTGAAGGTGTACGAAGTGGTTATTTTTTTGGCTTACGATAGGTTAGAGGAGATGGTAGAAGTTCTAAGAAGGAAAGGTACTAAGCTCCCTTGTGTCTCGTGCGGGGGCGTCCCGAGTAGGAAGGTTACACTTGCCTAACCAGGTATAGTAGCACACACAATTTGGCCATTCTATTCCTTTCTGACATGCATGCAATCTGTTCGAGGAATCCTTCTCTACCAACCCCTAGATAGAATGGTGAGGGATGGAAAGATTCATTATCTCACATCATCCCGTATGTGGGAGAATTCGCATCGAATACTCCCTAAAATTGAAGATATGAGAGATCTCTATCGTAAATGAGGCAATCTTATTGTCTCTTACCGTTAAGATACTTGGAAGTGGCGAGTTAAGTACAGTAGATCTATTTCATCGTTCCCGTGTTCAGTGTGACATATATTGGTAAAATTATCCGAGACAAAAACTAATTCGCTTGCATTTGAGGAAATATTTGCATGTATTCAAACTCAATATCCTACCAGAAAATCTATCGCTGTGATAGGATTAATGCTAGATTCTAAAAAGAAGAGAATGATCATAACCCCTTGTAGCTTACAAGAAAACACGCTCTGAATTTTAAAACTTTGATTTTGATGTAATTACTCGTTAATTCATCATATTTGTTACAGTCACACGAATGTACCCGAATGTTCTTGAGATCGATTTTCAAAATTTGACCGAGATCTTGACTTCCAATTGACTTCTAAGGCTTTAGGCACTGCACGAAACTTTTCAATATTTTATTGTTAACAATCAAAAAGTATTTCAGGCATTATTTAAACTTTAAAAACAGTATTTTTATATAGGTTTCGTCCACTGCGTACACCACTCAACCTCTTTCCGTCTTCCAAAACCTCGCTCCCATGCCGATCAATCCACAAGCAGCACTCACCCCCGTAAAAACGATCACCGTCCCATACTCTGTCGCATAACCACCTCCCACACCATTCAAACCTCCATATCGAATGAGGCATTCAGTAACTGGTCCGCATAACACACTTCCAACGCCTCTACCTGCGCTAAATAACCCCATTAATACGCCAAATCCCGCATTATCATCTGCGCGTTGAACTTCTCTTATCATACCTGCCCAGATGGCACTCCATCCTCCGGCAAAGATTCCATAAATAATAGTAAATATAACTAGAGATGGGAGGGAAGTGGATATACCCCATAACAGGAATACAGATAAGGCCGAGAACGTAGATGAGAGAAGTACGACCGTGGTTATATGTCTGATGTCCGAGAGATGGCCTAGGGAAATGGCGCCGATTACGGAAAATGAATTCAGGAGCGCAATTAGTGCAGTGCCGAGAATAGGAGAGAAGGAAAGCGAAGCACTAAATGATGAAAGATAGATGGCAGGTGCGAAGAAACCAAGCGAGGTCAATATATTGGCGATCTGCAGGAACCAGAAAATGGGTGATCTGAGGAAAGTATAGCTTGGTACTTTTGAGCGAGGTAGGCTGGAATACGCCACCGGAATTCTTGGCTTAATGTAAAAGATCAAAGGGCAACATAAAATGAACATAATGACGGCCCAAATTCGAAGAGTACTGCGGAATCCATATCTATCAACAAGATAGGACAGAAGAAACGGGAAGATGAGACCAGACGTCCCAACACTGTCTAAGTTAGCTAGATTTTTGGCCTGAAGTGACATTCAATGCTCACCCTGACCACATAACACCAAGCGCAAGACCCTTTCGCTTGACTAGCACCAGATTCAAAAGTCAGTAGTTTTCAAATAGAGGCGATTCTCGAGAGTACTGAAAAAAAGGGGATAGATGATAAGATATCCGAATGTGATTAGAAATTACAATAGCAATAAATATTCAAAGAAATTAAACCTCCAAACAAGGTGGACTTGGAGCAGGGCTGGAAGTGGAAAAAGAATTGGATATTGGAAAAGGTTTGCGCACTGATTTAAAGTTGAAAATTGAAGAACATATTACATACCAAACCATTGATCGAGATAAAACATGGTTGGAGAGTATGAAAGACTACCTCCAATAGCATACAAAACTCCCTGTGTGACAATGAGGTGCCAGATCTGCGTCGCGAAACTAGCTGCAACGAGTGCTATTAGTACGATCATAAGACCCACTATCGATGACGCCCGACGAATTGGTGGAAAGGTCTCAAGGACGTAGAGGGAAATCGGTGCAAAAAGATACACTAATAACACCTTGTGAGTATTTATCAACAAGAAGAAAGTGTAACAATAAACATACTGATTCCAGTAGCACAGGTTCCGGTAATAGCTATAGCGTTTGCATGCTTATCAAATGGCGGATGAGTGGAGTAGTAGGTCTGGAAAACTCCGAAAGCAAAAGGAAAACCTGTTTAACTGTTAGTCCAAGAGATATTTCAATGTTTGGTTTTGGTTAAATCAATGACGCTTTTCCTTTCGTAGAGATTTGAATGTCCAATTCCGTTTGAATAGTAAAGTGATTGTGCCGCCGTACATGAAACAGATCACCTACCCCAGATCAATGCCTCGAAAACAAAGCATGCCGCCAGAAACAACCAAGCATCTTTACCTCCATCTGCTCTCGGAATACTGCTTTCTGTATTTTCTAGGCCAGTGGTTCCTTCTTCTATATTTCGAGTGCTCTCATTTGAAAGTGGAACGTCAAATACCGTAAGTGACGTTTGAAATCTGAAATCGTCCGCGCCACTGCGGTTGAACTTCTCCGAAGGTAGATCCGTGGATGAATACGCCATAAGCAAAGGAGAATGACAACGAGGAAGGGAACAAGATTTTATTTCGAGGTTGTGGTGTGAAATATAGAAGTTGAGAAGCGGGATAAATTTTCAACGCTACGGCAGACAGTGCAAGAATGAGTGAATATATTAAGATGGCCGATGCCTTGTCGTCAGAGAACTTGACTACTGGTCCACTGTGTACGACATGCATCGCACCTTCTCTTCTCGGTAACACCTTTTCGCTAAATACTTTGTCCACCAACTTGATGGTTACGCAGATTCAATTCATAAAGTTGGCAACCATGCATCTGCATGGGCGACAACGTAGCCTTGCGTGTTTGACGGGTGCCATTAGTTGCAAGTGAATGTGAATGAACTTTCGGCTAGAGGTGGAACCCATCAGCTTATCTTCTTTCGAAGTACGACCTGTTGCAATGCATCGATTTCTCGGGTAGCAGACTAATCCTTAAAGTCGGGCTGGTAATCATCAATATGTTCAGCAAGTACGGCTCCAGGCGAATGAATTCGTATGTGACTAGGGTACATGAAATTCCTGTGCCTTTTGACCTTAACCTTACCGAAAACTTGTGCAATTTACCCCCAACTGCAGGAGGTGCCTCCGTGGCCAGGCCAGCTGACCCCTCGGTCCGTGTATAAATTCACCCATACCGAGAATAAACTACTGAATATGAGGGTTTCGGCCCAGTAGACTTCGAAAGCGAATACCGGTAGAGTGGTTCATCCAACATTGTGATAAACCTAACGAATAGATCTTCGCAAGCAGGGCAATCTTTGATGGACGGATTCGTCATGTAATATCGGAGAGCCCTACCCCGGAACATTTGTTGGCGACCTGTTAGCTTCACATATCGCATGGTTCAATGGCACACCAGTGGGAGCCGAGTTGAGAAATGAAAGCCCGACTCATGTGCAGCAGATACGCTCTGGACGCAAGATAATGGGGTGATACAACCCTAGCTGCAGTAGCCTTCCCAGTATTGGTCTTCCACATGGGATACTATCCCATCTTTTAACACCAATCTGTCCAAAGCGAGAAGCGTGATATTTTCTGTCAGTGTTAAACTGAAGTGGACGTTGTTTCTTCAACGGCACCACCATGCAGCGGGGAAGCAGATCTAACCGCCATTCCCCGAGTGTCGATACGAGCTTTCCCCGGCCAAACCGCGATTCCCAAAAAAGACGAATCTTATCATGTCAGACTATTATGACAGGCTTATTCAATAGTGGTATGGTTCGATGTAACGGTAACTTACCTGTTGGTTGTTGGTTAGCACTTGACGATGTTGTTAAGAATCCTATTTGTTCCCGGATTAGGTGTCATGCACGGCTGATATTACTTAGTGGGTCTGATTTTAAGTCCCTAGCTGGCTATAACATGATACTCTCCGAATCGCCCAGGTCGGCATTTCTCGAGAGAGTATCGGGCTACAATGTTGAAGAAATTCCGAAACATCATACCAGCGACGCCAGCAAATTCACACCTTACTGTTTGTGCATTATACCTCGCTGTTGCCGTAAGACCTCGAATCCTTCAACAAGACTAATGGTAGCTCCGACTGCGATGATATCTACTCGGTATGTGGGTGTAAGGCGGCATCTTCCAACCAACATTGATCCGACAATAGGAGGCAATAAAAAACCAACTTTGGCTTCGACTTTGGGGTAGTGGAGGGTTGAGATTTGACGAGGTGCTCATGTTCACCTTACCTTCACAGATGTTGCTAGCGATAGTAGAAATTTACTATAATTTGTGCTTACCTTGAACTATTTTCCTGCTGTGGTAGAATCTGAGAGCCACTAGGTGTACTAATAAGCCTAACTTAGATCAGCTCCTTCAAGACAGACGTTGAGTTTACATGACATTATGTGTTTGAAAAGTTAGGATCTCAAAAATCACGATTGTCGGCACGAGTCAAGCAGCCTCGGTCGCATTATCCAGCAGACGGCTGTGTTGCTAATGGCATGTAGCCAATAGGGCTACTTAAAGGCGCCAAGAAAGATTTCAGGAGCTTAGACATGGCATAATCTGGCCCGGGTCGAGATAATGCCTCGGCGACTCAACTGCCGTCGGATTGATCAGTAAAGGTATTCAACAAGCAAACCGGTCTGGCATCTGTCTGTCTCCCGAAACACGTTCAGCACGAAACGGGCTGAATAGCTTCTTTGCTGCGGGA
Organism: Sclerotinia minor; assembly: GCA_025389075.1. NCBI lineage: Eukaryota > Fungi > Ascomycota > Leotiomycetes > Helotiales > Sclerotiniaceae > Sclerotinia > Sclerotinia minor. The sequence goes on from QRFH01000006.1 coordinate 2,050,852, forward strand.
ACATAGCGGACGAATATACCGCCACTCGGTCGATAGCTGTGGCCTCTAACCACCTAATAACGGAGAGCACTGGGATTCATGGGATTAATTTCACGGGCAATCTTGCAAAAAAGAAGACACCTCAATTAGAACGATATATTACTATAATCAGAAGCTCCTAGAATAAGTTAGTAAAAGGCATATGTACAATCAGATTTCTTCGCTCAAAATTCAGTCTCCATTAAGAAATATTTTCAAGGAAAAGTTCATAATTAAAAAACCAGACCAAAACGCCTTTTCATTGGAAAATCCAAAAATAACTGGTAGAGGAACAATCTAAATACGGTTTTCGCTTATATAAACTCCGGTGAACTCTGGTCCGTCATCATGGTCTCTCAATTGCATGAGATTATCCCGAACTACTTGGACCTGCAAGGCTACGTACGTACGGTGTCACTGGGTCCAATCTCATGCATAAAATTTCATCAACCATCACCAATCTAACAGCCCGGAATAGCAGCTGCAAGATCTCCAATCCTAGCAATTTATTAAATGCTCTCTTGACTGTGATACCTAAATTGGTATATTATTTAAGCAGTCTTCTTCCATTGACTGTAGACACCGATCAAACTGCTCACAGTTCCTGCCAATCCGACAATACCATCATCGAAACTAGCCAAGCCTATCGCCGAACTGGGAACCGTGATATCGCATAGGTCCGACAAGAGTTGCATATTTATTGCAGCGCGTTCCCTATAAGGAGCAATTAGTAACAAGTAAAGTGTCTTTATATCTGAGGCTTGACTCACTTCTCTATTCTCTTGCTAGTCACGACACCTTCTCCATCCTTCTTATCGATCCTCGCAGATTGCTGGCGAAGATTGTACAAAGAGTACATCCCAGATGCAGTACTAAACAGTAGTCCCATCAACCAAAATCTATAGGCCTCCTTCTGTATCCTCTTAGCTGATGGACTTTTTCTAATGCCGGCAGCATCCAACACCGTAAGGGCGTCAAAGGTTAAATAACCGGCATATCCCAGTTGTCTTCCCACAGCACAGTATCTGATCACCGGATCAAGACTCTTAGAATCCGCAGCGATAGCAGCTGCTTTCAAATGCTCGACATTCTTGCCAAACCGCATTAATTTACGTGCAAGTCCAAATTGCTTTTTGATGGCTTCGAAAGGAGCGATTTCGCTGGAGGTCCCATTGGTACGAAGGAGATACCAAGCGTAGAATCGGGAAAAGTATTGAAGGGTTCGGAGAAGCTTATCGCGACCGACAGTTGATGCGACGAATTTGAGGTAATGGGCGACGCTTGGGTGGTAGACTAGAGTATCGGCAACCATCTTGATAATTCACGTTACGGATTATTGAACAGAAAGAGTGTATTGAGAAATAGACAGGAGATGGGGTAGATTATGAAGTTGGAAAAGAAAACGGCTTCTGCAAGCATGAGATGATGATGAAGTACGCGGCTCGTGAAAGGGATATGGCTATTGCTATCCTAATGCCTCGGTAGTCGTGTATGGGGAATCCTTGACCCCATTAGGTATATGTGTGCCCTATAATTAAGGCAAACATGCAGGCACCATGGATGCACCATGAAGGCAAGTCACGCTTTGTATATCCACTTGGGGGGCGTGAATTTGGGTTCACTAATCTTGGGTTCTTTTTTCTCCCAAATATTCTTTTTCAATAACTGACTTGAATTGAACACCAGTGTAACCTTTTATTTGGTTTTTACGTACTCTAACGCTTACCCTCTTCTTTCCCCGCCTCGATCTTGCATTTGCCTGAAGTGGTAATCAAGCACGGGAAACTCCCAATATGCCCGAAATTGCCGAAGGTGACCACAAATCTTGTCCTCTTGCTCACAAGATACGATCTTATACTAACGTAAACTCGCAGTTGCGCGAGCTGTGCACTACATACGAAGAAACCTCGTTGGTAAAACGTTGGCCATGGTGAAAGCTCAAGATGATGCCATTGTCTTTGGCAAGGGCGGCATAAGTGCTGCCGAATTCCAAAAAGCATTGACTGGGAAGAGGGTAGTAGGTGCTGGACAGCAAGGCAAATACTTCTGGTTGGACCCATCCTAGATTCCGCAAAATGCAGCGCTAAGCTGTTGTGATAGGATGATTATGTCCTCGCCGCCACATCCGGTATTTCACTTTGGCATGGCGGGTATGAACATAATCAAATCTATAATTCGATCCGGTGCTGAAAGATATAGGATGGTTTCACATTCGAGGGCAGGGAACTTATAACTTCAGATCGAAAGGTGAGGGTGAAAAGGAGGTGTGGCCACCAAAGTTCACAAAATTTTCACTACAGACCGCAGAGGAACCGAAGGTCGATGCCGCATTCACAGATTCGCGGAGGCTTGCGAGAATCAGATTAGTAGATTGCCTTGCTGAAGCCATTCGAGACATGACTCCACTCAAAGAGAATGGCCCAGATCCTGTAATCGACAAAGATATCCTTACAGCTGAGTGGCTCGAGCAGAAGTTGAACAAGAAAAAGGTGCCTATAAAGGCATTATTACTTGACCAAGGGAACATTAGCGGGATCGGGAACTGGGTCGGGTCAGTTATTTTTATATCCACTTCAATCTCTATTGTTCAAGGCCTAGTAACACAATCCACCTTGTTGTTTTACTTCGATCCATATGTCCAAATCCTAATATGGCAATTATGCTAATGTCATTTGCAGCGACGAAATATTATACCATGCAAGACTTCACCCTGAGCAATATAGCAATACGTTTAGTTCTGAAGAGATCAAGCGATTGCATGCTTCGATGATGTACATTTGTCAAACAGCAGTAGACTTGTTAGCAGACTCGTCCAAATTTCCAGATGATTGGATGTTTAAGCATCGATGGGGAAAGGGGAAGAAAGATGGCCCGACAGCATTGCCAAATGGGGAAAAGATTACATTTCTTACCGTTGGGGGACGAACGACTTGTGTGGTGCCAAGTGTACAGAAGAAAACGGGGCCTGTCGCCGGGGATATAAAGAAAAGAAATGGATCTAGTGATAGTGCGGCCCCCGAGGATATTCCAGTGAAGAAAGAAACCTCGAGGAAGAGGAAAGCCGCTGTGGTATCCACGAATTTCGAAGAGTTTAATGGAGATACGGCAGGACCAAGAAGTCAAAAGCAAAAGCTCAGAAATCGACTAAAGTGAAAGAAGAGATCTCGGATGATGGTGCGGGGAATATCGCCACGAAGGCAGTCAAGCTGACTAAGAGGAAGACGTCAAAATCTACCGAATCGAAGGCGCTGGAGGACATTGCACCGGTACAACCAGGCGTAGATCTGGTCGTCATGTGAGAAATGATGGTATCCAGGATTGAGGTTAATGTATGGTATTTTCTTTTTGAGATTGTGATGTATAACAGTTACATAGTACTGTAACAACAATGTGTGTTTTATTCGTACAATATCCGGGGTATTATTCCATTTTCACGTGCCAATCTTGGCTGGATTTCATCTGCTTCTTTATACTTCTGATGCTTGCTCTTTATGCTCGGGAATTCGTGGCCCCCTCTCCGAAATCTGACAACCAAAATCAGCTTGAAGAATCTCTTTCACATGGTTCATGATTGTTCATTAGACGGAGCACGAGCTTCCAATCAGGAAGCTCTATCTCGGATGTTCTTGGCACCCGCCAACGCCAACGCCAACGCCAACGCCCGGACTCATTCATGAGAAATGGGGGTCGGCTATGTATGCACGCAGCGTATTCGGATTTTAGCTGCGTATTCGAATTTTAGTGCTTAGGAGTGGTGGAGGCAATGCCAGTAAGGCTGATCTAGGGAATCAAACCAATTTTACAAACGCCACATTTATAAAGTGGATATTGACAGAACTAGAATAATTATCTAATTCCTTAGCAACCTCGTTAGTTCCTTGGAATGTGGACTGGGAGTGGAAATAGTAAACCACTTGAGTTCTTATCACTCGGATGCGGGAACTTTTCCTGCCGGTCACTGGTGAGAGTCTAACGTCACCCCACACAATTTATCGATGGACGGACTCGCCTACCAATCACACAGGCAAGCTCAAGCTTCCTCCGTCTAAGCGAGGAGTTTGGAAAACAAATGATGACACGGGGTTTACTAGGAGACCTCAAAACTCTTGAATCTTCATTCTTTTCATTCCAGTGAGTATTCTCATTGGTTCCACTCGGAAGACGCTTACATCATGAAATCTGTCCGCCCGTGCGTGCGGCGGAATTTATGCGTTTCAAGCTGACGGGCGATAATTAACTTATATAATTACACCTGCACAAATCTCACTCCTTTAGTAATATATTACTTTGAGCTGTTCTTTTACAGTCAGCCATTCCATTCTTCACGCACTTAGCTACGACCGCGTATAATAATATTAATTCTTACTCTTTTTTTTTTTAATCTGATTCAATTAATCTGCTATTGATCAAAAAGAACACAATATGGCCACTTCGGTGCCTTTTGGGGTTCTACCTCAAAGTGAGGCCGTTGCCGAGAAAGTGGATGAGGTTATCGAGGAAAAAGCAGACCGAAATGTCGGGAAATATAGTGATACGGAATCCTCGACTATAGACTCGACGGGGGAGAGGGAAGATGCTGCCATTCGTACACTTGCGAGGCAAATTACACAAAGATCTATGGAAGGTGTTAAAGATCATAATATCAACCCATTTCTTGGATCAGATGACCCTAGACTCGATCCGTCATCAGAGAAGTTCAGTCCTAGGGCATGGACAAAACACCTCGTCCATATTCAATCTCGAGATCCTGAAAGATATCCCAACAGGACGGCAGGAGTCGCCTATAAAAACTTGAACGCCCATGGATTTGGTGAAGCAACCGACTATCAAAAGACTTTTGGCAACTACCCACTGGAAATTATCGGGATGGGAAAGAGGGCTCTTGGTCTCAGCAAACCAACTAAGATACAGATTTTAAGAGATTTTGACGGGCTTGTTAGAAGTGGAGAAATGCTTGTCGTGCTTGGTCGACCTGGATCTGGATGCTCAACTTTATTGAAGACAATATCTGGAGAGACATCGGGATTCTATGTTGATAAGAACACATATATCAATTATCAGGGAATTCCAATGGAAACTATGCACAACGATTTCAGGGGGGAATGCATATACCAAGCGGAGGTTGATGTACATTTCCCTCAATTGACCGTGGCACAAACATTATCATTTGCCGCTAAGGCTAAAGCTCCTCGGAACCGCATACCGGGTGTTACAAGAGAGCAATATGCTGATCATCTTCGAGATGTTATAATGGCAACCTTTGGGCTTTCTCATACATTCAACACGAAAGTTGGTAATGATTTCATCCGAGGAGTGAGTGGTGGTGAGAGAAAGCGTGTCAGTATTGCGGAAGCTGCTTTAGGTGGAAGCCCTCTTCAGTGCTGGGATAACAGTACAAGAGGTTTGGATTCTGCGACTGCATTGGAATTTGTCAAGACTCTTAGGAACTCCACGGAAATGACTGGTTCCACAGCTGTAGTAGCCATTTATCAAGCTTCTCAGTCAATCTATGACCTTTTTGACAAGGTGGCCGTACTTTACGAAGGAAGGCAAATATATTTTGGTGATATCAACGCGGCGAAGACATTTTTCGTCAATTTAGGATTCGACTGCCCAGCTCGACAGACTACTGCTGATTTCTTAACTTCAATTACATCCCCGGCAGAGAGAATTGTTCGGCCTGGTTTTGAAGGCAAGACTCCGTACACTCCGGATGAATTTGCTGCAGTTTGGCAAAGTAGTGAGGATAGAGCACAGCTACTCCGGGAGATCGACCAATTTGACGCCGAATTTCCCATTGGCGGACAAGCTCTTGAGGATTTCAAGCATTCTAGGAAAGCAGCTCAGGCTAAGGGTCAACGCATCAAGAGTCCATATACGATTTCACTTCCAATGCAGATCAAGTTATGCGTGGAGCGTGGATTTCAAAGACTTCGGGGTGATATGAGTATTCTCTTAACCGGTCTTATAGGTATGTCCAGCTCGCAGATGTATATTGAGGCCCATACTAACATCAACTATTAGGTCAAGTAGTGATGGCTTTGATTCTTGGTAGTGTTTTCTACAATCTTCCAAATGATACCAACAGTCTCTACAGCAGAGGCGCCCTTTTGTTTTTTGCCATCTTGATGGCAGCATTTCAGAGTATGCTGGAAATTCTCACTCTTTATGCTCAAAGGCCAATCGTTGAAAAACATACCAAATACGCTTTCTATCATCCAGTAGCAGAGGCTTGTGGATCCATGTTGTGCGACATACCAAATAAAGTATTCACGACTATTTTCTTCGATCTTACCCTTTACTTCATGACCAATTTACGGAGGACTCCCGGACACTTCTTCGTGTTCTTCCTATTTACCTTTCTGTGTACTTTAACGATGTCTATGTTCTTTCGGTCCATCGCTTCACTATCACGAAGTTTATCCGAGGTTTGTGCTATTTCTTATACACCTCTCACTATTCACTTTGCTTACATAAACAGGCAATGGCGCCAGCTGCCATCTTTATCCTTGCTATCGTCACTTACACTGGGTTTGCCGTCCCAATAAGAGATATGCATCCCTGGTTCCGATGGATCAATTATATCGATCCAGTTAGTTATGGCTTTGAGGCTCTGATGATCAATGAATTCCACGACAGGCAGATTCCATGCTCGGTATTCGTTCCCTCCGGCGCAAACTACGCAAATGTTGGCGCTGATGAAAGAATCTGCTCCACCACCGGTGCTGCAGCTGGCGCAAATTACGTTGATGGCGACAGATACATTGAAATCAACTATCTTTACTCTCACACCCATCTCTGGAGGTGAGATATAATTTCAAACTGGCTTTCGAGACTCTAGCTAACATCGTGGGCAGAAACTTTGGCGTCATGATCGGCTTTATGCTTCTTGGCTGCGCTGTTTACCTAAGCGCCAGCGAATTCATCTCCGCCAAGAAGTCCAAAGGAGAAGTCCTTCTATTCCGCCGTGGTCGCATACCTTATGTTTCTAAATCATCTGACGAGGAAGCCAAAATGGACGATCGTATGACAGCGGCAACTGTTACCAGAACGAAGACTATCCCGGATGCACCACCTAGTATTCAGAAACAGACTGCCATATTCCATTGGGACAATGTTAATTACGACATCAAGATCAAGGGCGAACCTAGGAAACTGTTAGACGGAGTTGATGGATGGGTCAAGCCTGGTACTTTAACAGCTTTGATGGTAAGCCCTTACACCATGCTAAGCCCCGCGAAGCATTAATTAACTTTTGGGCCTTAGGGTGTCTCTGGTGCTGGAAAAACAACTCTTCTCGATGTGCTTGCCTCGCGTGTAACCATGGGTGTCGTCACTGGACAAATGCTTGTAGATGGCCGTCAAAGAGACCTTGGCTTCCAAAGGAAAACGGGTTATGTCCAACAGCAGGATCTTCATTTAGCTACATCTACTGTTAGAGAGGCACTGGCTTTCAGCGCCATTCTTCGTCAGCCGAAAGCTACCCCACGTGCCGAAAAGCTTGCCTATGTTGACGAGGTCATCAAGGTCTTGGAGATGGAAGAATATGCTGATGCTGTTGTTGGTGTTCCAGGTGAAGGTATGCACTCGATCCCGTTTGTACTTACATTTTTAAATCGTGTCTCACAAGTCATTTAGGTCTTAATGTTGAACAACGTAAACGTCTCACGATTGGTGTTGAACTAGCAGCGAAGCCGGCTCTACTTCTATTTCTTGATGAACCCACTTCTGGTTTAGACTCTCAGACAGCTTGGTCTATCTGCGCGTTGCTTCGTAAGCTCGCAGATAATGGTCAAGCTATCCTTTGCACGATTCATCAACCTTCTGCGATTCTATTCCAGGAGTTTGATCGTCTATTATTCTTAGCGAAAGGCGGGAAGACTGTGTATTTTGGCGAAATCGGGGATCATTCGAAGGTCTTGACTGATTATTTTGAGCGCAATGGTGCTCCTCCTTGTGGCGATCTGGCCAATCCTGCAGAATGGATGCTTGAAGGTGAGGTTTATTACTGGACAGATTGTTTTTGAGCCCCCACTGACATTTAACGCAGTTATTGGTGCCGCTCCTGGGTCTGACACCTCGATAAACTGGCCAGCGACCTGGAAAAATTCTCCAGAACGTCAGGAAGTAAAGTCGCACCTTGCAGAACTGAAAGCAACGCTGTCCCAAAAGCCGGTCGAAAACGACCCTACGTCACTCGATTCATTTGCTGCAGGTTTTGGAACCCAAATGCAGGTTGTCCTCGTTCGAGTGTTTCAACAGTACTGGCGTACTCCTCCTTATCTTTACTCTAAGACTATTCTGTGTACTTGTGTTGTAAGTTTTATCTCCCTACAATCATTCATTAGACGATGTAACCAACAATTTGCAGGGTCTCTTCATAGGATTTTCTTTCTGGGACACCAAAACTTCTCTTCAAGGAATGCAAAACCAACTTTTCGCTATCTTCATGCTCCTCACTATCTTCGGCAATCTTGTTCAACAAATCCTGCCCCATTTCGTAACACAACGTTCTCTCTATGAAGTTCGCGAACGCCCTTCCAAGACCTACTCCTGGAAGGTCTTCATCCTCTCCAACATCATTGTCGAGCTTCCATGGAATACGCTTATGGCCGTCATCATTTTTGTAACTTGGTATTATCCTATCGGTCTCTACCGAAATGCCGAAATGACCAACGCCGTCAATGAGCGCAGCGGTCTCATGTTCGCCTTCGTTTGGGCTTTCCTAATGTTCACGTCCACCTTTACCGATTTCATCATTGCCGGCATGGAAACTGCCGAAACGGCAGGAAATGTAGCTAACCTCTTGTTCTCTCTCTGTCTCATTTTCTGTGGTGTCCTCGCTAGTCCTACTGCTCTCCCTGGATTCTGGATCTTCATGTACCGCGTCTCACCCTTCACATACCTCGTCTCGGGCATGATGGCCACGGGACTCGCCAACACAGAAGTCGTATGCGATTCCATCGAATATCTACATTTCAATCCTCCTTCGTCACAAACATGCGGCGATTACCTCAGTTCTTATATCAGCGTCGCAGGTGGATATCTGAACAATCCTGAAGCGACTACTAATTGCGAATTCTGTAGTATCCAAGACACTAATGTGTTCTTGGCGGCGGTAAATAGTTATTATGGTGACGTGTGGAGAAATTGGGGCTTACTGTGGGTTTATATTGCGTTTAATGTTGCGGGCGCTATTGGTATGTATTGGTTGGTTAGAGTACCAAAGGGTGCTAGTCAAGGGGAGGATGGTGAGAAAAGTGCGAAAAAGGGATGGTTCTCGAAGAAGAAATCGGATGCTTAGATGGGCGGGTAGTGTGTGATTTTCGCGCTGGTGCTTTCAATAAATGGGAAAAGCAATGATGCTTTGGGTGGCCTCATTTGATATGTTTCGATTCCACTGGATTCACGACTTTATGAGAAAGTTTGATGCGCTGGGAAATAGATTTCTTCTATGTGGATATGTTTTTTACTTGGTGGACACTATAGAAGGGGAAGATGAGATGGGATGATGGGTTGAGATGATTATGTTCGTACGTATTATATCCATATATGAGTATTGTAATGTTGTCAATGGATTTTAGAATAGATTACTTGCTATATATAGCAGTCATTTAATAGATTCTTTCTTTCTTCTATATAATTGTGCTCGTCGCTTGACATTTATGATCCTGAGATTTCATGTTCTTAGAGGAATTCATATTACAACAGAGAACCGATAGTCTCAACAAGATCTCAGGAAATAGTAAATAGTGAAGAATAATTATAATTATACGGGTATATATTTTGTAGATAATGAAATTCATTAGAAGATATAAACAATGATTTCGAAATAATATGGCTTCTAAAGTGCGTACGGACACTGTATATTAATCTATCCTATACAAAATATCTCAAAAATATATCGTGAGACTAGAGTGCTTCTGCAGCGATGTCGTAAATGATCATTCTCCGCAAACCACACATTCTTGGCTCGCATCCATATTCGTAGGTATCTATCTCCACATGACACCAACCAGCCCCTGTGAACACTAAAATGAAAGGTTCCACTGAACGAACCATCTATTCTATCAATCGGTGCTCCGTATGAACGAGCATCGTCAGAAACCCAACACAAAATTAACCCTATCGACAACAAAAGAAAAGCAAAAGAACAAACGACCAAAAGTGTATATCTGATTAGGATTGCCTACTACTGGAATCGAACCAATGATCTTAGCATTTCGTTTACATACAAGTGCTACGCGTTACCACTGCGCCAAGCAGGCTTATTTTAGAAGTTATCTTCTAGTAGTGGATGTCGACGGAGTTGCTAAGGGTGTATATATTATCTCTGTGTTTGGTGGTCGAAAAAATGGGATGGTAACAAGACAGGATTGGACAATACGTGTTGTCGTGCACGGATTATCATGGAGGCACATCGATATCCTCTGCTAGCTATCTCAGATCCTTATGATTATGTATGTATTCCATAGCCCTTATTTACGATCGCATAGTCCTTGCAGATTGTTAAATAGATATTGAGTGCTAAATTCTTTCAATCAATATATATATATATACTATCTGCTTTAGGAAAGCAACATTACTTCCCGCGCTCTCTGGCGCTGATTGGAATTTAGTAACATTTTTTAGCAATCATCTCATTAATTGATAAAACAATTCGCACTTCTACAGCAAATGCTTCTTTAATCTTGCACCAGAATGGATCAAGATTTAAGTAATCCTCGAACAGCAACAACTTCATCTGCTGAAGTCAGCTGCCAGGTTTAAGAACCAACCTCGGATCCGAACTGGTGGACCTGATATTATAATCTATTGGAAAGGTGGTTTACTCGAGGAATGGAAATATCTACGTACATGTTTATGCATTTTTTTTGTATTATTGGATGAGTTGCTTATGGATCGGATTTTTGTCTAGAAGGATGTGTCTGGCGAAAGATGTGCCCAGCGAAAGGTGGCTTGGATCACAACGATACCCCAGGACAAAGCTCAACTGTGCTGTTAAATCAGGTCCGCTATTGAGGAGCTATGGGTGTTTAAATGGCATCGTCATTTACGGCAATAATAGTAGTATCTCCACTGCTGTGGTGAACATCTATTGTTATTGACCCTCTGTCTCTTCCAGCGTCTCATAGTCTGGGCTGAGTTCACCAATAAGATGTAATATAAAATCGGTTTCTTGAAGTCATCATGAACAAGAAATCGATTAAATAATTCACTTGTTTCTAAGGATATCTAAACTTTCAAAAATCAAACATTCGTTCTATACTGCTAGTCTGGACTATTGGATATCTCCAAATGATACTTCATGCGTTTCTCTCAGAGCTGGAACCACATTTGGTTCATATCACTGTTGGAAGTCATGCAGGTCTGTGTAAAGCTTTAATACCATGCATCATTTTTGTTCCTATTCCCGGTGGAATACAAAAGGTGCAAAAATTCATCTCATTAACTAACCTGTGTTGAAATAACCCTGAGCAATTCTTTGACCTGGAAAGGCAGCTTCTTGGATCAGCGATTGATAAGTCCGAGATTACAGATGTATACAAAATCTGAAAGCTCATGACACTTTTGCGAAGCCGGAGCGCTTCAATACTGTGAGTTGCAAAGCTTTCTATAATAACCTAAACGGGTAGTATGTTGAAGGATGAGGAGAGTTGAGTTGAGCAGAGCGTTTAAAAACCCAGTTAGGGATATCGCAGTTAGGGTAGACTATTATAGGTTCCTCTTGAAGACACAACATTGAAATGACTTTAAGTATAGACATTGCTACGAAGAAGAATGTAATGTGGTGCTTCTCTCGTACAGAATAGTACGGGTAAGATTCTTAATTCAGAGCTCGCCCTCGCCCTGTGTTTCTGGTAATCTTATGTTTCCAGTAACTGTGAGCTCTAATGAATATAAACGGCGGGATCACATAGAAATGCATGCAGATTCTGAATGAAAAGATAAAATTATAGACTAGGAGATATTTCGTTCAGGAAAGTATAATCTTAGGTAAATGCCCTCACGAGCACGAAACGGATATCTCGACCTCTTCAATGGTATTGAGGAGCTTCACAGTGCTAATTCTATAACACATTCTACTCTCGAAAATCGACTTCGGTGCAACTTTGCTGGCTTCATTGGTGTATTTTATGAAGTTTGTTGGAAACAATGTAAGATTAATATTATTCTTTTGCTGTTCAGAGAACTCCTAGAATTAATATAAGGCTACATGTATCAGATCGTGGATAAAGCAATCGAGAAGTTTTACCCAACTTATGATTTGTGTGCTATCCTACCAGACCAAGTGAGAGATACACATTTAGATTTCTCAAGCGGTTCCTCGAAGTAAAGCGAAGATATGTCAAACAAAAATGCAGATATACTTCGTTCCAAGAAACCTCCTTCTAATTACAACTTCATCTCCTCAACACTTGCCAAGAATAATTAGGGCATATTTAAGTTTGGAAGCTCTTTAGTATGAAATTTGTACTTTGCGATCAGTTTGAGTGGTAGAGAAAACACGCAATGTAATAGATATTGAGATGAGAGACTGTCAGATTCACTCAATTAGTTATGCTAACTGAAGAAACACATATTTTGCTCGGAGTGTAAGATCCTACCATTGACGGGGGCGTATGCAGATGAACATGTATAAAAGTCAGGACTGTATTATTTGAAGTCCAAGTGCTGATGTATCAAGTATCAATCAGAGAAGAGAACTCCACAATGAAATACCCCTCCAGAATCCTCCATTCAATCTGTGCAAAAACTAAAAAATAAATCTACAAAATAACTTGGAGCTCTACAACGGTTCAACCCACCAATTTGCCCCTCCCACGTGATTCATCGGCCAACCTTCCCCATCCAAATATTTCCTCTTGCAACCCCCACCACGCCCCGAATTCCCATCACGTCATTGGTTTTCATGCATATCAACTTCTGCTGAAAAGTCTCTGTCAAAAGTTGATTACATCGTCGTGTAAATATTCGCATGTACAGTAAGAGTCATTCATCATAAGACTCATCATTATTTTCTTACCTATTCTCAAGATTCTTCTACAAGATTATCTCGGTATAGATTCCCAACCGATGTTTCCATATTAACTATTTATTACATATAAATTGTGGATTGCTTGCTGATTATGAAAAAGTTTAGAAATTAATATTTAGATATTTATATTTACTTTTTCGGTTTCTATATACTTACTCGCTCCTCTGCAAATATCAATTATCCATCAACCATAAATAACGTTACCACATCTCAACCTACCTCAGAAAACTAAACACCAACCACACCACCACCAAAATATGACAATAACCCTCCACCTCATCCGCCACGCCCAAGGCTTCCACAACCTCAGCCCAAAAAACCACTCAATGCACGACCCCCTCCTCACCCCCCTAGGAAAAACCCAATGCGAAACCCTCACCCAAACCTTCCCCATCCAAAAACCAACCCATCTCATCTCCTCCCCCCTCCGCCGCACCCTCTACACAGCCCTCTATTCCTTCCCCACCTTCACCACCCCAACCTCCAAAATCATCGCTCTCCCCGAACTCCAAGAAACCTCCACCTTACCTTGCGACACGGGTTCTGAACCCGCGGCGCTCGCGGAGGAGTTCGCGGGGAGTGTGGATTTGGGATTGGTGGGGAAGGGGTGGAATAGTAAGGTTGGGAGATGGGAGGCGAATGCGCGGGCGATTGAGAAGCGGGCGAGGGAAGCGCGGGTTTGGTTGAGGGATTTGGGGAGGAAGGCTCAGGAGGCTGGTGTGGAGGATGTGCATTTGGTGGTTGTGACGCATGGGGGTTTCTTGCATTATTTGTCGGATGATGTATGTATACATCCTATTTTTATCTCACTTTTCTGATCTCTCTCTCCCCATTAATCCCCATTCATTTCGCTTCCCCACACATAAATAAATCCTCACTAACATCCTCCCCCCTTTCTTCAAAATAGTGGGAAAACTCCACGCTCTTCGTCGGAACCGGCTGGTCCAATACCGAATTCCGCTCCTATGTTTTCCGCGACAAGGAATACATTGATCCCGATGCAGCGATTGAGGAAACGAGAGAAAGTAGAGAGAGGAGGACGGGAAGTGAAAAAGCTCTTTCCCGTGAGGAACAGAGGAATTTGAAATTGGTGGCTGAGAATGGGTGGCAGGAGGATGGGTTTCAGAAGAAGTTTGGGGAGGGGGTGGATAGGGAGGAGGTGGAGGGAGAGGGGAGGGGGAGGGGGAAGGAGGTGGAGGTTGTGGTTTAGGGTTAGGTTTATTGGGAGAGGAATAGGGGGTGGGGTGGATGATGGGGTTTATATACGAGATCTGGATTTTCTTTTCTTTTTTTCTTTTTTTTTTCCCCTTCAAAAGAAGCATTTTATATAAAATTCAATAAAGGATAGATATTTAGATCTAGCCGTAGATTCTGTTAAATCCGAGACAGACTCAGGTACACATAAACGGATAGATAGATAGATGAATAAACACATATACCAGAAAACAAATATTAAATACGGGTATAGAGTAGATGATTAGAAGAATCCAGTTATGAGTATCACAGCGTCGTAAGATTATTTCTATCACTTAATTAGAAGGAGGTATCTAATATGAATCGTTGTATTCATAGTAAATTAGCGTTATTTTTACGATGCTAATTAAGTTATATATATAACGTTATATAATTATATAATTATGTAAGTATTAATTAAGTGGATAATAGTTTACCGGATCTAGACTATCTAATGAAGTCCCAGGAAAAAATGATCACTAATCTAATTTATACTAATAATCTACACTTATTTACCCTTCCTTAAAAACATAACTTTAATCATATCTTACATGAATATCCCACCCCACCCGCCACACCCCTCCCTTCCCCTCAATTCAAAGTCCTCCATTCACCTCCTCACCTCACAATCAAGCACAAATCAAAACCCCCCGTCTTCAATCCACTCCCTAACCAACAACTCTCTCACTTTTTCCCCCTCCCACCCCACCTCCTTAATCTCCACATCCTTAATCTCCACATCCTCAATCTTTACCCCAAACCCGTACATTTCCCACAGCCGCTTACTTCCTCTCATTAGCTTTGAAAATTCTCTTGCTTGTTGTTTGAAGACATTTTCATCTGCTTGTTTTTTTTCTTTTTCCCTTTGCGTTTCTTTTTCTTTTTCTTTTTTGATTCGTGTCTGTATTTGTCTTTTTGGAGTTGAGACTGCGGTAGTGAGAGAAGAAGAGTAGGTAAATAGAGATCTGGGGATTTTAAGGGAGGAATCTAGAGGAGGGAAAATTCGTTTTGCTCTGCGGTATGGGTCGAGGTGTTCGTGGGGTAATTCTTCTTCGTCTGGTGATGGTGGATAAGATGTTGGGTTTTCGTAGAGGGGCATTTTATACGGGGAGGAGTGGTCGGTTTTGATTTCTGGTTTGGGGGATGTGTGGTTATCGGGTGAGAAGTATGAGGAGATCGGTGGTGGGATTGGCCAGCGTTGTGGAACTTGGATACCAGGGGCGCGGAAGAAGAGGGTAGGCGAGGCGAAAGGGTCGAATGTCTGGGATGGAGATGGAAAGAGACGAGTTTTGAGAGCGTGTAGGGTCTTGATTGTCCAGGGAGAATGGGTATACAATTCTAGGGTTGACTGTTGATCGTAAGAACGGTTTGATGATGAGGAATAAGAGGATTCAGAGGTAAACATTGAGGGGTCGGGAGTGGTTGAGATGGGAGTCCAGTCAAAAATTCCATTGTGCACTATAAGAGAATCGATCTTGGCGGGAGGTAAGGGGGAATCACGGGTTTCAGTGAGTGCGAGGGAGGTAGCAAGGGTACCACCAAGATATGATCCGTAGATTAGCAGTGGTCGTTGGATTGCTGGTGGATGATCGGTTGAGAAGGTCGAGTCTAAGGTTCTACCCCCCAACAATAGATATGGGAGGTAACGATTCAGGAGCCAACTATAGGCCTGAAGTGTATCATGAACTAGTGTTAAAGTGAGTAAAGGTTCAAGTAGGTGTTAAATCACTATTATCAAAGTAAAAGGCCGCGGCGTCTTCTTACTTGATAACACTAAGACTCTTGGCTTACTTACGCGGTATTGGAAATGGATGGGATTTCTGGTTGCGAAATGATATGCTAGTACTATGACACCAGCGATAGGGAATATTAAAGACAGGATATGAATTTAACAACCATGAAGGTGGGCGTAGTGGTGGAGATGATGGATATGGTGGAAGGTAGACAACCAGAGGTGTCGTTGGAGAATTGTGAAGGAGAGATGCATTGTGAACTCTGTATACACATATTAGCTTGACGATCTCAACCATCAACAATACTATTGAAATATATCACTAACCAATATTGAACATGTAAGAACCCTGAAGCTGCCATATGAAGACCACGCTCATCACTTGTATAATGGATACTTACAACGAAGATCTTTTCTAAGTATGTCTATCGCCCAGCAAGCAAATTACCCTTCAGACCAAAAAGAAGACTTGGCCGGGAACACTTGCGCGTAGCCAAGATAGTTGCCATGGAGGAAGATAGACCACCTTGATCATCCCACACGTGATGCATGAAATTTTGAAAAATAATTTGGAATCTCATACCAGGTTCTTGCTACAAGAATCAGGCAGGATCAATGACCGGGGGCAAAAAAAAGATGAATTTGTCAACCTACTCGACTGTGATTCCTCCCGAGATACCACAAGTGATATCATATCTTTCCACTTGCAGTGGTACGGCTCTTGCTAAGTGCCTCGTTCTTTGAACTGACCATTTCTTTGTGGTAGGTCGTGTCAATACTGGAAGTGTGCGAGTACTGCGGCCATATCCATATAGGCAGCGCATTTCTTTTTTTTTTAAAAAAAAGAAGCGATGCTGTGATGATGTGTGTACGCGTAAGACTATTGTACAAACTGGATACCTTCAGCGTGTTGGTGAGATACTTTCAACAACACCACGCGTCAATCTGCGTACTACTGACACAGGTTCTCTCGTCTTATGCTTGGAAGCCTTTCGAAGAATTTCATAAAGATATGGGTGGCATAACATAAACTTTGTTTGGTTGCCAGTATCTTGAACACGAGGATGATTGAATGGTATTGGAGAAAATGTGCGCTTAACTTTTTCTCGCATCGATGGAAAAGTGGAGAAACATTTTTGAGACTCGAAGAGTCGAGACTGACAAGGGACAAAAAGTGATACCTAAAATACGAAGTGACCTTTTATCATTCTCCTCTTTGCTAAATAACTTAGTCCAGACAGTGGATCCAGTAAATGACCATACTGTACCATTCTGCCTGGTGTAAATTTCGTCGAATACGGAATACGGAGCAGGCACTTTTAGCCGCTAGACAGGTTCAGTAAGAATTGGAGGTTTAGCTCGAGAGCGTTTTGTGGTCAAATACCCTACGATCTACGATCTACGATCTACTCTACCGGTACACAGGTAGCTTCTGTTGGAAACTCCATCCAACCTTCCAAATCTTGGCACACCAAAGCTTCTACCATCGTGGATTCATGTTGGATTAAGAAATGCTTATCCTCAAATATTTCGCCGCGCCAATAATCCATTTCATGAACACAATCCAAAGCTAAACTCGATGAAGCTGGGTAGAGGTGGGGGAAACACACGAGCACAAGCCAAAAAAGTTAGCAAACATTTGAAGCACGGCAGGGGGGCAGTGCAACTAGTAATACTACCTACTTGCTGCATTAGTTTGATGTTTAATCCTCAAAGGGAAATAAGGGGTGTTTTCGTTCCAACATGATTGGTTCAGGTTAACGAAATGCGGTATCAAAATGGAAGAGGGATTTTCAAAGGACCATAATGTCACCACATGGGCGAGATCTAATGGAAAAAAAGACTGGTATGTAGTCGGTGAACCTGGAACACATGGGTATGGATATACGGAGTACGGTGCAGATGGATACCAACTGTTGGGAAAAGAAATTCATACATGTCATATTGCCGTTTTGTTATTGACGATGGGAAGAGGAGTGCGCGATTTTGGGGAACACTGCATGTAACATTGGAAATGAGAAGTTGATACAGTCCTATTTGAGAAAAGCATTATGTAGATACTTCTTGTACAACAAGGGATTAAAGCAAGCATGTATGTACAGAAGTATTGTAAATGTACTGTACTTCGTACTGTGCAGAGTATTGTATGCATATACCTACCTACCTCATTACCTAGTACATCAATCAATACATCAATAACATCAATACATCAAATTATTAGTGTAGCTCCCAGCCCTGCTGAATAACAATCCCGGCAGCCCTAGTCCGGCATGGATGGATGGATGATGGAACCTTCTAACCTGGAAGGATCAAAAGTCATCCAACATTATTTGTTATTCATCCGGGCTGAAACTCGCTCAGATTTGTTATGGAGTCTATGGAGTAAATGTGGAAACAGGAAGCAGGAAACATCAATAACAACATTAATTACATCCTACTTACAACGTTAAAGTACAGGAATACTCTACAGTATAATATATCTATATATCAGGCAACCAACAGCTATTCTCTACAAATTCTTTACGTTGTACCGTACCTGACCTGACGCATTAGCTAATATCTCATTGCAACTTATCGATACGCGTAACATTTGACACATTTCACACATCTCACATTTCACACATTTCACACATTTCACAGCATACCATATGTACTTACCATACAAGTGACACCGGTAATACTGTACCCCAATTTATTAAACACACACTGACTGCATGGGAAATGCATCTAGCCATCGCATATCGCACGCACGGATGGGCTAAATTATTTATTATTCCCTGTCAGGATTCCAAATGGCTAATACTAGCCAACTTATTACTTTATTAACTTTCTACTCGAGTACCTACTTGACTTTATATGTTGACTCAATTAGCTAATACCTCACCCAAAATATCCAACCATCATTGGTCCATTTTGTTCCAGATCCCAAAAGTCCACCCACCAGACTCAATAACTCAAGCTTCACTATAAAAAGAGGCTTGACAATCGACAGTCTGTAATCGTCAATCTCTCCCCTTTGCGCTTCTTCCCTTTCACCGAAACCTTCTTCCCTTCTATCTAGACACATTCAAAATCTCTCAATCCCTTCATTCTACTTTTCATTTCTCAGTACAAATATTTCATATTTTGTATTTATATTTTGCTTCTAATTTCTCTAGAGAGAGAGTCTTCAATACATGATCTACATCCATCTATCTGCATAACTCAAATTCACTCCTTGGAAGTATCCAACTGCGGCTGTGTTTTACATACTCCTGGACCTCTTACTTCATACATTAAGTCAAACTACGTCCATTGAGATCGAACAACTCTTAGTGTATAGCCTTCGAAATATTCATACACAAAATAACGTTCCTCAACTTACGAATCCTCGAACTCACTCACTTCTTGATGGCTCACATTTGAGATAACTCTCCAAAAATTGCGTCGAGCAGTTCCCTCACAAACGATTCACACATTTGCACGTCTACCCTCGAACAAACCAACCGACAAGCCTAGCACCAATATGGCGAAGAGAAATTGGGGAAAATCATGCTGCGGGGTGGTAAATAGTATCTTAGCAGCGCTGGCATTGTACGGGACTTTATACTTAGCAGTCCTCATCTTTCAAAAAGAATCGCTCCCAAAATCACCGTCAGAAATTTACAAGAAACCTTCTCATGGATCATCTTCTGAACACGGTTCTGGATCTATACCTCCTCCACCAGCGACCCTAAAAATCCAAAAGATAAACCCACATGCAAATTGGTTCAACAGACCCGAGAGCTTGGTTGTGCCGAAGGATGATTATCTGGGGAAGCGACCGCACATTGATACAGTTGCGAACCTAACCAAATTAGTCGAGGAATGCAGAGGATCGTACAACAAGATCGAAAAAATGCCATATGTTTTCGACTGTTTGAAATACATGGATGAAGGTGAAAAGGAATATTATTACATGCCGCCACAAGGAGAGCGGGCGAGCGAGCAACCACCCAAGATGGCAGAGTATCTGGACTCTGACGGCCAGGGCAATTCTTTGGCACAATATCCATCCCAAAAATCTTACTCGAAATCATCCTCTGGTCAATGCAATGGCCCAATTGTACCATATCATACCTACTGGACCGGTCCTGCGACTTGGAGAGTAGAGCTTTTCATAAAGAGTTATTTCTATACGCAGAATCTTCCTTGTTCAAGATTATTCTTATGGTTGGATGGAGATAGGGATCCAGATGCAATCGAAAAGTTTATGACCAGCGATCCATTGTTCAAGAGATTTGTACCATTCGTTGAAAGAGGAGACATAACGTTAAAGATGTGGAATTTCCCTTCAAGGATACCATTACCACCTGGTGATAACACGGATGGACGTGGATATTACAAAACTCCCGGAAAACCTAATGCGAAAAACGAGGTTTTGGTAGCAGATGGACTTATCCGAGATTCCAATAACCAAGAATGGTTGATCTTAACAGAAAGGCAGATGACGTTCTTGCCCGTTGCTGTTTCAGATGCCATGAGATTCGTTGTCTTGCACTTATATGGAGGATCTTATTATGATATGGATGTTGTCATGCTAAGGGATATGCGACCATTGCTTATTGGAGATGAACATGCATTTGCAGAGCGTTGGGGAGGTCATTCCAGCCCTGGTGATTATAATACGGCGGTTATGTCTTTGACAGCCAATTCATCTCTTTCCTCGTATCTTTTACGTGGTGGTGTAAGGATGGGACTTAACTTTCATCCTCGTATCATTGGCGTCATGGCTGTGAAGGATGGTCGAAACCAAGAATTTAATATGTTGGAGACTGCCGCATTTGACCCGATCTGGACTGAGTTCAACTGGGATAGATTAGGAAGATGTACAATACCATGCATCAAGGATTACGGACAAGTATTCAAGGGAAAGAATGCTTTTCCGAATCATGACGAATGGGAAAGTTACGACGGACCTCAATTAAAACTTGCTTCGAAGACCACATCAAAACATTTCTGGGAAATTAGATCTACTGAGGAATCAGAAGTTGAGAAGCGTGTCGTTACAGTGGAACGAGCATCGACAGGAAAGGGTGTTGAAATGTTGACTATCGACCGAGCAGCATTGAGCAAAGCCGAGTACAAACTTGAAGAGGATAACTATCCACCTACGAATCGAACTTTGGAGAATTTCTTCCGAGGCGCTTGGACATATCACATCCATAATCAGGTAGGGCTCACAATTTATCTCATTATTTACAATTTTGGCTAATATTCTTCCAGTGGTATAAAAATCCCGAACCATCATCATGGCTTAATGTTATCCAAAGAGCACAAGATGGTTTCTTCTCTAGATCACGTACCAATCCATATGGTGAAAAATGGCAAGGTCTTGAATTACCTCCATACGAAATATCTTGGGAATACACATAAATCGCCCAACATTGAATTTTTGTCAAAATTTAACGCTCAAGCAAAGGGTACGAACAATATACATTGACGCAAAACTTACGAATAGCACAATAATAAAATATGTGTATGAAGATAATGGTATAAGGAAAATAGATGTTTTAATTGGTGGGCGCAAAA
The DNA here is from genome assembly GCA_025389075.1 of Sclerotinia minor. Taxonomy (NCBI): domain Eukaryota; kingdom Fungi; phylum Ascomycota; class Leotiomycetes; order Helotiales; family Sclerotiniaceae; genus Sclerotinia; species Sclerotinia minor. The sequence goes on from QRFH01000006.1 coordinate 2,072,424, forward strand.
TGGCATATATGTATACTCATATTTGAGTAAGGATGGGTAAAAATATATACATGGGGTCGGTCGAGGTCGGTCGAAGTATTATACAGAAATACATAGCGGGCGTTTTTTTTCTCGTGTATGGATTTTTAGTTTCGTTGATTGAACGTGACGGACAGAACTTGTGATGATTGATTGATTGATTGATTGGATGAATTTGGATGGGTTATAGGTTAAGAATGGTGTGTATTTTGAGGAGTTGAGCTAGATTTTATGAATTCGTATATGTGGAAAATAGATTTGGGATGGGATGGATGGGATGGAGGGGATGGAAGAGAGGGGATAGGATGGGATGGGAGGTGCAGATGGAGTTGGAGATAGATGATGTGTGTATTTAGTAGTGTGGAACGAAGGGGGAAGAGGATGAGAATGAGGATAGAGATAGAGATAGAGAAGTTTTTGTGTGTGGACTGTATGTATAGTTGTATAGTTGTATATATGTATGTAGATATGTATGTATATATAGTATGTATATATTGATTGATTTGGTAATTATCATCATCAATTCCAACAATTTCACTATTTTTTTTTCTTTTTTCTTTTATTTCAATCCCGATTCAATTCATAACAAATATAACTAAGGTTATCCCATCCTCTACCAACTCACTCATCATTACTCCTTCACTACTCCTTTACAATTCTATTTCATTTCAGTTTATTCCATACCATACCATACCACTCACTCACTCACTCACTCACTCACTCACTCACTCACTCACCACTCACTCACTAGATCATTTCATCTCCTCAATTCTCAATCACAAGTCAAGTCCAACGTAATCTCATAACTAACCAACTAACCAACTAACCAACTAAATTAATATTTCCCACCCCCCCAGACTCCAAATGTAATTAATTATATCTTAATCATTAAATTCCATAAAGTTAAAGTTAAAGTTAAAAAAAAAAAACCCTCAAGTTCAAACACCGCTCCCGCTCTCCCTCCCTTCATTCCCATATTATTATATAATTATGTCCAAATTAATTTATTTTTTCCCCCTCAAATCCATTTTAAATCCTCTAATCGCCGTACCCAGACGGAGCACACTAAAAACAACGCTGAGAGGAGAGAGGAGATTAGGAGGGTAAGCACTGACTGACTGACTATCTGTAGAGCACATCCTAGAATCTAAACGCACATGCAAAGAACAACCCGGATCACCTCCCCTTTCCCCCAGATCACCCCGCAAAAAAGCACCATAACCATAACCATCTACCACAAACCACCACCAATTCCAATCTCCAACGCACTTTTTTCCGGCACCATGATCAAACGTACACGAGGCGGTTTAACACCAACCCGAACTTTATAAGCCTGAGCAATTGCCGCATTAGCTTTTTCGATCACACTCGCCGACTTCTTGAGATACTTTGAATAGTATTCACCATTCGAGAGCCAGAATTCGATACGAATGAGGCCCGGGAAAGCTTTTAGGAGGTCAGCAGCAAAGATACGCAGACAGCGTGCGTTGCAGAGTTGGTAATGAGGAAAGGCCAATCTCCGAACCACGTGGCCTCTCCAGAGGGCAATTTGATCGGTGAAAGCATGAAGCGATTCAGCGGAATCATTGAGGAATAAGGTATCGAAACCGGGGGAGAAATAGTCGCAGCCGAAATAATATCCACAATATTTATCCATCATTGCTCCAGCTTGCGATTGTTTGTTGACGTACCATATTGGTGAACCTCCAGATCCCCGATGACGTATGAACACACCAGGACCGTCTGAAACATAGATTTGCTTCTTGTTGATACTGACAGTAAGTGTTCTCCCTGCCCGGGCTGCAAAGCCCCAGATTGCCAAACGTATCTCATTAGGAAGTCTGTTGAAACAATGAAAAGTGTCGTATTTTGGTCTAGCTTTCTCTGCATCATGTTTGGCCCTGAGTCCTCGGATATGGAGTTGTGCTCTAGGTTGAAAATTTTCCACAATGCCTGGCATGTACCCTATATGGGTCAGGAAATCATCCCTGTCTGAAATGCACATGGCACGTGCCCATCTAATGATATCCTGAAAGGTGAAATGCTTAAGGTTACCACTTGCATGCATCTCTTGAAACCATTCGATGGCTTCCTCCTTTGCTGGACTGCGTTTACCGAAATTTTTCCAGATAGCACTGTCACAGTACTTTCTATCACCCAAATGAGGATTGTTTGCCCATACAATAGGTTCGAGATCTGGGACTTTCGCCTCTGGCTCGGGCTCAGTAGACTTGACCACAGGGGCTTTGGAGGCTTTAGGAGCCTTGCTGGTGTGACGTTTGCGGACCATGGCCTTGGTACAGTTGGGAATTGGAACTTCACCAGGAATGGTATCGTCTATGAGCTTTTCTGGCTCCTGCGAAGGGAGACCTTCGTGTGAAAACCAGCAATACTTCCTGTGACAACCACGAGGAGACCGATAGTCATTACAAGCTGGTCTCTTTTCTTTCGTCTCTTTGAAAGAAGATTTTGAAGAGGCAGTAACAACCATCGAAACTCTGGCATTGTGGCTCTTAAGAGCAAGAGCCTTCTGGGTATGTCCAAGTCGCTGATTAGAGCGAACTTCATCGAGCTTTTTCGCATCTTTAGCTGCACATTTTTCTTTACCCCTGGTGTGAGAACCATAATCGTGAGAGGACTGACGATTGCCCTCGTATTTGCATCCATTACGACTGAGGGTTGGTGCAACTAGGTCATCAGAAGAAGTGCAAGCGGCCTTGATCCGATCGAGTCTGTTATCTACGCCTGTTTGAAGGTTGCCATCTTTTGCAAATTTGACCGATTCAATTGGGGCGACTTTGTTTGGTGCAGCTGCTTGTGGTTCGACCACAGGAATAGCTCGGGTTGCCTTGACTGATGCAACCGGAGGAGAAAGAGGAGAGTGAACGGCCCTGAGTCGTTCAAGTCCACGATCGACGCCAGACCTTCGAGACCTAACTATAGGAGCAGCCAAGGCTGTTCGGATTGGTCTACTTGGAAGAGCGGGGAAATGAGCGGCCTTGTCCCACTCAACTCCATGACCGACAATAGCTTCACGAGATTCAGCTACCAAAGGAGCAGCTGAAACAGTAACAACTGGTGCAACCCAGACAGGAACAGAATGAGCGGCCTTAATTTGGTGCTGCACGTGATCGAAGCCAGCTAGTGAAGATTTAACTACTTCGTGAACAGTTGAGTTGGTGTTAAGTTGTGCAACCTTGACTGGAGCATTGGAAAATGCTTTTTTGGGTGCAGCTGAGGCGCGAGAAGAGACTCCGTTGCGGCGATTGATCTCAACCAGTTCAGCAAGAATTTGTCGAAGAGGTTGGTCGTAAAAGCTAGTGAAAGTCATCTTGATAGGGGAGAGATGATTTTATCGCAAAGTAAAAGGTTTATGACGTATTATTGCGATACGTGATAGGTCAAATTTCAAATTATCTGTATTACAGAAAATAGGAGGAATTCAACGTAAAAAGTTAAGAATAAAAAATGTAGGGCATTCAAGTGTTTGCAATAGAATTGGAGAATGAATTGTGAATTGAAAGTATCCTCAAGTAACTTGGAATGAATGAGAGGTTTATCAAAGTGTTTTGTATCAGGTGTTTCGATTTGGTTTGGATGTTGTGGTTGTTATGCAGGAATTGTAAGATGCAGGAATTAGGAGGAATGAATAAGTGAAGAAGGAAGTTGCGTTCCTTAAAGTGTGTGTCTAGCGAGTAAGGACTCTATTGCCAGTGTCAAGTAGCGTGGGTGACCCAAGAAATAGAAAAGATAAAAAGTTGCGCTTAAAGGGCGATCTTCTCTGCAGCTTGCGGAGCTTCAAATGATGGACTAGAGACTTGTTTGTGGCTGTTCTTGTCGTTCTTGAGTGTAATGCTGGGTGTTGTGTATTCACTGGGGTGACATTCCGAGTGAAAGAGGAGGAATCTTTGAATCGATCCTGATTGAGAATAAGTTGATAAGGAATAAGATGAATTTGATGATTTCCCCAAATGAATGCTCAATAATGTTGAAGTGAAAAAATTGGAAGATTCCTACTGACTGTCCTAGCCGAAATGTGAATTTCCACTAGCAGTTAGTTGACGGTAATGTGTAGATCGGTATCTGATATAACCTTGGAAGTTATAAGTGTGGATCATACCAAAACCTACTAGGTGGGTACTCATAGCTAGGCAGGTAGCTAAAGTCCTTGTTTCGAATCAAAGCGTATACTAGATAATTGACGGATAACGGTGAAGTGTAGTGATAGTCGAGTGTAGTAAACTGTGGGAATGGTAAATAAAGTATGTGAGTAGTGAAGTATATGAATACTAAAGTACGACAATAATTAAGCCCACGAAGAGACGACGACATAAGATTCACCATAGTTATCTATCAGGGCTTCGAAAGCTTGCGAAAGTAGAAATAGCAAACGAAGAAGAGTAGCAGATATATACCGAATTAGATGATTAATCAGGTATCGATACTGCCCTCTTGCCATTAAACGATCAATCAATCGACCAGCCCAGCAACGATATTCACCAAAGCAGCCAACAGGGAAAAGGATCGTGAATCGGTACTTTCGCCTCTGGTGCCTATTCATTAGTCTGAAATTTGCAGGTTATTATCTAGTAAGTCAAGTTAGGAGGCGACCTTACTACCTACTTATTAGTGAAGTTGGGAAAATCTTGATTCTATGTTTCCTATCGGCGATGATTCAGATACTAGCTTAGTTAGCTCATGACGCATACCGTAGTAAATGTGCTTCCCGTCCAGGATGGGACAGTTATGACCTCTAGCCAATTGAAAGATTAGGATCAGAAAAGAATTCGTCAGTCATCGATCGATCCTTGATGCTTTAGGCACTACGCCGATGGATCCGAAGTCATGACAAGTAGTCCACCTTATCACATTGACCACTTGTCCTAATTCGTAATGGAAGGTGTTTGCTCATGAGAGCTATCTAACGATGACGATAGCCTCATCGCTGGGAGAATCAGGTGGCAGGCATATTAACATGAAGCGCTTAAATGAATTTATTTGATCATGGAACCTTAGCTTATTTTTACTATGGTACATTTTGCCTTTCTAAAATTCATTCTCGTCGTTTCCAGCAATGATGACATTATTGATCTTCAATACCATGCGACAAAGTTGCGTTGCCAACATCAACTGTTGCTTCTTACCGATCAATGGGTCGATGACAAAAGCATCTCTCATATCATTACTACCGGTTTGCATACAATCAACACCCAATCTTGTGTTCTTCTCGGTAGCTTGTCGACTCTTAACGGAGGCTAGAGTTTCGATCGATGAAAGACCGGAGTTTTCTGCTAAAGCCATTGGAATTGCGTCAAGTGCATCGGCAAACGCACGCATAGCGTATTGTTCAAGACCAGGTGACTTGACAGCGGCATCTTCGACAGCTAACGAGCATGCGATTTCCGCCGCACCACCACCGTAGACAACTCTATTATCCCGAACGAGGTTACGAACAACACATAATGCATCGTGAAGAGAGCGTTTGGCCTCATCGATAATCTGTTCTACTGTTAGCGACGACCTAGGTATTCTAATTTAGTATGACATACCATCTTGTTGCTTCCTCTAACAAAGACTGTGACGGCACGGGTGTTTGCGCATTCCTCAATGACCAGCATCTTCTCCCTAGTAGTACCGAAACTCATTTCTCTGACTAATCCAGCTTTTCCGAGTTTCTCGGCCGACAAATCCTCAAATCTTGGTACAATTCTACCGTTTGTTGCAATGGCGATTAATTCTATTTCTGGTCCTCCCACCCATCTCACGGCTGGTAATTGACTTTGTAATAAAAGATGGTTTGCTTCATCATCAAATCCCCACTGGCATATAACAAGATTGGCACCAGTATCCTTAATTTGTTGAACCATCTCGGTGAACTTGTCCTTTTCGTATGTTTGTAGTTTTTTAAACTCTTCAACCGAGGTGATATCGAGCTTGTGCTTGGTTTTTGGCTTGGGTGGTTCAAATGCACATGTGAGAATAGCGATCTTGGCATCTCGAACCTCATCAGGCATCTGAGGATGTGAAAAGTCCTTGTCGACAATAACACCTTGAACCAGTAAGGAATCCTCAAGAGATCCACCAACCTTACCATCAACCTTAATCAAGTCAAAGTCAACATCCTTGCGCTCTAAATCAGCAACAGATAGGATAGCATCAACGGCAATGTTTGCGAATTGGTCATGAGCCTTGGAGACGATTTTGCTTCCTAAACTTGTCCTTGCGACCTTGACTAAATTCTCTTTCTGTGTTTTTGTGAATTCGATAGTATCGGCAATTCTATCCAGCTCCGCAACAGCAATATCACAAGCTTGATCGTACCCGTCGGCTATCCGAATAGGATGAATTCCCTTGTCGATAAGTTCGGCGGCTTGTTCTAATAAGGCACCAGCCAATACTACCACACCAGTTGTACCGTCACCGATTTCGTCATCCTGAGATTTGGAAAGTTCGACTAGAAGCTTTGCAACGTGGTTCTGAATCTCCATCTGTCCCAAAATGGTAGCACCGTCGTTGGTAACTGTGATATCGCCATCTGGGGAAATGAGGATCTTGTCCAGACCTCGTGGGCCAAGGGAGGTCTTGACAATATTGGCTACTGTTCTTGCTGCTAGGATATGCGATTTAACTGCTTCATTTCCATGTTGTCTCTTCTTCTTTCCCTGACTGTAACCTCTTCAGTACTTTGGCTTTAAACAGAAAGAACATAGACTCTTACTCTCTGACAACGATGAAAGGTCTGCCTTGCTCATCCTTCACCACAGACGCTATTAATTCATTATAAGCTTCTAGAAAATTTTGACGGAGTGTAAAATACAACGTACCCTGCGACATGTCGATATCTACATGGCGGGGTGGTTAGCAGAAGCTCTAAAAGACATATAACCAGCGGGAACAGGGAGAAACTTACTCATCGCCATGTTTAAAGATGTAAGAGGTTTCTAGATCAAATGGCCACTCAAACAAAATGGGGAAGTATCGAAATAAGCACACAAAAAGTCGAGTATTGGACAAACTTCTTCCCTGATCAGCGCGTTCACCTCAGCAAGTCGCGTTTATTGAAAGCCCTTCGTCTGCCAAAAATTATTTGTACAGCCTCAGGTTGGTTACATGCTGCCCCGCCGCGCTTAGCAAAGAATCTGCACTAGCCACACGTAGCCTCAGCCTCAGCCTCGCACATATTTAAAAGTCACGTTTCTATTCTATTACTTGTGTTGAATATTTTGAATTTATAAAATACAAATTAAAAAATCACTATTATATAATTAAATAAGAAAAGAAATTTATAAAAGCTTTCTTATATAATAATTTTTTAAATATAAATAAAACATTAATAAATAAATTAAAATAAAAATAAAAAATATTTATTAACTTATAATTAAATGCCACGCAAAGGAGCGAACAGCCCCTGGCATTGAAGTTAAACTGTTAAATTTGGCTGCGACGATCACGCCGCTTAAAAGCTCCTTATCTTAGCACGTCTCAATACCCCAAGGGAGGTTCGAAGTAGACGTTAATCAATATAAATAAATAAATAAATAAATATAATTAAATGTTACGAGGTTTGCCGTCTAGATCACGTGGAAGTGCTCTAGGCTCTCGAGGTGGTTTATAACTAGGCGTCAAGCAGGGACTTAAAGTAATGACAATAATATGATGCAATTCGTAACTAATAGTATGGTATACTAAATGATTGATCTTGAGCACGAAGCTCTACACAAAGGAAACCATCCTGCTTATATAGACCTTCGTCCTTTACTGGATCTCTTGGATCCTGAGAGTTTATGGACCTTCGATTCGTATGGACCTTCGATTCGTATCCCTGAATATGCAGGGTCCATCACGTGACTTGGATCATGTGATGGTAGTTGTGTAGCCCGTCGTAACATTATGGGCCTAGAATTGAGGTCATATGACCATTATGGTGCACGGACCATAATTGGGAATATCTTCAATTCTACCATTACTGTAACTTAGATCCTTAGTTCAACCTACATCTAATAATACTACTACTTCCAAACAACTCATTTTTAACATAATTTTTATTAATTAAAAAAACAATTATAAAATAACCTCTTTCACAAATTTATAAATATAAATCTTATTAATTGAAAAATCTTTAACTGAATGAATTATAAAATAGATTAAAGCCCTGCTTTGGAAAATCATTTAGAAAATATCAATTAAAAAAATCAATTTTGTAACACAGAGGAGCTGGACTCGAAGCTCATATAATCTATTTACGTAATCATCTAATATCACATCACTTATCACACCACACAAGCTTTTTCACAACTTTGAACATATTTATTAACCATGAAAGAAAGAATTAACATTTTCCTTCATTTCCCTCTCGTCGTACTCGGGATACGCTTTCCGCTGGATCAGAAACAGTGGCTTCGATGCACATTCACACTACATATCTTCAGCAGTGCTTAACCTACCCAGTACCGTAATTAATTGCTTGGGGCAAGATCTTGGTGTGGAGTTTTGTATGGAGTCCCGCAGATCAACAATATCTATGTCTTGACAAGTTACAACTTTGGTCGACAGCTTCAATTTTGGAAACGTAAAATTTCCTTCATTGGTTCATCCGTTGTCTTTCCATAAAAAAGAGGAAAATCTTTCCAAATCGAAAAGTTCCTTGGGAAGAACTCATGACATCTCTATCAAAATCTCAAAACCTCATCAACTCTATGCGGACCTATTAATATGATAAATACTTTAGATGGGGATTCGGTGAAACCAGTTACTTTCGCGCATCTGCCGGTGTTGTACATGGGTATCTAGGACCACAAATCCCCCAAACTCAATGATGATCACCTGGAAAACATTTATTAGAGAGTCTTATCTGAACTTCTGAAGCTGCTGTCTCTGGAAGAAACAGAAGTTTCCGTCTGATAATTTCACCGAAAAGGCTCCATGCATGGTTCATGCAATGTCGAAAATCAAATCGAGGGTACCAGGACCCATACAAGTCTGGCTATACTCTCGTAGATTTTGGAAGTATACACATGGTATACATGAAACACGGTTACCGCATTGGGAACCTCCTTTCTGTGGGATGCCGACTTTAAAAGTTAACTTGGCTATGTAAGCTCTCTCTAATCTCTAATTGATGTCAAACAAACGGGGAAGACTTCTCCAAAAGCAGCAACATCTAACAAGCGACAAACGAGATAGAATTGTACTGGTGTACCTGCATTCAGGGGATACATGGTATTCCAAAAGCTAATCGCGTCGCAGATTCGCAAACTACGACGCAACGGGTAAAGTCATGATATTTAACCACTTTAGGTGGGTCAGAGTTTCAGGTATACTCGAGATTAACTCGAGATTGGGACCACATTTTCCCCTCTTATATCATCTGTAAGAAGTTGTGATGGTTCTTTTGGAATTCCATCTAAACGAACCCATCTAGACAACCACTTTCGCCCTGTGTTTTAATCTAATCATTCTAATGATTACTTTAACTGTCTACCACGGAGTCGTTTTACTTCATCAACATGATCCGCATTATGCTGATTCCCCTGGCGCAAGGTGCGCCGGCCCATAATTCCCCACTCTCAAAGTTTTGATTGATTTGATTGATTTGGGGGGATTCCTACATGGGCATATCCTCCAGCGAGTACATGGGTATCACTATCAAGTACATGTAGAGTAAGTACATATAGGTAAATATACTTCCAGATCTTTCAAACCGTTCCTTAAGAATTTCCATCTTTAACTTTTCTTCCTCTACTTCAAACGCAGACTTGTCTGCCTTTCACTCCTTTTGAGCTTCGTCGTCGCTTTTGGTCTTGACCATTGTACATTCATTCTTCCATTCATTCTTAATCATCCCTTTCAAGATATAGTTTCTGCAAAATGCAACTCAGCACATTGACAGCCCTTGCGGCATTCGCACTCCCAGCTTTAGTGTCAGCGCAATTAAGTGGTGCAGTCGGTCCATTGACCTCGAGAGAATCTAAGGCTAAAAAAGTGTGTAACGTTTTGAATTATGGTGGAAAGGCAAGCAAAACTGCAGATATTGGCCCGGCGCTTACCTCTGCCTTTGCAGCCTGCAAAACTGGTGGAACAGGTATGTATCCCAAGATTCAGCTGCTATTGACCAAGACCTTACCTTTATATAGTTTATGTCCCGCCCGGAGATTATGGTATGAGTACCTGGGTTACACTCAGTGGAGGTTCAGCATGGGCACTTAAACTTGATGGTATTATTTATCGTGTTGGTACCGATGCTGGGAATATGATCATGATCAAACACACTACCGATTTCGAGATGTATAGCAGCACTTCTGCAGGTGCTATTCAGGGTTATGGTTATGAATTTCACAAATCCTCGACTTATGGTGCACGCCTCCTCCGAGTTTACGACGCTACCAACTGGTCCGTTCACGACATTGCTTTGGTCGATGCCCCTCAATTCCATTTCGTGATTGACACTTGCACGAATGGGGAGGTTTACAACATGATTATTCGTGGTGGTAATGAGGGAGGTCTTGATGGTATTGATGTTTGGGGAACTAATATTTGGATTCATGATATTGAGGTTACTAACAAGGATGAGTGTGTTACTGTCAAGGCAAGTTTTATCCTCGACAAAGTTGTGATAAATTATTACTAATCATATCATAGAATCCTTCCGACCATCTTCTCATCGAAGACATCTACTGTAACAGTTCAGGAGGTTGTGGTATGGGCTCTCTCGGAGCAGATACCGCCATCTCTCACATTGTCTACAACAACATCTACACTTATGGATCCAACCAAATGCTTCTGATCAAGTCAAATGGTGGTAGTGGAACCGTCTCTGACTGTCAATTCAACAACTTCATCGGTCGCTCCAACGCCTATAGTTTGGACATCAACGGTGCCTGGCCTGAAGCAAGCGTTGCTGCTGGTAAAGGTGTTATCTACGAAAATCTCTCATTCAACAACTGGAAGGGAACTGCAACCAGCGGCATTGCACGTGGACCAATTAATCTCCTCTGTCCCGCCACCGCCCCATGCACAAACATCACCATCACCGATTTTGCCATCGGCAGCGAAACCACCAGCACTGAAAACTACATCTGCCAAAATGCCTACGGTTCCGGAGGATGTCTCAAGCTCGACACTGGTTCCCATTCCGCATACACCACAACTCAGTCTCTCGGCGCCATCCCAACCGGCTACAAAGCTGCAACCATGGCCCAAGATCTCGCCACTCCTTTCGCCGTCACCGTAAGCATTCCCATCCCAACAATCCCAACCTCTTTCTTCCCAGGCAGAACCCCCGTCACCGCACTCATGGCCCACGGAGGCGCCGCCGCTTCTGCTGCTGCTCTCGCCCACAAACCTGTTAACATACCCGCTCAATCCTCCTCTACATCCACATCCAGCACCACCCTCAGCACCAAAGCCTCTTCTTCATCCGCCACCCCCAAGACAACCCTCGTAACCAAAGCTTCCAGCACCGCTCCATCTACATCCGCCAAGCCGGCCACAACTAGCAGCACTTCCTCAGCTGCTTCCGTCCCTTTATACGGTGAGTGCGCAGGCGGAAAATCTTGTTCTGCTGGTACTTGTATCAAGCAGAATGAGTATTACTCCCAGTGTCTTCCTGCATAAACTGACGGTATTTCTAGATGGTGGGTCTGATGGTTCTTCAGAGACAGGAAGTGAGGATGAAGAGTGTGATGTTTAGATGGTAGTTTGGCTAGATATGTTCGGTATGAGGAGTGTGTTTGTGGAAGAGTGGAAAGGGAGAAGATGGATGGAATTTCTGAGAGGGGATAGATTCATTGTATTATAGTCGAACAGTATCTTGATTGTACATATTGGAATCAGAAAACACTTCCTGCCACCCCATTGAATGGGGTGGGGATGATTAATTGATTTGCTAATCTTACCACGCATCTGAAATTTGACATGTGCGAGTAGTATATTCTTTTCCTATTCGTTCCTTACCTTTCTTTGACTTGCAATTCCATATCCGCATATCCATAAGAATTTCGAAAAAATAATATCCTTTCTCAGCAAAATTCCCCCAGAAAAGAAACCACTCCAAACCGCAAACCCCAAATCCCAATCAACCCAACCCAACCAAACCTAAGCAGTCCCCTCCCTAAAAGCCGCCGCAATACTAAATCCACCCTTCCCCCAAACCCTCCCACCCTTCGCAGTTGGAGACCTCGCCTCATACCTAAGAGCCCTCCCCTCCACAATGGCCACCAATTCATAATCCACTCTATAATGTTTCATCCCACTAGTACCCTCTTCTGGAGATACAGGCTGGATGATATTTTTATCGCGGAGAAATGTCATGTCTACCATGATTCGGCCGGCGATTTGCGCGTCTGGTGGTTTTTGGAAGGGTTGTTAGTTTGGTATGGTATGTTATGGTATAGTGTGGATAGAATGAGATGGGGATGATGTGATGTGATGTGATGTGATTCAAAAGTGAAGAAGATATGTAAGACTTATATGTAGGTATGGATATATGGTTACTCACCGGCATTTTTAATATTCTTACGACTGTAGTGAGATTCTGTCGCGGTATCAGAAACGTAGAGAAGTTCCTCACACAGAAATTTTTCGGAGTCGATTGCGAAGGTGTGATAGGTAGGGAATGGTGGAAATTGATGATCTGGAGGAACAGGTTTACCCTATCGAGTGTAGTGTTAGGACGAGATCAAAAGGTTATATTTCCATCGAGAAATGATCGTTATCTTGATCATGAAATAATCAATCGTGGCCAGATACTTCTCGCCATCCAGTTCGCTTTCCTCGGGTTTTGCTCTCTCGTGTCCAGGAAAGAAATTGGGCTGCCATGGCTCATGGCGGAGAAACCCATAGCTTGACTGTGAAATTCTCGCTGGTCCATTTTTCTTATCTAAAGCACGAAGAACGGCTCCGGAGGCCACAGCTGTGATGCTTCAAACCTTTTAGCTTATAAGATAGATCAGAAGCGACATATCTCACCATTTATGCTTATCCACTACTAATTCGATGTTGGAATCAAGTTCCTCTGATTTCTCTTGAAGCCATTGCTTGAGGTAGCTTCTCAGAGAAGGGGAGCCACCAAAGCCACCCACGAGAAACACTTTCTTCGGACAGTCAGTAAGTTCCATACATCTGGTCATTTCGGTGCATACCTTGACCACAAGGCGTTTTGCCGCGGCTTGTCCAATCTGATTTCCTAACAATGCTGAGATACGCGTGAGGAGGGGTCGGAATATATCTTCATAGTCACTCCTGAGATCATATCAGCCAAGAACACTTATAGACCAAAGAGAAAAGCCAATACTTATTCATGAGTAGACTGTTTGTCTCGAAGCACTTCTCTGCTGGGCCAATTCGATTCATCTGTTCATCACCGCGTAAGCCAGCTATGTACACCCTGTGGCTAGGCCGCTTCAAGACATTGACTCGTCTCTTGTATTCATTCTCGAAGTCTGGGATCAATCGATTGACAATGGCTTCAAGCGTTTCGCCATTTTTGAGGAGATAATCCTCGTCTTGAAGGCGATTGAGCAACATGTCTTTGTAGCCATCGTTGAGATAGCTAGATCCGCATTTATCCCCTAGCATATTCATCAACATAAGGAATTCCTCTATGAAACTGTTTCAAGTTACCAATGGGTTGAATCTTTTCCCCCTTCAAACGTAGAGGATAGCGATTGCTAACCCCATATGTCACAACATCGACGGTACCACCACCGCAGTCAGCAATAATGAACGTCTCGCCAAGCTACACTGGTGTTAGCTACAAACACAAAGGCACTAATATAATAAACGTACAGAGATATCCTCTGAACTATCCAAGAGGAAGGTGGCAGCTACTTCCGGCTCAGAGATCAGGAAGATATTATCTGCCGTTGCACGCCAAGGATGTCCAAAAGTAGTGGCCTGAATAGCTGCTTTTACAGAAGTTTGAAGTACACGAGAAGCCTCCGGAGACCAGACAGTCGGTACAGTCATGACGAAATCCACAGGAGTTCGGTCCGTAAATCCATGAAGAAGTTTCAGTTGCTCCTTAGTGTGTTGCAAGACCTTCACAAGATAATCTGAAATAGGGTCAACAGCATCCCACATGTTAGGCTCGGCTTTGGATCGTTTCCAATGTCTGCGTATGATACCCTCTTTGAGAAGGTTAGTGAATTTGCCTCGAAGTTCCTTTCAATCTTCATTAGTGTACTCGGTTCCAACTAACATCAGTTTAGCTCTTTTAACAAGGCGTCTCTGGCTTCGGGTTGAGTTCGCCTTGTACACCTGGTATGGCACCTCGTATCCCCAGAGAAAGTCCACGGAAAGCTCATCTCCCATTTCCGAATCTTCGGAATCATTGGCTTTATCTCCACCTACCCCGCAGAGTGTCAAGGGATGCTGCCCTTTGAACGAATCAAATAGATTTTCATCGAATATCCCAGTGTCATCATCCCCATACCGCTCAATCGGCTCTGATGAATACCAAATTTCAGTTGGAATTTGCTTTCTTTCGCCGTCCTCTTCATCGCTTGGCCAGTTAATCACACTCATGATATTATTCGCGAAGCCTTTCAGATTGCCATTTTTGATTGGAACAATGCTGTAGGAAACTGATGTGAATGTTGTGCCATAGTCCAGGCCAACAACAACTTTATCTGCTGCCGTTATGGCCTTGGCTCGCAAGTTTGAACTCCGCTGCACAGATGAACCGGTGCTTGGGGCAGAATGACGCATAGTTACCTTACCATGGTTTTGTGCGGTGCTTGGATGACGAGCTAGAAGCGCTTGTCTAGTGGCATTGCGATTCTTCGACCCGCAAGGTCCTCCCCTAGTTGCCATATTTAATGTTTAAAGCTTTCAAGTTTTGTCTTTTCAATGGATAATGATGACCATTCGAGTTTATGGTGGTGCTAAAGACTCCTTCTAAAACTGGACGAGGAGAGAGGGCTGCCTCATATGTGATTCATGAATTCAACCACGCTCTCATCGAGCTCACAATGCGACAGCTCGCTGCCTGCTTAATCGTCCGATGACTCTTGGCCTTATTCTGATCTCGAAAAAGAGGAGTAACAGCCCATGTGATAGATTAGCTCCTTTGCCTGACGACGGAATCGTGCATTATAATTTGCAACGGATCCTTTGATGGGCATCTCTCCAGGTAACGGATACCTACCTTGCAATGAAGAAAAGTAAATAAAATCACAAGATTGACAGAATAAGTAAAATATAATGGTACTGCAGAATGTGGTGGCGGTGGTGGATTAAATAGATAGAGGAGCTATTTACGAGGTCGTTCATAACGGGGGTTTTCTGTTGCTGATTATTTGGCTTAATTGTGACTTCAATAACAGATTAGAACGTTTCTAAACTCGAGAGTATCCTAAACTCTTGGGCATAAAATACATTTTAGACTTCGAGTTTTGCGTTTCGAGAAAAAAAAAAAAAAGGCTGTAGTACCGTCATAGGCAAGCGACGCGGGGCTGAAAGGATGATAAGCCGGTGACGCAAAATGGGTTGCTGCAGGAGGGACGATACCTCTCAGGTGTGACGAAAATCTTTCTGATTCTATCATAAATTCTATCAGGTTTCCAAAAAGTTCCGGAGGATAGCAAACAAAAGATGCTGGCAATGAAAATGTGCGTTTGGTGGCAGGGATGTGGCCAAATATCTGGTTTATCTCTTTACATATTTCTTGGTCCGTATTGACAGAACTTCAAATGGCTGTTAGGTCCTTGTATCTTGATTCCCAATATGGCCACGTTTCGTTGAAGTACGAAGGACGATATTGCGCTACTTGCTTGGATTGACTTTTTCAAGCAAGAGAAAGTGGTACCTAGTGAGAACATACTCAATTTCATGGTTTTATTCCATGGCATCCCCAGCCGTGGTGCAGTAAAGGAACATCTAGGGGAACTATGGGAGAGGTACAATGATCAAACTGATGATTCACACCAAGCGACGGAGTTCGTTGATATGCTAACTAAAGGTTCCGCTTATATGACCAAACTTCCAGGTGGAATGCATGGAGGCATTAGAAAACTAGTCGACCAACATATCAGCAATGCGACAAGCCTGCTCATTACAAAAGTAATGAGAGACAATCAATCGCAGAATAAGACCACAGGTCAACCGAAAGCACACTGTTTAGAAGAGGTGGAAAAGAGGGGAGTAAAACGTAGCAAGCAAGTGAAAAGGGTAGACGAGAGTCCTTTCCCTTCCAAAAAACCTCGCTCGAGCAAGGTATGTGAATCCCCATGCCATGTACAAGAATGTTACTTAGTCTGCTCCGTAGGACGAGTCATCTACAAAAGCCACTGAAGAAACCGCCGCGAATGAGGTAGAGAAATCTCGACCATCTGTCGGAAAACCGGCGACCACTACAACGAAGACTAAAGATGGAGGTGCTGAGTCCAATGGCAAGGAGGCCGTGCCAATCAAGCTTGACGCGTTCACGACCGACCTGGTAAGCCAAAATACAAATGAAAATAACTGGTTGAAACACTTGAGAGCTTTGAAGAACAAGTATAACCAGGAAATAGCTCAAATGCAAGAGCTGTGGCAAGAAGAGGTCGAAAAGCTCAGTTTGAGGGAAGCCGAAGCCCAAAGGACAATCAGAGATCTGAAGGCAGAATTAAAACACCTGGATGAAGCACGAAAGGCTCGCCAAGATAAGGGACGGAAGACTCAAGAAGAAGATGCAAGTGTTTCACTGGAAATCCGGCAGTTTGAGGATTTGGAGGAAATATATCGGTTGACCAAAGAAAATAGAGAAATGCACAAATTTGCAACGTTTGTCGATTTGGATTCACCAGGAAGCCTACATCTAGGGCACGATACTGTGGATAATGCGATGGATCAAATACAATTCGAACTCTCTTCAATTTCATACCATCGCAGTACTACCGGGCGTCTTCTCCCCAGGGTATTTGCAATATCAGGAGACTTGCGTAACCTGACACTTTCGGCATTTAGTAGCGATATCGAAACGGCTACTGGTATAAATGACGTCCAGACTATCTTGAAGAAGTTTGGTGCAGAGACCTGCATTAGAGTTTTTGTATTGGCTGCACTCAGAGATTGGGTATTTATGTCGAGGTTTCCCAACTTCACACCTTCGAATCCCCGTATTCTCTCGAGTTATAGACACATTATCTCCACCTTGGGTGAGTTTTCCGCCATTGATGATTATGCAGGAACTAATCCAGTAGATCCGGAGAGACAAGCTTTATAGCTTGGACATGGCAGCTCATCGCACCATCATGGAAGGAAAATGGTTTAAGGAAGAGTTAATACCCAGAAGAGCTATGAATCTTGCGGAAAGATTTTCCAATGCAGTAGCTCCCTTGTTTGCAGCAACATCAGAAAGTGTAGGAGATGGACTATTCCATACTTGGAGCGAGCACACGGAATGCTGGGAAGACAAACGAGCACATCTGCAAGAAATCTTTCAAACAGCTTTAACCTTGAAGACAGATTCCGTGATCACAAAATGTTGGTATGAATTCGCACTCTATCCAGTGGAAACAAAATTTGCAGGAGATACCTCGGATTTAAAAGAATCAGGAAAGTCCAAGAATCGAGATAATTGGATTCATGCATCGTTTCACGTATACGATTCTACGAATGTTGGCAATGCTAATGAGACCGCGCTGGTGCAGACGGAGAATTTTGTGAAGGCTTCTGGGAAAACGGCTGAGGCAAAGTACAGTAAGGTTTTGCTGCTTCCCAAGAGGCAATCTCAAGCTGCTTCCAGTCGTATTATAGAGACTGCTGAAAATTCCAATCTCAAACAGAAAACTGCCGAACAATCAAACATTGAACCTGAAGCTGGTACCCAAAAAATAATCGAAGCCACTAATAATACCGTTGGATGCGTGAAAGAAAGTGAAGCCGCAGGAAGCGAAGATGGTTCGAAATCTGGTCAAGGTGGAAGTCCGCCTCTTCCAAGGTGCCGGGAATGTGGTAAAGAATTCCCAGTTGCTGCTTTACTACGCAGGCATGAAAAAAATAGTGAGTAACTCCTCATGGTTTCTGGCATGCTGTTTTAAGATCTTCGAACAGGGAGTTGTACAGAGTGCAGTGAGTGTGGCAGAAGGTTTGGTCGCGCCTCTGCTCTGCGTAATCACGAAAATGCCGAGCATAGCGAATATCGTGCATCGAGAACTTGCGAGCAGATCATCGAGCAGGTGTATACGCAGCCGCAGGTGAGGGCCATAGTGGAACAGGAGAGGGGTCGATACCATGAAGAGGACTTGGCTGCTGTAGCCAGGAATTTCAGTCCAACACATCGACGCACTGATCATAATCTGGAAGCCAGCTGGTGGAAGCGCAACGAACTTCCTCCGCAACTGCACCCCAGGTTAGACCCCCAAAGTCTGTCGCAATGAACTCGAGCAGAAATTTTTTGAAAGCGAAACCATGGGTGTCGAAGCAAAATGCGAACTTTGTGGAAAACTATTTTCGAATAGAGAAAATTTACAACGCCATAATAAAACAAGTGAAGTCACTGTCTACAGGGTTCTTATGTGCATGTCGCTGATAATAATGTAGCAGATACCTGCTCACTCAAGTTTCCGGATTGCAAGGCAACATTCGCGGATCCCGAAGAAAGACGTCGTCAACAGCATGCTGGGCACAAATTCCTGGAAAGGGAGCTAAAAGATCCGAGAACAACATTTGAACCACAAACTCCTTCTACCTTGCCCAGAAAAACCGACAAATCGCGAAGTTCAAATCATACAGGAACTCCATCATCGAATGACGCCCGAGTTCTTGATAAAAGCAAGTCTTCTCCCATTCCGACCCTGCTGCCGTACTCATCCACATTACTAACCCATTGTCTCTACGACTACTAACAATCTTGGAGATGGTAAACTCGCTACAAGAAAACTCCCCGCAAAGAAGCAGAAGACTCAGACGCAGACGACATTCTCTCTCCATCCGAGATGACGAAAGCAGCGCGAGCCCAAAGAAGCAGATGTACTAGATCTTCCAATAGAGCTGAGGCAAGGATGACTGATAGCCAGGAATCAAAAGTCCGACCCGGTGCGAGAAGAAGTAAGACTCCTGCGTTAGAAGAATGCTTAAGATGAATTGCATTCTTCAAGGACGGGCCGGTTTCAGGATTATTTTCGCTCCGGAAATATGTCTACTTTCGTTTCTTATGAAGAATGAAGACGAGATGATGTTCGCAAAATGGAGATCAAATCGGGTTGGGATTTTCAGGAGAATTAGTCATTAGTGTGTATCTAAAAATGGGGAAAGGAAGGACTACTGTACCGGCAAAGAAGGAGAACAGGAATAACAGCCATTCGATTGTTACCTTAAGTGTACCGTTAGACACAAATCTAAAACTATCATTATGGGACTCCGCTTCATATACATTGATTTTCAAGCTGAAGTTAGACACGATGTATTGAGGTAATCTTGAAAGTGTGTGTGGCGTATGTGGCGCATGTGAAAGCCACCCGGACATGAAACCCGTTGTCCAAATTCGGAAGCAAAGCCTTTAACCATTCTGGATACTTTTGACCATATGCTTGAACTTGCGCAGTACGACCTGGGAACAGTGCAGAAGCCTAGGCAATTTCAACTTATTATGTTATCAAACCTCGGTGTAAGATGTAAGAAAATCTCCGCTCCTTATTGTAAGGATGCGTGTAAGCGAAAAAGTCGTCAGCGCTCCGGACTCCTTTAGGAAATTCATCAAGGAGTTATTACGATTGGCTGTATGGGATATCGTAACGTCGAGTGAGCCAATGAGAGTTGAGTATTCGATGCCTGATGGTAGGATTTACTGATTTGGTTGATCTCCTTCCCATAATGTTTCTGACCTTCTACCCCAAAATGAGCAATTTTGTTTTGCCTACATCAAAGTGAGCCGAACATGCTCTCTGCCCGCTGGAACCTGCAGGTGGCAAATCTATACTTAAACACGGTCCCATCTGCCCGAGTTATCTTTAACTGCCCACCTTCCGCATTCAATCATCGAACAGCACCCTGCAGGTTTTATGGCATCTTGCAGTACATAATTTAACCCATAATCCCCGCACTTCAAGCAGTTCCCAGGTTACTCGACAATTCCATATAGCTGGTCCATTGCCACTTTAACCCTTACATCTTGACAGATTGCTGCTATTCATTCGTTACATCATGTCTCATAACGATTCAAATCGTCTTCGTACCGGGGAATTGGAAATTGGCTACACAGAAGCAGTAGAGCGTCATGCCAACAGACATGTCGTGGCACCGAAACCAGTATCGCAACGCAAGTTAGACTTCGAAAATGCAAGGCCAAGATGGATGCGAGAAATGGCTGCGGAAGCTATGGGTGTCTTCTTCTTCGTGTAAGTTGAGAGCGCGAAAATATGCAATAAATATGCATCAGCCACTGACAATCACTCTTAGATATCCTGGAATTGCATCGTGTGCATCATTCTTTCTAAACCCTGGTGACCCAGGGTTTGGATCAGTTTTCCAAATTGGTTGGGCCTTTGCAATCGGTATCGCTTTCGCTATCATGTAAGTTGGACTCAGATACTATTAAAAAATCATCTGCTCAACGTCTCAGTCGCTAAAAACCAATAGAACTTGTGGAGGTACTTCCGGGGGCCATTTCAATGCGGCAGTAACGATATCTTGTGCAGTATGGCTTGGGGTATGTTCCAATGTCTCCATTTATGTATCGACGCTAGCTAATCCATACCAGTTCCCTTGGAAAAAGGTTCCACAATATATCTTTGCTCAAGTCTTCGGCTCCTTTATGGCAGCTGTGCTGCTTGTCGGACAATATTACCCACAGTTGACAGCACTTGCTGCGGAATACCGTGCTAAAGGCTTGAGCCTCAATTCACCAGGCGGACCGGGAAGCATCCTTTGCTCCTTTCCTGGAGCGGACCAGTCATATGGGTATCTGTTCTTCATAGAATTTTTTGCTGATGTCTTCGTCGTATGTATTAATGAACATCCTAGGTCCTGGAATCTGCTAAAATGTTTTAGGGAATTGTAATTTGGGCTTGCCTCGACCCTATGAACCCATTTGTGTCTGCAGCCGCGGTGCCGTGGGTAATTGGATTAGGTTATGGTAAGCATTGAAGTCACACCTGTTTCTTGCTTTCTACATCACCAACAACATCTTCATTGTTGAATACTTGCTAACCTCTCTCAGCGACAATGATCTGGGGTTTTGCGGATGTGACGATAGAGCTAAACTCATCGCGCGACTTGGGAGCTCGTATCGTTGCAGCTATCTTCTTCGGAGGAGATGCTTTCTCGGTTTATTCAGCGATACCCGTCTTCACAAGTATACCTGCCATGCTTCTTGGGACGGCATTGTATGAGATGATTCAGCGCGATAGCTTTGCAGTCATCGCTAAAGGTCATAACGTGCACGAGAAGGGAGAAGAGGGTGTCATTCAGCATTTGTCTAAGAATAGTACGCTTTATAGAAGTACCAGTAACTCGGGAAGGAGTATAGACAGTGAAAAATGGGACAGTGAGAGAAAGAATGATTCTGCTGTATGAAATATTTTGAAGGTTAACGAAAACGAAAGGCTGGGGTCGGGTTTTGGATACCCTGGAAGGCCAGATGAATAATGACAATATGTATTAATGAAACCAAAAGATGGTTCTGTATTGTGATAAAAACTTGTTCCCAATCAATGTCCCGCGGTACCATTCTCTGTCGATTCCCGAGCTGTGAGGTTCAATAGACGAACAAGCCGCTAATGCCAGCACATGACTCAACACTCCTCGCAGAGCTTAGCCATAAACAGTCAAGCGCATAATCTTTGGGCTTTCATACGGTAACCTTAGTGGAAAGACCATCATCAAATTCAATACCTGATGGAGAAGTCGTTCATGTACAATAGTATCATAATAATATCATTGATGGTATGTACCTACTTACCTACGTATTGTATTTAGCTTCATAAATCTAGGGTAAAGTTTATGACTACCCCTCCTTTTAACCCACGAACTTTGATTGGGATAATTCATTGCTGTTTTATATCAAGTTCATTTCGCTCGACACAATACCGTCTCCTGTCGCATATCTAGACATCCAGCGCGCCGTCGCACCCCTTAAATTTACAACTCGAACAGCTGGACGATGTAGAAAAACATCGAATGGTCTATTCTCTCAATTTTTATAATTTTCACCATTTATCTCTCGCTATGTTTCAAAATCAATCAATCGAGGACATGTCGTCAAGTATGGATATATTTGAACCCGAAACTAGACCTGAAGTGAACGACAAACGCGCAAAAGCTAATATGAGAAATACATCACGGTCGCCTTCAAAAGCTCGGTCATTATCAGATAGCGGTCAACCGACGCTTTCACCGTCTCCAAAATTTTGCGAATCAGAGAAGCCAATATCAAAAGATGATAGTTCTCTTTCCGAAAGTCCGACGACTCCACGGCGACCTGCACTCCCTCGAGGCCTTTCACTGCAGATGCCACCAAAGGATTTCATGCCATTAGGACCATCAGGATATATCAATCGAGCACCTTTATCACCAAAATTAGATCAATCGCAAACATATGGGTCGCCTACAAGTGTGTTGCCTAGACGATCCCGAGGTTTAGATTTTTCAAGAGCTGCTACGAATCTTCACCACTCCACACTCGCAGAGCATTCGTCGCCTGATTCGTCGCCTACGATAACCGGCAGAGCAATGAACATTCCGAATAGAAAAAATGGGTTGAACTTTACCAGCGTTGGGGAAGGTTCCTTATGGTCTCCCATGGCAAATACAGAAAGAATGATTGTATCCAACTCACTCGGCAGTGTTAACATGATGGCCTCTGATTCTTCCGAAAGTAGTTGCGACGACGATGATTTGATGGAATCAGATGATATCGATGACTCTATTCTTACCACACCTCAGATTAATAGGATGACAGCACCTTACTTCGGAAATTCCAATCCGAGCCCTGGCGGCGCCTGGTCTGGGCAATCCCCCGCAGTTAGCAGTCTTATGAATTTTCAGAATACAAAGTTAAGAAACGGCAAGAGTCGCAAAGGATCGAAAAGTGGCCTAATGGCTAGTACGATTTCCAAATCACCTCCTACTGTGCGCAATATCGAAAGTGGCTATTTTAACAGGCCAACGGCCGTTGACAACTTTCATACGAGGAGAGAAAGTATTAGCTGGGCTGCCAACCAATTACATATATCAGGAAGGGAAAGTGATGATGGTGCTTTGAAGTCGACCTTGGAGAATGTGGATGGGATGCCTAGTACACCTGGAAAAGATGGACAACGAGGCGTCATTCGCAGACCGGTGACTAGGAGGGGTAACATGCTAGTACGTAAATACACGATTTGAAGGTTTGGCAGTACTAACATTTAATAGCCTAAAACAAAAACATTTGCGCGCATCAAAGCAGCTCTCGCTGAAGAGAGCGCACCAGTCGAAACTGAAGTTCGTCGAGAAGCAGAAGTCGTCCGCCAAACCCGCGAGAGTGATATGGACCTCGAACCCTCTCGTCATCCCTCTATATCAACAACAGACACTACACGCTCATCACCAATACTTGGCGCAACACAGGAGTTTCTAGAAGGCATGACTGAAGATGATGTGATGGCCGATGCATCCAGTTCCCAACTATCCAGTAGCTTCAAGCAACAAGCCATTCGCAACTCAAAAGGAAAAGAGTTCTGGGAATCCTTTAGCGATGATAACAGTCGGACACCACCACCGCCCAATTTTAATCCTCGCGGTTCCACTGCAGGCATGAATGACGACATATCACTAGAGTCCCATCTTTCCACGCCCCTACATCTCCACCGCAGCAATTCTGATTCCTCTCCATCCCGCTCCTCCACTCCTCAGCCACCTGAACCCATACGCAAAATCACACATAAACGTCGTCGAGACGATGATCTCGATCCCACGAGTTTTAAGAGAAGAGCTGTCAGTCCAGGAATGAGCGTACATAATAGTCCTGTAATGCAAAGTCCAATGCAAAGGG
The DNA here is from genome assembly GCA_025389075.1 of Sclerotinia minor. NCBI lineage: Eukaryota > Fungi > Ascomycota > Leotiomycetes > Helotiales > Sclerotiniaceae > Sclerotinia > Sclerotinia minor. Next base: position 2,096,392 of record QRFH01000006.1, read on the forward strand.
ATATGGCGCCTTGGGGTACGAGACCTGGTAGTAATGGAGAGCCTGGAAATGGAAAGAGTGGCTTGGGAAATGGTGGGACAGGAATCGGGGGTAGAAGGGTGGGGCTTCAGGGTATGGTGGATACTAATGATGGGTTGATGAAGATGAGTATTGAATAATGAACTGAAGTATGGTTTTAGGGGTACGGCTATGGATCGGATTCGGAGTTAAATGGTCGTGCGGGGGTTCTTGCTTATACGATGGTGGTCTGCTGTGGACGGTTGGGTGTTCATATTGCTCGGGGAAATCCGTGGATTTTGGGTCTTATTGTCAGCGGCAGGCGTATATATATTATCTCATCCATTATGAATTGGTAAATTCAAAGTGAATAGGAGGACACCGCCACAAAGCGGAACTAGCGATCAATATCCATATTTTACATGGGCTTTTAAGTTATCTATTGCCCGTGTACATAACTAGTTCAAGATGATTTGTTGCTAGTGCTATACAGATATGTTTCTTCTCACTGTGCCGTTGTATAATTACATGGACTCTAGCTCTGTAGGAATGGGAATGTGAATTTTCAAGCAGAAAAACTGCGCAAGGCCCTGGGTGTTACGAGGTTTGCCGTCTAGATCACGTGGAAGTGCTCTAGGCTCTCGAGGTGGTTTATAACTAGGCGTCAAGCAGGGACTTAATAAGATAATGGTAATGATAATGATGCAATTCGTAACTATTAGTAGGTTATACTAAATGATTGATCTTGAGCACGAAGCTCTATACAAAGGAAATTCATCCTGATTATATAGACCTTCATGCCTATGGCTAGCTAGGAATCGTCGTTCCTGGGAGCGAACGTTCCTGGTTGTTCCTAGGAACGGTCGTTCCTCACCGTTCCATCACGTGTTCTAGGGTCATGTGACGTACTTGTCGTAGCGGACGTAACATATCATTCAAAGAGTTGTCACGAACCACGTCTAATATTATCCTAAGATAAGAATCGTCCCAGGATTAGTGTCCTGAGGCCCATGTGGGATCACGTGATGGAGCCTCCAGGAGCGCAGGCTCCCCAGGGCTCCAGGAAAGGAATCAGTATATAGTTAGAATAGTTTCATAGTTTAAGAGCTTCGTGCTCAACTTAGTTATCAATTAGTTTACCTACATTCTACTTGATCTAGTAACGACTTCACTTCCAAGTGAATACCAGTGATAAAGCCTTAACCCACAACTACCAACCAGACGAAACCTCAGGCAGCCGCTGCCTCCAGCACAGTATCGTTACAAGAGTCTCTAATAATTCTACTATATAATACTTTTAGTTTTTGTTAATAGAATCTTTAAAAAAGACCTTTAATAGCTTTATTATTAGTTCTATTATATAATACTACTTAAGGAATCTCTAATGACTTTATTATATAATACTTTTATTAAGTTTTTGTTATATAGATGTTACGACAGACATCACATGATCATGGCACACTGATATGTCACGTGAAGGAGCCTTAGAGAGCTAAGAGCTCCTGGAGTGTACAGCTCCTAAGGGATCCAGGAAACGAAGGTCTATATAAAGGAATGGATTTCATTACAATGTAGAGCTTCGTGCTCAAGATCAATCATTTAGTATACCATACTATTAGTTACGAATTGCATCATATTATTGTCATTACTTTAAGTCCCTGCTTGACGCCTAGTTATAAACCTACCTCGAGAGCCTAGAGCACTTCCACGTGATCTAGACAGCAAACCTCGTAACACATAACTCTGGAAATCAATACTTAAAATTAAAAACTATAAAATAAAATAAAAAGCTATAGAAAAACTATATATATAGATATCAAACAGAGCGCCGCACTAGCCGACTCGGGCGTCGATTCATGTGATCGGCCGAACCGTGACAAAAATTAAACTATTCATTTTCATTTCTATTCTGAAATTTTAATTATATATTTTTGGTCTCTGATAATAAATTCAGATGAATTTATCCCTTTCTGCAAGGCAAGATAAAAGAGGAAGGAGAGTAAATACCACTGTGAGAATCATTGAGTGGGATGGAAAATTTGTATATAAGATCTTAATATTGTAGGCGAGTTGTCAATGTAAGACTACGAAGGTGACTATCAAAAAGCGAAGGGGATACTGATGGAAATATCTTGGGTTCGAAGATTCATTCGAAGGACTTTCGATAATATATTTGTTAGAAGCTGAAGAATAAATAATTAGTGTTTGCGTAACTTCTACAACGGATTTGAGGGGGATATACTTTCCACCCGACTTACATGTTACTAACCTCAATCTTACTAACCTTGCCAAACTCACCAACCTCATAAGAACAAGGTGGCCCACCTCCCGACTATTCAATATCTACTCCTCTACTCCTCTACTCCTCTACTCCTCCACTACCCTACCTGTTCATCCCCATATACATATACATATATATATCTAGATTATACAACCAAATATCCACCAAGCACTTTTACATACATAGATACCTACCTATCTACCATTTTAACACTTAATTACAACTAACCTAGAACTGAAATATCTATATAATCCATTCTATACCATGTCATATTATACCATGTAGTAGGTATTATATCATATCATATCATATCATATCATATCATATCACAAAACACCCAAAACAAATTCCGAAACGCAAAACCCAACGCCAGAAACCATCCAATGGAATTCAATCAAATGCAAGCAAACAAGCAAGCAAGCAAGCCATAATCGCAATACATAAAAATTATCAGTTAAGTTCAGTTAAATTACCCTACAACTAATGACCCAGTCCAACCCAAGCCAACCCAACCAAACCACACCACATGATATCCGCTGAAACTAACCCTAATACTAATCCCCACTCCCGAGAACCGACCAAACCTTTACGCCAACAAAAATGCATGCGCACCATGTACAATTTCTCGTTTCCTTTCTCAATATGCCAATGCCAATGCCAATGCTAAATACTGATGCCAGTGCTAATACCAATGCCAATACCAAGTTCTTAATGCCACAAGCGCATAACTCTAAACGCTCATATAAAAACCCATATCTATATATTCCTCCTTCACATACCTACACCACAACACCCCTCTCACTCCACCCATCCCTACCCTTCCAAGCCCAAACCCAAAACGCAATCCCAACACCCACACTACCCGCCATACCCCAAAACGTTCCCTCGTAGCAACTTCGTCCCCAACAAAGTACCCCATCACCGATAAACTCCTTCCATAGACCCTCAGCAACTCTCTGGTATACCTGACTATATACTACGCCCCATAAGGTAGCACCTAGCGCTGGAACCATTGCTACGATTCCCCAATTCGTACCAAAGTTTTCTACGCCCCAGATGACGGTTACGATTAGTGGGGTTAGGGAAAATAGGGCGCCATAACCCGAACCGATCAGAGTGGAGATGATCCAAAAGCGGTCTGCGTGATCTTGACAAAAGCCTGAGGCGAGGATAACGTCGCCTAATAGGATGAGGATGGCGGAAAGGATAAGGAAAGATACACGGGATATTGTGAAGCGGGTTGTAGATTGTGGGGGAAGAGAGGCGAGGGAATTAGAAAGAGATCCAAAATGATGGGTTGTTGGAACCGGGGCCAAGACATCAGTGAGAGTGCCGAAAAGGATACGAGCAATGGTCGATGTAAGTGCTACGACCGAAACGTGTGTTGCTGCTGAAGTGGGATTGTGAATAGTAGGTGGATGAAGAGTGCCAATAATCGTGCCTAGATTCGTGATGAAAGATTCGCCAGGCCCAGAGACGAAGAAAAATCCAATGGCTAACCACCACATTGTATGATCTTTCAAGAATCTCCTTGTTTCCTCGTTTAATAACCAAGTTTTCTTCCTAGCTTCTTCATCTTCTTCATCCACATCACCCCGTTCCTCTCCATCTAAAGTGCCATATCCTCTCCCAGTATATCCTTCACCCTCCCCAAGTAACCCACTCCTCTCCAACTCCTCAACAGCTTCTTCGATCAATTCCTCCTCATCCACAATCTTCAACAACCCACACCCAATAAACCCCACCACAAAAAGCGTAACGGCCAAAAACCAAAAGAACCTTTCCACATCAACATCCCCCCTCTGACCGCCTCTTCCCCTTTCATACAAAATCCTCTCCCCTACCTGACTCTGCCACATGCCACTCAACCCAAAAGCCGCAATGGGACAAGCAAGCGCCAAACCCCTATATTTCGATTTCCCAAAATTCTTAGCGCAAGCCGTCACCGCACTAATATACATACACGTCGTCGCCATGCCAATAATCATAAACGCAAACACCATCCAAATGATCGGCCACCCCCTCTCCGTCACATAACCCTCTATATCCTTCCCCCCACTCTTATACGTAAGTGCAGCCAATCCATAACCGGCACCAAACATAATACCCGCGCCGAGAGACAAAGGCGCAGGACCAACCCGATCGCACAGATAGCCAAACACGGGCACTGGTAGATACATAGCCAATTCCGCCGCAATAATAACAATATTAACTTGTAATTGGGTATAATGTAAACGCGATTGGAATAAATGACCATAGAGCGAATAAGCGGTGATGGAACCGGCGCAGAGACATGAGAGGATGGCGGAAGCGTAGGATGTGTAGCGGATCATATTTTGTTTTCGAGCTTTTTGGGAGCGGAAGACAGAGGAAGATGAGGATGAGGATCGTAGGGAGGATGACGGTGAGGAGGATCGAAGGAGAGGAGTATGGGTTGTAGGCGCCATGATTTCGTGAGCGATGGGCCCGGATTTGTGTAGATAGCTATGCTAGATGTGAGGGCATTGGTGAGTTGAGTTTTGGAACAACACGAACGGCAAGGAATAATTGAGAAATCTGGTAAAAGTATAAACAGTAAAATCTATCGTTTCGAAATGAGGACTCTTCGCAAAGCAATTTTGTTATAAAGTGATTGATTGTCATAATGAGCAATCGATGACTGGAAGCTATGGTGTAGGTTAGCTCAAGCTTGGACGATCCTCTTGGCCTCGGCTTACGCCATTAGGTGAGGTGATCGAAAGAGTGGCTGTGACTACTCGAGTATAAAATTCCATTTACGATCAAGAAGACAGAGCATGTAATTTGGTTTTATCATTTTTGTATAATTATATATATGTAGCTAGTGCGCTTCGTTAAAAGGAAAATCTATCGTTGCAGGTGATGATATCTGGATAAATACAAATACGTGAGTGGAATGACTCCTGTGTACGAATAGTCGTCTCTTACAATTAGCCTCCTGGGTACAAGGTTAATTCATCATTCTCATTTCACAAGCGATTGAGCAATAACATATCAGTTTTTTCAAAGTATTAAAAATACTGAGTTCATTTTCAACACGAACAAATCGTTCGTAAGCCACAGGAGTGGTGAGTATATTAATACTAAACATACCCGTACCACCCAATTTTCCAGTCATTTAATATCCATCGCTTTCTATATCTGTGTATCATCAGAAGGTATCAATTTTAACGCCCTCCCAAAAATTCCCAATTCGCCAAATCTGTATCCAGACCTCGCTGCGCCAAATTCATGTCGAAATCACGCTTTTCATTCCCGCCGCCTATTCCATTAAATTCTCCAATCCTGCGTCTCTCAATGTACCCTATCTCTGTGCTGCAATAAATGCAATCTTCTCCTTTCATCTCCTTCCCCTAAGTGTGCTGGTGCTGGTGGATGTAGCGGTGTGAAACCCATATGAGAGAATGGGTTTCTCCTCAAAAACCCGGGTCCGTGATGTCTATGCGTATCTGCATGTGAATGTGTATTTGTGTGTGAGTGTGAATTTGGATGCGAATGTAAAAACGAATGAGGATGTCCAGCGTCCAATGAGTGTTCATGGGGTGTGTTTGGGCTAGTGCTCGCAAGTAATGTAGGACTTGGGGGTGCTGAGATAGCAGATTCGTAATTGGGTAGCGCTTCGGTATAACTCATTCCTCTCACAGGTGTTTTGAGGGCCGTGGTGTATGAGGGAACTTTTGTCAAATCCCCCATTTCATTGTAATCCAAGTGTTCTGGGGTATGATATCCACTGCTCATGGTAGTGTGGGTGGCATCTCCATGATGCTCGTCGTTAAAACTTCCTCGTCTGCTAAGGGGATTACTTCTCGCAGTTACAGACGCAGAATGGCCGTGATGTGAATCAAAGTAACTTCCTTGGTGGTCATCGATAGGGTGGGGGGTATTTGCTCCAGAGCTAGATCCTCCATATCGTCTTAGGAAGCCGCTATTTCTTCGACTAGCGCCTAAACTTGTGTTTAAACTTTGAAGCCTAGATGACAATGCTGCTGGAGGGACTGCACCCGCTGGATGAGGAGCGTCCATAGAGGCAAGATTTTCCGATGAACCTGCTCGAGACTGGGCGTAAAATGGTGTGTTCATTCCAGATTGCGGCATGGGAGTCATTAATCCAGATTGGTCCATATCAGCATAAAGTTGATCTAATACGTGCTCTCCATAAAGAGGAGGCGCATGTGCTGATACTGCGGCTGACTGAGCATTATTGGTTGGTGTCTGATCCACAAGAGCACCCTCGGCAGTCAATGGCATATTGGGGGAAATGAAAATTGTGACTGGTAACGTTGCACGGAGCTATTACGATTAGTATTGTTTCGTCAGGTAAGGTAAGAATTCAAAATTACCTCTGAAATATGTCCATCCGGGTTGTGTAACGCAATGTTAAATTTGACCTTGTGGCGGATTTTAATGCCGTGGACGTCTACATCTTGTATGCATCTGCTCAACGTCTTTGGTAATGGCATCAATTCGGTCATCTTGTAACCATCTTGTCCACTTTCGTCAAGCATGTCTTGGTAATGCTCTTCTTCGTTTAACTCAAAAGTCCAGGCATCCACATCTCTCGAATGCTTCCAATATCTATCCGACGTCGTAGAATTTCCTGGAAGCATGAACTCTTGTACTTCGATCAAATGACACTTTATCTTCCCAATTTTCAAACCCTTTAGTAAAGAGGTGAATCTCATCTCAATGGTGATGGCGGTACCAAAGACGATAGCCTTTTGTGGAATGACTAGCTGGTATTCGATTTTGTTAGGCCAGATGTTCTCGACCGTCATGGCATGGGCCAATTCTAATGCCGACGGATCTAAAGTTCGGACGATTCGCACCGGCTTCCAAGCATGTAAATCGTATGCCAATTTTCCTCTAGCGACGGTTGCCTTCAATTTGTAAATGATGTGAGTTTCATTCAACCCCTCCACACTTTCCGACATAGATCCTGGAATGACGAGCTCGAATGGCCATTCATAGTTTCCTGCTGGTAGAAGCAATCCCTTTGAGGAAGAACCTGGCCCTCCTCCACCCACAAAAGGAGCCCATCTATGAGTAAAAATTTCCATAGTTTTGTCGACTCGATTATTCGAAATACCGGTAGGCGTGACGCGCTGATCGTTCCAACTGGGAATCCAAAGTTAGTTTTTCAATACATGCAGATGAGGGAATCGCACTAGGGAAAACTCACCCAACTTTCAGTTGGCCCGTCATACGAAGATGTACATCTTCAACTTTCAAGGCAGCTGGCAGACACAAGACTACCGATCCCTTAAGCAGTTGACTTGAAGCTTCATTTTCGCCTCCTCGAAGCACAATAATTTCCTCGTCAAGACTGGAAGATATTAGCGTGTGATGGAGGGGCAATATTGCACATAATCCTTCGCATACCGTATTTCAAAAAGGGTCGAAACACCTCTTCCAGTAACCCCTCCGAAGAAATTAGGCATAACGTCGTTTTAACTCGTTTATTCGCTGTGTGGTGTATGAGTGGAAGTATTCCAAAAATTGTCTGAGGCCGGTTTGAGAGTCCTCAGCCAAACTCATATGTCGTTGTAAAGTGGTGAAGTAGTGATAGTTCAAGATATTAAGGAATCAAATGAACGACTTCTCTCCAAAGTGACTGCCAGAAAGATGTTTGAAAATCGTAGCCGTAGTTGGAGTCGCTCCTTCTTTTCTGCAACAACAACTGCACAAGTATATACATGTACAGACTAAAAAAACCATGTAAATATAAAACAATGAGAAAAAGAAATCTCAAACTATGACCCGTTCTTTGGCTGTCTTTTCTCTAGCCTTCCCTAGTACATCAGCTTATCCGGCCTCAGCCTAGTATCTTTTGTCGCAATCTCTCTCCTTTCTCTCTTTTGCGTACATCTTTCACTCCAATCAAAAATCCTACCTCTGCTGGTCCAATAACCTGTCAATAATCCGGTGGCTCAGGTGCGAAACCGATTCACGAAATCCACACTTAATCTGGGTAGATCAAAGTGGCGCTTCCGCACGTCACAAATCGGAAGGGCTGTTGTTACTTGGTATTTGGATATTTGGTATAAGAGTGGATTTGTTTTAGTGGGGGTCAGCGCAGGAGAAACTTTTTGCTGATGTTCGAGAACGTTTTTTCCTTTTTCCTTTTTCCTTTTCGTGGTGTATCAAAGACTCAAAGTACCGATACGATTGTCTCCGTTAAGCTTGCGTGCTAGCCAATCAAATGCCGTTAGACATATATAGATACGAGCCTCTTTCTTTTTAAATTATTTTATGAATTGATATTATTAGGTGAGATCAATACAATGGATACTAATAAGCCTAAAGTCTCATGAAATATGTAGATAGGTAGGTAGTAGGTACCTAGTAGACATGTAATAGTTCGATAGACATATATGATATGGATAACTGGGATCTAATATTGAGATATATGTACTTCGCCGTCCTACTGCAACAGTCTCATGGTCGACTGGTGGGAATATTCCATTATCAAGTGATAGTGTACACAGTACACTGCACTCACTACCTAGGTTTCTCAAGGCTGAATGATTGTATTTTTCCGGTCCTCGGATATCTACCGGTAAGGTTATATTAAAAGATGCAGGAGGGGTAGATGCATATGTTAAGAGTCTCTAGGTACAGTATATTTAAAACCTTGGAAAGTTACTCGTTTAGCAAGCCGCTGCATGCACTGAATAAACTCATGAAAATCAGGTCAGATCAACTTCAATGTAACTTGATGTACGGCCTCGGTCTATTCCTACGCGTGGAAAGGGGTAGAATTGAGCGAGGTCAAGAGTCATGAACATCTGATGAAGGAGCCGAGACCTATAGGCTGTAATAAGTCTATATATGGCATGATCAAATCTCAGAGCGATGATCCATGATATCGAATGACTTTCACATGAAAAACACAAATAAATCATGGTTATCAACACCCGAACGGATGAAAAATAGTCTGTCAGACAGTCAGACAGCCAGACAGTCAGACTGCAACCCGAAGAACGAGTGCTGGTGTCATTGATATGCTCCTTATCGAATAACGAGTCCCAAAGCGGGTTTCTGATTATGATTCACTGATATCAACCGCTTTTCTTGTAAGTTGCATCAGCCGTTCTTTATCTTAAACTTGACGCTACGATATTGTTCCGGCCCAAGCCTAAGCAACAAACTTTTAGTGTTAACGTTCTTGTAGACTTTTCCTTGATAGTGGCAGACTGGCAGACTGGCAGTGGCACCAGCGGACACGGACTGAAGCGCCTGCGTCAAATCCTTCTCACACGTTTCGTTTCTTCGTCTGAAAAAGTTAAACAACCGACCTCTATATGGCATGGCCGCTATCACACCAATATCACAAGAAGCTCCTCCGCCGAGGATGCGCCGCTCATCCCGCAATATTGCATGCAAAGATCTACCATAATCACGGTGCCACTGTCCTTGAGCTTTGAGGATAATTTGCGCATTACCTATTTGGTGCTGCCGCCGTATTATCCCCCATGCAGTGTGTACAAAAGTATACGTAGATGGCGAAAATGGTCCAAAACAATCATCAATGGCATACATACTACGTACTACTGGGGTACCACCATATGGATCCTGTCATTTAAAAGTTTCAACCGTGGATGGATCAATTTCAAAAGTCCAAAAATCCAACCAAAAGCTAAAAAATACCTCAAACCCACAAATTTCTTGACATGGATCCTTTGATCTCGACCTCCTTTAAACCTTTTGAAAATCCTGCGATAAGGTAAACTTCTGCATGGGTCACTATCTGACCTTATTCCACCTTAATTTCATCTTCTTGAAAGCTTGTTAAACTTGTTAGCTTTGCGAACTCGAAACTAACTTGTCTGCAGAGTGATTGCGTAACAAAAGGATGATGAGGCTCATGGGTAACCGCTTTTTTTTTTTTCTCTTTTCTTTACTGAGCCACTTTTTCTGTATCGGGCCTTAAAAAAGGAAACGGCCTCCGATATTAAAATTCTTGAATGGTGATTGGTGCGTCTTCTTCCGTTCGAACTTCGCTTGTTTGGGTGTGGATTCATGGATCCGTCCGTACCTGGCATTGATGATAACTGAGATTTCGAGTTTTCCCGATGCACGTTTATCGAATGAGGGGATCTAAGAGCTCACTTCATGATGTTGACGACGACAGGAAGTACGGTACGTACATACGGAGTACACACACCGCTTCCAGTACGGATATGCTTGATGCTTAAGCTCAAGCACTATTTATATCTTCACGACGTGTATTAATGTGGGCTACGATATTCTACAGTACTACTCCGTCCTCTGTACACAAAAGGTGAAGCAGGCATTCATACATTAACTAGGGCAATCAGAAACTACATCCTTCAAGACTTCGACGCATTCACCCCCTCACACAGCTCGTTCAACACTCACGGATATCAACGATCATCACAAATCTTCCGCATTAATCTTCTTACAACATGGCAATACAACCAAAGTTTAGTTGACCCTGGCGCAGTTTCTAGGGGATACTGTACTAGGGTACCATTCCACGATCTGTATATTTGCACACTCGCGCACTCGAACTGGATAAATGCAAGCCGTCGCAAATATAGTGATCAAATCACATCAGATTATATCATTTCGGAAACTGGAAACTGATAGCCCCAGATCCAGACTCAAATCTATACACCGTAGTGTGATACACACAGCATGGTTCCGTCACCCCTCCTCAGTCAACTCGCTATGCTCGATTTCACATGATTAGATCAATGGACTCGTCGAGAGCTTCACATGTACTCTTGCGACTAATTTTACACGACTATCTTGAGAATTTCACATGAGACATGAAAAAGAAATTCCTCCAACCTCGTTCTACCCTTGACAAGTCGACATGTGTGCTTACCCCTTGCAAAAGCCACATTCTGTAAGCCAAGATTTTGGCAACGATTCAACCACAGCCAAGAACACTTTTGCAGTTGTATGAAGTCATACTAGTGATGCATATGATTCATGAATTTCTTCTCGTGATAGATATAAGCATATTTTTAGACTTTGACTTCATGGTTTTCCGTTTGTTGCAACTTGCATTTCCTTATGAGGAAGTACTCGATCGAGTAATAACCTTATATTTCGGAAAACCTAGAAGCCACGAAGAGTTTCCGAAAGCTTTAATAGTTCGCCTTATGTAATCCCGGATCACAAACTCGCTACACTTTCCTTCCCTTCATCAACCATGCCAACCAATTCTTCAGCCCAATTCACATCCCAATCTCAACGTCATACCTATTGGGCTACTACCATATTCTCACCCCAAAGTGTTGCCCCTCTCAATTCACACCAGAGCCCCACCTTAAAAGTAAAGAGAAAAATTTCCATTACCCCACCCCACTTCCTCCGCCGTAAAACTTCCGCCTTGCAAAAAAAATTCCGCCCAAAAAATCAACAAAAAGGATTTTGAACATGAGATTCAAGGAATTCTCTATATGAACTCTCTGACGGGGAGTCGAACCCCGGTCTCCCGCGCTTTGTCATTTTAGTGACAAGCGGAAATCATGACCGTTAGACCATCAAAGATTTTCGGTTGACGGTTAGCCGTTTTCCAAATCTATATAGCCATCATTGTGCCGCTTTTACGTACCATTCATTTCCAAAATTCGTGCCTGAAATTTTCCGTCTTTAAACATTCAACTTTCGTAAAACCGAATTTCGAATTTCGAATTTTGGATTTTGGATTTTGGATTTTCGATTTTCGATTTCAGTATCCATCTTCTACAATACAGATTACTGTAAAACAATACCAGTACATTGGATTTACGATTTCACATTTTCTGTTTTCCAAAGGATGATTCCATTAATTGTATTTCTTGAATGTTACAGATGTATTCCCTTTTTGTTACTTGTTTTACTTCGAAATCGAGATGGAATCATTCTGAAGCTATTCCCAACGTTGATTCTCACGAAAATGATTCTCACGAAAACGAAAGCGGTGAAATTCTTAGCAGCTACCTGGAATTCTTCTATTCCTAGCACCCATACCCACTTGGAATACTTCCATGAGAACGGTACAATGTTAAGCATTCTAAGTATATATATCATCTTGTCATTTTCTCTCTTTCCTCCATCAATCTCTTTCCGCCATAAATCTCTTTCCGTCATCAATCTCTTGTCAAGTTTGAACAATGAATGATCTATTAGCATATCGCGAGGCTCGAAAGTTAGCAAATTCACAAAAAGTTGAGATACCTTTTGTTGACCTCCTGGGATCTTGGCAGCATATGCATATATATTGTATGATGCATATAATGTTGACCTCCTGGGATCTTGGCAGCATATGCATATATATTGCATGATGCAAGGAGCAAACAAAACTCAACTTTTAATTCATTCTTTCCTTTTTGGTATACTGTTTGTTTGCTTTCAATATTTTGATTTCAAAGCACTTTAATTCCGAAGGCCGAATACCTAAGCCTATTCCTTCATTTTTTGAATATATACTCGCAGCTTAACTGCTTAGCTAGATAATCAATCAATTCAATCTGATGCTCTTTCTGGTCTCAATAAACCCAATAGATTGTGCTTCTTTTGATGTTGCCTGGAACTCTGATTTTTGAGCTGATCTTCCAGGGGTAGTTTCTTGAATATGTTGACGATGGTTGATGAAAATTGTTAGTGTTAAGGATGGCTATCCAGCTCTCTGATTTCATTCTTTTTATATCCATTCCAATAAAGGCATAACTGGTTTCGTGAGATGAGGATGGTATTTTGGTTGCCTCTTTTGCAAGAGAATCAGCTAGCTCATTTCCTTGTACAGATGTATGTCCGGGGACCCAATTGAGAGAGATTTCGGCTCCTTTATTTTGAATAGCTTCCGCAGCTTTTATAGCTTTGATTTGGCATGATTGACCAGGTAAATCGGAGGGGGTTTTCAACCGGAATAATCCCGCTTGATTATCTGAGTATATCTTGAACTTGTTTCCTGGTTGGGCTATTGAATTTGCGTATTCGATCGCTTTAGTAACTCCTAGGAGCTCACCATTATAGACAAGTTGATTCACGCCTATATTGATAGTCTCTTGATGTGAAATTCGGCCATTTGGTAAGATGACTACTAACCCGATCCCAACCCCTATTCCCTCTAGAGTGGATGAGGCATCGGTGTATATTGTAATGGTATTTTTGCACCTATATTTGAAAGCCAGATTGTGGATCATCGCAGCTTCTTCTTTTCCTAATTTGCTGATATTGACTTTATATGGAACTTCTTTCTTCCAAGGAGGAAAGTAGAAATGATGGATTCCTTCCAAAGTGAGAGGATCGAAGTCTTTCTGAATTGAATTTTTGATCTTTTCGAGTTGAGTAGGTTTTAATTGCTTTCTTTGAGGGGTTGCAACTACATCTTGATTATCCTTTTCTGTAGCTAGCTTTGTAGCTACTAAATTGACAGGATGAGAAGGCGAGATTTTCAATAATCTAAATGCGTATTGTTTGATTCCGGCATTTAGCCTTACTTCTGGAGGGCACAATGCGGCTTCTATTTCCATTGGTTTTATTGGTGAGGTTTTGAATACTCCTAGGATTTTTCGAAGGGCGAGGTTTTGCAAGGATTGAAGGATTTTCTTGAATTGGGTTTGCCCTTTCCACCATAAAATTGAACCGTAGTCAGCTATGCTGGTGACGCATGCCATATAGAGCTGTCTCATTGCCTTGGGACTAAGGCCTTTTTCAGAATTAGCAAGTCTAGCCATTCGGTAGAATGAGGTTTTAGCCTGGGTAGCTCGGATTGTGACATGTTGTTTGAAACTGAGGCCAGGGTCGAACCATATGCCTAGCCATCTGACTAATGTTGAGGGTTGAATTATCTCCTCGTTCGGAAGCTTGATTGGGGCTGTCTTCGTATCTTTAGATGTAGAGAAGTGTATTAGTTCCGTCTTCGCTAGATCAAATTGAATAGCATTTTCTTTGCCCAGAGCATATATCTGTTTAGTTGCTCTTTCGAGGGAGATGATGTTCTTTTTCCAGGATGTTGAAAATGTTGTTAAAGCTATATCATCTATGTATGAGAGATATTTGATCGAATTTGCTGAGAATAGATCTCGAATATAAATTAAGAAGAGGATTGGCGAAATAGGGCTGCCTTGGGGGATCCCGGTATTGATCGGTTTGAAGGTTTCAATTTGGCCATCGAATGAGAGCTTGAGTAGCCTTTCCTTCAAAAAAGATGAGATCCAGGCGATTAGGCTGGTTGGGGGGGTTAGATTCTTGCAGATATCTAATAATTTGTTCATAGATACATGATCAAAGGCGCCTTTAACATCCAGGAAGAGAGTTGAGGTTTTCTTCTTGGATCTTGAATTTCTTTCGATTTCGGTAGTAAGTAAGATTGCTGTATCGATGGCTGATTTCTTTTGTCTTCCACCCATTTGAGAGTAATGAAGTAATTGCGTAGTCTCCGCTAGGTAGCTAAGCCTTTGAGCCAGAATTCTTTCACTTATCTTGCCAAGGCAATTTAGTAGGGCGATAACTCTATAAGCTTTTGGGGCCGAGTAGTCTGGTTTTGAAGGTTTCTTGAGTATTGCTCCAGTGGCTTGTTTCCAGCAAGAAGGATGGTAACCGAGGTTGATAAGATGACTGAAGAGGGTGAAGAATGCTTTTGGTATTGCTTTGTACGCTTGAATAATGATATCTTGAGTAATCCCATCGGGGCCAGGGGTCTTTCCTTTGATTTTTGCAGAGCACGCGTTTAGGAGTTCGCTCTCTGTAAGATCAGGCCATTCCCATTTCTTAGATTGTTTATAGCTTTCCCAATTGGGCGGTGGGGTGAATGGAGGAGGAGGAAATAGGGTCGATCTAAATGCAGAGCATTTTCCCTCGAAAGAATTTTCTAGTTTGGAGGGATTAGATCGAATATTCGGGATTCGTTCGGTTTGCATGTCTTTTGTGTATGACATTGCCTTGAATATGGATTGGGTATCCTCTTTTTCAAGGAACTCATTCCAATGGTTTTTCTTTGCTGTTTTAATAGCTTGGAAGTAATGATTCCTGGCTGACTGGTAGATTTTCTTGAACATATCGTCTTCCGGGTAAAGCTTGGCGTTCTCATATGCATTAGAGAGTCGTTTTCGAAGGGCTTTCAGCTCTGGAGACCACCAGGGTTTAGCTCTTTTGTGGACCTGATTCTCGGTATACTGGTTTCAGCCGAATAAGTGATTATTCGGGTGAATTCTTTGCAGCATCATCCAATACTTGTATGTATTGGCTCTTGTCGAGAAGGGAATCCAGAGAGTTGGATTCTGAGGTAGCGATATTAAGGTATTCACTCGAATTTAAGATGGTTGATATCGATATTTTCGATTTGAGGGTATTCATGAATTTTTCCCAATCCGCAAGTTTTGTGTTGAATCTTGCTGGCTGAGCTATATTCGTTGTACGGGATGAAGTGCCCTTTACTTCAAAGAGAATGCTTAAGTGATCTGATCCAAGATCAGGGAGGACTTGCCAATCAGTGATATAGGGAGATACTGAATCTGTGGCTAAAGTAAGGTCTAAGACACTTGGATTTGTCATATTTGTTCGATAAAAGGTGCTCGTGCCTGGTTCGTTAAATAGAATGAGATTGTGATCCTCAAACCATTCGGTGAGTAGATCGGCATTTGAGCTTTTGTTAGAGAAGGGGTCCCACCAGGGGTGATGGGAGTTGAAATCTCCTACGAGGATGGTGTGATGAGTAAGAGGGGTATTGAAAAGGCATCTTTCGATGGTGTGGCCTTTTTCTTTGGCTTGGTCCGCTTCATTGTAGATATTGATGAGTTGTATTGTATGTTTTCCTTGAGTGATATCAATAATTTGAATATCTGGATCATTAGGGGAATTGGGAGCTAGGGCTACTAGCGGTTTGAATCCTTTTGAAATGTAGATCATAGTTCGGGGACGCAGGTTCGAAGGATTATTTGGGAGGAGTTGAGAGAAGCTGGAGTGGGCAATAGATCTGGTTGAGGAGAAGTCTTTCTCAGGATTCGTGAGGATCCAGGGTTCTTGAATGACTATGAGATCAATTTTGAGTTCTAAAGCAAGTTGGAGAGCACTTTCGGTTGCTTGAGGGCTCTTGTTTAGATTGATTTGAAGAATGCGAGTATTGTTGTACAGCATTAGTTGGATTTCTTGATGGTTGATAGATATACTTCACATACTTTCGAGTTAGCTTTGTGTTCTCCTTTGCAATTAACACATTTGACACTTAGATGTTGGCATGATTTGCCTTTTGCTTGGCAGATTATACAGAAATGACCGGCTGTAGCATGATTATTACCGCAAAGTCCGCAAGCTGGAGGTTTTTTGCAGTATGATTCATTATGGCCGAATCCCTGGCATCTGTTGCATTGAGATGAAGGAGTGGATGGATAGAATCTTTCTACTCTAACACTAATGCCTGCAATATATAGCCTTTTCTGGATAGCTATATCTGCTTCTTTTTGTGTAGCAAATGCAATGACTATTGCTCCATCTTGTTGTTTGGCTCTCTTGGAGGCATTAGTAAGCCAATAAGGAGTACCCATAATACTGAGCCCTGGGTTGAAGGTATTGACTTCCTCTTTGATTAGGTCCATACCTTTCAGACCTGAGAATTCCTGAATTGGGATTTTGTGAATGATGACTTTATGCCAGGGTTTATCGATTTGTATTCTTTCGGCATCAAGGATTTTGTCACAGATTTCCTTCTTTTCCATCAGGAATTGTGCATTGAAAGGGCTGTTAGTGGTTAGTATAAAATTGCCGCTCCTTGTAGCAGTGATAGCTGAGATGACTGGTCCATTGATTCCTGCTTTCTTGAAGGCTTCGTTGACTTTATTCCTTGTATTTAATGGTGTAAAAGAGGGTGGCTGATAAATAAGGGGTTTGATGAGGATTAGTCGTTTGCTTGGGCACACACAACAAATTTTGAAGAAAAATTATTTTTGGAAATACACCCTTTTTATATCTCATTTGCACTAAACAAATCAGCATCAATCGAATGCAATTGTCCCCAAAGAAATTGAACCAGTAGTTGTTGTGATACTGTCGTCGACCTCCAAAACACGTGAAACCACGCTAAAACGCGTGAAATTTTCACCCCCTTCATCCCTCCATTACGAGGGAAGAGAACTCAATGACGGGGACCACCCAATCGAACTTCCCAGAAGTGATCTTAGGCACTCCATGCCAAGAGAACCATACTGAACAAACCCATGAAAGAGGCAATAGCCCGCCATTCATCCTTTCCAGTCCTACCCCCTCCCAACCCTTCAACTTTCAAACCCAACGCAATACCTTGAGCTCTGATGATCCATTCAAATCACCAATCAATCGCCCAACGTTCCAATTCAATAAAAAACGAAGACGACAACCCAGCCACTCAGAACCCCATATCAACTCACCAAAAGAAGCTATCCAAAAAGCTAGAAGTCTACTAATTCTAGCTGCCTCCCTGGAAGAGGATACCGAAGAACAATCGAAAGTCCTAGACTTAATCGAAATATTTCGCGAATATCTTGAAAAAGGAAAACTCACAAAAGCCTCAAATATCATCACATCACAAATCTCCCATCTAGAAAATGCTACCAAACGGATCGAAAAGCAAGCCAACCACCTTTCAAACCTCCCCAATCATATAACCCCCCCTACAATAAACACCCCTGGAACCAAAGCCAGCTATGCCACTATCACCAAAACCTCAGGAGAATGGAACCTAGTTACAAAGGGAAAACCCACAAAACAGAAAACTACAGAACAAAAGGAAGAAGCCCCAAGCAAACGACTAATCCTCATCAAACCCCTTATTTATCAGCCACCCTCTTTTACACCATTAAATACAAGGAATAAAGTCAACGAAGCCTTCAAGAAAGCAGGAATCAATGGACCAGTCATCTCAGCTATCACTGCTACAAGGAGCGGCAATTTTATACTAACCACTAACAGCCCTTTCAATGCACAATTCCTGATGGAAAAGAAGGAAATCTGTGACAAAATCCTTGATGCCGAAAGAATACAAATCGATAAACCCTGGCATAAAGTCATCATTCACAAAATCCCAATTCAGGAATTCTCAGGTCTGAAAGGTATGGACCTAATCAAAGAGGAAGTCAATACCTTCAACCCAGGGCTCAGTATTATGGGTACTCCTTATTGGCTTACTAATGCCTCCAAGAGAGCCAAACAACAAGATGGAGCAATAGTCATTGCATTTGCTACACAAAAAGAAGCAGATATAGCTATCCAGAAAAGGCTATATATTGCAGGCATGAGTGTTAGAGTAGAAAGATTCTATCCATCTACTCCTTCATCCCAATGCAAAAGATGCCAGGGATTCGGCCATAACGAATCATACTGCAAAAAACCTCCAGCTTGCGGACTTTGCAGTAATAATCATGCTACAGTCGGTCATTTCTGTATAATCTGCCAAGCAAAAGGCAAACCATGTCAACATCTAAGTGTCAAATGTGTTAATTGTAAAGGAGAACACAAAGCTAACTCTTCTCGGGGAACATCCGAGCATCCATATCCACAACGGTACGGTTTTACGGTTGCCTATTGTGGAGAACCAACAATCAAAAGTTTCCCCTGGTTCGTGAGTTTTTCTGTATACATTCAAATTCTCAAAGGTTTTCGGTATGCCTAGTTTTGACCCCTCTTCTAGGATATCTGCAGCTTGAATGCCACCGACATGCAATGAGCAAAACCTCACTCGACAAAATTACGGAGGCACAGTCCAAATCTGTGTAAGTTAAAAGTCAGTCGATTTCTTCGTTTAGAGTCCTCCCGTCTCCGTCACACTGACCTTCATGGTGACCTCCATTGTATTATCGGCATCGTTTAAAAATAGTGCCACAAGACTATTTCCAACCCAGTTTACGTGCCATACCGCATTACTAGTTGTTAACTCCTGCAATAGCTTTCCACTATCCAAATCCCATAATCTAACTTTACCATCAGAGCCTCCACTAGCAAGCTTAGAACCAAGACAATGCATAGATATGACCGCATTTTGATGTGCATCGACCTTCCATATCTCTTTGTAGTCCTGATTGGAGAATCAACGAATGACCCCGCTTGCATCTGCCGTCAAAAGCCTTGACGGAAGTAATTCCAACAATCCTACAAGGGATGTAAAGCCTTTAAGGATAGCTTGACATTCTATGACAAAACCGTGGTCAGAACTGCCTAACGAGGTAATGCACGCGAAGGTAGACGACATACCCAGTAAACGCATCCCATACTCTCACCGATTTATCCATACTTCCGGTGAAAACTTTCACTCCATCAGTAGCAATGGCGTAGGTATTACTCTCATGACCTTTCATCACATGCAAGCACACCCTCTTTTTCAAATCCCATACGCTGGCTTCACTATCATAACTGTCTGATACAGCAATTTCCTCGTGCACATCCAGGCATCTGATTGTCTTAGTATGACCTTCCAGGACAGTCTCACATACTCCATTCTGGATATTCCAAATCCTAATCGTTGCATCGCGGGATGCGGATATGACCGTAGTAGCTGATAGAGTTTTGACAACTCTCACTGTTGATTTTTGACCTTGAAGTTTGATTTTTTTCGACTCTATGCGATAGAAAGAAAAAGCTATCGTCAGCCTCGATTCATCCCTCGAGAACATCTAATTTTATGTGATTGAGAAGTAGTAATGAGCCTTGCTAGTTAAAATCCTTCCTCGCAGCCATTCACTAAGCTAATTAATCCTCCGTGTTGATGTTGCACGAAACAGTGAAAAAGCCGGAGAGATATAAGCATAATTATGAGTTTGGTACAAAGTCTCTCTATGCTCCGCGATGATAATCTCATATTCCTTTTTCACTATGGACTTGCAAATGAAACTTGTACCATAGTAAATTATGAGGTGTTGATGTCCTGGATCCACTGGAATCCTTCAAGGTAAGACAATATCCGAACAAGGCAGTGTAAAGAGAGGTTTGCGAAAATTTCATAGCCGAGACACACAGGCAGTTGTTTCTTTTCGGCAAAGGATGAAGGCTGCCTTAAATGATTAATTGGAGATTAAAAAATCTAAAGGTGCCACAGAAGTTATTAAGATGGCTTCTGTTTATGTTCATCCTATCTTAATCTGCATTGCAGCCACATCCTGATCCTTTGATGATCCACTGATCTAGACTTGATTTCGAAACTAATATATTAAGAAAAATCTTTTGTGGGAACATTTTGACTCTTGAGAAGGCTTGACTTGTGGGGAAGGTTAATACCGTTTCTGAAGCCACTAGCCCTTCCTACAACAAGTCATACGTACCATGAAATGTTTGTGAAATCTGTACCTACAGACTGACATCAAACATTCACTATCAATGAAAAAAACCGGGATGGACGTCCACAGAGTCAGAATATACTGCTCACGGCATTGAAGGCGCATAACTGTGATGCGAACACTTGTTTACAGGTGAATTACTCATAGCATTCTATGACAAGAATCCGGGGAATGTTGATTTGAACTCGGAAGATGTGGATGCTGAAGATGACGAAGGCCTTGGAGAAAGATTAAGAGAGGCGGGGGTTCCAAAAGCCAGAGGTCAAACATATTATCACCCTCCCAGTATATAACACTCCACACCATTTTTGAGAAAAGCAATAAAGAAACCCCTCGAAACCCCCCCTCTCACTACGACTTCAACTTCCATACTCCGTTACCAAAGGTAAAAAAAGAGAATATACTCACAGTCTTCCATCCCCATCCCCATTCCCACTCCCATCCCACATACACACCATCAAATTATCCTCACTCCCATTCCCCCCACAACAAAGCACTCCTCACTCTCCTCTCCCTCCCAACAATCCACAGACCAATCCCCCTCTCAAATAACTTTACTACGATTTCCCCTCCTACATCCCTACCATTTCCATGCTTGAAAATATGCAAGATACCCGAATCAAGAGCGACAATAATATGGAATTTTGTTATATAAAGGGTTGTTACGACTAGAATATTGAGTATCAGTCAATATTTTAGTAGTTTAGTAGTTTAGTTATGCATAACATATTCAAGAGTTGGAGATCAAAAAGCAGTCTGAAGTAGGTAAGTGCTCCGAAATCCAGGTTCAGGATATAAGTAAAGTAAAATGATGTGAATGAAGGAATCATACCAGCATTATTCGCATTCAGGATTTTTCGACTCCTTGAGTAAGCTTGAACGTTCTGGGGATTTCCAGATATCCATTTCTTCTTCTCTTTCCGTCATTGTTTATTTCCTCGAGTTTTCGTAGCTTTTGTAAGGAAGGTTAATATTTCTTCAGACTTAAGGTTAGTATCTAGAGAGACAAAGACAAAAGACAAAAGACAAAAGATAAGACATCGAAATCATCATCATCTACCTAGGAGGCATATGTGTCTGCATCCAAGAACTTCCAGAGCCAGCCTTACACGTAGAGCTGTACTGAATATAGGAGTGCGGGGCAGATGGTGGAGAGAAACATATCCTAGATTCCTGGGTAAGCGGATTAATTTTACACCGCCACATGACATAAGTTTAAGGTTAATGTGGCTGTGCCAAGTTTTAAGGTTACCTAATTAGCGGGATGGGGAAAATGGATTGTAATTTTGGAATAAAAATAGATCTTCATCCTGAAACTTTCAGGCTGAAAGTCCTACGTTTGGAATCCTCAAAGATAAATAAGATATATTTTTGAGGAGATGTTTTATCTACAGTATAGTACAAATAGTTTATTCTAGCTTTGTCTCTTGTTGTTTTTGGTTTTCTCTTCACATCAGTCCGTCCTGACCTTTTTGTGTCATTACTACCAGTACCAACGTTGTAACCTTACTTCTTGTTCTTTCCATTTCCATCATTACTAATAATTAGTAGCAATAGAGGTATATGAACACAATACCCGCAGAAGTGCAATTCTCATAATCTAGTACTTGACAAGTACTACTTTTAATTTTTCTCAAAAATATTATATTGCAGCCCGCCCTCATTTTAAAACAGATATTTATAAATGATATTCAAAAATATAAAAATGCTATAAAAAAGAAATTAAGGAAAGGAAAAAAACATACAATAGTAGGGATTCGCTGGTGGTCACCCACCCAACTACTAAT
This sequence comes from Sclerotinia minor, assembly GCA_025389075.1. Classification (NCBI taxonomy): domain Eukaryota; kingdom Fungi; phylum Ascomycota; class Leotiomycetes; order Helotiales; family Sclerotiniaceae; genus Sclerotinia; species Sclerotinia minor. The sequence goes on from QRFH01000006.1 coordinate 2,118,732, forward strand.
CTAACGATCTGAGGCTTGTGTATGGTAGAGCGGACGGGATGCCCAATTCTCCTCAGTCTATGGTCGTATGTAACAGAGTATGTTTTAAAATGATATAAGATAAAGATTAAGTGACCTTTATGCTTCCGTCAACTATCCATCCATCCATCCATCCATCCATCCCATTCATCCCATCTAGCCCTCAAACCCCTCACCTACAACGTACTATACTTATACTATAACCACCTACCTACCTACCTACACTTCCACCTAACCCTCCCCACCCACTCCACAAACCTCGCCACATCCTCCCTCTCCCTAAGCAACTCCACCGTAAAAAACTCCCTCGCTAATTCCTCATGCCCCGCAACGCGATGTACAAAACTATGACATGCGCGACATATCCATGCTACATTATTTAATTCTTCCTCGGTATGCCAGCCCCGTTTTAGGACCTTTGCATGGACGAATTTGGGGATGAGGTGGTGGTATGTTAGGGGGATCCAGTCGCGGTTGCAGAGTTCGCAGGCGCGAATTATGGGTTTGGGGGTGGGGGATGGGGTGAGGAGGTGCGTGGTGTAGGTTTTGAGGATTGGATGGAGGAATTCGGGGAGTGGGGTATATGCTGGGAGGAGGGAGTAGGTTTGGAGGGAGTCGGGGATGCTAGGGGGAAGTGCTTCGGTTATTGTGGTTGAGGTTTCGAGATCGAGGGGGTGGAGATTAGGGTAGATTTTTTGGAGGGTTGGATTGCTGGTGTAGGTTTTGTGGGATAATGTTCTGAGTTCGTGTGGGAGATGGGTGAATATTTCGAGGGCGATGTACTATTTTTTGTCTGTAAGTTTTTCGTATTATCTGTCTTTCCGTAGGTAGACAATAAATGGATTTATTAAAAAAATAACAAGGAAGATCTAACTTACTTCAATAAAATCGGCGAGCTCGGCTGCATCATTAATCTTCGCTTCATCTATGTTTATATCTTTTGATATAGGTTTAATAGTTCCTTTTCTCCCAGCCTTTGCTTTCCCTCTCGTTTTTCGTTTGGAGGTATTAGGGTTTGAGACAGATGTGCATTGTTCGATTAGAGGGGTTGATAAACAATCGAGGAAGATGCGAAAATTGGTTTCTTCTTCGCTGGTGAGCATGAGGTGAAATGAGTGATTCGCGAGAGGGGAATTGAGATGGTGATAGGTAGTTATTCGTTAATTTAAGTTATTGGTTATTTGAGATTTTGATTATATGTATTTTAAATTTTTATATAAATGTAGACAAATAATCGTGAGGTTATGAGAAGTTTCGGACGCCCCTATCGTCGAAGAGTCATGACGGTGAGATGCAGAGGTGGAGTCGCCAAGTAAGATCTTAGGTTACCCAGTTAGTATTTCTAAGTGATTGTCTGCTTTTTCATTAAAACTCCTTCAATTCTCCTCCTTTTTGTCTATCTAAGCCTTGCCCAAAACCACTTGCCCAGAAATCACAAATCTATATTCTTAACAATCCAAGCAAAAGTACATTTAGTGCCTTTCAAACTGAGCTATTCGCTTTGTTTTATAATCGACAGACAGGTCTGCACCTTCCCGCTATCAATCCATTATACCCCTTCTTCGCGTTCCCTCCCGCATCGCACGATGAATATATTCTGCTAAGTATATACGCAAATTAATGGATATGGAAAAGAAGCAGGTTATAATGTAGCGTAGTTGCTTGTACTGTTATCGGGATTGTGCATTGTGAGAGATGGTATAAAGATGGGAAATGTGTATCATCTACTCTTGAATGAGTGAGATGAGATTAACTTATGCTGGAGATAGAAATGGGAGGAGTATATAGTGCGAAATAAAACAAAAGGAGGAAAAGGATATTCACTTGATAACGAGCGCGGAGAGAATAGGTAGGTATTTATTAAATGATATTATGTATATCAGATTGCAGTGGTGTATTGATCAATAATAAGCGGTACAGTCGAGGTTTTAGTATAGGCAAGGCAGACAAGATAAGGTAATGATTTGCCTAAATACAGTAAGGAGTGCACTGAGCTAGGTACAAGTTCCATCCATTATCATCTGAAGTATCATAACCTTACTCTCCCCGCTGTTGCATGCAGATCCAGCACACTCACCGATTCTTCCCCTGGACCCTGCTTCCGCAGCGTGGAGAGTGGCTCGAGAAGTGGGTGATGGTGTGGCTGAACACCGTGTTTGGATTAGTGTTTGATTGGCTCGATATCACCTGATGAGAATTCCTCATATTGTTGCATATCTGGATTTTTGTTCTTGTTGAACATGACATGTCCATCAAGCCTCATGTTCAACAAGCTCATGTTCGTCGTTCAAGGGGCATTAGTCTAATGACCAATAAGAAGCTTGATTTTCTCAAGGTCAAGCGTCTATATAGGTGCTCCATGAGAATACTGTCAATTCTGCGGGGTACATAGATAGATCTATTGTCGCACTACGTCTGGCCGAGTGATAAGTACATGCTTGGCACTTTTCCTACAACCCTTGCTGCAGCAAAATCATTGAATTTATTCACAGCTGAAAATCGTCAATAGTCTGCTGTCCCGCATCCTATGCCGTCTTGACACCTGACATTCCAAGTACTAGCGTGCCCAATCAGAAGCCTCTCCAGACCCTGTAGCGCTTAAGCGCAAGACATACTAGAACTAAGCGAAACACACTGCTCATCATTAGAGGCCCCGGTATTCTGCAGCCGCAATATGTGGTCGATCATACACTGTGATTGGAATGTGATGTGAAAGTATGAGGTGTGATTAAGGTAGGAACCAATTCAGATCCGGATGCATATAAGACATGTTTTAGAGATCTGGATGAAGATCTAGTTTCGAGACACATGCTGTATTTATTGCACTAGGCGCGACTTGTTGTGATTAAGGCACGTGGAGATGCAGATCTGAGAAGTGCCAGTGGGAGAATTCCGGAGACTGGGTATCGGGACTCTTCGAATGAGCGGAAAGGCTGGAGGATCGTCGAAAATTCCCTGTGTGGAAGTCAACATGGCAAAACTCCCGGCGCGATATTAGGACGAAGTATGAGTATGGCATCTCTTTTTGGTAAAGCATTTTGCATTTATGTCCTGCAAACAGAAAGACCATCACCAAGCAAACCAACCTAACTATTGCTAGTGATGATGGGCAAGACAACATGGTCCAGAAAAGTCCATACATTTTCAGCGCAACATGTATAGTGAATAAGGTGTTGGCGAAGCTTCAATAGCGGAGACCCACTATCAACAACAATTAGGTACACACGGTGAAGATACAGAGCCATCAAGTCGAAAGAAATGAGGTGTTCTCTGCTACAGACTCAAGTATAAAGAGATGCCATTCGACCTTGGAGAACAACATCCCATCATCAGCTTCGCAATCAACATTCTAATCACTCCAGCATCTAATTCTAATATACCTTTGTGCTTCCAGCATCTACTTCATCTAATCATCATGCAATTCTCCAAGCTTTTCATGGCCGCTATGGTCGGCGCTGCATCGGCCGCTCCTACAGTTATTGAACAAAGAGCAATGACTTCCGCCACCGTCGTCAGCGCCATCAACGACATTACAGTCCTCAGCGGCAACCTTAAGGTCACTGTTCAAGGAATCAATTTCAGTCCACTCGCTATTCTCGACCCATCTACCTTTACAGTATGTGACTGCTCTTCTTCAATGTTAAAAGCAAGACTAACACCTCAAAGCCCATCGTCCTTGGTTTCAATGGCATCATCGCCGATGTACAAGCGGACATTGCAGCTATGGCATCAAACCCGTAAGAGCTTCTCATATACGGAAGGCCTCAGAGCACAGCCAGATCTAACTTGCAACCAGAATCGGAACCCTTACTATCAAGGGTCAAACAGATGTCTGCGATGCATTCAGAGACGTAGGTCGCCTCCTTAATCAATCATAAAGATGGAAAGCTAATGAACCCCCAAGTTTGTCAAGGTTCACCAAGATCTTCTAGCTGTCCTCATTGGCAAGGCCGGATTGTTGCAATCACTTGGCGGCGCACCCGTTGCGGCAGTTCTTCGCACTCTCGAGGGAGTCGTTGATACCATTGCTTTTGGAATCATCAACGCTGTCCCAACTTGCGCCGCCGGTGCAAAAACTCAGGCAGCGAGCCTGAAAAATACGATCGAGAAAGCCGAATGTGCCTACACACCTGCAGGACCACTTGGTATTACCCTCACCTGCCAGATCCTCCTTGGTCTCAGTTCCTCCTAATCGCATCGCGGTGATTGACTGAATGGATTGAGAGTGCTGGACAACACGCACAGGACTCTCTATGATGATAACGACGACGATATGCCGACTCGGTCTCTTGGTTGGAATATTAGTCAAATGTACAGATACCCCTGACTACCGGAGAATCTACGAAACCCCCTTTACGGATACGAATGATTTTAGTGATGATTTTCGGAACCCTCTTTACGTACGAATGATTTTGGTGATGATTTTAGCTAGTTAGATAATGCCCTTAATAAAACCCAGAATTGTTATTCTGCAACTCATGAGCCGTGATTGAAGCTGGAAGCAGTTCAGTGATATAAAGCCCAAATTTTTCTTTCTAATGAAAACCTGCTTCGAGACTAACGAGTACAGAGAGACGAAATGGAATATTAGGGGGAGATTGAAGGTATAAGGACACTAACCGGTTAGTACTAGCGGCAGCCAAGGAGCCGGATTTCATCCCAGAAGATCGAAGAAAGTGCTCCTTGTTCATATCTAAATATATAATTGTAGATAAAAGCCAGTTCGTCTAGTAGAGGAGGTTGCTGGTCGTTGCAAAGCGATAAAATGAAGTGCGAGTGCTTATTATAGTAAAGCGCATTTCGGTAATTACGTGTTACGTCCACTACGACAAGTACGTCACATGACCCTAGAACACGTGATGGAACGGTGAGGAACGACCGTTCCTAGGAACAACCAGGAACGTTCGCTCCAAGGAACGTTCGCTCCCAGGAATGACGATTCCTAGTTAGCCATAGGCATGAAGGTCTATATAATCAAGATGGATTTCCTTTGTATAGAGCTTCGTGCTCAAGATCAATCATTTAGTATACCATACTATTAGTTACGAATTGCATCACACTATTGTCATTACTTTAAGTCCCTGCTTGACGCCTAGTTATAAACCTACCTCGAGAGCCTAGAGCACTTCCACGTGATCTAGACGGCAAACCTCGTAACATTACGCCAAAGCTAGACTATTCCGGCATAGCAGCCCTTTGGACTGCTGGATACGGCATGATTTAAGAGAGTTGTTGTCCGTTAAGTGAAAAAGCGAAAATCGAAAATCGAAAATCGAAAATCAAAAAAGTGAAAAAGTGAATAGACAAAAAGTGAAAAAGAAGTGAATTTATTTTAATTTATTTATTTATTTATTTTTAATGTCCGGGGGGGTAAGCGGAGCCTACCCGCAACCTTTCGAGGGGTATAGAATGAATTAAAATGAGAGAATTTTATATACAAAGAGATAATATACTCTTTTTGTTAAAAGGAATAGAAGTTACCGGTACTAATCACGTGTCGTGATTAGTAATACGGTTACCTAAACAGGCTAGATTAGACGAACCATAAGCAGGCATATTGGTCCCCTCCGAGGATACCAAGAGGAGATCAAGATGCCTACACGCGTAGTAATATAGTCAATATAGAGGCCTCTTCCACCCAATCTTTTAATACTTTTTAATATAATTTTACAAATAACTGTTAAAAGGAATGACCTTACACAGGGAATAGTGGGAAGCTGATAGGGCAGAACTGAGGTAATATTGGTCTAGTATGTTAATCACTCTTCTAAGTTCTACGGAAGTGCGAAGCTCTCCTACAGAGAGCTTCTCAATCTAGTCCTAATAGGACTAGTGCCCTGTGCACGTGCTACGCAGGAACCATTCACTTTAACAATAACTAATCTTTTTGTATTTTATATGAATCTAGATTAGTGTTACGAGGTTTGCCGTCTAGATCACGTGGAAGTGCTCTAGGCTCTCGAGGTGGTTTATAACTAGGCGTCAAGCAGGGACTTAAAGTAATGACAATAATATGATGCAATTCGTAACTAATAGTATGGTATACTAAATGATTGATCTTGAGCACGAAGCTCTACAAAGGGAATCCATCCTCCTTATATAGACCTTCATGCTTAGAGGCGCGAAGGGAGCGAGAGGATCGAGCTTCGATCTCTTCGCTCTCCTCGCGCGAAGGGCTCGAGAAGCCAAGCCTTCGAGCTCTTCGCTCCTTAGCATCACGTGTATGGTGGTCCCGTGACCTAATTGTTACCGGTCGTAACATAAATCTATTAAATCTATTAAATCAGGGCGAGCCCGGAATGCCGCTTGTGGAGCAGTAGGTATACGCTGGTGCCCAGCACATGTCGGTATCGCTGGGAACGAACTAGCAGATCAACTAGCCAAAGCCGCATGCCTGCTGCCTACTACACGCAGCAAGGCTTCTGTAGCACGTGCCAAGCGCTTGTCAAAACTAAGATACGAGCGAGCTGCAGCCGAGTACTGGAGCGAGAAGTGCCCAACTCAATACGAACGTCTCAACCTACCCTTCCCTACATCAAAAATGCCAATGGAACTTACACTCCCCCGCCCTACCTTAGGGTACCTACTAGCCGCCCGCTCGGGGCATGGTGACTTCAGAGCCTACCATGAGAGATTCAATCACGAGAACGCGTCTCTTTACTGCCAACACTGTAATCAAGATAGCTCCCTAGACCATTTTGCCATCTGTGAGGCAATATCACCACCTTTCGAGCTCTTTGCCCCAATACGCTGCCCAAATCCTGCCTGGTGGGCGCTAAGCACTACTGAGGGCGCAAAAGTCTTTGCTAAATGGTGCGCAAGAACCCGTTTCTTCGCACATTCTTAATTCTTTCGTTTTACTACCCCTTTCCTATCTAGTCTACCTTAATCCTCCCCTCCCCTTTTCCTTTTTCCGTACCATACAACACCCATCGACGAAGCCATAGCCTTTAGCTACCCTATATAAGTCTAAAAATGCTCATAACAGCATTCCCCTGCCCGGCTGCCGCAGTAATGCGTTGGAACTGTCTGGTAACTATGTATATAATCCGTATATAGCTGCGCAGGCACGCTGGATACCCTTCGGGAGGTTTAGTGGCACGTGCTATAACACGTGACCAGCCCAGCGCTTAAACAAAATAAATAAATAAATAAATAAATAAATCTATTAAATCTATTAAATCTATTAAATCTATTAAATCTATTTTTTTAAAAAAATTAAATATTTTTTTATCTGCACTTTAATATTTAAAATTGAAATTTATAATAAATTTTTTAAAACCTGAATTTTTGTTAGACTTTCTCAAAAAGCCAGCGGTTGTCATGGTACGGGTAAAGACTTATATTGTACCATAAGGGTAGAAGAGCTATGGAAGAGAGAGGCCCTACTTATAAGAAGTAGGGCACGCTAATGACCAATGCCTGAGGCACGAAGGCAACTACAGAGCATGTAGTTGGCGCCGTGACAGCGGTCCGGGCGGCGCAGGCCCCTGGTACTTTAATATAGATTGATTGAATTAACGTCTACACTGAGTCTAAGACTATCTAAGACGGCTAGGAGCTTTGCGAGCTTCTAACTAATAAGAAATGAGGGAAAGCTAGCCTAATTCGGCCGTAGCTAATACAGGTTGGGGAGATTGAGAGCCTCAATCTTCTGATGTTTGAATGGGGGAAGTGAAAACTAATACTAGGGGACCGAGCCCGCTTACTTTAATATAATAATAGGTATAAATCTCAAACTTCGTCAATACCTTGAAATCATATTCCTTACACGTATCCAAATCCTCGCTCTATGCGCCTTCCCCAACCAGTTTCAAGTAAACTCACTAGCTGACATGTCGTCACTTCCCATACTTAAGATAAAACGGCATTGATATAAGAGAAACATGTTCTTCATAAGTCATCATGATCAGCAGCACGGTCAAGGGACATTTGAATAGTATATCTCGCTAAATAATCAAGGAAGGAGGGCAAGTCAACTACTGAGCAGAAAATCTAGACCGCATGACCTCCGCGGAAATGATCAAAGACGAATAAGTGAAGCGAGAGGAGAAGACAAGGATAGATTTTAGTGATATAAAATCCGGGAATAAGAATGATGGTGGATATTGGAGTTGCTGAGAGCGAGTCAAGATACTTGGCCGTGGGGAACATAGGAGTGGGGAGTGCGAAAAAGCTCGTACGAAATAGATCGGCCACTTGAATTGGACGCTTGGAAGAAGGCAAATATGGAAAGTTAAAATGAGAAGAGAGAAGCCCACTGAGGAAAGTGAGGCTTGCAAGTTTCTGGCGCGCCTCTTGACACTTTGACAACTTTAAATACAGCCGATAAGCTAAAGAGTAATTCTTGAAAGGCGCGAAAATGGTGAATTGGAAGTGGGTGAAAGCTTAAGGTTTGATTGATTGATTAAATTAACGTCTACACTGAGTCTATGACTATCTAAGACGGCTAGGAGCTTTGTAGGCTTCTAACAATAATAAATGGAGGGTAGCTGGCCTTATTCGACCGTAGCTAATACAGGTTGGGGAGATTGGGAGCCTCAATCTTCTAATGTTTGAATGGGGGAAGTGAAAACTAATACTAGGGAACTAAGCCTGAAAGCTTAAGGTCTATGGCGGGTGGAAAGGAATTTTCTGTAATTTTGTATATTATTGGGTGTAGGCAGGAGACTTTTCAGTATTTGGTGTGCCGGGTATTGTTAGATAGTCTAGGAATAATAGTACCTGTTTTCATCATGGATGGATATCCTAGATACTCATCGTCATTGACTCGTAGATCGTTCCGTAACGAGCATACTGTTTTCATATTTCCTGTTCCAGCCACATTACCTCTCAAAATCATAGTGATGTACTGACCACCATAGTTTGATCCTAGACTTCGACAAACGGAAGATCTTCCACTTTCAGGGTTTACCTTCCGCATCTAGGAACATGTGTTCGCGGAGATATAACTTATTGACATCTCATTCACTTCCCCCACGGCATAGTACCTTTTCTGTTCCACACAAGTCCTATCCAATTAGATATAGCTTTTTGCACGTCTAATTCTTTTTCCCCACACGGTAGTCATTTCACCACTGTGTGATATTCTATTCTTAGTCTTGGTCTAAAGCCTTGTGAGCAAAATATTTCGCCATGTGTAAGATGCCTCTGGAGTAGATGGTGCATTACATGTATTTTGCTAGTTTCTATATCACAGCTCCCTCAGGACTCAAATATGAGCACAAAGGAGCCAATCATCATATAACACCAAGCATAAGAGAAACTTTGATGTTATCCGGAAGATTCAGTCGAGATATTAGGTTCGTAACAAAGCGTTCGTTAGATAATCTACTCCATTAGTTCCAGCTTGGAAAAGCTAGCCGAACCTCACAGCCCGTCTTAACACAGGATAAAAACTCCAAGAGATTTCTAAAATTACCAACGGCCCAAACCCGACTCGGACAAAACCAGCATATACCTTGGATCGATCATGCAATATCTCCTAATCATAGTACATGCTAACCTAAAGTCATTTAGTTCATAGCATTTGAAAAACGGTTCATCCAAGCTGTGCAAATTTAAGCTTTGTAGTTCGAAGTTCGAACTAGTGTGGTGGACTAGCTTGAACTTAGTTCCAAAGAATAGATGATAGCCGTTGCACGGGTAGATGATGGCCGTTGCACGGGTATGATGGCCGTTGCACAAGTAAATGATAGCCGTTGCACGGGTAGATGACGGCCAGACGTGCCAAATCCCCAACATTTCGTGAATAATTGAATATAACTAAGGATCCAAGTGATATTGTTGGTACGAGAAGGATACGGAAGACGTAGCACCCACGGATTGCGTAGGTCCTGTATGTCTAATTGTATTCTGTCTAAAGAGCTAGCTACATATTGAAAGTAGTAAGTCTTATATAGACTTACTGAAAGAGCTAGTCTCTTTCGCATTCGCTTAGGGCTTTATTACAGTAGCTATATTACAGTGGTAATTGAATTGAAGTCATTCACTTCGTTCACACAGATATATTAGGTGCTTCATATAACTTCGCACATACTAAGCAATTTCAGTGTTCCATTTAGAATGTGCGATATAATCCCATTACGAAAAGCTTTGGGGATCAAAACCTTCTCAAGGAATGAAGCGGCGCCGGTGTATAAGTTTTAGCCTAGAGTTCCCACATGGTATACACTCATAGGTCTCTGCTTTAAAGTTTTGAAACTAGCTCCGTAAACAAGTTTAAGAAAACAGGAAATCATAGCCAACAAGTATGAATCATATGGAGATTAAGTAGTCGAGGCCCTTGGAGCGCTTAACTAGCATGAAGTATATCTGCTGGTAGATGGAAAGCTGGATACTATTTAGCTCATTAGAAAGTTACTTCAAAGCCCGGGACATTTTCTGAACAGGAGGATGTTAGTCTTTCCTCCTGAGTCGAACACCAATATCTTCGAGGTTATAGCTTGTATCTTTTGCTTGTCTATTAGAGAATTCATGACAGTCAGTATTTGTACACTTGCCCCAGCGGATAGCATCGCACCGACATCCCCAGGGAACTTGCACCTCATTAATTCACTATGAATCTTGTATTAGCACATAGACTATTATAGCTCCATCCAGTATCGCTTTCCCAAGTTCATAAACCCTCTCGTCCAGAGTTTCATCTCTTTTCCTTCATCTCTCAAAACATTCACACTACATCACAATACATTACAACACATCACAATTAATCACAACACATCACATTACATCACATTACATCACATTACATCGCATCATCTTATTCATATCATATCCTATCTACTCATTCAAATTTTTCAGAGATACTTCGCTTCAATTAAAGCACCATGCCCCTTTTCTTCCGACCCCCAGATTCGTTACTTCCGAGGACACGGTAGAAGGAAGCGAAGTAACCCGGGCTTGGAGGGAAATCCCAGACCTAACTGCCATTCAGATCGCACATATGGAGGCACGACATCGGAGTTGGAGAAACATTCAACAACTCAAGGAATTCAAATTACTCCTCGAAGAACTGGAGCTTGAATGCAGGGTTATGAGCGAGCAAATGGACTAGCTGTTGGAAACTATGAAGGATGCAAGGGAAAGGGCATTCAACCTTCCAGAATCTATCACTGAGGAAATTGACGAGGATACTAAAGACAATGATCATTCCTCTTCCTCCGCTAGCCCGGACTTGTCCGACACCTCCTCTTGCTCTTCGAACTCCGACTCTTCTTCCCAAGACGGCTCTCCTTCCGAAGACGGCCCCACTATCTCAAACCCATCTGCACCACCCTCTTCTCTCACAGAGTCCGAAATTCTATCGGAAATTCTCAGTCTAGATGAGCAATTGGAGGCATTGATTGAAGAAGGAGGAGAGTTAGATCGATCCCAACGTGAATCAGGGATTTGGGATTAAAAACGAAAAGAAGATAAAGTGCAGAGTAGGCAGTGTAAGTAATCCGTGCTCTTGAACTATTAAATATTGGCTTACTAACATATTTGGAAGAACAGATGAAGTAATTTGGCTGCAGCGTCTTGTTGGGAGGTGGAGAGCAGTGAGTTGATGTGTTGTTTGGCGGATGTGGTTTGGGTATGGTTAGTTATGGTGTTGGGATGGTTGGGACGGCTTTTGGGATTGGATACTTGGGTATGGGGTTTTAGGATTGAAGTCCTACAAATTGATACCTAGTTTAGGATATCACGGGCGAGCTATTATAAATTGATACTATACACTTTAAGTTATTAATAATTATATGAGATTATACTGCCTCGAGATGTGAAGAAATGGCAGCACGGGTGAATACAAGGAGTCAAAGTGCCTTGGGGTGGGAATACCTGTGGACGTAAAGTAGTGGAATTAGAATATCGCTATCACTAGAGTGATAGTGTTGAGAAGCCAGCGCTGAGGGGGTAGGGGGTTTGAGGGAAGGTACGAAGGAGTAGGTTAGTTCTAATTCCCTTTGGAGAAAGAGCAAGGCTACTTCTTCCATGGATGTAAGATATATCTATGAACACCTGTCTGCAAGAATGGAAGGAAATAGGCGTGCTGAAGAAGATGGATCTTCAGGTGAATATTGTTTACTGTCATCGAGAATCCAGTAGCAAATTTGCTGGTGTAGTGTTTCGATATTAGTAACTTATTTTTACTAGCTCCTGTTCTTTTTTTCTTAGAAAATAAATTGTTAAGTAGTGATAATTTACCGATGTGCGGAGTCATAGTCATGATAAAAAACCATATTGTTTTAATAGATCGTGCGATTTGACTTGTAAGTAATGTGTGTAGAGATTCATTTTATGTTTTTTAGTCATTCATATTATGGTCTATTCCAGGTAGTTTTTTGTGTACTTGTAGTTACTTGTAGGCTTGAGAGGTCTTGGATATCTATATTCTCTTGAACATAATACTCAGTTCAAATATTACAATCCATTCATGTAGGCAAATCTACATAAACACTCACCTCTATACAAAATCTCTACATCATCCACACATTCACACATTGAAAGTTCCTCGTTCATCTAGTCCTATTCGTATATTGTTATCACTAACACCTAACCCCGAAGCCTAAACCCAAGCCCAAAAGACTTCAAGGAAAAAGCTCAAACATTCAATCCTCCTCATACATAAAAGGGTCCACCCGGCCCTCTTGCTTGAAAATAATGAAGAGTATAACTCAAATATCCAATATTACACATCTATCATCTCTCACAATACACATATATATCCACCTCCACCTACCTCCCACCTCCTACCTCCCCATCCATCCATCCAACCTCAAAACACTCGCACCTCCCTTCTCTCACTCGCACCTCCCTTCTCTCACTCGCACCTCCCTTCTCTCACTCGCACCTTCCCCATCTCCGGTCTTCTAATCTCCAACATCCTCTCCATCCCACCCTCGCCCCTGTTTCTCCTCACCCCTTCCCTTCCCTTCCTCGTCAAAAAAATAAAATAAAATATAAAAAGAAACCCAAATACACAAACATTCAAATTTAAATCTAACTCTTCCTCCCTCTTTCCCCGATCATATAAATACAAATACAAATAATCTTACATCTCAATAAATATCTGTCGGTAACCTTATCACTTCGTCGATACTACTCGTATAGTACTACTATAGTATGTATTGATTCTCAATTGATCGTAAGTATCTACGAGAAGAGGCCCTATTTCTATTGAAAAGGGAGGGACTAGAATGAGCTATTCGTACAGTTGGTTCCCTTTGTATATTATCCTTTTCAAAATGAATTATATTATTGTATTAATAATATCATCTCAGCACCATCTCAATATCAATGTACCTATCCATTAATTATAATCCTACTAAAATTAATTATCTTAGAGAATTTCTGCTATTTTATAATAATTATCTATAATAATTATAACTTGAAGATTATTTAAATTAAAATTAAAATTTAGAAATATCTCTATTGTATATATACAAGGTCCTATATCAAATAGCGATACCCCCGCATAACTACTGAAACGATCACGAATCAACTACACCTAAGGGCCTCACAGGAGGCTCCCACCATGCCGCTGGTGATGCGCGCCCCCAGCGCCGAGCGGCTCCCAACCCAAGAGGCGACCCCCCTCAATCAAGCACCATTACCCCAGGGGCAAGCATTGCCCCCCCACCAATTATAAGATCACTTACAGGCTCTGCCCTCGGCGCAATCAAGGATCGATTCGAAAGGATCGACAAGACAGAGAGAGAAAAGCGGGAGGTGATCGAGGCGTTCACAGCATTAGCGGATAAGCTTGCACAAGGCTTCCAGGGCCAACAACGTAAACTCGCAGTGAATATTAAAGGAACGATCATCTCCACACTGCTGGGAGCAGCAAAGGCTACTTCTGATCGATGGACAGGGCTCACAACAGAGCACTCACGGCCAGAAAGTAACACGCAGAAGACCTACACTGATGCGCTGAAAACTCGGATAGTGCCTGAGGCAGAAAGACCCACTACGGTCCCCACCATCACAGTGCGCACTGCCCCTACTGGAGGCACGAACACTGAGCGTACAGAAGCACGCAGACTCAAGAGGGAGAAGGATCGGATCGAGAAAACGATCCTTATAATAGCCAATGGGGAAGCTCTGCTCTCAGCGGCAAACCCCTTCCTACTAAGACTCAGAATAAAAGAAGCAGTCACTGGACTCACATTAGCAGAGATTCCCTTCCTTCAAAGGAATAATACAGGCTGGACTCTACGATGCAGCTCTAGCGCTAGCCGGGAGGAGATCATGAAAGCAGATAACGCTGAGCGGGTCCTTAAGACCCTCCATGCAACAAGCATGCGCAGATTAGAGAAGTGGTTCATGTATGCAGTTCCACAAGTACCTCACGACTTTTATCATATCGAAGGAGCTCCTGCTCCCATGCCCACTGAGCTTATCAAAGAGGAGATCACAGCTCAGACCGGCAAGCAGCCGGTCAACTACCGATTGGCACGTAGCGGGGTTAACCCGATCACTAAAAGAGCCACCTGGATCATTGGCTTCAATACCGCAGTATCGCGGTTCCGACTATTCAATAGTAGCTCCTACTCGGTTCTCCTAGACAAACCCCGGGAAATTCAACTGCACAGTACTGGCTGCCAAGGGTACTGCAACCCCTTCACCTGCAACAGAGCCTCACGATGCTCGACATGCGGTAAACTAAACACTGAGCATGAGGGTGCACTCGTACATCAACAATGCACTAGAGCAGCTCAATGCGCCAATTGCCACGGACCTTCCGCGCTGGCCACTCCAACTGCCCAGCTGCCCCTAGGGTCTATGCTAAACGACGGATCATTCTGACCGCAAAGGAACTGGCTGCAGTCAGAGCTGTTGGCAGAAGAGACCATAAGACGCTGCACAGAGCAGATGCAGACGAGGCAGAACATACCCCTGAATCACCTCTGCCTCCTATAGTAACACTCGCAGAAACCCCGATCACTCCGGGGGCGAGGATCACAGCATATGAGAATGAGCGCTTCAGCAAGCGCCCACGCAGGCTCAGTACAAGTCTGCCGATCGCACCAACCGTATTACGCACACGCTCAGCTCGCAACCAGAGCCAACGGAATCTCAATATAGAAGCGCTAGCAGAGAAACCCTTCACTCCAATAGACCTGGATATGATCGATACAGAAAACTCTATAACAGTTGACACTGCACTTAGACCTTCTCTATGAATAATACAACTTATGAATACTCTCAAAGGAACAAAGGCCTCACTATTGCTTGGGCGAATGTAGGTCGAGGGCATGCGAACCATATTACACTACTACAACTAGCTGCTGACGCTCGACTGGATGTGATCTGCATACAGGAGCCAAGGCTATACTGCAACTCAAAAACACAAAACCACATTGCATACGATCGATATCAACCGATCGACAACTGGAATCTTCGAGGAGGCCTGGAGGAGACCGATCTAGGCCCAAGAGTTATAACCTATATACGAAAAGGCGCGAATCTAAGAGTAGAGCAAATGAAGCAACTCGAAAACAGGGATCTTCTCTGGATACGAGTCAATGAGTACTCGATCCTGAATGCTTACAGAGCCCCGCGCACTCTGGATATTATTAACTACATCACACATTTAGCTCCGAATGAGCGCACGATCGTAGGAGGGGACTTTAATGCAAAGCACGATCTGTGGGAACCGGGCGTGATCACAGCAAATCAAGGGGCGCAGCTCGCGGCGTGGGCAAACGAGCAGGGCATGGAGTTTATAGGCACCCCAGGCGTACCTACTCATTCAAGAGGGCATGTACTAGATCTGACATTTTCAAACGTACCATTCGCATACACGGAAGTCCTGGAAGAACTCCATTGCGGATCCGATCATGCCACACAGGTTACCACCTTAGCGAACCGCGGAACAACAGAATGGGATCAACATCACTATCGCATAAGGGAATCGGATCTGCCCAGACTAGATGGACTAATGGCTAATCAAGTAGCTCACCTTAAAAATGTGAATATCCAGACTGCAACTGAGATCGAGACCTGTGTAAGCGAGCTGGCGAATGCATTAGACAAAGCTATCCGAACGATCGGCAAGATTGATCGGAAGGTAGGGAAAGCTTCGCCATGGTGGACGGATGAGTGCAAAGAGGCCCATCGAGCACACATAGAAGCACAGAGAGGACCAGACCCCGAAAGGAAGACTAATGCTACTCACCTCCTACAAAAGGTAGTGCGGCAAGCTAAGAGATCATACTGGGCAATGCGCCTAGATGGAGTTAAAGACGACAAAGAACTCTATCGGGTCATGGGGTGGCATAAACTAACTCCTGAAAGTACTGTGAAATCCCCCCCTCTAAAGATCAACGAGCAGGAGATCATTGATACAAAGGAGAAGGCAGATGCCTTGTTCACAGCAGTCCTGGATCGGTTCAGAGCGGACGACGATCTACCAAACGATCCGCTACGCAACCATACGCACAGAGGGACACTCCCCTGGAAAAGAGCGATCTCAGCAGAGGAAGTGGAAAAACATGTCATAGGAGCTACATGCACTTCACCAGGAGTAGACCGAGCCACTGTTCGCCTCCTCAAGGCATGCTGGCCGAGCGTCAAAACACTGATCCGGGAGATCTTTGCATCGTGCCTAGCTTTAAACTACTATCCAGAAGGATGGAAGCTAGCGGAAGTGGTGATGCTCCCCAAGGTAGGCAAGAAAGATAAAACGTCACCGCGCTCATGGCGGCCGATAGCCCTGATCTCCTGCATTGGAAAGGGACTCGAACGATACATAGCCAGTCAAATATCCTGGACAGCTCTAAGACACAACGTGATCAGCCCACAGCACTGCGGGGCACTCCCAAGGAGATCAGGAACGGATCTGACTGCTGCTTTCACTCACGATGCAGAGCTTGCACTAGCAACTGGTAACGTAGTCTCGATTGTCACGATGGATGTACAAGGAGCCTTTGACGCTCTTCTAAAGCGCCGACTCCTAGACCGAATGATCAAGCAAGGATGGCCAATCTCGCTGCTCAGGCTTATAGACTCGTTCCTTACAAACAGAAAAGTCAGGGTGAGACTCGAAGGCACTACAACAAAGGGATATCCAGTAGCATGCGGTACTCCCCAAGGGTCCCCATTATCACCTATACTTTATATGCTATATCTTGCCGAGCTCCTCAACCGAGATACGAAATACCGCTTCGGCTATGCGGACGACATCGCGATCTATCATTCCTCCAAACATCTATCTACGAATGCCAGGATCCTCCAACGACGTGTTCGGCAGATCATTCGATGGGGCAAGGACAATAAAATCCTATTCGCCCCAGAGAAATTCGAGCTACTCCATATAACCAGGCGGCACGACACAACCAATCCACCATTAGTCGTAAGCCCGGATCTGATAATCACTCCAGTACCCATCGCAACCAGTGAAAGCATCCAGCCTACTCTAAGATGGCTTGGAATCTTCTTCGATCGCCGGCTCTCATTTCTACAGCATGTCAAAACACGTACAGCGAAAGCCATGAAAGTAGCCTCGCATATCAGATCAATAGCCCGGACTCTGCATGGGCCACCAGCCTCCTTTCTGAGAAAGGCAGTGATCACCTGCGTTCTTCCAGTGGCGCTATTCGGCACTGAAGTATGGTACGCCGGTAGATCGAAACCCAATCTAGGCCAACACGAGTCAAGTATAAGCACAGGCACCAAAGGTCACCTCCGCTATATCAACAAAGTGATCAATACGGCTGCAAGAGGAACAATCCCAGTATACAAAACTACACCGACTGCAGCACTTATAAAAGAAGCTGGCCTGCCATCAGGGATAGTTGCATTGGAACACGCCAAGCTGAGATTCGCTCTCCGCTTACAAACGATCGACAGCAGGCACCTGCTAGTGAGCCGCTTGAAGCCCACTATACGGAAAAGGGGGCGAGGGGCTGGCACAGCTAGAGGGCCTCTCACAAGGATCCAGCGGCTCGGCCTGATCATCCCAGAAACCCAACGGCCGAAACTGCTCCGCCCACACGTCTCGCCGGGATGCAGAACCGATCCTACAGAAGGGCGAACCAAGGAAGAGGCAGCACAGGCCTTCAAGGAGTGGTGGCCAAAGCTCCCGCCCGAGGACTACTCGATCTTCTCAGACGGATCCGAGCAGACTATAGATCGCAAGCACCACGTTGGCTACGGTTACGCGATCTATCGCAACGGTACTCAAATAGCAACTGGATACAAATAGATCCGCAGTGACTCACACGTGTTCGATGCAGAAGCGATAGGAGCATGGCGCGGACTGGAGCACCTGATCAGCACACTCGCAGGTCCCCCAAACGGTAGGATCTGGATGTGTATCGACAGCACATCAGTCATCTGGGGTATGCGAGGAGATGCGCCGCCAACATCACAATGGGCTTTCCACAAGTGCCACAAGGCAATCAGACAACTCAATATCAGAGTAAAGTGGTCCCCTGGACATATGGAAATCGAAGGCAATGAGGAGGCGGATCGCCTAGCGAATGCAGGAGCAGTTGGACCCATGGATCAAGCGGCCGACAAGTTACCCACGATCAGTGGTGTGCGAACGATATTTCGTAAAAAGTGCCTGCGCGCAGAGACTGACTGGTGGAAAGAGGTAATTGCCTCCCTCTCGTCTAGCTATAAAAAGTGGTCTCCCAACTACAATACAAAGGAGCTGAAAGAACTAGCTCTACCCAGAGGAGTTCTTCATCGACTACTAGCTATGAAAACAGGTCACGGCGATTACGCTGCATATCACCAACGCTTCAAGCATCAAAACAGCAAACAAGACTGCTCATGCGGTATGGAAAAAGAACCATATCACTTCTTCAGATGCGCAATAAACAATCTAAAGCGCTCAAACTGGCCCCTCTCTCCAACAGAGATACGCTCCGACAAACAGGCGATCACATATATTAAAAAACTCTTATATACACCCAGTAAGCTCACTCAACTGATTGTAGACTCGGAATTCTATACTCAGATCTGTCCCAATTACTAAAGGGCCTCGGAAAAAGGTTTACCTTTTCAATAAAGCGCCTGTTCCCCTCATTAACTCTTCACTCAACTGATCACTCTAATACATATTACCTCTCAAAACCGCAAAACACAAACCCAACATACAGTGCAAGAGCGCTGACGCTCAGTTAACCAAACAGCAATCCATCCCCGCTCCCCCCCCCCCATTCCAGTCAAGGGATCAAAGCCTTCATCGAGCCTACTCACCCGGGAACCAAGCCCCACCCTAACAACAACCCAGATCAGACATGCCCTTTTACTATAAGAGGAGGATCATACACGCAAAGGAGCGAACAGCCCCTGGCATTGAAGTTAAAATGTTAAATTTGGCTGCGACGATCACGCCGCTTAAAAGCTCCTTATCTTAGCACGTCTCAATACCTCAAGGGAGGTTCGAAGTAGACGTTAATCAATATAAATAAATAAATAAATAAAAATCTATTGTATATATATTTAAAAAGTAAACAGACATCTGATATGAATACAAATGTAGAATATAAGATATAAATATTTATAACTAGCATTTAATTATTTTTAATTTGAGGTTTATATAACGTAACTTATGGTGAACCGGGTGTTACGAGGTTTGCCGTCTAGATCACGTGGAAGTTGCTCTAGGCTCTCGAGGTGGTTTATAACTAGGCGTCAAGCAGGGACTTAAAGTAATGACAATAATATGATGCAATTCGTAACTAATAGTATGGTATACTAAATGATTGATCTTGAGCACGAAGCTCTATACAAAGGAAATCCATCTTGATTATATAGACCTTCGTGGCATGCGTCCCAGTGCTCCCAGTTGTCCCAGTGCCACTGGGACTGCTGAGCCCACTGGGATCCTTATATTACATGATGCTCGGTATGTGATGTCCGACGTAACACCGGGTCATATGGGGAACCGGGTCAGGTACCTTTACACCAAAATTTTGGTGTAAAGGTACTTATAGCGATTTCTTATAACTCTACAAATATTAAAGATAAACTTTAAAGCTTTAATAATTTAGTTCAATATCCAATAAAAATATAGTATTAGAGTTATAAAACAATCATAAAGAATTTTGTTCTTGAATTAATACGATTTTAAAAATTCCTATAGTAATTTTTTGTTACGTCCACTACGACAAGTACGTCACATAACCCTAGAACACGTGATGGAACGGTGAGGAACGACCGTTCCTAGGAACAACCAGGAACGTTCGCTCCAAGGAACGTTCGCTCCCAGGAACGACGATTCCTAGCTAGCCATAGGCATGAAGGTCTATATAATCAAGATGGATTTCCTTTGTATAGAGCTTCGTGCTCAAGATCAATCATTTAGTATACCATACTATTAGTTACGAATTGCATCATATTATTGTCATTACTTTAAGTCCCTGCTTGACGCCTAGTTATAAACCACCTCGAGAGCCTAGAGCAACTTCCACGTGATCTAGACGGCAAACCTCGTAACAATATAAAATCTTATAAAATTATAGAGTTGAAAGAGTTGGAATGGATGTTTGAGATTTCGAAATAAAATAAAATGATAATTATAATATAATAAAATAAAATCAAGCATTCGAATATTATGATCGTATATTCAATTTATGCTCTAGATAATGAGGCCCATCTCTGCCTTTTATACCCATCTACACCTAACATCCAAGCTATTCCCAAACCCCAGAATACCATACCCACCCTACCTAAGTACCCTCTACACGCCTTAACACCTCCCCAATAACCGCCACCATCTCAACCACCTTCTCATCCTCCAACCTCCTCCCCACACACTGCAACGCGACCGGCGTCCCATGATAAAACGCCTCCTCATAATCCGCCTGCAACCTCTCATCCTTCTCACCCAACGGCGACCACTCCTCCCCCCTCCTCCTATCAATCATCTCATCCGCAGACGTAACCGGAAACGTACAAGCCGGATAATCCAAAAGATTCCACACACCCGTAAAATTCACACAAAAAACATCCGTCTGCGTGATTCCCAACCGCGGCGCCGTCCACGGACTAGCAGGCGTAATAATCGCATCCATAACGCCCCTTCCATCATTTCCCGTCCTGGTCCATCGATCCAAATACTCCTTCTGAAAAGCATTTCTTCTCGTAATCATCTCTCTCAACTTCGTTGGTCCCAATGTTCCATGCTCACCCTGGTCATAGGCGAATTCATAACTTTTCATACTTTCAAATACGGGTTCCTTGTGTCTACGCGTTAATTCGAGGATAGCGGCTCCGCCTAGTGTGTAGAAGGAATTATTCATTTCCTTGGCCATTTCGGGATGATTTGTAGGTTCCCATTCGAAGACTTCGTGGCCAGCTGCTTCTAGGGCGCGTTTTGTAAGTGCGAGACCGCGGACTATAGGTGGATGAACGCTGATTTCACCGTCGTTGTCGGAGATGATTCCGAAGCGGAGTTTGCGGCCTGCTGGCTGGATTGTGTTTTCTCGCCAGGGGATTGGGAGACATTTGGGATCGTAGAGCCAGGGTGAAAGTGAGGAGGATAGAACAGCTTTGCAGTATAGCTGGAGCGTTTTGAGGGACCTGGACATTGGGCCATTATTGGAGTAGATGAAATCTTGTCCTGAGATCCCGGATTTTGTACCGTAGATGGGGAATCTGCCAAAACTATTCGTTTTCTGTCAATATTGCCTGTCTATTATGAAGAGGGATACTGTACGCACGTAGGTTTCAATCCAAAAAGTCCATTAAAAGCACTAGGAATCCTGATACTACCTCCAATATCCGTGCCAATTCCCAAGGGACTACCCCTCATAGCCAAAAGCACACCTTCACCACCAGAACTTCCTCCTGAAGTCGTGCCTGTATGATATGCACCATTAGTTTCCCCCCATACATTTGAGATTGTCTCCATCATCATCATTGCAACAGGTACTGCAGTCTTGACATAGAAAACAGCTCCAAGCTTCGCCAATAAAGAAACTAAAACCGTCTCATCCTCTGCGTTAGTGGGTACATTGGCATAGCATGCCATACCAATAGAAGATGGATGAGGTGGTGTTATGAAGCAATCTTTTAGGGAGATTGGAAGACCATGGAGCGGACCTATGACATCACCAGTTTTAGAGAGATAATCATCTAGAAATTCTGCTCGTTTAAGAGCTTCCGGTATGAGAATCTCTGTTAAACAGTTTGTCTGATATATTGATTAGAGAGTGCTTGCTTATTCACGGATTAGAAGAGAACAGACCAATTGATGGGCAACTACAGCAGCCTTAGAAAATGCCTTGGTAACTTCAACAGACGTCCAGATCCTCTCTTTGATCTTTTGAAGTATGTCTTCCGCATCTGATTCAATAATCTCCAATTCCTCGTGGGTGAAATGACCAGATGATCTTCGGATATTAGTAACATTTTGTGGAAGGTTTTTTAGAGCTTCCACGGGAAGAAGATATTCTTTGGGTAATGAATCAGCTCGACGCTTTTGAGCAATAGTTGCTATTTCCCTGTAGTGTTGATCTTCTAAAATGTGTCGAGATTCACCCATTGTTGTGGTAAGAGGAGGGGGAGTCCCTGATTATGCTAGATCTTAAAGTATTGTAGTATTTGAGAATTGAAACCAACTTAGGGAAAGAAAAAATATTGTGAAGGCATTAATTTGTAATGAACGAAGGGACTCAGTAATCGATTGATAAAAGTGAATTATATTTCATACTCTAACTACATATCATATCTTATCATACCTTCTTGATTTGAGGTCAGATTTGAGGAGTTTGTACCCCGCCGTCGCTCACAAGTGGGGTTTCCCGATTTCGGCAAAAAGTCCCAAAAACCCCGACCATTGATATCAGGTTCTTCAGTACCACCAGAAAAATCAGGAATGAAATAAAAAATAACTAACAAGAGATTGATCAAATGTTATAAGGAATGGAAAGTATATATTATTTCCAACCTTCGCAAGTCCACACATTTCATGCGAGATGCACAAATCCTCACTAACAAACGCCACTGCACGTCTTGATGCATTCCTGTAGCCTTAGTATATACATACAAAACCTCTACATTTGATATCAAAACATTGAAATCTGTATCATGAGTCTCCATTCTCCGAGATCACCTGTGCTTTATAACCCGGCACTTTCGCATGCTTGAATGCTTAATCTGTTAATTACGCCGTGCTAGTGGTCAACATTAGATTCCTGATAAACTTCCTAGAATCGACATTGCGAGGGCAGTGAAAAGCAGCACATTACAAAGCAACAAGTGCTACACTCAGACTTCCATCACCGAGATTGATCTTTCAGGCTGTGTTTTCCACTCGACTGGAATATGTGCAAAGCATTGAAGACAGCAATGGTAGCTGTTCTGGCAGCAGCAGTTGAATCGACGTTCGCGTCCACAGTACAAAGCGTATTGATAGCTACCATAATATCAACCTGCATGGTGAGAGGGAATGGAGATGTTACTCCCAGCTGTAATGACATTCGTGGTATGAAGAAACAAAAGCGGAATCTATTAGGAAGAGCAGCAGATGTCTTCACGGTTGGAGAATTTGTGAAATTGATGTATGTATGTACATATATGAGCATATAGATATACCATAATTGACCGAGTAAGAGATATGACAAATATCAAGAACAACAGGTTCGAACTGAGAACAAAATGATCGACCAGCACTCCAAAAAATAAAAATAAAAAAAAGAATGAGAAGACGAGATAGCAGATATGGAAGAGAAGTATCTAAACTTATACTCGAGTAAAGATGAACAATATATAATATCGGACAGAGAGGGCTTCTTATCAAGTACATATTACTTGTGAAACGAAGGGTACTTATTTTAAAGTATCAGCACTTCTGTAAAGCATCACCTGTGGTTTCTTGATGTCAAGTGAAGAGATTTTTCTATTAACTTCTTACTGTTGTACGTATAATGAATAGCACCTGTAATGCAAAATTCTACTACTAACAACGTAACATGATAGATAATGACACCAGCTCAACAAATCACATATCAAAATGTTTACTGCGCACATTACATGCAAGTGAAGTATATGTATGATTTTTTAATACCAAAAAGTTCTTGAATTTCCAAGTCTCAGCCTTGTGAGAAGCAGTAAGGTGAAATAATATTTGATCTTCAACAGGAATGCTCGAGGTGATTACATTTGTTTCCATCATCTAAATCTACGTTCCTTTGAGAGAAGAGGAGGTAGGAGTTATATTGAGGAAGTAAAGATTTGATCTGCCATCATCTATAGACGTTGAACCCAGAGTGTAGTAGGGAAGAACGCATATGCTCAAATGGGGTGCACGGAGACACAAATTCACAAGTAGTCATGAAAATCAGAAAGTCGAAATGATTCATTTCCTAGCGACTCCAAATCATCAATTGTGTTTCTCATCCCAGACAAATGCAAACTCCCTCGTAGCCATTGTGCTGTTCTAATGCGAGACGTATTATGCTGCAACGGCAAGCGTTAGCAAGGATATCGACCATGAAATCGAGAGGTAGTAGTCGAATACTAACTGTCCAGATAATCGGCTGCCATTAACAACTCTAGACACAATTCTGCTGGAATCTCCATGTCTGGCACATTCTCCGAGTTGCGATATTTGTAGTTGTAGTAGAAGTATTCGGCGACCTTTTCGAGGACAATACCACTATTAGAGAAAGATTGTAGTTAGTCTTTGAAAAATATTTGTAGCAATGCCATGCTAGACATAAGATGATGCTGCCCTGAGGGCTGGCTGATCATGAAACGCCATTCATCTGGCTTCTAGATGGTTGTTGATGTTTCGTTGAAGAGTGAAATAAAGATTCTCGCAGGACAAAAAAATCGAATAAAAACTTAAATAGGCATAAAAGCGGGTCTCAGATCAAGTGTAAAAAACGACCATCCAGTCCACGGCAATCCCAAAAGGGGATAGGGTCTGTATCGAAATAGCTTCTATCATCACCGACGCCTGTGTACCCTTTTGTTGGAAAATATTCTGAACTGTGTGATGTCTATCGAAGAAATGGGTATTGTAAAGAGAGCTAACCAAAAAAAGGGAAATGGCAGGCATACTTTATCTCAGCGAAACGGCATATTCCTGTTTGGGACTCTTCCCAACCACCTGTATATGAATTAAATAAGTAAGTATTTGGTTCAGTTGCAACATATTCGCAAGGTCGGATCGATAGAGGAGGAGGGGCAAACGAACTGGTTGTATCCAGCATCTTCTTGATTGCGCCACTTGTCAAAGCAGCCTCTCTCAAAACGACGAATTCAAATCCATCGCAAGATACGAGAGTCACATATTTGCTTGTACCTGGTGCTGCCATGATTAGACAAAATTGGTAAATGTTGTGTAGCAATCGTGAGTTCTAATTTCTTTAAAGCATAGACGTGATTTTCTTTGAGGCGACGTGAAACCCGTTAAGCGGGGAGGGGCATCAGCCAGGCGCGAGGCTACGACTCTGCAGGGAGAGGGCACAAATTCACCAAATCTTGGAAAGCTTATTGGGTACGGAGTATTATCATTGTAGGTATTAAGCTTTCTTCTTTCCCTTCCTTCAAAGTTCGATTACAATTATTTACAAGAACATAATAACAATTCCAGGTACATAAGAACATAAGAAGATTTCAAACCACGCGACAATCTTCTAGATGTGGGCACTGGGCATAGCATTGGCCACCGTCCATGGGTCTTACACTACCAACAATACTTGCAAGTTTAGATTACGCCAAGATCTGCCAGCTTAGCTAGTATCTCCAAAAGGGAAGATAACCCGATACGAGAATGCGAGTCCGAACGATTTCCCCTATTCAATAATGCTCAAGATAGAACGAAGTTCAAACGATCCATCGGATTCCCAAGAACGTATCCTGCATGCATGCGTCCTCCGTACATTTTGCGGGATGGAAAAAGATCCAAGGACTAGGTAGGCAGGTAGTTAGAGTCGTGAGCGGTCACTGGTCACTGGTCAACACGGGAATCAACATTCACGATTCCTTGGGCTCTTATCAATTGGATATGTAGAAATCCTGTCCAGAGTCCACTTTCATTTCAAGCTTCTCCCAAGAAGCTTACGAGTCAATGATCGGAAAGCATTTCACCGCGATTTCCTTTTGAGAATCTCAGAATGATTACTCGAGTTGCGAGTACTGACTGTATGTACCTTGTAAAAGTTTATCGTTTATAAAACTTCCTACTGATCAGTCGAGAAAAGGGAGCGGACAACCTCACAGCTCCGAGATGCATACAGTGGCAATCTCCCGGAGTTTCCACTAGTACCTACTTCCACATACTCCGTAGTCTCTTCTATTTCATTTCACACCGACACCGACACCGTTCCGTGTATTTCTAGAAATCGCGGCTCTTGGCATTCGGTTTAAATTCGGACGGATGAACATGAGACCCTCTCCACAGGTTCATTGATTGGCGAAATGATGATGGCTAGAGATATTTGCCTGACTAGCCACACACAGCCACAACATCTTACACCCAAAAATATCAGGCACAATACGCACCGTAGACAATGATCTTCACTCGAACAAGGGTTTGTGCACAATGCCAAGATTCCAAATTCCCTAATCTGTAGAGATTAATAAACGGTACAAAAGCTATCAATGGAAGGATTGGAATTTTGGACCCCCTCTGAAAACTGGGCGCTTACTGTACCTTTTTATTTTACTTTTCATACCCTATGATAATAATAACAACAACATGTTAGCCACAGTCGCACGAGTAGGGAGTCGAGAAGATGTGAAGATGTGAAGATGTCATCAATTGGGTATAGCTCCCCATTTAGCATATCATCTCATCCCACCCGCTTTGTCGAATGTAGACAGCCAACCTGAGCCAAGGTCTCCAGAAGAACAGGGTATATGAACAAACCATGATTTGTATCTTGGAGAAATGATAAAATGATATGCGTAAATGCGTGTAAATGCGTTGTGAATGGATGGTCAAGGAGGTCGCTTGCATAGGATAGAGTAGCATATTGTAGCATAGATACTGTAATAGCATAGCCCATCCATCCATCCCATCCATCCCCATCGCATTTCTTTATTCCGCTACGAATTAATTAAGCAAATGCATCCGAAATAGCTAGTCAATCAGTCTAACCCTCTATTTTCCTACTTTTTGTGGACGTCATAGAACTACCTCTATCCCTGATCTGTTTCCTTAGGGCTCCAAAGATCGCGGTCTAAAAGTATATTCGATTAATTGCATTTCTTCCAAATCTTTAATAATGTTGCCCTCTCCCTTCTCGAATCTCTTCGACTTTCTCTTTTTGACATTTGCTTCCTATTAATTATGGCCGGGGTTTTTTGCGCCGTGAGGCGTCTTTTACTTCATGTATACAGAACTCTTCTCAATAGGTACGTAGATGCAAGTTCTGAATAATCCCTAATATCCCTATGCGTTTGCCTCGAAAGAATACTAACTAAATCTCTGTCTAGACATTCTTTCTTTGGATTGCTTAGACATATTTTAATCAACATGACATTTATTCTGATGTGGATAACGACTTTCAAGAATGGTAAATTTTTAATGTATACTGAAATCACAAACAAGATTCCAGGCTAATTCTCCCTCTTTCAAAGCATGGCGCATCGACTCCTCAATCCGGCCAGTGATTGATGTCAATTATCTCGAATTATTAGATAGGAGAGTTTTTGGATTTTCCATGTTTGGTCTCGCATCACAATTTACCTGTTCGGTCATCGGAATATCGTGGATGTATGCACTCACACGAAAAAAGATATCGATTCTAGCCGGACTCCCTCCTCTTCTCCTCAATATCCTCTACGCCCTCTCTCATAACCTCTCCGAGCCCCTCGACGTTTTCGCCTGGCTCTCATATGGAGTTATCCATTTCATCTCTCCTTTCTTCGCCGCATTCTGGCTATGGCTATTTGCATCACCAGGCGTCGTATCCATATTCGCCTGGTCCTTCGGAATCCAAAACTGTCTCGGAATAATAACCCATCTCTCCTTCCCATCCGCAGCCCCCTGGTACGGGGATCAATACGGGTATCCGCTCCCACCGGGAAACTACAGCATGCCCGGATCAGCCGCGGGACTCGTACGAGTCGACAAAGTCCTAGGAACGCACATCTACGCCAACGCATTCAAAGCGTCCCCGCTAGTCTTCGGTGCATTTCCTTCTTTACATGGAGCATTCAGTTGTTGCTGTTTCTTCTTCATCGGCCGCTACTCCAAAAAAGGTACTTTTATCCTCGGTTTCTACGTTCTCTGGCAATGGTTCTCAACCATGTATCTCCGCCATCATTGGCGTCTCGATCTCCTCGGCGGCCTCGCCTACAGCGCCTTTGCATTTTCCCTCTTCTATCGCAGTTTGCAAAAAATCGATCGTGCGTATTCGACGGGTGTCAGTGGAGGAAATGGCTGGCAGCGCCTTTGGGAAGGTACCAAATTACAGTATTGGTTTGATAGGAGACCCGCTCAGTTGGGCTATGAGGTGTTGATGGAAGATGAGGAGTATAACAAAGAAGCGCGCATGGAGCTGAGGGAAATAGGAAGTCCTGGGTTACAGGGGGAGTTGGAGGGTGCGTGGGTGAGGGATGAGGGGCTTACGTGGACAGTTAAGGATACGGATAGGAGGTTGAGGTAGTGCTTACTAGCACGGAATGGAATGGATGAAATGATATTTTCCAAAGGGTGTTTTTGATAACTATATAGGAAGAAGACTAGAAAAGAGGGGGTAGTATTCTTTCTTTCCTTCTTTCGCCTGCTTGCTTGGATAGACAAGGGAAGTTTAATGAATTAATTGCATTTCGAATTTTTCGAATTTTGTCGGAATCGGAATCGAATTTTTCAAAAGGGCGTTATGGTCGGGATAGGTTTTTTTTTGGATTTACTATCTTCTTTGTATATTTATTTATTTAGGGTTTTAGATATATAAGATGGATCGATTGAGATGTATAGATATAGATGAATGGGTATATAAGATCGTTAGTAGTTATAGGGCTTATGTGTATAGATAGATATATGTTTTAGTATATACAGATATACAAAATAAAAAGTATTAAAATCATCAAATATTAAATCAAATCAAATCAAATATAATTAACGTAACTTGACTAGAAGTGGGTCATGTCATGATATGGGTCAGGTACCTTTACACCAAATTTTGTATATAAAGGTACTTAGAGCGACTTTTTATAACTCTACAAATATTAAAGATAAAATTTAAACCTTTGATAATTTGGTTTAATATCTAATAGAAATATAGTATTCAAGTTATAAAACAATTGTTGAGAATCTTGTTCTTGAATTAATACGATTTTAAAAATTCCCATAGTAATTTTTGTTAGGCAAAATTGAAAATTTGAAAGAAACTTTAATATCTTTATTAAACAATTTCATCTCTATATAATACTTTGTCATATTGAATATTTATATTGAATATATCATACTGCAAAATATTGAAACTATATCTCTAGTGTTTCTAGAGATATAAAAGTCGCTCTAAGTACCTTTATATACAAAATTTGGTGTAAAGGTACCTGACCCATATCATGACATGACCCACTTCTAGTCAAGTTACGTTATATCATATTTTTATTATTTTTACTTTATTTTTTTATTTTTATTATTTTTATTTTTTTATTAATAAAGGAATTAAATAAAATATTTTTCTTTACAAAAACAATCTAAAAAAAAGTTAAATATTAAAAACAATACCAAAGAAGGATAAAAATAAAAATAAAAAATAACAATAAAACCATAAATCTCATCCTATTTTAATTTTATACTTAAATAGAAAATTCATTAGATAAACATCTCATCTTACACCTCACACCTCTCTACTAGACACTCAACATCACTCCATACTAATAACATGAATTCATAATCATACTATCACTCCGCATACAGATAAAAATAAGATATATCGTTACTTTTATTTTCATATTCATCCATCCATCCATCATCCATCCATCATCCATCCATCATCCATCCATCCATCCATCCATCCACCCCTCCTTCCAAATCGCAATCCAGCAACTCGATAATATACCGTTTCATAAACGAACCCAAGAGTTCACTATTTGTATACCCTAACTCTCATCAAATTGCTGATGTGAGCTTTGATGTGAAGAGTAAAAGATATCCATATAAGTCCTTTCGTATCATCTGAGAACTCCTAGTATCTCCGCTTTCTTGAATAAATTGAATGAAGTGAATGAAATGATTGAAATGTACAAAGTCGCTTCTCCTAAAAGGAATTATCTATGCGACTTCCTCAATCTTTGGCTTGGCTTGCTCTCCAGCTTTCTCTTCTCCAGCTCCCTCCTCTCCTTCAAGTCCTGGCATCTCATCGTCATCCTCATCATCATCGCCCTCATCGCCCTCATCATCCTCACCACCCAATCCCCCCAACCCCCCCATTCCACCTGCACCACCGAGTTTCGAGAAATCGATACCACCGAAATCTCCACCGGCTCCTCCCATCATGTCTCCCATACCTGGCATTCCGCCTAAAGTAACATTCATTAGCTTACTGTCAAATATTTCAATTAAGGACAGAGAAACTTACCCATACCACCCATCTGGGCCAAATCCTCCTCAGGGGCCTCATCTTGCTCATCCTCATCAACCCACTTATCGAAGTCGGTCTTCAAGAAGTGAACCTTCTTAGCATCCTTTAATAATCTTGGCCAGAATTCCGCCTTCAGCTCCTTCTTTCTCAAGACGAATTGAGTGTTCTTTTGAGTGTGATTGTACTTGGAAGTACTCTCATCGATTTCAGCGTAGAACTCCAATGTGACAGCATAGGCACGCTTGAGCGACTCGGAGTAGCCAGAGTATGTGAGGGATTGGGACTTGAGGTCGATCTTGGGTTCTTTGACATCAGGAACACTGATGGTCAGGTAGATGAAATTCTTTTCTGCCTCAGCAACGTGGGATCGTTGGGCCCAGAGAACTGTAGTTTGTAATGATAAGCAACATGTCTAGAGATTGTGGTGTGTATCGTGGTAGGTGAAGGAAAGCTTTTGATGATCCTTGCTTATAAATTTGAAGCTTCAGCGCACAGCACCCCTCATTGAAAAAGTAAATGTGGGATAGAAGCTGGTCGGCCTTCAAAGCAATTCTAGGCACATGAACCACTAACAGCTAGTATCTGCTCGAAGTGGCACAATCTCGAAGTAATAGTTGAAATAACAAGAGTTGGCTAGGCAGAGAAGCTTTGTAGCTTCTCATTTGCCGCATCCGGTAAAGAAAAGAGCTAACAAGCTTACCTTCTGGGGTTGCAGTAGTTTCAGACATTGTGAATTTAAAGAGTTGTTGTACGAGAGACGAAAAAGAAGTTTTTTTGTTGTTGCAAAAAATTGAATTGGGTATCAAGCAAAGCGTTGTTAATGTTGTTGTTCTTGTTGTTGTAGAAGTGAAAAATTATGAAGAGGAGATGAAGAAAGGATTGGCGCTGTGTGCAGACAAACGAGGCTGAAAGCTGTATTATGTATGTATGGAACCTGCGAGAACATTGGGGAAAGTACAATTCAAAGAGAGGATAGATGACCTTACCCAGGTAGCAAACATTCCCTACCTAGGTAATTTACATTAAAAATAGATGATGTAGTCAATTTGTTTGTGATGGGATATATATTGAAGATATATCTCCCTTTTTGATTTATTATTCTAATTTTTTGAACTCCATTTGAAGATCCTCGAGAAATAAAAATAAAAGAATAATAAAAATGATTCAACCTGTAGCTGATGCTTCGAAACTTGACCCCACGTTACTGCGGCTCCCATTAAAGCCAAACGTCACTGATGCCCTTGAGCTTGGACCCAACCCCCAACTTGAACCTAATACAATAACCACCATCACTTATCAACTATTACCACTTGTCTAGTATGCACATATACCAGAATCGAACCCTCAATTCGGATTAGAACAATACTACCACGATACCATCGAATTGTGAGAGAACCCGTGCACTTGCCCATTTCCACAGTAGAGCTACAAAACTACCAGTCATTTTGCGAGTAATTCGCATCCCAAAGACTCATCATGGAATCCATAAAAGCCGTATTCTTCAAACCCGATCCTCAAGTTCAAGTGCGTATTCTCTTCATCTCTATCTTCATCCTATCCGCCTCTAACTAATTCCTTCTCCCAGGTCCGCAAATGTAACACTCTTATCCGACAAAACATACGGAAACTCGATCGAGACATCGCAGCCCTTAAAGCCGTCGAAAACAAAACCCGCAATCTCATCATCGCCGCCAATAAACGTGCTCAACGCACCCCCTCCCAAGCCAAACAAGCCGCACAGGAAACCCGCATCTTCGCGCGCGAATTAATCCGTACCCGAAAAACCTCTCGTCGACTCGTCACTTCTAAAGCGCAATTGCAGAGTGTGAATATGCAAGTTAACGAAGCCTTTGCGGTGAGGAAAATAGAGGGGAGTATTAAGGCTAGTGTGGGTATTATGAAGGATGTCAATAGTTTGGTTCGATTACCGGAACTTATGGGGACCATGAGGGAATTAAGTCAGGAGTTGGTGAAGGCTGGGATTATTGAGGAGATGGTTGGGGATATGTTACCAGATCAGTTGGAGGAGGAGGATGAGGAGGCAGAAGAAGAAGTGGATGAGGTGCTTGGAGAGATATTGCAAGATAGGATGGGAAAGGTGGGTGCGACGCCAAATCTACCAGCCGCACCAGTACAACAAGAAGTTGCTGCGGAAGAGGAGGACGAGGATGCAGAGGCTATGTTGGACCAGATGAGAGGAAGGTTACAGGCTTTGAAGAGTTAGGTGGGATAACAGGGATTCGGTTTTGTATACTGTGTTTGGAGTCCGCGTGGAGTTTCGGTTGGGACTTGTATATGCTTAGAGGCATTCGCCAGTGACCTGGCATGGATTAATTATACAGAAGGATCATCCAGGACTCTTCCTGATTTCTCAAGCTTAGGCATATTTAGAATATGCTTTATGATAATAGATATCTCTTTGAAATTGATTAGAGTTCTCTAGAGTATGAAGAAAGATATTCAATAATGAAACTGACAATAGGCACTGCTCTCTCTACCTAGTCCGGCAGGTAGGTAGGTAGGTAAAAATGAGACGTTCCTTCGAATTCAGAACACTTTCTTAAAATACGATGTATTTACATTCTATACATTAGCATTAGATGTCTAAAATAGTAAGTCTTATGTTAGATACCTACATATCTACTACAGAGTATATTAAACCCCATCATCATCAGGATTAAATCAGATATAAATCACACGAGTAAAGTTTTCATTTATAGAGTGTTCGATTCATTAAATAAATAATATAATAATACTAACAATAATATAATTCCGCTTCCGATTCCTAAACATAAGATTTGTTTCCTATTCTAATAATGAAACAAAATAAATAAATAAAAATTACTATCCAGAAAATTTCCTAAAGGGTTTGCGTAGGTTTGCTAGAGGAGAAGAAGAGATGAGAAGAGGAGAGAAGGGAGGATGGATGGATATGGATATTAATATGGATATGAATACTAGGTAATCTTATGATAGAGATAACTAGTATCTTTATTCCATCTCACATCACATCATATCATATCATATCACCAAACCCCATCATTTGAATACTATCCATGCATTTATCGACCTATCCATCCATCGATTGTTCTTTTCAGGAAACCCATATTCCTTATTTCCGTATTCCGTATACCGTATTCCATATTTGATATCCAAATCCAAATGCATATCCAGATCAAGGGGGAAAACACACACACACACACACAAAAATAAAAAATGTAAAAAACATCAAACACCAACATTATTCCGCATTCAAGAATCCAATAAATTGAATGCAAATTCAAATTCAAATACAAATAATAGGCCGTTATTTTACCCATTCTCCATATTCTCCATATTCTCCATATTCTCCATATTCTCCATATTCTCCATATTCTCCATATTCTCCATATTTCTTTCTCATCAGATACCATCTGATTCCAGCCATCCCTTCCATTGTGAGGCCTGTTCTTCCATCCATATGTCAGGACACCCGTCCAATCCCACCCTATCCCATCCCATCCAATCCGAGAATAAAGGAAAGAAAATGCGAATGTGATTGTGATTGTGATTGTGAAAAGTTGATAGAGGAAAGGTAAAAAAAAAAGGAGCAAAAGACGAAAAGGAAAGAAAGAAGCGATTTTCCATCCATGTTTCCAATTCTTCATGCAAACCGAAGAAGGTAAAACCAAAAATGAAAAGAAAAAAAGTCTCCAAACGAACACACCAAAGAAGAACCGCAGAATATTAAAAAGGAGATATTCCCCCCCCCAAAGAAAAGCCAAAAACCAAAAAAAGAGCAAAGAAACCCCCCGCAAACTTAAAATCCCTGCGGTACAGGAGCATCAAGTAATTGTAATTCCTCCAAATAACCCCGTTCCTCCTGCATATTCCTAATAAAGACTTCCTCACCCACCTCTCCCCACCACCCTCTCTCAACAACCTCCTTCTTCCTCTGCCAAATCTCACTCGCTACTCCTTTTACCTGACCAAATGCACGCCCAGCACTAGGCCATACTTGCCAGAGAGTTTTCAACGCTCCGGTATTCAATTTCAATTGTTGTTTGAGATCATCGTCGTTGAGAAGAGGGTAGAGAACTGACCAACAAGAGAGATGAACGACAGAGGCGAGCGTTACGACGCAGGTGAAGAAATGGGTGTGGCGGATTAAGGGGACGGGGAGGGTGATTAATTTGGAGATTGATTGGGCGGCGGTGACGGTTTTGGAGGCGTGGATGTTGTAGTTTGAGCCTGGGGTGATGGGGTGGTGTGGGGCGCAGGAGGTTATGGGGGTGGTGATGCTGCTGTCTAGTTCGGAGAGTTCGCGGTGAAGAACGATAGTTGTGCTGTTTGAGAATGGGTCAGTTCATGTAGAAATAGAAAGTATGAGAGTGATGATAAGAAATTAGACAAGAAAAACATACGCTTCGGTTATCATGTTTGCTTGGAAAAGCATTTCATCGAGCTTGCCATCACCACTGACGAGTTGTCTCTTATTCTCTGGGAGATGTAAACGGAAGTTTACAAGATATGCATCAAGACGATCGACAGCGGAACTGTCAGGATGAGGATTCATTTGACGTCCAGTTAATAACCGGCCCAAGTTTCGGATCGCAGAGATACGATATGTGAAAGAGGAGTAATTGAAATCACGGTGCTCGAAATCCTCATCGTCAAAATCCGCAAGGGAATGAGGGGCCGGAATGTTCTGCTTCTTTTTAGTATGATATTTTATAAGATAGGTGTGATGAGAAATCTCGCCTATCAATTAGGGAAAACTTACTCCATTAATGTATTCGTACTCTTCGCATGGAAGTCCGACTTCTGCAGGTATATCTTTCATGGGAAAGAAACTCTTTTGGTGGACACCAGCGATCATTCCATCCACCACGTACATTTCCCACCAAGTACGACGCAAGCTCTCTTCCATACTGGGCCAGCCATTCCCGTGTATAGAAGCAAAATCCCTCTTATTCATCCCCAGTTGTAGTGCCAATTCTTGAGTATCGGTAAGAACTTGTAAGGCCTTTTCCTGGTAGGTGTATCCGTCAAGCCCAATACAAAAAATAAGCATTGCTTGAACTTTGAATGCATCCTTTGGGCAATCTGCCCGATAAATTGCTCGTTCGGCTTCTAGACATAGTGCCGTTGTGGGTGCTTGATCTATGTAGAATGAACCCACATATCTCATAGCAGCTTCTAAATGCTCCAATTGTTTTTTCTCCTTCAATAATCTGAGCAGATTATCTCTCGGGAGAACAAACGGGTGTGCGGGCCAAAAATGAAAGAAGAATGCTTCAATACATTTTTGGCGAAGGTCTAATCCGTTGTATTGAGGTTTATTAACGTCTAAAATCGTCTGATCTCTATTATTACCATAAGACGCGGGATCTGCCGGTCCGAACGGAAGCGACTGCAGTCTGTTGTCGGGAGGTGTAGCTAATCCACTGGGAATGTTGCCCGAAATACCGGTGGTATTGAGGGTCGTCGATGATGTCCCTGGTCGAACTAGTGGGCAAGCTCTGGGGTTGTTTGATTGACTTGACGTCGACACCACTGCCTTGTTTTGAGCTCCATTACGTCTAGGACCTTTGAAACCTCGACGACTTCTCACGTATATACATTCATATTCATTAGTAGAGCATCTCGAACATGGGCTTAGGCCATCGCATTTGAGGTGCTTAGAACGACAAGCGACGCATGCTGATGGGACAGTGATCCGATCCTTTTGATGTTCCGGAACGACTGCTGGCTGTCTCTCGCCTTGTTTCTCAGGCACATGATCGGAAGTAGGTGAGAGTGATGAAGCATTACTCGTCGAAGGCGTTTGGATGGGAGATATGGAATCCATAGCTCTAGTGGTCAGATTTGATGTGGATGTGGATGAATTGCTCGCCGACCAAAACATATGAGGCACAGAAGTAGAGGTCTGCTGCATTGGAGAATGTCAATACTGCAACCCTGGTACAGAGCGTCGAATGATTGCAGGATATTCTATCCTTGTCCTACAATATCTGATAGGAAATGCTGACCACCGTAGTAATTGTGGTACCTAGCGAGGTCCCCGACGAGCCCGAATAGATTGGGTATAAGCAAGTTTAGTACAAACACGTACGTTGATGTGCTGACAGCGATATGGTTTGTGTTCAACTAGGACAAGTCCAATCTTTATAAGGAGTGGGAAGCCACAGAATGAATAAGTTGTGAACTTATGTTGGAAGATGTTGGGAAAAGGGGCGGATAGTCTCAATATAACGACGGGGAAGTATCGATTCAGCGTGCAAACAAGTTGTTATTAAGAGCATACGGAGTGGTCCATCCGTTGAATTGATTTTCTATCTGACATACAGTTATTTCATGCGTACATATGCGTAGTTGATGCGTATTCGATGCGTATGCCCTTCATTTGCCTTGGAGGACAAGAGGGTAAGAAATCCTATTGGTGCGAAGTCCCGAGGGTTGTGAAACTATCATACACGTGACCCCGTTTCCAACATCGATTAACTTCGGATTTCCCCTTCATGATCCGCGATTGAAAGAAAAACTCCTCAACGCTGCATTTATTCTGCAGTCAATGTGCATATAAAAGGTTATGATTATCTCACATGGGAAATGTTTCCGCCCATCCTCCAGCACACCACCAGAGAACAGGAGGGTTGCAGTGAAAATCTGCCTTTTGACACCTGCATCGTTGTGGAGAACAGCACCAAAAGCGATTGGGCAAGGCATACAAGCATGGCCACAATGAGGCTGGCTACTACAACTGTTGAAGCCGGTAGATAAATCTTCATCATTTATGATACGATGAGGATAAATAATCTGCCTGATCGAAACCCAACGACGTTGCACTCACTGTCGATCCTCTTTGTACTTAATTTTTATTCTTTCAAAAACTGTCTTCTCTCAACGGTATAATTCCTGAAAAGCTTCAGTTTGGTTCCCTCACGGAATTGAAGATTGTAAGCAGCAATATGTTTATTAGCGCTATCTGCGGACTTTAGCCTAGTTTCTCTTTGCCCAGCATATATTTCAGCAGCATCCAGCAACACCCTGCTTGGTGTAAGTGCTTCTCACCAACTCATTCATTCTTGCAGTTATTAGACGAACCGGGCCTTTTGTGTTCAATCGGTTCCAAATTCGAGACCATCCGTGCCGTGATTTGGGTTGACTCGCATATGCCGGTAGCACAATCGAAATTCCCGTCACACCATCTCAGTTATTGTACATCATGGACCCAATCAGCGCAGTCGGAATAGCTCTTAGTGTAGCATCCTTGGCTGGTCAACTATTTACAGGATGCATTCAAGGTACGCGATTCCCTTGATCTTTCGAGGCACTTTATTGGATGTTGATTTTGTAATATCAGGGATTCAATTTATTATCACAGCAAAGAATGTACCTGAAGAGTCAAAGTACTACAATTTGAGATTGCGGATGGAACAGCAGAGATTATTTGCATGGAGTGAGACTTCCGGTCTACTAGACCTTGAGAATCAAAATAGCCAGAAAATTCGCGAATCCAATACATTTGTCATTCATCGGACCACCATCCTAGACCTTCTTGTTCAAATCGAATGCTTATTCAAGGAATTTGAGAATGCCCAGAGAAAAAATAAGCATCTCAAGGTTATCCTTGACTTCGTGTCGGATGAAAATTTTATCGATCCAGCCAAAGACGCCTCCAGTGCTAATGTACCGCTGTCTGAATCGAGAAGGAAATTCATAATGAAAGCTATGAAATCCCTAAAGAAAAATGCTAAAGATAATGTTAGCGAAGGAGCACGGCGTCTTTGGTGGACTGCCTTCGACAAGGAAGCATTTGAGATGCTTCTTCAACGATTCTCCACACTGAATGATAACATGACGAATATCCTTGACACCCGTTTGCAAACTGAGATTCATCGGACGACCCAAGACACAAACAGAGGAGTATTACAACTCCACAAAGACCTTTCCTCTCTCTGTCAATTGGTAATGGCTCTGGATATTAAGATCGATGCCCGAACAAACTATACTCCATCAGTTACACATGAGTATGCAGACGACAATAGCTCAGGCTTGAAGCTCTTGTCCCAGCTTGCTAAGTTCAAAGCATTCAACGAATCAATAAATCCCACAGCCGCAAGTTCAACTTGGGATGAGGCAACAGGGGAGGCTCTCTCATTGGGAAGGCCTGATGATGAGAAAGTAAGTCTCCAGATTGACAAGTCAAGCATCAAGTTTTCTCCAGGTGAAGCTTTAATAGAAGCAAGTGCTATTAGATGCGAGGCTACATATTTCCACGACGATATTGAAGAACCAGTATGGATCGAATGGAAAGAATACGATTGTAGCCCTAACGCTACCTCTCCATCACCCCTTATAGTGGACCGTGTCCAGAAACTTGCTGCACTCCTTCATCATGAGCCAAAACCAGAAGCTTTCCGTGTCCCCCATTGTCTCGGCTATTTCGATAATCTTGAACCCCAACCTACTCTACTCTCTACCGACTCCGAGGAAGATGAACCACCAGAGGCACGCATTGGACTAGTATTTCGGAAGCCACCTTCGATCAATACCTCGCCCATTTCTCTCATCCAGTTGTTCTCGAATTACCCCAAGCCACGCATCACGGATCGTATAAAATTAGCTCACGCACTTTCAAATTGTTTATTATATCTACACTCTGTCAACTGGCTCCATAAAGGGCTTCGCTCGCACAATGTAGTATTCTTTCCAGTTACACCAAAGGATGATGGACGTCAAATTGTGATTTGGGACCAAGTATATTTGAGTGGCTTTGACTTTGCCCGACCAGCGAGGAAGGATGAAACAACAGAAGTTCCAGGAGACGGGGAGGAGCATAATATGTATAGACATCCAAGTACCCAAAACATTGGATTTGGCCCAAGAGAGAGTAAGTTTTCTTCTCCCCACAAACATGATGATCGGTGATCCTGATGATACTTATAGGCTACCGAAAAAGCTTTGACATATATAGTTTTGGTGTCGTATTAGTTGAACTGTGTTTCTGGAAATCCATAACAGAGATCGTAACCGAAATCAGCGAGCGACCATCTAAAAGAGCGAAGAATGTGCAAGGAGTTCTTATGAGCGAGAACATGCTATCGAAAATAGGAGGAGAAATGGGTGAAGTAGTGGAAGAAGTTGTAAAGAAGTGCATAGTGGGTGGCAAAGAGTTAGGTATAGAAGATGGAGAAGATGAAATGGATGATGAAAGAGTCGCCTCAAGAGTCGGAATGAGGTTTTTCGAAAACGTAGTCAAAAAGTTAGGCGATATCAAAATCTAAAACATATAAGTACCTCAGAGTATCGATACATATGAAGCCTCAAAAGAACTTAGATACTCCAAACCTTCAAGCCGCGGTTGAATATCAATAAAACCCTTCGAAACAGCACATGTGTGCCAAGAAGAACACATCCAATGTTCTCGGCTGCAGCTTCCAAGCAAATACCTACATATATTGGGCAAAAATATCTGCACCCCAGAGATCCCAAACATTACCAATCCAAGATCTAACTGTTGGTCACAAGATTAATGAAAAGTTACCTTCATAGACGCCATACCCGGTTTCTAATTCATCCCGTCTATTTTATAAATACTACGACTCTATACTACTACCAAAATAGACGTATGCCAGCATCACCAACATCTTACACAACATTTCTACATATTAAGAATCTTTATTTAGCCCCCTACTTCGACAACCAAGGAAATAGTTCTCATGCTAACGGTCCCAATGCATACAAAAATATACCCCATCCGGCCCGCACTTGCGGTGAGTATGAAGATCGTTAGGTGTGCATAGTATGTATGTACACACGGCTCATCCAGAACACAAAATGTATGGAGCTGGTGAAATTGATCTGCGTAATACATTGAATCGTAGATCAAGATTCTGCCTAACCCGCTATGGCGCCATGGTGTGCACAAATTGTCACAGCGTATACGCAGTATCTGTATATCATTATCATCTTGAGACCTAGCATAATCTCACATATATGCAATATGTATTCTGCAGCTACATATTTGGTACTGTGCCGTGTAAACACAGCAGTAGTGCGTGCGTACCTGTGCTGGAATTCTATGGGCTGCGCTGGGGTTGAGAAGGCGGTTGAGAAGTCGTATTATTTGAGGTTGTACTGCATGGTTGGGTATATATGTACGTGAAATGTACCAGAATCCATGTTAGGACCTCCTCAACCTCCTTTGGACCGAATGCTAAGTACATAAATACGTAAATATGTGTAGCTCAGCTTGATATCGTAATACCTGCCTCTCATATAAATTCCACAATGATAACAACACCGTCTCGTCTTCATCCGCTTTATCCACATCCACCACAATAAATCTAATCTCCTCAAATCTTCACATCTCGAGCACAAACACATTTTATCTTCTGTGCATGTACACCTCCGGAAGAAAACGAATCTATAGTGCAACAATGTAGGCGCAGTAAAAACGAGATACCTATCTCTGTTCCTCGTGACTTTGTGCAGCGTTTCGCTTGATTGGTGGTATGTACTGGTGTAACTTGTACTCGAGCCGGCTGAATCCGGATAATCTTCCTATATGCTGTGTTCAGATATGTATATGTATAGCCTGAATCTTGGGAATGGGATATTGGCACAGATTTATTTATGTCTGGATGAATATCTATGTGGTAGGACCGTGGGGTGAGGATATGAGGAGAGGTTGTGAAGATGGTGGAGAAGGATAGAGGGTTCGGTGACAGATAGACTGGAGAGGTCAGATGATGTGGATGATGGGCTCGAGCGTACTGTAACGTCTGGCTGGATGTTTGTGGATGGATGGACGGTTTGACTATGGTTTATATGTAGTACATACCAAATTGGTATATGTAAGCTCATTCTTAGACGGCTCAACTCAAGCCTATTATAGGGTAGCAATAGTTTAGTCTGCCATGCTATTGTAAGATTATCTCCGTTTGATATACTGAATATACTGAATTCATCAGAGACGTTGGCCTAATTTGGAAACTCAATCATATTAGAACAATATACGGAACTGAGCATGTCCTCCTCCCAAGACTCCTGAAAATAAATACAAAACACCAGACCCACGAATATTTGCCCTCGAGTTCCGGACTTGAGTAAGGATACAAATATAAACAATCCTCGCACCTACCTATGTACAACACTGTGTAAGCAGCACGTCTGATCACCACACTTTCCAAGCCCTGCCGTCTTCCGTGCCTGCCGCATTATTACTTCATTCCCAAATAAGAAACCTCAAGCCACCAGACGCCTCCAAACAAAGAATTCTTTTCCCTTCACCAAACAACAATTTTATCGTCTAAAATACATGGCGCCCAAGCCTAGAATTCTGTATAATACGATAATCGCAATCAAAATGCCCACCCATTCACCGGTCTTGCCGGTCTTGTATCCACTGTGTATCGTTAGTGAGATCTAGAACATGATGATGGGGGAGAAAACGTACTATTGATCCAAAACTCCTTTTCCGCTAATTTTACATTGCGGTGCGAGGTCGGTGATGTACATGCAGTGACAAGAGCTTCCACAGGAATAATCTCGTTCTGAAAATTCGTTCACCATCATTCCTTGAAATACATATGTCTATTTGCATGCATTAGCATTGCTCTCATGTCAAGTACCCACGGGTGGTACAACATTAACGTGACGTGGATAAACATACCTGATAATCAATATAGTGAAAGACGTATCTCCAAAAGACATTGAGAATATGGGGAGGCACCAAAAATCCGCCCACACTCATCCAAAGTCCATTTGCAAAAGCAGTAAGAGCAAGAGATATCACGAAAGAGGGAAATAGGGAAGATATAAGAACGACAAGCGATTCGGCAGCCAGGAGATCGAGGAAAAGCCACATTATCCAGGTAAAGAAAGCTGTGCCAGTGGGTCGGAAATTGCTGAGAAAATAGGTCGTTACTGAGAAGAGGAAGGTAATGAGAACTAGGTATAATGTTAGTTGGGTTGTGGGGCAGACTTCGACGAGTCACTTACATAGATATGGCAAGCCTATGATGAAGTTTGACAGCATGAATGCTGCGGGCCCATAGAGACCATTTGCTCGCTCCTTGATGAATGTAGAACGATCCTCAAGGAATGAAGGAACATAAGCGACAGCCATAAAAGACATGAATGCAGAGCCGAAGAACTAAAATAAGTTAGTTATACAAAGTAATCTGCCTAGGCAGATGTACTCACAATAGCATTGATATAAGGTTGAATATCACTTTGATCTGTCTTGAGACGCAACCAAACTGTACCCATCATGATAGCAAGTCCCATATACATCGCAATACGAATACCATATGCGACCACGTCTCGATAACTTTTGATAAATGCTCTATGCACCAATGTCATTAATACATTAAAAAAGCCACCGTCTGAAGAATGAGATGCTGGTAGAGGCTTGACATTCTGCAATGTATGCTGAATTCTATCGTGCATTTGTCGAAACGCGGGAGAAGTCAACCAGGATTCCTGGATTTTTAATAGTCTGGTTTGCGCTTCTGTCTGATTGGTGGCGAAATCAGTGTTCAAGAGATCGAGAAGGTATTCTGAAGAATTCATGTGAAGGGGGATTGTGTATCCTATGGATTCGAAATGCGAATTGACTTCTGACACGAGGCCAAAATAATAAGATTTTCCACCGGATAACAACATTAACTTATCAAACAGATGAAAGGTAGATGTGGAAGGTTGGTGTATGCTTGCTATAACAATCAACTAGAAATTTTGTTAACATCATACCTGCAAAATAAAGAAGGTGGCTACTAACATTGTTTCGTTTCGCAACCTCTTTCACGAAAGACATAACTTCCCAGCTCGCCGCGGAATCCAGGCCGGAAGTGGGTTCATCCAAGAAGAGAAGTTTAGGTCCAGTGATGAGCTGACTTGCAACGCTCACTCGTCGTTTCTGACCACCACTGATACCTTTCTGGATTGGAGTTCCAATAATAGTATGCGCCTGATTACGGAGACCGAATGATTCTAGCAAGCCCCTGATCCGTCTCATCCGCTCGGTTTTTGTCAATGAACTAGAAAGAAATTAGCCTTAATGGTATAGTACGGGAGGTTAGCAACCATACCTCTTATGAGCAAGACGAGCTGCAAAATTTAGCGTTTCTTGCACAGTCAAAGAGCCTATAAGGGCATCTTCTTGTTCAACGTATGAACTCATGTCTTGGAAGGCCTTCATCGGCGGAGTTGATCCATTAACCAGAGTTTCTCCTGTTACAGTCGCTTTCGCAGCTGCAATTCTAT
This sequence comes from Sclerotinia minor, assembly GCA_025389075.1. Lineage (NCBI taxonomy): Eukaryota > Fungi > Ascomycota > Leotiomycetes > Helotiales > Sclerotiniaceae > Sclerotinia > Sclerotinia minor. The sequence goes on from QRFH01000006.1 coordinate 2,162,495, forward strand.
GGGCTAGAACACTTAGCAATGTAGTTTTTCCACAACCACTAGGTCCCATCAAAGCACAAATTTCTCCTACGAATTCATTAGTCTTCTGCTCTTGATCAGAGTCAAGCCTCTGCGATAATACTACTCACCAGCTTCGACTACACCACTAAGGTCATCTAGAATCGCTTTTGGTTCTTTCGTTTTGTAGTCCTTTACAGTAACCGTGACATTTTTCCAGATGAGATTCCGAACAGTAGTATTTTTCAAATTTTCATCGTCGGCAGCCGCTAGTTCAACATCGGCCATGAATTGATTGCGAAGTTCCATATCCGAGTCTTGATCAGCTTTTCCGGAAGCTTGTGAGAGAGTGCTGGTCGTCGTGTCTGTCATAGTGCGATCTGACCCAAGCCCGCAGTCTACCACCCTTCTAGAGAGATATTCGAATCCTGATCTCGAGTGGTTCGATACTCTTTGAGCGTTAAAGTTTCAAGAACGAGGTCCTTGTTAGAAAATTGTTCCGAGCTTTGTTGGGACCTCTTTCTTTTTAAGAACTCGTCGATGTTGATATTCTAGTATTCGAAGAGAATCGGATCAAGAAGTGAAGGGTCCGTCTCTCGGAATTGATTATTAAGTTGACTCAGAGGAATGTTTGAAACTATGCTGTGAGACTTCGATTTCTGCGAGTGAGTTGATTCGACCCTGTGTTTGAAGCACATTGAGACATTTCTTTAACGTAGGGTGCATAACCTTTATATTCCATATTTCCTCTTCCGATACTCGTCACTACATAGTCAAATGTTGCGTCAGACAGAAGTTAAAATCCAAAATCGGCTAGATACTATTCAGCCAGTCTTACAACATAAGCGCAAGCATTCCAGCTCTGACACAGTGATATCGTATGATATCGCAACACAAGGAAACGTCGGAAATACAAAACTATCTTAGCATGAACACTATTATGTGGATAATTCGCCGACCGGAGAATACAAACCTTATAACCTTAGCATATTAGAGTTATAGATATATGAAGCCAGGTAACAAGTTACAGCATTTTAAAAGTCCAAACATAAATCTGCAGGTCCCCGATTCCTGTGTAGGTTAAGCAGTGTAAGCGCGATGTTCTTTGGTGGGGCAGGTTATATGAGTGAGTGCCCCTGGGGCTCTGAGCTCTCCTGGGAATTTGGAAATTGGGAACTTTAGGATATTTCATACTTGGTAACGGTGGGGAAGAGCAAAAATAACGATCTTGCATCCATCCCAAAGCCTCTGTACTGGCTCCAATCTTCAACGTGCTAGGGCTTAGCGAGGTCACCGAGGAGGATCCACCAACTCCGAGGTAGTAAGTAACCTTATGATAAGCGTGGTAAGGTAAGCTACTACCACTACTACCACTACTACCATACCATTCGACTAACAAAATACTTCGCCGACACGGCATTCAATGGATCTCTCTCGGTCTATTGACGTAAGTACTGAACTGAGAGATGTGATGAAGTACGTGAGGATATAGCCATCTAATAGCTAAAAGATCACCACGTGGCCCAACAAGAAACGTGGTAATATTCCCTGATTCGAACAAATCAAATCCCGAAATAAACAGTTCATGAAACTAATATTGAACAGGTCTTCAGATCAGTCCAGTCAATCCTACTCCTTTTGCTTGATATTTTTATGTATCTGACGTGGCCTAGATGGTCACAATCACACATGGTGGTTGAAATTATCAGAATTGGGCATGCATAAGATAGTGACTCTATGCAACCACAACGCTCATCGTACCGACCGTTTAATGGTCAATATGCAGTCTCGCCGACCATATCGATTTATCTTGTATCGTGCAGTATACCAGGCGCGGAATACTGGAATGAAATCTCGCCGACCAGAAAGATCCACCTTGACTTACTCAACGGTGACAACGGTTTATACCGATTCCGGAAAATAATCTAAACACTGTTAGCTAGGACATCATCAGTCATCTGACCCTTCGGTCCTTGCACCTCCTGGAGGCCCGACCTTCCGTTCCAGAACAGTTTCTGTACCAGGAATTTCGAATCTTCCTTTGACTAGCTTTTGGAAAACTCCTTCAGCGCCACCTCCGCCCAAGGTTCTTATCTTCTTCATCCTCTTCATTTCCCTCCGTAATGGATACTACATCTGCCACCATATTCCGGATAAAAAAGTCATTGGCAATTTCAATACTCCCGGAAGTCATATTGATCTCGTTGATCGTAATATAAGCTGTATTAGGTGAAGTTTCTCAGGTCTTTAGGCTATGGTATTGTAGATCGACCATGCGGTCTAATTTCATTTCTTTGCTTTCATTCACAGCCATCTGTTATGAGACAAATAGCCTGGAAGAGAAGGCATGTAACATTCTGAAGTGTCAAAGTGTATTCATACATTCACTACCGTTCGTACATCTCAACTCTGTTCAAAATGGTCTTAGTGACAAAAAATACCTAAAATGCAAGAAGAGGGGACCACCGGGAATTCTAAATTCGCGATTCGCGTCATGCTAGATATTAGGCCTGATTCGCAAGTGCGTGAACACTCAATGACTTCCAGGGTACTCTGTGTGCGAGATACGTGTTATTGAGTCCATATATTCAATAATTCGTCACTCAGGCCATCAGGTATATGATTGGTGACACTGGTGAAGGGGTTGATCTGACCCTTCGCCATGCGGGTCAGTGACTCATGACCCCTTCCCTGATTTTATCCAAAGAGGATTTCTTCAAGACGTAGCCAGTGAGAATACTAGAACTCTAACGAAGAAGTCTTCATCCAAAGTGGCACTCACATTGATGATTGAAGCATTTCTAGTTAGCCAGTTACAGGCTCCAAGTTTAATGATAGAATCCGCACACCAAGCCTTTTCGAGCTGCGAACTATGCATCTAGAATCGATTCTATGTAAGCTACTTGCATGCTATATAACTCGCTCAAAGATTCGGATCGCTAATCAGCCAATATCAACCAGAGCGTTCTGGCCGAGCAATCATCATATCCTTAGATTTCAGATATTCAAAACCTGTTATCACTTCGGATCTCTGCCAATACGTGTAGCCGCAGCATTATTTCTTTTTTACTATAATTGAGCTTGAAGTCAATGGTGACTCCAAGTTGATCTGCGCTGCTCCAGCAAGCGTGAATGGCCCTTCATTCACGGGATTTGTGCCGCTGCCGAGTAAGGATCTTCACGGTACAGCACATAAGAGCATCCCAAATCAGTTTCTTACATCACTTGGAGAAGCTAATTTTTGAACCAACAAGGTTATGGTGGCGAATACAATTCGCGTGCAAGCCTAAAATTTTCCTGAAAGGCAATGCACTGCTGGCAAAGACAAAATCGTAAATCCCCACGAGCACCAGTGCCACATGCATTAGTCTATGTCATGCTCAACATGCCCGAAGCCAGGTGAATGGTTTCCATTTTCTCACATAAAGGAAGAAAGGAAGAACGAATGGCAGTCGGTCTGATATTCGTCCGGCCGATTTTCAGCCGATGTCCAGGTGTCCGAGACGTATGTGCGTAGCAGATGGATCTATGCGCTTTGATCAATATGTATACAGCCCTCGTTAGGCGAGAAGAGAGTAGATGTCTATGCTCAACCAATCATGCTTTCTTGTTTTAGTTATGGAATATCACATGTGCACTACGAAGTGTGTCCTATCTACAAAGCAGATTGGATAGCGCACCAAGTCTCAAACACCAAATAACTTTGATATGGAAGAAAGCTTACGTCGTCGTTACACTTGATCTAGAAAACATGGGCTATGATGTCAGCTGCCGAGTATGTACAACTTGAGCTCGCTAACTTTTCGACTTGCGTATAGTCCTGCAGAGCCCCTTATCCTGTAAAATTTGCTACTTTTCATGATGAATCCATGAAGCTCAAGGGGTCTATAGATGAGTTGATCAGCAGCAATCAATCGTTCACATTAAGCAAGTTCTACATTCCATACCATTGAATACTTATTGAGCTAATTAGACCAACAATGCAAGGACAAGACTCTTTTGAAATAATTTGAAGTGACGCTACTCATCGTTGACCCTGCGATCCTTTTGACCATCTAGTAGATGGTCGACAAGGCACTGGCTGCAGAGCTTCTTCGTATACCCGTAGACCGAGTTGATGAAACTCATATATCCGGGGGATGCACCTTACCTTGTGTAAATACCATCCAGAAGCGCAAATACTGATATGCCCGTCAAAGCATCTGCCTTATTGCGCTAGTCAATGAAGAGCATAGTAAATCTCTACATAACTCTGTAATTAAATTAATCATCCTTCTAATATAAAAGTGAGATTTACATACGCTGTATTGCGCATTTATAAAGTTACCTAGCTAGCAATGCTAGCAGAGATATATAAAGCAACACATAACACCTTGTAGGCCCCATACACCAGAATAAATCAGTTAACGAGCTGAAGGCTCGAAACGGAGACGAATATTTGCTGTGCGACGTCGATTTTTAGTGGAGATGAGATGTGAGATGTAAAGAATACGAGGCAGAAAAGGAAAAACGCAATCTTAGATATGTAAGGACGGATACTATAGCGAGATAGCTAGTGAATTCACTCTATGCGTCTGGTTTGCCTAGCAAGCGGGGGTTTAGTGATTAGACGGAAAAATTAATCGTTAAAGACCACGGCGTCTACTTGATCTTAGCGGGATCATGAAGGAAAACTCTCGGATGACTGGATCGCTAGTAAGGGAACTAATTCCAAATAACTCGAAAATTCAACTTGTGATAACGTAACTTGACTAGAAGTGGGTCATGTCATGATATGGGTCAAAATCACCCCCTCATTTCTTTATTTTACGCGTTTATTCAACACACAATGGATCGAAAGTCATTAAATCGTAGTGAATCGGAAGATAATATTCAAAAGGCTATAGAAAGTCTAAAAGATAAACAATTTACTTCAATTCGAAGTGCTGCTATTCATTTTAAGATTCCGAAGTCAACCTTAATAAATCGAATGGCCGGACGACAATCACGCTCTCAATCTCACGAATCCTTTCAAAAACTTTCCAACGCGGAAGAGAAGACTCTAGTACGATGGATCTCACGATTGACAGCTACTGGATACCCTGAAACTCCTGGGTTGTTGAAAGAAATGGCCCAAGAAATTCTGAATCAACGCGTCATTTTCGCGTCATCATCTACCCCTCCATCCTTTCAATCAGATCATATAGGTCAACGATGGATCTATAGATTCTTAGATCGATATCCTAAACTCAAAGGAACTTATTCTCGCAAGCTGGAATCTGCAAGGCATAAAGAAGCCACATTTGAAACAATATCAGCGTGGTTTTCAACATTTCAAACACGAATCGAAGAACGGCATTATGGACTCAAGAATATATATAATATGGATGAGACAGGATATGCAGTTGGAGAAACAGAATCAACACGTATAATCGTAGATTCTACTCTCAAATCGAATTGGAAGGTTACAGCAGGAAAGCAAGAATGGATAACTGTATTGGAATGTGTTAATGCAGATGGAGGCTCTTTACCTCCCATGATCATTTTCAAGGCTCAGAATACCAATACTGCATGGATTCCTACTAATACTCCTCCAAATTGGTATTTCTCAACAAGCAATAGTGGATGGACTTCTAATAGTCATGGCTTGGAATGGATACGTAAGGTTTTTGAGCCAGAATCTCAAAAAATATCAGGTGATCAGCCTCGATTATTGATTATGGATGGTCATTCCAGTCATGTTACGGGAAGTTTGATTGCTTTCTGTATTGAAAAGGAGATTGATCTTCTTATTCTACCACCTCATTGCTCGCATCTACTTCGGCCATTGGATGTTGGAGTGTATGGGCCAATGAAGCGATATCATGCCCAAGAGGTTGATCGATACTCTCGAGCAGGAATACAACGAATACAATGATCTGATTGGGTACAGCTTTTTCAGAAGATAAGAGAAAAAGGTCTTACTTATCAAAATATCAAAAGCGGATGGAAAGGGGCAGGTTTGAATCCATTTAGCCCTCGTCAAGTTCTGAATAATCTTCCAGCCCCGCTTTTGCCACTACCTTCCACTCCAAATACACCATCAAATCCAGAAGATCTAGATCTTTCTTTACTTAATAGCTCTCCCCCAAATGATATTGAGCTACGACAAGCAAATCAGATATTCGATTCAGCTTTATCTGCTAATAATCTGCCTACTTCTCCCGTACAGAGATATGCAAAGCGAATTACTCATCAGATTGAAAGCTTAAATGCTGAAAATGCTATTCTTCGAAAGGAACTTCAAGAGCATAAAGAGTTACTTGAGACACGAAAGAAACGAAAAAATGGAAAGAGAATAAAATTAAAAGGTGAATTTGTATTTAGTACTGAGCAAGTATTGAAAATTATCGAGGAGGCTGAACAGACACCTTTACTAAAACGACGACGTGGTAGACCATCCAAGCGTCAAATTGATCAGGTAGAAGAGGAGATGGAAGAAGAAGAGGATAGTGATAGTTCAGTTGGATCAGTGATAGTTGTAGATCACCCTGTAGCATATAGGACAAGGTCAAATAGGAAAATATGATTTTTGTGACCCATATCATGACATGACACACTTCTAGTCAAGTTACGTTAGTTTTATATAGGATATCTTGCTTAGCATCTTTCAAAGTAGTTTAGATATATCAATCATGTTACTTGGGCACATATAAACAAAGGGGCGTAATGTCTTCTTCCAAAGAACGATTGAAGATAAACAGCGGCTTCGTTCAATACGCAAAAAGCTGCGAGTGAATTTCTTCCAGTAATTCTTTTCTTCTTTTTCTAACAATCTCTCTAATCGTATAAATATCAGAGTGTCTGTGCCGAAATCACAGGTTTTTCCACGATTAAATTCCTCGTTTCATTTGGCTCTATTGGAATTCATAGTTATAATTTAGTAACAGCCCTTTATCCCTATCCAGTCTCGGATAAGTTGCTAACCACTTTCCTAAACGAATTATTGACAAGATATGCGCTTAGGGGTTAATGAGGAGGTCGATAAACTTAACATGATCAATTGTATTCGATATAGAAACGATACAGGGATATTTGCGACACATTCGTAGATAAGCAAGTAGTCATATGCTTCTACACAGCTTTACAAAAGAGGTCTTAAAAGATGGATGAGAGAGCCAGAGCTTCAAAAGAAGTAGGGTAAAAATATATTAAGATTTCAATAAACAGAAATTATTCGGTGTTTTTAGTTCAGCTGCTGTAATTACTCTACTCTATATGTACCGGAAATAGTGATCGTTGTTCATTTAATCAAGTCTTAATATTCAATTACAGAAAATACCTACCAGAATAAAATCTTATCCTCCCTACAGCAAATCTAAGCCTAGAGGTCTTGGCATTGAATATTATAATTAGTTGGTACATTACTTGCTGTCTAGTGAGCAGACTTAGTCGTTGAGAGCCACTTCCATGTAAAAAGCACTGTTGAATCAACCTCGCAACTATATCTATCAATAGTGCGGGAGGTTGTAAGAACAGGATTGTGATACTCCGTACGTCATTAGTTTTAATATAATTTTTCTATATGAAGAGAATTATCATGAACTAATACGGGGTATTTGAGCCTTACACCATTGAGGGAATCAGATCTAGGTAATAATCAAGATTGAATAATGGCCTGTAGAAGATTCTAGGTACTATTTAGTACCAGGAATAAGGATTTACATAATGTGATTGCTATCAATCAGAGTATGAAGTAGTCTCTACCAACAAGGCGGATGTGAAATTAAGGTTTTGATGAGAGGAAGTCGTATGCATTGTTGTAGTGTAATAACTCATCAACTATGTTCCTTTTCGAACAATCTTCTTCTCAATCTCTCTTCTTTGGTATCTTAATCTACCATTGGCACTCTCACAACAGTTCCATCATTTTCGCCTCAGCCTGTCATTTTTTTCACACTAACATCTTGTCAATACTAGCCTCTCCCTACTTTTGCATATCAATCATTTCCTTTTCGACGTATGTTCTCTTTTACAATAGAGATAGCTGGTTCTTTCAGTGTGGAGTGACTTTAGAGTTCTGGACAGTACCACGGGAAGGGGCAAGCAACGAAATACTCACCGAATAACCTATGATGTGGATGGTTTGCAAGATTCACGGATGTAAGAAATACAATCTTCGAAGTGGCGAGATGTTGAAAAAAGATGATATCTAGTGAAAATTAAGCTCTATAGTACAAACAAGGCGTCGATATCCTAGGATAAAAGGTGCAGGAAGGATGATATCAAATTATGCCATCAACCATGTACTCATGATCATGCTCAGCAGCATGCGATGTAGTCTTGTTTGCGCTTGTATTTCCTGTAACATGTAGCTACACTAAAGCAGTATCTCAACCCCGTTAGTCTCGTTGGTCAAAGTATACTACCCTTTTTTGTTGGCTCAAGTGAATTAATAGATAATTAACCTTAAATATTTTATTCCCTAGATACATTTAAGTCGATACAATTCAAACTCAACATTGAAATGATATTGAACACTGAAAGGAGTTTAAACAAAAATCATTTCAGATACCGAAATCGCTTTAGACCTTGAGATAAAATTCTTCTGAACTTTGATCCTCCTCTAGCATTGGAACCACTTCAAATGTTAAAAGAACCCGAAGCATTAAAATTCCTTTAAACATTCAAATCATTTTGAAGCTAACAAATTCATACTTCGAATTCAAAACTAAAGATTTAATGGGATGGTTCTGCTAGTAAGCATTGGACTCAGCCAATTGTACAGCTATTCCACTTCATTCGATTCCTTCTCAAACACAAGGAACTCCTTGAAGCAAGTTCTTCTACTCCTATATCCCGAAGACTATACAAACTCAACTCCGGACCCTTAGCTCATCTAATACCAATACCCATGTAACACTGAAGGATTCATGACATGTGGTTCCTTACCCCATCTGTACTCAGGTTACCGTTCCGAATCCTCCATCCCCGCTCCCATGTGCCAACGTTGCATATTTCGAACTTCCACGCGTTCCTCATCCTTCAATTCCTTCCACATGCAAAGAAAAGCATATCCACAATCAACTCAATGAAGGTAAGGTAGCCAGTGCCGTTTTTATGAGACCGGTATAAACCCTGGTCGTGCATTATCGTGCATGCTATTGCAGAATCCTTATCATGTAAGGCAATGATCAAGCTTTTCTCAAATATATTTGGAATTGAGCATAGTAGCCATCATGATTATTTGTACGATATTTGGGAGTGCCCGCCACTTTAAGCAATTGACTTTCTGGAACCGGTAAATCACCTGATGAGCATCCGAGCAGGTCGGCTCTTTCGCTGGGGTAATGTTGAAGCTATTCACACCCCAAAAATCGCAATTCTTGTGTTCTTTAGCGAACGAGGCAAAGATCCAAAGTCTAGAATGCTAGGACTTCCTAGCCACTTTCAAAGATCGGGCTTCCAACCTTCCATCAGCATTCCACAACTCTGTAGAGGAATCCACTCGGTTCCATTCTCTCCCATTAATGTAGATCAACAGAATTCGTAGACAAAAGATTTCTATTGAACCAATAACAATGTAAATCGTTGGCAATAAGTGTCAAATGCAAATAAAATAACAATCCTCTCTCAGATCTTCATATCTCATCTCCTTTGTCTCTCAACAAAATACCAAGTTGAGACTTCGTGAGCGCTCGGACCATATTTTGAATTCGCACTAACGAAAGCTTATTTTCTCGCTTATCCTCTTTCCCCAGCCAAAGCAATGGCATCTCTGTAATGTTGCCCTGCCAAATTGCCCAGACCAAATTCTCGAATCATATCGTCATACTTCAACCATCAACATCAACTTATTGATCCGCCATATTGGACACCAAACCGTTGACATCAATACCTCTACCGGCTCCACACAACAAAAACCATCACCAAGAACCGCAAAGACTAAACCAAAGCAACCATGCCTACCACCCGGCGCAGCAACGGCCCCGCGCAAAAAGGCACCCAAAGAACCCTCTCCTTCAACAACTCCACCAAAATAACCAAAGCCAGCACACCCTCCACCCTCAAAACCAAAAACTCCCTCACCAACATCTCATCTCCCGAGCCCTCGAAACCTTCCCCAGAAATTAAAAACATCACAACCACACCCAGCGAACCCACACCAAGCAGCACACCTCGACCCTCCCAAGCCCGACCTAAACCCTTAACCGCAGAACAAGAACACCAAAACCAACTCGCCTCCCAAATAACCGATTCCAAAATCCGCAAATACTGGAAAGCTCGCGAGGACTTAAGATTAGCACCGCGAGTCCATCAAAAAGATTTAGACATCAGCGAGAAGATATTAAGAGAATGGGATGTCATGAGTCAATATGGAGTATGTAATCTCGACGTAAGATTTCCGTATAAAAACAAGGTACTAATACTCCCAACCCAAAGCCAGCAATAGGTATCACCCGCACCAAACGCTGGCATCGCGCTTTCAGACTCGGTCTTAATCCTCCAATTGAAATTCTAGCCGTCCTCGTAAAAGAAGAAGAGAAGAAAAATACTGCGGTAGAACGAGCGTATATCGATGAATTAATGGGCGCTAAGGAAGTTATTGGTGGGGATGCGGTTTAAATCTAATGAATCTTGAGACTACGATTTGGAGATCGGAAGAGGTGAAAGAAAGAACAGTTGTGCGTGATCGAAAGAGCAGATTGCAGACGGTCGAAAGAGGAACAAAACAAACCCCTCGCCGAAGAAACGGGAAAGAAGAAATGATTTAAAATGGGTATGCGACACGATGTGATAATCTTACGATATGACACAATCTTGCAGGGTTTCCCGATAACAGGATGACTTACACACACGGCGTAGGGCTAGGCGACTAGTTTTACCTATTTACGGGATTTCATACCGATTGATTTCCTACTTATTCGCACCAATACAGAGAGAAGGTCTGGTTTCATATATGAGAGGGAATTTTCAGCTGTGAATAAATAGTTCTTGGAGATAGGATAGCAGATGCACCACTTCTATTTGGCTACAGCTTGAAGTCAATTGCATATCATGAAGAGAGCTTTCAATCTAGCTTGAATGAAACCATCATAATTTCAAAGAATTCAGGAACACTTCATTGATTCATAATTTTGATTTCATTTCCATTAAAAAATCTTGCTCTATAGCAATTCATCTACTACATGATTGATCTTAAAAACTCCATCCAGCATGTTGGATCAGAAAAAAAATCCCTGTAACAAGTAGAAGCATGCTCTATAACTTCCACCCTTCGCATTTGCGTTTACAAAATCATCTTCAACTAGCCGCACCTTACATCTGCACCTCAACACGACCCTCGGTACCCGGAGCACCCGAGGACAAAGATGGCAAAAGGTAGGTAATATCATCCCAAGGATGTCTGTAGAGACCAGTGCGCAGTCTCTTTTGATCGAGGTAATGAGCAATCAAACCAATGGAACGTCCAAGAACGAAGAGACCGTTCAATACACCCATCTTCATGTAGTCCTCAGCCTCCTCTGCGCTGAATGCACCGCAATTGCGCATTAAATCAACGAAGCAGACGGCAACGGCACCATCAACGTTCAAGATCAAGTTGTCTTTCTTGGAGGTGGTGACGGATTCGACAGCCAAAGCATAGTCAAGCATCTTGCAGCTTGGGAAACGCTTCTTGACGAACTCCTTCACGAGCTCGACACGGAGATCTGGGTTGTTTCTTGACTTGACCTTGTGTCCAATACCTGGGATAAGCTTGTTTTGCTTTCTCATGGTGTCGACGAAATCACGTGGGGAAAGACCCTTGTCAAATGCCTTGGTGAACTCCTCAGCGGCACCGTCAAGAGCACCACCGAACCTAGATCCGATGGTCAAGAGACCAGAAACGAGAGCAGAGATAAGATCCTTTCCGGCTCTGGTGGTAATGATAGTGTTCATGGCACCAGAAACAGCTGGACCGTGATCGGCAGTAAGCATGAGGACCATTTCGAGGAACTTGCTTGCATAATCTGGAAGACGACGACGGAACCACAAAAGAGACATGACACCACCAATTCCGATATCCTCCTTGAAGACATCAGAGATTGGCATACCAGCATACAAAAGTTCTTGTCCACGATCATCGGAAATGGTGGAGATGAAAGCAGCAGGCTTTCGGATAAGACCAAGTTCTTGAGCCCATGAATAATCAATTGGGATCTTTGGTACGATTGGCTCGGGTTGTGGTACGATGGTTCCATCTGCAACAAGCTTTTCGTAGACGGAGGCGAGGACTGCTGGCATATCTTCGAAGGTATCTGGAACGTAGAAACCAGCTTCCTTCATGGACTTGTTCTTAGTAGCTGCAGTCTCGAGCTGTGAGTTGGCAAATGAACCAGCGTGTCCGAATTGGACCTCAGTCTTGAACATGCTTGCGCAAGTACCAATGGCCCATGCGACAATTGGCTTTGTGATAGTTCCGTTCTTAACGGCCTCAATAACTCTGTATTCCTCAACACCACCAACTTCTCCTAACAAAACCAAAATCTTACATTCTGGATCGGCTTGATATCTGAGGAGATGGTCGATAAAGGTTGTGCTTGGGTATCTGTCACCACCAATGGCAACACCCTCGTAAACACCATCGGTTGTGTTGGCGATGATGTTGTTGAGCTCGTTGGACATACCACCAGATTTGGAGACGTAACCAACGGAACCCTTTCGGTAAAGCTTAGATGCAACAATGTTGTCCATCATACCACCAGTGTTACCAATCTTGAAGGATCCTGGCTTGATTCCACCGACAGTAGCTGGACCAATGATTGTAACACCCTTCTTGGCTGCTGCATGAAGAATTTCACGAGCACGCTAATTTATTTATGAGCATACGATCAAATTGGTTTAAAGCAAAAAACTCACTCTTTCAGGTACACCCTCAGCAATGATGGCAATTGACTTAATTTGTGGGTATTCCAAAAGTTCCATAGTGGATTGGTAGACACTTCGCGATGAAGCAAAGTTGACAACGGTATCGACATCCTCGTGCTTAGCCATGGCCTTTCCAACATCTTGGTAAACTGGAAGCAAGGTTTCGCTGGTTCCCCAGTACATCTTGCTAACGAATTGACCACCGAATGTATAAATGATACCTGCAACCGAAGGAGTCTTCCTCTTGCAGATGAAGTCAAAATCGAGCATGCCTTGGACGGCTCTTGGTTGCAGACCGTAGACAAAACATCTTGTCTTGTCGTGGAAAAGGGTATGTTCAGCTCTTGGGCTCAAAGGTCTGGAGGGAGCAGTAAATCTGCGAATATTGTCGTTGGCATTGCCTGCACCGGATTCTGTAGCAGAAGGCATCGTGAGGGGAGGAAGTGATCAAAATTCTGAATGTGCGAAAGAGGAAATTGTTAGTCAATTGAAGAAAACTTCTATGCAGCCCAAAAAGGAAACAGTGGTAGTAGTGTGGTGGGCTGAACGGAGAAGAGAATAAAAAAGCTTGAAGCTTGGGGAAGTCCGTATACGGAGGGAGGACGAGTAGACGAACTTGAAGAAAAGAGGATCGAAAGGGTTCAATTTGAGCTTACCTGGGAAAGAGTTTCAAGGAATTCTATTCTTCGACAGTGTGGAGGAGTTTTAAATGAATAAGAGAGAGATGGGGAATCCGTAACGTAAACAAAAGGTAAAAACCCTTTTTATTCCGTTATTCTAGATGTAAATGAGAAGCAGTATAGAATGAAGTGTTTAAAAAAAGACAAAACAACGAAATACTTTTGCAAGGAGTACTTTGATGTTTTGATTGAGGGTATTTAGAATTTGTATGGTAGGTAACAAAACCAGAAGAGAGAGGGGGGTCTTTGAATAGAATAATTGACACACAAGTCAGTTCGGTCTTTTCAAAGAATTCAGATCCTTTTCGTTCTCTTTCGTTGATAATTGAGGGCCGATAAATTGTTTGGAGTGAGGATTGGCTAGAGTAACCTGGGCCTGGTAGCTGAAGAGAGGGGTGGAAAATATCGAGCTCGGACCGGAGTGATGATTGATTGATATGCGGTGATATGCATTACCAGGTAGCTAAGTTAAAATGGCAATGGATTTTTGTAGAGGGCTTTACTCTGTAAGGAATCCTTGGGTTTTCTGATTTCTTCCCCTTCCTAGGTACGCTCTTCGTCACCCTTCCTTACCCTTCCTAACCCTTCTTAGTTCCCTTTTCCCTTTGATAAAATATGTCGGTGTTGAGTAAATCCCGATGGTTGAGGGCCAATAATAATTGAATCCTTGTCTAGTAGCGTCCCAACGACAACCAAAAAAAAATAGTTTCCTTAGTTTCCTTAGTTCCCATAATTTCCATAATTTCGAATTTTGATAGTGGCTCATACCATGGCAACACCATCTGAACGCTGCATACCTGGTCGTCGACCGACTAGTCCTTTCATAGCCTAGTCAGTAAGGTGCAGGGGAGCTTTCCAATACCTCTAGTTCGTTCCAACGCGCTCATAAAAGCAGACGGAGCATTTCAAGAAGAGGAGTCGGGACCCGCATCCATTCAAGGGACTTCTTTCGGAACCTCCACCACAACTTATTCCAGACTAGGAATCAGCCAGCACTCGTACGACAGCAAAAAGGCAGAGGTTCAAAAGAATAAAAAGTAAAGTGGTCGCCGGTCGGTCTCCGTACTCGCTCGCTGCTCTTACACAATTGAATCCTCATTCAGCTTGCTCTTTTTCCCCCTCATTTCATAGAATTAATTTCTGTTTCCCTTCTCAAGAATATTAGAAACTCCGATTCCTTTTCCATATTCCTGACCCCCGCAAAAAGAGAAGAGAAGAATAGAGAGGTAGAACATAGATTCCATCTTTCGATATTGTCTTTCATTCCTTTTCATAAGAATTGAAAATCTTTTTGATCTACTCATTTGATCATTTTTTTGCGGTTCCCTTAGAAGAATACCCTTTGGTACGTTTGTTCCTTCTGCCCCCGTCATATTTACTTTTGTGTTGCTTCGTATCGCAGCTGGTACAACAAGTTCTGTTCTGTTGTTTGTATCGAGGACCAGAGCTGTTGAAAAACCCCTCTCAAAAACTTCATTCATTGAAAACTGGGAAGTTTATACCGTTGCTGAAGTGTTGTGAGTTGGCATAATCTGCTCGGAGTTGAGAGTTTCGATTGTCCTTCCAATTGCGGTGGGGTATTCTCAATTCCTTGGGAAATTCGAAGACTACATTCGGCGGGGGCTCTTGAACATCATTAAGCAGGCGGTGGAATCTTTGAGACTCTACCAAATTCAAGCCATTAGAATTCTCAGACGTTTTGTGCTAATTCGGAATTTCAACAGTAAACTTACCAATTTTCATACTTTAAAATGTCTGCCAAAGCTATCACCGAGGCCGATGGAAAGGCAATCCTCAACTATCACCTTACAAGAGCTCCTGTCATCAAGCCATCTCCTCTCCCAAAATCCGCCACTCACAACCCACCTTCGAAGCTCGCTTCCTTATATTTCCCAGCGGATGCTGAGGTCTCAACAGTTCTCGATCAAGCAGAAATCTTATACCCATGGCTCCTTGTTCCCGGGTCGAAGTTCGTCGCAAAGCCTGATCAATTGATCAAGAGACGAGGCAAGAGTGGTCTTCTTGCTTTGAACAAGACCTGGCCGGAAGCAAAGGCATGGATTGCTGAGAGAGCAGCAAAGCCAGTCACAGTTGAGACTACCGTTGGGACTCTGCGTCAATTTTTGGTAGAACCATTTGTGCCACATCCAGACGGAACCGAGTATTATATCAACATCAACTCCCAAAGAGAGGTATGTACTAAGTTCACATTTTCAAAGATTCATTTTCAGAAGGGGTTTTCTCCTGGGAATGAATTCCGAGACTACCTCGAATGTTTTTAGCAACCTGGAAAAAATAAGGATGACATGAAAGTGAATGTCAAAAAGTAAAGAATTCGAGTTTATGAAAAGTTTCAACATTTGCAGTGGATGCATGGGTTTTTGTTGCTTCTTACTGCCCAGGCTCGGAAGCACAAACGGACGAAAGGAAGCTAAGGAACCGATTCCAACCTCCCCCTGTCCACAGCTCTCCTTATCAAATCTTAAGGCAAGCGAGCTTAAGCCCGGCAGATGTATATGAAACGATACTAGACACGCTGTCTATGCCATTTATGCTCTTTACGCTCAGCACAATTTTCATAGCATTGTACATAGTCATACACTACATGTCCACGTGCTAACAATATTCTCTTTCAGGGTGATTGGATTCTTTTCACACACGAGGGAGGTGTCGATGTTGGTGATGTCGATGCAAAGGCCGATAAATTGTTGATCCCAGTCGATCTCGCTGAATACCCTTCAAACGAAGAAATCGCTGCAGGTCTTCTCAAAAAGGTTCCACAAGGTGTACACAACGTTCTCGTTGACTTCATCACCAGATTATACGCCGTCTACGTTGACTGCCAATTCACATACCTTGAGATCAACCCATTGGTTGTCATTCCTAATGCTGAAGGTACCTCTGCTGAGGTTCACTTCTTGGACTTGGCCGCTAAGCTCGATCAAACTGCCGAGTTCGAGTGTGGTGTAAAATGGGCTGTCGCACGCTCACCTGCCGCTCTTGGTATGACTCCAGCTAAAGCAGTTGATGGAAAGGTTAACATTGATGCTGGTCCACCAATGGAATTCCCAGCTCCATTCGGTCGTGAGTTGAGCAAGGAAGAAGCATACATTGCTGAACTTGACGCAAAGACTGGTGCATCTCTCAAGCTTACAGTTTTGAACGCCAACGGCAGAGTCTGGACCTTAGTTGCTGGTGGTGGTGCTTCTGTCGTTTATGCCGATGCTATCGCCAGTTCTGGATTTGCCGATGAGCTTGCCAACTATGGTGAATACTCTGGTGCACCAACAGAAACCCAAACTTATCACTACGCTCGTACTGTCCTTGATCTCATGCTCCGTGCCCCAATTACCTCGGAAGGCAAGGTTCTTTTCATCGGTGGTGGTATTGCCAACTTTACCAATGTCGCTTCCACATTCAAAGGTGTCATTCGTGCCTTGAGAGAATTTAGCAGCTTATTGATTGAGCACAAGGTTCAAATCTGGGTTAGACGTGCTGGACCTAACTACCAAGAAGGGTTGAAGAATATCAAGGCAGTTGGTCAAGAGTTGAAACTCGATATGCACGTTTACGGACCAGATATGCATGTCAGTGGTATCGTTCCTTTGGCTCTTGTTCCAGGACGTCTTGCAGAGAGTAAGGTTAAGGAGTTCAGTGGTTAAGAAGAGATGAGATATGAACATTTTTGATATTTTTCTTCGAAGGCATTTTTGTTTGGTTATTCCAAACCAAGGTTGCACAATGGCGTACAAAGCTTGCTTAAGAAATTAACAAATAGAAACTCGTAATTGTGACCATTGTTTGAAGATGATGTTCTCATGTTCTTATTGATTTGTAATTTCGTGATCATGTTTATGTGATGCTAATTCGAAATATATCGCTGTGCACTAAATGAATCCTAACTGCATGTTGTACATAAAAATTCTAACCCATAACATGCTTATTACATATTTACTAGGTAAGTTATTGATATAAGTTACTACAAAGCAGCCTGCTTATATAATCTCCAACAATAACATTCAATGAGAACACGTGACACACGCATCATTAATGATGATTACATTTTCCATGTGCATGCTTTGACCTCTCTGTTGAATCGACAACAGCTATTTATAGTTTGAAGACCAGAAAGACAACGGGTATTAAATCGAAAACTCAGTCGAATTTGGGATTAGAATCTGGATTAGGATTGGGATTGGGGTTGGAATTTGAAGGCAAAATTTTGGAATTTCAGGACTTGGGACTTGGATTTTTATTTTGTTCTGTGTCTTTTTTTTTTGGCATTTTACTGGAAGGGAGATTGTGGCGGGTTTGAAGTAGAGAAAGTAAATATGTCGAGGGTTTTATGTACGGGGATGGGTATGGGGACTGGTATGAGAATAAATCCAGGGACGAGGATATCTCTCGGAAGAAAAACGAGATATATCAATATTCTCACGTGTAGTTTTCGTGGTGGAAATCTTGGAGGTAGAAGTTTAGATGTGAGATGTGGCTCCGGGATGAGCTTGCGTTTAAGAGGTTTCTCTACACGATCTTCTGCACAAGCTGATTCCGCTTCGGGACTTTCGTCAGTTGTCTCGAAAGATACTGATGGGGTGGTGGGAAATAGGGAGGTTTTGAAGAATCAAACGATTCTTGTTACGGGTGCTTCGAGGGGGATTGGGAGGGCTATTGCAGCGAGGTTTGCGGGGGAGGGGGGGTGGTTTTGGTGGGGAGGAATAGGGAGGTTTTAGAGGGGGTGGGGGTGGAGATTGGAGGGGTGAGGGGGAAGAGGGAGAGGGAGAGGTTGGTTGATAGGGAGGGGGTTGATAAAGGGAAGGTCGATATTGATATTATTTGTGGAGATGTGGGGAAGAGGGAGTTTTGGGAAGAGGAGTTTGGGAGGGGGAAGAGGGCGGATGGAGTGAGTTGAGTTGTTTCTTTTCTCTGCGGCTTTTTTTTCTGGGTTTTCTTTTTGTGGTTGTTATTTTTGGGTTGGGGAGTTGGGGAATACGGAGCGTGATTGGAGTCGAGTTGAGTAGAGAGAAAGGGGAGAAGCGAGAGAGAAAGGAATAGTGAAAAAGAGAAAGTAGGAGAGGTGCAGGAGAGAATAAAGGGTAGCCCCTAAATTTCTTCATCTGTACCGGCTACATTTTTAGTTGATTTTTCATACCCGATTATTCTCTCCCCGCATATCTCTTTTCCTAGCTCAATTCCCATCTAAATTTCCCCAGACCCCTTAAACCACAACTTCATCCCTAATCCTCCTCCCCACTCCCTCCCAGTACCTCATTAACCTTCCCTCATCCCTCTAAAATCCACTATTCCCTTCCCACTACATCTGAAAATATCTCACCACTAACACCCCACCCACTAACCCAGCACCCCAAACCCAAAATCGACATTCTCATCAACGCAGCAGGTCTTACTCACGCCTCGCCCCTCATAACCACTTCTCCCTCTCTAATCGAAAATATCCTCCAAACAAATTTAATGGGTACGATATGGGGATGTAAAATTATTGGGAAAGATATGTTGAGACGGAGGGAAGGTATGTTTATTTTCTCTTTTCTTTTGTTGTCTCCCTCCCCTCCCCTCCCCTTTCAAAAATGAGGGTGGTTTACCTTGGGGTTTTAATGGTGTTTGAGAGGGGACTTTCGAGTTTCTTTGGTATATTTATTATCCCTCGGTAAAAGCATTTGGCTCTTTGGAATTCATTCATCTATGATGAAACTCCAGCTTCACCATCTCAAACCTACTCCCAAACCCAAACCCAAGCACACCCAAACCACAAAACACAACCAAAAAAAGCCCCCTCCACTCCCTCCTCTCCCTCTTACTCTCCCCCAGCAAAAAGCCAATCCAACCCAAACTAACCCCCTCCCCTCTTCCCCCAAAACAGGCAGCATAATAAACATCTCCTCACTCCTCGGCCTAAAAGGCGGAAGAGGAAGCGCCGCATATGCAGCCAGTAAAGCCGGTGTTCTTGGTATGTTTTGCCATCTTCTCATCTTTTTTTTTCCTTCCCTCTCCCCTCTAGAATCTCACCCCCAGACTCTCAACTCCATTCACTAACATTCCCCCTCTCTCCCTGAAAAATAGGTCTCACTCGTGCTCTGGCCGCTGAGATGGGTTCTGTGGGTATAAGAGTAAATGCTATTGTGCCTGGGTATATCGAGACGGATATGACGAGGGGTATGTAGATATATATCTGTTATTTTATTTTTAGTTTTGTGTTTCGTTATTTACTTTATTTCATTTCAACTCATCCCTGGCACAACTTTTTTATTTTTTTATTCTCTCATATCCCTTCCTTTCTTTTCTGTCGGTCAGTTGATATATAATATCATATCTTCATGTACCGACCGTAGTATCAAGTGATCCTGTATCCATTTTCAAAATGGTAACATGAATCAAGACAATGGATGGATATATATTTCATTTTTATTCGCTTATTTATTTATATCATGTTGTGCAGGTATAACATACTGTTATTCTATCCATGCAGCAACTCCAGTCCAGCAAATCCATCCACCCATCCATCCACCTTTGCAAATTCATTTTCAGCTCCCACTCCCCTTTTTATTTCATACGGACCCCTCCAATACCACAGCACACCATCCACACCCTAAAATACTTTAAAATAACCCCCTTCCCCCCTTCCTTCATTCTTCCTCATTCTCCCTCATCTCATCTCAAATCTCAACCCTTAAAATCTAATGTACAAAACCCCACATCTTACACTGCGGTTTTTTTCGTAAAAAAAAAAAAAAAAAAAAAAAAAAAAAAAAAAAAAAGAAAAAGCACAACTAACACGATCATCAAAGCCATGACCGATCTCGCTCGTAAAGAAGCACTAAACGCCATTCCGCTCTCACGATTTGGAGATGTAACGGAAATAGCCGATGCCGCCGTGTTTTTAGCGACCAATAAGTATGCTAACAATTGTGTGCTCAATCTTGATGGCGGGTTGAGCGCTATGTAATTTTGAGCGGAGGGGGTATCTAAATTACTTGATCGCGTGGAGGATATTATATGATTGCTTGTGAAAAAAATTTGATTGGCTTGAAGACGGAGATGGTGAATGATGTGGGATGAGTTGAGTGCAAAATATTAATGATGATTATATTTAGATGCATGCGAACATCTAATCATCATCAATCATAATAGAACCATCATTTGCATCATCTAATACAATGATACCATCATTCAAAGCAGACTTTGACGTATCACCAGAACTTGATGAAGGCTTTGGTCGCTTTGATGTAGTTGATACATCATTACCGAGGGCATCAGATGCAGTTCTCTTTTTGACACCATTACCATTAGCTTTTTGAAGTTCTTCCCCAGTAACGGTTTTGACTTCGCCATTTGTTGAAACTGTGGGTTCTGGTTCTGGGGCAGGTTTCTTGCGGCGGGGAATAGGCGATTCAGGAGGAATGGAGCTGGGTTCTTCGGTAGGTATTGGGACGGCGGAAATCGACGGGCTAGCATGAATATCGAGACTTTTGATAGGAGCATCTTCCATTGTGGTATCGCTTTATGATTATTAGGATATGGACAACTAAAATGACATGGCAAAAACTTACGATTCTTGTACATTGAGTACGAGATTAACCCTAGGACCTTTTGGATTTTCATCATCTTCATCAATAACGGTTAAGAAAGTATCTCCCTTGATACCTGTATATTATCAGTCAGTTACTTATAGACAACAAGTAAAACAAACATACCGAGTTCACTAAGTTTCTTATCCAAATTCTCCGTCTCCTCAACATCGTAAAGTAGTCCACTTTCATTATTAACCACAAACTCTTCTCCATACCCAAGTTGAAGTTTCAAGAAACCTTCGACAAGATCACCAAGTGTGGCTCTTGACATATCGACCAATACACGTGTTTGTGCCACGCTGCATACAGGACAATCTGAATTTGGTTCTCGAAACTTGGAGGAGGAGAGGAGTCTTTCCGGGGCGAATGGGGATAAAAAGATCTACGCTTGTGAGTACATGATTTGTCATATCAAGTCACTGGAGTGACATACCTCTTTACTACTCGAGTAATCACCACGAAGAACTTTAAATGATTGTAGAATGCAAAGACCAGCTACAATTGCATTGGTGGTTGCAATTGCAGGGATGATATTACCGGCCATCTGCTTGATATCAAATCGAGATTTGGTTTCAATACCAAATACGATAGATCTCAAGTTAGCGCTCGCCGTAACAAAGTCCAAAGTATCTTCATCGTCTTTATCGAAGGTAATCATTGGTTCCGCGGATTCAGTACCATTTGAGGTAGCTTTCATTTCTTGTAGTCTCTTACTCAAGCGTTCCAAACTGATAGGGTCAGAATTGAGGACTTTCGAGGGCAAATGAGAAGTGACTTACCTATCTCTGAAAACTATGAGATTCTCACGTAAATTCCAAACTCGTTGGCCATCCTTAAGTACAGCTTCCTTTTTGGCCTCATCATTTCCTGCTTCTGCATTAAGGGTGGCGTAATCTAAAGCCTCAGGTGGCCGTCTGGATTTCCACATATCCTCCATAGATCTTAAACGAATAATATCATCTTTATAGACCTTATCAAAGAGCAGTTGAGGAAATGCTTCGGTACCCATCGATTCTTTGATCTTCTTCAGAGCTTGAGACTCTAAGCGCAGCTTTTCAATCTCCTTAGCTGCCTAATGTCAGCAAGGTACTTGAGTATAGTATGAAGCAACAAACCATTTTCTGAATCTTCTGAATGATCCATCTCAGTCGATTCATCCTCACTAGCACCAAATACCTCACTTTTTTTTTTTAACTTAGCAGAATTTCTTTTCCGCTCGTCGAGTCCACATACCTCAATAAATAGCTCTTTCCCCAAACTATGCAATGAATTGGCTGACTTGGTGTACTCCGAATAGTGCAAACAGGAAAACTTTTTGGAGTTTCTTTCGTCGTGCAATCATAACATGCCGTCTTTCCCTTCTTAATAACCTGAACCTGTCCATTGAAACCAGTTGTTCCCGATTCGATTAAAGGTATATCCGCTGCCAAGCACATCTTGTTTACATGTCTCCTCGCTTCAAGATTATCCAGCGCATTGAAAACCATTGTAAATCCCTTGAACCAATCCACATTGAACTGTGAATCCTTAATATTCGCATGATGTGCCTCTAGCTTGACTTTGGGATTGAACTTATGCGCCGCATCTTTTGCAACCTGTATACCTGTATCAGCGCATTTGCAAATCTGCCAAACTTAAACAACATACCAAAGCCTTTGATTTCTTAATATGTTCATGGCGGAACAAGAATTGTCGATTTAAGTTGCTAAGATCGATAGTATCCAGATCTACGATGTGAATTTTTCCAAAACCAGTCAAAACCAAATTCTTGAGTAACTCGCATCCGATTCCTCCAGCTCCTACCATCAATATGCGTGCCTATTTGAGAAGTTTAGTAGGTAAATTCGTTTTCAATGGGTTTCCGCAAAAGCAGGAAATGCACACAGCCAAGAGCTTAAAACAAACAGAATGCTATTAAAATAGCATATATATTTCTGCAGAGGAGAAGATGGATAGTAGAATCGCTAAACCCAACATAAACCACCATGAAATAAAAAGAAAGCAAAAAATGAAATATTTCTCGCAGCTCATAGACAAGACATTGTGAGCTTTGTGCGCTTACCTCCTTGACCATGATATTCAAAGGTTTCCCCAGTGACTGCATGTTGAATTGATCGCGCATCATATTGACCATGATTCGTCGGTTCTTCCCGAACAGCGCAAGATATAGATTGACGATCCAGATGAAGGTTGAGTTGATTTGAAGAGAAGTTCAAGGTTGAGCTTCAACTTCACACGGAGATGGTTCCTGAGGCTCTGCTTATTATTTCTAAGCTATTCGATGTACCTTGCCTTACCTAGTTATCTAACCTTAACCTTATTGACCTGCCTATGAATGAATCGCGATCGCGTTGATAGAGGTGGGAAACGCGGTTGATTAGATAAGCGAGCTCTTATCGCTTTTATGGTCTGTGCGTGATTTTATTGTTGCAGTTGATGCCAATGCATGCTTCACTTTCTTTTTTTAACTCGGTAACCTTATGGTCTTATGAGGAGGGGGTGTTTGTTTCTTTGGATACCTGCAGCTGTTGATGATTCTATCAATTTGAGGTCTGAGTGTTTAGGCATGAGCTGAATTGCAGTTTAACATTGCATCACAGCTAGCATTCATGACTTCAATATAAAAAAGAAAATTAACAAATCTCATTATCAATTGTTCGTGCCTTTACATTTTGTAAGGTTACCCACGGTTCATCCCAAAACGTCGAATTTTACATCCCCGCCTATCCCTCTCTCTTTCCCATATAACTCCAAATTCTACAACTCCCTACAAAACACACCATCGTAACAACCACCTCAATAAAAACTCCCCCCAATCATGTCCGACGATGAAGCCGACCCCGAGCTCCTAGAGCTTCTCCGCCAACACTTCCGCAAACCGACCACCCCAGAAATCCCCGAAACCCGCGTCCTCGAAAGCGCAGAATACGTCTACAACAACTCGATCGATGTAGCCATAGATATGACCTCCACCAAAGCCGCCGCGGCATCCATCTATTCCCAAATGCAGAAAAAATCCTATTCCACAAAAACATGGTCATCACATGACCTACACCCTCAAACCAAAGACGAGTCGACGGTGAACTTTATCTTCACCATGGATCTACTCAATTTCTCATTCTGGAGTATCCAGAATGAAGATGAACGGTTTTCGATTGAGTATAAGGGGAAAAGATGGACAGGATACTGGAGTTTAGTTGCAGCGCTGCAGAGGGGTTTAGAAGAGGGATATCCCATCACCAGCTCGGATTATTGGCAAAATG
The DNA here is from genome assembly GCA_025389075.1 of Sclerotinia minor. Classification (NCBI taxonomy): domain Eukaryota; kingdom Fungi; phylum Ascomycota; class Leotiomycetes; order Helotiales; family Sclerotiniaceae; genus Sclerotinia; species Sclerotinia minor. The sequence goes on from QRFH01000006.1 coordinate 2,186,891, forward strand.
AAGAGGAGCTCACCGAGGATGTATTCGCGCATATCTTTCGTTCATGTACTGAGGAACCCATGCCACTTCTTACTACACGTCTTATGCTACTTCGAGAAGCTGGGAAAATCCTCTATGAGAAATATGACTGCGCTTTCATCAATTGCATAAAGGAATCTAATCACTCAGCAGCTGCGCTGGTAAATCTCCTCGCAGCATCATTTCCTTGTTTCAATGATGTCGCTTCGTTTGAGAAGCGCAAGGAAGTACGATTACTCAAACGTGCACAAATATGTGTAGCGGATCTCTGGGCAGCTTTTGAGGGGGAAAGTTGGGGAGAGTTCCATGATATCGATAAACTAACCATGTTTGCCGATTATCGCATTCCGCAATTATTAAACACATTGGGATGTTTATGGTATGCACCTGCTTTGGAGAGTAAAATAAAAAAAGGCGAAGTCATTGAGAGTGGTCATAGTTGGGAGGTGCAGCTGAGAGGTAAGATTTCTCGTCTTACCCCTTTAAATCCCCATTCCATTGTTCTTGGGATGTGCAGAAAATCTACTTTCGCAAAAGCTTAAATACTAAATTAATATGATGGATAATAGGTTGTAGTATATGGTGTGTAGAATTGATTCGAAGAGAGATATTGAAGAATCATCCCGAGGCAAAAGTAAATGCTATTTTGATCGATTTTTTCCTGTATGACACGATGAAGGAACGGGAATTGGAAAGAAAAGACGAGATACCCCATCATAGAACGAGAAGTATATGGTATTGACCAATGTAAATTAGAAAAACTAAGTGACATGAACACAAGAGATACTTGCGAAACGACAACATAAATACCAACATGTATATGTCACAGGAATTTGAGTCGTTGAAATGGTGGAGATTCATTTGTACAGATTTTTTATTTTATCCATCTGTTATACATATGGCAGTAAACCTTTCTCAGACCTTGTGATGCAGCCATATGCCAACGCCGTAGGGCTATCATCCTCTTCTATGAACTCCAAAACGCCCTTTCATGCATATATACAAATACCTATTTCATACCTAGTATCTAATGTAAACGCCAATCTATGCAGGTATCTCATAAATACCCACATGAAAAGTTTCGACCCCGTAACAATATTCCCCATACACGATACCATCCAATCCCACAGAGATCTTTTCCACTTAATCCGACGAATCAAATGATGCAGGTGATACATTTTCGTCGTCTGAAAAATTCTCTGGTCTTTGCTTGAAACGAATAGTACGTTCCATCGCATGCTCTTGGATCACCTCGTACCCTTGTTCTTCGGCCGGCAAGAGCATATCTACTGGTGGGTCATATTGGAAGGTAAGGTCCCTGTGGGCTTCCCTAAGGACCTTCCAGCCATAGGTCGAGTCGCTGGTGTACGTCTTCCTGGCCACAGAAGGAGGATAGGATAAATAAATCTCCTCAGCCAAAAGTTTGATGTGGTGTTTCCTCAGGTTAACCTTGTGCAAGATCGAGTTTAGTTTTTTCATCTTTCTCTCCGGATTCACATGAGGAAAGTCAAGTTGGAGTTCCTGTTCCAAAAGTCTGATATGACGTTTGCTCCTATTGATCACATCTTCGAGTACATTCATCTCTCGTAGACCGCTTAAGCGAAGGGATTGTGAGTTAAGTTTAATTCTCTGTTTCACGAGATGAAGGCGCCACGCGAAACGTTTGATTTGCTTGGCACTCACATTGATCTTGGTGCCAAGGTCAATTATGCGTTGCTCTCTTTCCTTCTCTATGTAGTAGATCTCCCTTTGCAAAAGGACGATGTGCCGTAAACTCAGGTTTATCTGGTAGCCAATTATATGCAGTTTTTGCAGCCGTTTTAAACCCTCTAGAACAACGATCCTGTGTCCGTAAGACATATGCGGAGATTGTTTTAATCTGAGATGATATGTATACTTCCAGTCTCTAGGAAGTCGATCATAATGCAATAAAACCAGAGACATCTCAGTCGAAAAAATGTTTGCGTTTGATAAGGCAACTTTGGCTTCCAAGCTTTGCAGCAGAACTCTTCTGGCTTGGCGGGCTGTGTGCTTAGCTTTCTTTGCTCGTGCTTGCTCCGTCGTTTCAAAGTTATGGAAAATCTCCAGGCATCGGTCAATACTAGACTGAGATGATGATCGATTTCGAATGTCGGATTCTTTCGGGAGATAATCTCGGACCTGTGTATCTCCAAATTCGGGGTATTCGCGGTGCCAGGTATGAATAATATTGTATTTCGATCTTTTGGAGGATATATGAAGAATATCTTGTAAGGAATTTACACGTGCAACAAATCTATCAACAGAATCGCGTATCGAACCAAGGTTCAGGTAGAACAGAAGCCTCCCCAAGTTCCACCGAGGAACATCTACTGGTAAATTTTGTGGTAGATCTCGTGACGGGTCAATCCCGCAAAGATGTAAGAGTTCTCTCATGGCCCAGCGTGTACTTTTAGTGAGCGCAATGAGATCAGGCTTTTCTATATTTTCAGCCCAAGACTCTAATATTGACTTCAAGAGCGATTCTCCAGCAGCATGATCTAGCTGGGCTACACAACTCGTCACAGCTTCACAAAGAGATTCCGGCCGGATTTTGTTGTTTTGACGCAAGGATGCGCGAATATACATGACAGCTTGCCTAGCGGTGGTGATATGGGAACTGGTCTTGATAAGCGCATCGAAGATGGTTTCGTCTCGTGGTACTTTTCGCACAAGCCAACCATCTCTCGAAATCAATCTCTGGGAATGTTTCTGCGCCCAAGCCAAAAGTTTTGGATGCTCAAATAGCTGGTCCGGATGCCTGCGTGCAACTCTCATATTCCCATCTACTGCCCTCATGCGCCTGATAATGCTCCGATAGCCTTCTAGGTCATTCTTAGCCGCATAATGATTCAGTATAACCTGAATGGTCCTTGGAGTAGGCTTGAATTTCGTGTCGTAGAGAAATGAATCAACAATTATCTGAGCGTGGTCATGAAGCATCAACTCTGTCAATTTTTCGATTAAAAAATTATACGTGAAAATGTTTGGCGACACTGAGCTTATGAGAAGGTTGTAACAGATCTTTGCCAGAATTAAGTTGAGATTATTCTGACCCGGGGACGTTTTCTTGAACAGGGCCATCAGTGCATCGTGAAGTTGGGATCTTTCTTCACCAAATTCAGCATCCATTCGGTATGTCGGCATAGTGATGTCACCACTTTGCAATTCTTCAACTCGCTCTATCATTCTCTCTGTCTCGAGGAAAATTCTGGACGACGCTGAATGAAAATCCCCTGCTATAGGTGAAAGCTTAGTAGTCCACATTAATTGGTGGACCAATTTTGCAATGGAAGTTTCTACCCCATCTAAATGCTTCCGAGTTTTTACTTCTCGAGGTTGAAGCATAGAATTCGAGGGTATGTATTCGCCGAAGCGTTCTAAGGCAATATTTTCGGGCTTGGCTGAATTGACTGGGGGTATGGTAGGGGAGGAGGCCGGATCCTGTGAAGTACCTGGTGCAATGGACTCAACATTTTTTGTAATATTTGAGGATGCGATATTGAGTTGTGTTCCCAATCGACTCATTGAAGAGGCCGCCGTCCAGCTGGCTCCATCCCAAGTCATAGGTCCCGCAGATCCAGCCTTTGAAGCGTTCATTCCAGCTCTCGGGAAAGGAAATTTATTCCCTAAAAGTACCGGCATCTTCGATATTTCTGGCGTCCCTGATGTTTGATTCTCGTCCTCATTTGCGCTTCCTTTTCCCGGACAATCTTGCTGTTCCTCCACTTTGTCGGTAGGAAGCCCAACCTTCGCTTCTGCAATAAGTTGATCCCATTGCTCCCTTCGTTGAGCTTTCCGATTTGAGTCTGCGACTGCAGCAGTTGCGAGTATGGTTGAGTAACATGCTGTAAATATATCCCCTATGCTAACCCTTCGACGTTTGCTAATTACATTTGTTGTTTGGCGAGCTATGGTTGAACCAATTTTCACGCAGGCATTACAACGACATGATGATCTGGTCTGCGCAGCGCGGAACCATAAACTTTGCATTATATTTGCATACTTGTTGATTCAAGAATCTTCAGCTTGCTGGACCGGTCAGTCATGCCATTGAAGGTTGGAAGTTTCAACTTTTGCGCTATGTAAAATAAATTAAAATGTCCCACCAAAACTTAACGGGATGACTTTCACAATTGGACGGCCGCTTTAACCGGTCGGAGACTTGTAGCACATAACGACCCCTCCTCGCTATGCCCCTCTATGATTTTCATACTTACGTTGTAAAATCTCAACAATAAATTCAAAAGAAACTTACTACGATGCTTACCTTAACACTTACTGCAGACCTTTCTGGGTCAGTATGATAGACTCTTCCTAGCTTCAAAATAGTCCAGGAACTAACACTTTTACTACACACAGTGTGAATGAGCTTGTTCCTGATGACAGCGCAGAGAAGAATTTCTGGTATACCTTCAAAGTACAATGTGTATCATGCCGAGAGACTCACCCAAACTTCATAAACATCAACAGATTTGTGAGTTCTAGTGAAGCGTCCTGATCTCTCTATTCCTCCGAGACTAACGTGAAGTCCAGGAAGCAAATGAGATGAGCGGTAGTAGAGGAGAGGCGAACTTTGTATGGAAATGCAAGTTTTGCAAGGTTTGTGATTCAAATCATCAGTATATCACGAATCAGAAGTACTGATTCCGTATATAGAAAGAATCATCCGCATCTGTCATATCGACACCTGTTCCATATCAAGCAGCTTCTCCACCTACCCGTCAGAAAATCCTAGAATTTGATTGTCGAGGTCTTGAACTGGTAGAATTCAAACCAGAAGTAAGTATTCCCTCAAGAACAATTTTTATATCCATTGCTCATGTATTTGTTTCTCTTAGGGAGATTGGCTGGCTGTTGGAACAGAAAGTGGTACTAAGTTCACGGCCATTGATTTGAATGATGGGGAATGGTACGATTATGATGATAAAGCAGGAGAGGAAGTTAGTATCAAGGACTTGAAATGGGAGATTCGAAGAAACTGAGATGAGATGAGATCAAGAATCGGGAAGCAAATGTAATGAATATCATGAATGAATTGGTAAAGTCACCTGCAGCTAGTCTGGCTCTGGATTTGGTGCTGAAGCGATGAGAATATTTTATACCTACTTATAAGAACAATTTGGATCAACATTTATGTCAAACCCAACTAAAATGTGACGAAATGATTCTCACATGATAAATACAGCTTCCCGGATATTGTTACGATGGCATTCCTACAGAAATAAATTAATACTGAAATTATTCCACCCCTGAAAGATCACCAGCCTCACAACCTCAGCCTTGCGCCGCCTCGCTTAGAAAATTTCCCAGCAGCGCCAGCCTAGCCAGCAGCAGCAGCGACCTCACCTCCGACGCGTCTACCAATTCCGCGTCCCTCCACCCAACCCTTCCAACCATCATCTCGCATCATGAGTGTAAGTCGCCTTTAACTCCTCTATCCCCTTCAGCTCAGAAAACTAACCCCCTCCATCTAGTTCGTACCAATTAACCCCCGTCCGTTTCTCCAAAACCTGTAGGTATTATCCTCAATCCTTCTCCAACTTGAGCTCCCAAATCAAGCTCCCAATATTCTCACTCCTGCCGCAATCATCTACAAAATTGATAAACTAACCAATTCCAGCGTCAACGAAGAAGTAATAATCAGACTCAAATGGGGCGGCCAAACTGAATATAAAGGCAAGCTCGTCAGTATCGACAGCTATATGAATATCCAATTATCCGGTGCTGAGGAATGGATTGATTCAGAGATGACGAGTACGTTGGGACAGGTATTAATCAGGTGTGTTATTTTCTTTGATCTACTTTTACGGAGCTCGAGGAGCTTCAATTATGTGCTTGGAATGGATGCGCGGGAAATGAAAACGGAAATGCGAAAGATCATGGAAAAATCCAGAAGAGAATGCCAATGCGCCAAAAACTAACATGAAATATAGATGTAACAATGTTCTCTACATATCAGCCGCGCAACCCAAGAGAGAAGAAGACGATACGAAGATGGAGGGATGAATCGGCGAATATTAATCGCTGGCCAGCGGATAGATAGATGGATGTGGAAATATGGAAAAATTGGAAGGATAGGAAGAGCAAGAAGAGTCCGGAGGGAAATTTGATAGGTAGCTAGGACCGGGAGATAATATGGATGGGTTTAAGGATCATTGCGTGGCAGGTGTGATGGCAGAGCGTGGGATTATCTCACTTCTGTTGAGCAGGAATGGCAGAGGAGGAGAGAATTACCTATACCTACAAATGACATATTCACGGACGGCGTTGTTCGAACAAATGAAAGCAAGCTTGTGGTACCAAGCTACAAAAGAGTCACGGTACATACATTTTTCTTCAAAAACTGATTCTTCATGCGATATCTTCCTCTTTTTGTAATGATCGATTTGATCGGCAAATGTGCATTTTTCATACAAGAAATCATCTACATAAGACAGCCAATCTGTCGACTGCTACCCACTTCACTCATGCCCACTCTCAAACGCTTATTAGGTCCCACCATGACAAAAGCTTCAACAAGCCACTCATACCATACTTTCCTATCATCAGTTTGTCTCCACATGCTAACTTCCAGCTCGCTGTCGTCTGGGATATAGAGAGGTGACTATTTATAAGTTAATCAATCATGTCATTGCCATAAAAGGGCGAAGAGAGAAGACATCATACCTTCAAAGGAAAGAAAATTGGGAACCACGAAATCATATCTTTACTCTTCGCGTCGATAGTATCGGGGCGCGTACTCAATTCGACTTTATTATCCGGATTTCCACCACCCTCATATAGCACCGCTTCAAAGTATCCGGCGAGTCCATTCACCACGCCCCGGTCTTTACAAACGAACTTAAGACGTGCGTAACGGGTATTATGTTCATTGGCACCATCGCCACCAGACATACTTCCACCACCTCCTCCACTAACGCCGCCGCCTCGACGGGCTTCAGCGATGTGTAATGTTTTACTTGGCAAGGGGTGTGAGAATTCCCATGCCTGTTGGATTTGAGGATGTCCTGGAACTGAAACGGCGAGGAAGTCGATCGCGTGGAACATAACAACGTAAGGAGTATTCGCAGCGGATTCATCTGATGAGAATCGGTTGGAGATATCAGCATGGAGACGAGGTGCCAGGATGGGGGTAAGATGTGCGGTGTATGAGGCGGGTATCGATATACCGAATTCTGGTGCTAATACGTGTTGAACTCCATCGATACATTCGGGGGATAGCTCATTATCTGCGAAAGAACCGAGGAGTTCGGAAACTAGTATATCGACTTTACCATAGGTTGTTACTGGAGTTGTTGTAGAGGTTGTTACGGCTTGGCCTATTGGTCCAGCTGCATTTTTTAACGGTCCTTTCCATGCGCGCATATCGGTCTTTACAACATTGACTACCCCATTCCATTTGTTTTCGTTATGTCGTTGAAGGAGAACATAAGCATTTGGGTTCTTTTCTACTGCCCATACTTCAACTGGAACACCAGTAGTTTGACTTGCCTTAAGAGCCCGGGAAACTAAAGGACCGCGTCCAGACCCAGCTACTGCTATAACAACGGCACCGCTAAGACTTGACGTGGGCTTTTCTTGTACGGCCCAATCTGAAAGTGCTTGTTCTATAGCTCGTTCGTACCAATCATATTTGACGGGATCCTTCTCAAATACTTCATATGTGACAGATTCGAGGTTATCAGTTAGTGGTTGAAGAGGTGCCTGCAAATAATCTTGATAGCCTGAACCGAATTTCTCAATCGGAGTTCGTTCTGGTTGGTTTCTCTGAAGATATCTCAAATATACCAAATGAGCTGCAACGTCCTTTGATTTAGTTTGTGATTTAGTGCTATTCCTTCTAGCTTGTTCTGCTTCAGCTGGGGTTGGAGAAGGTGCATCTTGAACAATACTTGGTGATGCATATCCATCTGCCACCGATATTTGCTGATCTGGGTCATCTAAGCCCGGGATTGGGCCCACATCACATAATAATAGCCAGGGAGGGTTCTTGAGCTTCATATATCGGGTGATCAAATTCTGGTGAGTCTTGCCCAAAACTGGATGTCCACCCTTGTTCTTCAAGAATGTTGATTGAGTAAAAGTCAATAATTTCAGGGGCTCGGCAAACCAACGAGATTGAACTGAATCGATTGGAAGTTGGCGGGGAAGTGCCAATGCTGTAAATTTTGGTTAGCATGTATCCATTCTTAGAGAGATTCGGTCTGCGGGCAGAGTAGCACGTCTGCGGGAATGAACTGATGCTTCAAAGGTCATAACTCTCGCTAGAGTCTTTTAAACTTCACGAATACAAATAGGAGGTTTAAAATGAGATGATTCTGGAGAAATAAAATATATATTCATCGACCTACCTACTGAAAGTCTGGAATTGTATTTACATACATCCCGGATCAAATTCCAAGCATCCCAATTCTGATACAAATCGATTTCTCCTTCGTCTTTTGAGGCATCTGCTGTTTCCTGGTATCTGGAGAATGGTAAAAGATCACCAGTCATCTCTTTTTGATCTTCGGTCCCATACATAGGAATATGAATAGCAATGTTGATATAGCTTGCAATTGCGAGAGCCTCCTGAATAGCACGAGCATATTGAGCAAGTCCACTGTTGTCTCCTGACCCACCATTGTACGTTCTTGGGCCTGGTATAATAACATTGCCCACTCCGCAGAAGGACGCATATGCAATTTCGATATTCAAAACCTGACGAGAAATGTTTGCGATTAGCGGATCGGGTGAGCATAGATCTATCCAAGGACTGGAGTATGCGATCAGCTGCGAGACGGTATTGGAGGGAGTCAATGGTGTATCGACAGGATTGAGTGGTGGAATGATGGGAGCTGGTGGTGTAGCTTTATTTGGCGCATCGCTTGAATCAATCGCCGAAATTTCCGAAAGGTGATTCGAGATCAATGTGAGGACTCTTGAGTGGAAATGAGGACTTGTAATGGGGCTTGTGAGCATATCATACTAGAGCAGGATTATTAGCAAAACTCTTAACAGGGCGAGGAAGCGCATACTCCAACATCTCCAGCCTGTTGTAGAACAAAATCTGTGACAGGTAAGGGTCGCTTCGACTCATGGTGTCCAATGTAAAAGGTTGGGAGGCTTTCGTCGGCTGTCGCATCAGAATTAGCATCGGCATTTACGTGCTCTCCAACAAAAGGATCCCAGGCTAGGGTACCGGTAGCCATTGCGACAAGGCGTTGTAGTAAAATGCGCCGCTTCTGTTTTTTGGATCTAGCTGTGAACTATAAGTTCTCGGTTGCGCGGGGTAATAGAATTTGTTATTTTATGAAGAAGGGGAAGAAGTATTTCCCATGCCACCACAATTATCTCGTATTCCTAAAATCTGTGCAACAATTCTTCTCCAATGGACCTGGTATCAAAATGAATATTGTGTAATTGTGAAGGTGGGGTCTTTTCAATTGTCGTCCTGGATCGATGGAATGATATTTCTGAATTAACTTTTCTGCCGTATTTGTTTAAGGCGGTGGGTGTGAAATTCGACGTCAACCAACTTCTCAATTTCTCAACCTTACGGAACGGGCTCGCAGTTTTGTCGCATCACTTTATTCACAAATCAACAAGAAACATCAATTCATATTGTTCCAATGCCAAGCGTAAATTTCATCCATATACTTACTCGTGGCTTTTATCATAGATTGCATTGTTTCCATAATAGGTTAATAGGGAGAAAGGGCTTCTAGCTTTGGGCGTTGATATCTTCAAACTATTCTTTGCAAGTATTCACAAGTGTGCCTTGGAAGTTGATTACAAACCTTTGTAAGACAACGAGACAGAAATTAAGTGCTTTAGATGACAAGGTGATCATAAAGAAACAAAGGATTGCTCCGAGGAAGGCCATAAAAGCTAGCTGTTGTATGTGCCTCTTCACACCGAAACGGCCTAAAGCAAGCGAGGTACAAGTCATCATACGTGATTTGAAAGGTAGAGCAGACCAATATCGGCGGAAAATACATATGCATGGTTTGGGGGGAAAAAAGAGGATTTGCTTGTCGGGCCATATTCTTTATTCTACTTAAGTCTCTTGTTCTCCTTTGTGCAGACTTCGTGAGCTTCGCAAGGCGGCAATTCCCTTCATTTTATACGCATAGATCAATTATGAACTGCAAGCCCGAGGTTGTGTGCTCATTCCATGATATTCACTTAGACTTTTGTGTCCTGTCGATAAGATAGCTTCGGATTACTGTGCCTGAGGAGCAGGAACTGATGGCCTAGACCAGTTCTTTCATTCTGTTCTTGTTGAGGCCTGTTCTTTCCTATATACCAACGCCGTTCAAAGTCGGTTGCCGTCTGTTTTTGTAATCGGTTCAGGGAATGTGTAAAATGAAAGTCTGTCTAGAAAGAAAATTTATTCATGTCACAGCCCATATCACAATGCTGTCTAAACATGCAGTACTTGGTAAAATACCAGCGTATCTCCACCATTTCGCCCGGATCATCTCCAGGAGACCAAAAGTTTGACAAAAAACATACAACAGTGGGGATTCGCTGGTGGTCACCCACCCAACTACTAATCCACCGATCTGAAGCTTGTGTATGGCAGAGCGGACGGGATGCCCAATTCTCTTCAGTCTATGGTCGTACGTGGCAGATTCGGCACCAGTTAGAACTATATTCGATGTGACAGATGCCAAAAAGAAAAATCCCAGACCAGAGAACCTCAACGTGAATACAATGATCCAAACTTCATAACAAAATCCATCAAATACCTCAAGGAAATTTTGCATTTCCCTACTGAAACCCCAGTTTATATGTTCATTCGACTCAGCACGCTACACGATTTGTTTCAACGAGGTTGACATGAGCTTGGTGGCCAACTGTTATTCCCCCGCACCAATCCCTTTTTCAAGACAACTATCCAGGCTACTTTACTCCTCCGAATCCTTTTTCCATACCTCAAATTAAACCGAAAATCTAAATATGCTCTCAAAGTGCCAAGAGTAGCCTTCACACTTTTCACTCACATTTATGTTTATCTCCAGCCTCGCGCGAAAAGTGTTCCACCTACTCCGTATATCCCAAAATTTTCGTATCACGCGCTTGGAGAATACACGATGATCATTTACCACCTTTCTTTACAATAATTGTGATGATTGGGGAAAAGTGCATTGCTAGAAATGACCCGGAAGTTTAGATTTTGTTCTAGGGATTTTATTCGGATCTGTTCGAAGTGTCGAAGCGGGGAGATTGGACTGATGAGACTAGAATTGTCTGTTGTGTCTTGCGAAAGTATTGAGATTTAAATCTCGTACTTCCTAATCTACAGACTTGCGGGATAGTTCTGTACTGTGTAGCTCATATCATAGACCTACAGCGACTTGACATTGCATTCCTTAATAAGGGGTGTATAAATGGCTCAGAAGGTACAGTTTATCACACAAGATATATCGTAAATGTCTTTATCCTGCTTTCATATCCCTTCACACCCCCATCTCAAAGAACAGGAACAATTTCATTTAAAAATCTACGCTCTTCGATGGTAAAGCAAAATTCCTTGGTCACTCCTTTTGACATTGAGTTTTGTCAGGGAGTCTGAAGTTCCGAAAAGAATGTTGTGATGGGAGTCGATGAAGCTGCAAGCGCAGATACTTTCTCATCGTCGCTGGAGAGTAAAATTAGATTTACAATACTCACGGGGCGTGACGGATTTTGTAAAAGAATATGCTGGCGTTTGGTGAGACGCGAAAGTTTTGTTTTTAATGTTTTTTCTGTTTTACGATTACTTTTATTGACGGTCTAAAGTCTGAAGTAAGAGGAGATCTCCATGCAGGAGGAACTCGCAACATGGAGATGAGAAGTGCACGAGTGCAAAAGGTGAAAACATAAGGACGCAATTGTAATCTTAGCATCGATGATTGAAAGGTATACCCAAATATCTATATCTTTGATTACAAGGGAAGCGATGGTCTTTCTTATGCAGTCGATTGTGTTACTGGCTTAGAAGACGAAGAAGCCGGACACAGATTTATACCCCTGGGAGTTGAATATCTATTATTGTCTTCGTTAAAGATATATTCTCACTTAATTAGTTTCTTACCTATAATTAAGCAATACTTAAGGAATTGAGTTTTTTTTCTTACCTCTATATTTTATTTAGATCTATAGAATTTTCTGCGGAAGCAGGATAGTGAATAGAATTAGATGAATACCAGTATCGGTTTTGTGTTCTCTGGTTTGTGTTTATTAGAGTGAATCTTAGATACACAAAGAAAAAAAACGCAGTGAATCTATAGGTTAATTTGATTGGTTCGTTACGATAAAACAAGAAATTTGTTGCATATCTGATTTTCAGGGGTCGGATATGTATCCTTGGAATTGCTTGAAGTCTTCAAGAACTGAGTTTTATTAAGTTTTTGATTGAGATTGAATTTTGAGATTAAGATGGCACTCTATTCTATACTGTACTTGTTTTTGAACTTAAACTAAAGTTCCCAATGACAAGAGGGAGAACAGAAAAGATAGAATAGTAGTTTAGGGGAAAGTAAAAGAATAATCCAGGAGATCTTTCAAATGAGAGGAAGATATAAATGGTCATACTGGTGTACTTAGGAACACAAAGCTAACCCACCGGCTTCTGCTTAGATATATAAAAATCAAGTTTAGTTTATATCTATCTAGTTTATTATTTATTTAAAAAAGAATCTTTGAACTCTAGACTTTAAAGCTTTTCCTTTTCTTCAATAAAATTTGTATTTGTAGCATTGGGCTGGAAGTTGGAAAGAAAGAACCATACCCGGATTATTAGTATACGGGTATAATCGACAACGTCGATAATTGAAAAGTTTCTTACAAAATTCAGATATGCAACAAAACTTTATAGGAAGTAGAATCTGACCAATGGAGTTACACAAATGGTAGGCGAGCAAATTTTGAGATATTCTATACGTAGTAGTGAATATCTTGAGAATTTGTATGGTGTATTTATTTTTTATCTTATTTTTATATCAAGATAAAGGATTGGCTTGAGGTCTGCTTGATGGTAGATATGTATTCTTAAGTATCTCTTGAACTTGATGTAAAGTAATGGATGTAATGTGATATTTTATACTTGATCGATAACAAGGGCCGCTGGATTATCTAAGTTGTCAAGTATATATATATATACCTCTTCTTATAATTAGAAGGAAAACACCAATTACAGAGAAGACGAAACAAGAGTTTCATAGCAAAAAGATGAGAGAATCCTTAATTACATAAAAGTATCCATAGTAACACACATCGCTCAATACCTACTCAACCCACACACAGAACTTCAAGCAAAGAGAAATCTCATATCTCATATAAAATTCTACCCAAGCACAAACAAGTATTCTCATACCCGGACAGACCGATATGATACAAACTCATAATTACCTGATGAGTATACCTTCCCGTGACCGAAAAATACAAGAACGAACTCGTGTTGGAGAGTAGAGTCGACAAAAGCAGAAGGTGGAAATACGAGCTCTATTACATACTCACATGGGAAGATCTATTTTCCTCTCTTGGCATCCAAGTAGTATACTAGTGCTTGTTGGTGGTAGGTAGGGCTATGCTTCGTGTCATATAAGGTTATATGTGAGTTGACAGCTGAATCTATTTATTTAAAGATTGGAGATTTTTTGGGGGGGATGTTTGCTTCTTTACTTCCTGTTAGGAGGGAAGTTTGAATATTTCTGGGATGCGAGAAGGATTTGAGTAAAGTTTTAGTGTTCAGCTGGATGAGCTTAACTTTGTGCTTGTGATGGTTTAAACTTTAGGATTTCTATCCATTTGTGATAAGTTCTTAGATTTATGATTAGATAGGATATAAATCTTCCTGCTGTGGATAATAAATGTCCACAAAGCTTATAATTATACTCGAGTATATAACTGTTGATTTATATCATAAACCAACAATAACATCACAAATCACATATTAAATTTTCCACCAACCAACCAATCAACCAATCAGAGAAAACTGAAACATACTCCCTAAAAGCAACAAATCAACTTCAAATCTCCAAATCACCAAATCTCCAAAATCAAAAAATTCAAAAATTCAAGATATGCAACAAAACCAAGTAAAACAACTATTCCATTGGCTAACGCACCAGGTATACAGGTAGGTAGGTAAAGTTAAGACAAAATAACCTTTACTACCAAGAAACCAAAGCGGCAGAAATTTCCATTTACCGAAATATTTAAAGTTTTGGGTAAATATGGTAGAACTACAATACCGGTACTTGTGCTCACTTACTACTCCCGTAGATATGTTGATCCGCAGCGAAAGAAACAAAGAAAAAAAAGAATACGATTAGATGTTAGGTTAGATTTTTATACGATAGAGGTCTGTGTACTAAGTAGGTTAGTAACTGAACCGTACAGGAACAATGTTTTCGCGGCGAAGAACTTCAGCACGGCGGAGGCGAAACATACGGGATGGAGTATGTATGTGGTGGGTGGGGGTCTATTCGTGAATGGATATCTGGGAAATGGAAAGGTTGAAATGGGAAAATATCTCGTGTAGAAGGTTTCTATGGGGTTGAAGGAGAAATTGCAGAGGAATGATGGATGGGTGGGTGATACGAGGTGTTTGAATTTTGTATACGGAGTCACTCATACTGCACGTATAGAATAGAAACTACCTACCTATCTATCTATGATTATTAATTCGAGCTTTTTGTTGAAGTGAAAAGTGATTACTAGGTACCTATCGATTAAGATTAAAATTACTTTACCCGTATACTCGTACAGTAACACAGCAGGACCCGTTGAATATTATATCTTTATTCTTACGGCTCAACGGCAGTAAAATAGTCTCCTTGATTGCTTGGGAGCACAGACTAACATACCGTATAGTTTAGTTAAGCCGCAAGATTCGTGGTCTTGGCATTGGGCACTCTTTGAGCGGAATGAATATTGGACCGGTTATGCTGGATGAGGTATAAATTCTCTAGTATATATATAATCATTTTGATACTCATGGAGAATTATACACGAGTAGTTGCGGTCTAATATTGGTCCGATCTAAATGTATGATTGTACAGTATATCTTGCAGGATTACAGGATTTACAGGAATACACGGGTATAAAGTTGGTGTGGTGGTGAGATGGCAAAGTTGTAGAAAAGGGCCCCTCGGATTTATATCGGTTTCAAAAAACTCCTTTTCTCTCATTGGTTATTTGGTATGGTAGATCTTTTCTACGGATTCCCTAACTTGAATAGCCGATCGGACAAATTGTGATGTAATTCAGATAATCGGTACTTGCTTCTCAGTGTATCAGTGAATCTCTATCAAATTTCTACGGGTACTCCGTATCAAATTTCAATCTTCTGCAATGAATCTAACAACAATCGACATGAAACGACCCAAACATCTATCACCACAATTCATTTCATCTTAATAATCTCCATTTCTTCTTCACACTTTACCTATCAGAGTTTAGTTACCCGCCTGTTACCACCTCAATATCTCGTATTAAGTTCAAATCTCTTATCAAGATTAATCTCTTCATGGATTAGTCCCAACATGCCCCCTTCAATAATTCAACCGTGCTATCCTTTCAATGCTTTCATCCTTCCCCTTCAACTCCAAACAAGCTTCAAATGCTCCATTTTTTATCTAGGAAAGTAAACTTTTCTTGATCTTCATCCACTCGCTGGCACTCACTCCCTCTCTTCCTCCCGCTCTTTCTCGTGTCATCTATTTCTCGGAGTATTTTTATTTTATTTTTTTGTTGCAGGAGCCATTGAATCATTATTTGTAACATCTCCATCAATTTTCTTGGTGAATCCTAACTTCACTCGTTTTGAAGGATCCCCTCCCCAATAAAAAAAAAAGTAATAATAATCTTCATTTGACCTCTTTCTTCCATTTGATCCATCCATCCATCCATCTTGCTCTCGCATTTTCTCTCGTTCTTGGGTCTTTTGAACTTTCTTTCCTTCTTTTGCAAGAGATTGCTTGACAGTACTACTCAACTACTACTTAATTAATTTTGGAGGAAAATCAGAAATCATGTTGTCTTCTATGGTATGTTTTAACCTTTTTCTGATATCCTCGGTTCCTTGTAGTTTATATCTACCGCTTGAATGAATCAAGGAACACAAAGGCTTTCATTTCAGTGAACCGTGGAATTCCACATGCATAATCTATTCCATCTATTGTCGTGCAAGTGTAATCGATACCGTACTGACATTCAACTATTTAGATCCCCACTACAGTCCTCGCTCTTTGCGCAACTGTTACACTCGCTGTTCAAACGATAGAAATTCAAGGTTCCGACTTTGTAAACTCTGCTACCGGTAACAAATTTCAACTTTTGGGTGTCGCATATCAACCCGGTGGATCCTCAGGATATAATCCTGGAAGCGGTGTTGATCCTCTCAGTGATGGAGCGGTTTGTTTGAGAGATGCGGCTTTGATGCAACAATTGGGTGTTAATGCTATTCGTGTTTACAATGTGGATGGAACTCTTAATCATGATGAATGTGCAAGTATCTTCAACGAGGTAAGTAATTTTTAACTCCAAATTTCAAGGTCAGTCGGTTAACATTTGTAGGTTGGAATTTATATGTTGATTGATGTCAACTCCCCTCTTGTTGGAGAGAGTATCGATCGAAGCGCCCCATGGACGAGTTATGATGTCACTTATTTGAACAGAATCTTTGCTGTTGTTGAAGCTTTCAAGGATTACCCAAATACTTTACTTTTCTTTGCAGGAAATGAAGTTATTAACGATGATGACACCGGAAAAACTGTTCCTCCATATATGAGAGTAAGTTCCACGAGTCTCTTCTTCATTTCAAACTAACAATCATAGGCTGTAACTCGCGATCTCAAAAATTACATCGCGAAACACTCTTCTCGCTCCATTCCAGTTGGTTACAGTGCTGCAGATGTTCGTGATATCCTCCTTGATACATGGAATTACCTTCAATGCACCACTACCGAAGACGATACCGATCCATCAAGAGTCGATCTCTTTGCCCTCAACAGTTACTCGTGGTGTGGAGACTCTTCATATACCACTTCCGGTTATGATGTTCTGGTTTCGGATTTCAGCAATTCTAGTGTTCCAGTTTTCTTCTCCGAATACGGTTGCAACGTTCCAGCTCCTCGTGTTTTCACAGAAGTTCCAGTTCTTTACGGTCCATTGATGACTCCAGTTCTTTCCGGAGGTATGGTTTATGAATTCTCGCAAGAAACCTCAAACTATGGATTGGTCACTATCAATGATGATGGATCGGCTCAACTTCTTTCCGACTACAACACTCTTCAGAAACAATTCAATACCCTTAACATCACCAGCATTGAAGGAGTCAAGGCACAAAACACCACTACAGTCGCGCCAAAATGTGATTCATCTCTCCTCACCAGTACAACCTTCAACAGAAACTGGACCCTTCCAGCTGTTCCACCAGGAGCTCAAGATGTCATTGATAATGGTATCAAGAATGCTAACAACGGAAAGATTATTTCTGTCTCAAGTACAAAAGTAACTCAAAAAGTCACAGATGTTGGAGGAAATACCATTTCCAACCTTGCCATTAAACCATTATCAAACGATCAAAGTAATACTCCATCGGGTGAAACTACCGGTTCAGACGTCTCATCCTCATCCTCATCCGCATCTACATCAGCAACCAAAACTTCATCATCGTCATCATCAGCTTCTACTGGAACTAGTTCGGCTTCTAGTTCTACCACTACCAAAAAGAGTGGAGCTGGAAAGATTGAAGGAAGTATCATTGCTTTGGTAGCCATGATGGGACTTGGATTGGTTCTCGTTTAAATTTTTTGATTTGCATATATCTCCTTCTACATAATTTCCACATTCTTGCTCATATATATTTATTTTTACCATTAGCGCTTGCTTGTATGAATTTGTACTTTTCATTGTACAGTTTGCTTTGTACATGATCTGTTGTGGCTGGTTTCCACTGAATACTATAAGTCATGGTGAATGTGTTGGAGATGAAGGTGGAGGTGCAGATGGAGGAGGAGATGGAGGTGAATGTGGGGATGCAGATGGAGATGGGATGATTCCTTGGGAAAGTGAGCTTTACAGGGTAGTGTGGATTGAGGATGTTTCTTTTGAGAGTATGATATTGAGGAATTTTGGGGGAGATTTTGGGAGAGAGAATTTTGGGGGAAAAAATTATTGGTTATTTTCTTATAGATAGATGGATGGATTTTGATGGGGAGAATGTTCATATAAGAATGGGGCCTTGAAGGGTGTTGTTTTTGAGGTGGTAATCTTTGGAAGGGTTTGGGTGAAGAGTTTGGGTGAATCGAGGAGATGAAGGGGATGGTGGAAAGTACCTAGGTAATTAATGAATATATGTTTTAAGATTATTTTTTGTTTTTACTTTGAGTGTGCTGTCTTGAGTGTATTGTCTTGAGTGTATTGTCTTGAGTGTAAATCTTTGATGTAATACTATTGTTATTATATTGTTTTTATAAGATCTTATTGTCTTTAGTGTAATATCTTGAGTATATTAAATATTATTTTTATTTATAAAACTTGTAAGTAAATTTATATAATTAATTTAGTATAATTATTTAATCTGGTGTTACGAGGGTTGCCGTCTAGATCACGTGGAAGTGCTCTAGGCTCTCGAGGTGGTTTATAACTAGGCGTCAAGCAGGGACTTTAAGTAATGACAATAAAGGTATGCAATTCGTAACTAATAGTAGAGTATACTAAATGATTGATCTTGAGCACGAAGCTTTATACAAAGGAAATCCATCTTGATTATATAGACCTTCATGCTTTAAGGCTCGAAGGGAGCGAGGGGGTCGAGCTTCGATTCTTTCGCTCTCCTCGGTCGAAGGGCTCGAGAGGCCAAGCCTTCGAGTTCTTCGAGTCCTAGCATCACGTGTATGCTAATCCCGTGACTTAATTGTTACCTGTCGTAACACTAGTGTTACGAGCGACGCAACATAGTCACGGGACTTGGGCATCAAGTCACGTGGATGGATCAGTCTGGCTCAGCGAAGTAGGCACTGAGCCATAAGGAATCAGTCAGATCAGCACTGAGCCATACTGATTCCAATGAGAACGAAGATCTATATAAGGGAATGGGATTTCATTACAATGTAGAGCTTCGTGCTCGAGAACAATCATTAGTTTTATACTATAGTTACGAGAATTGCAACCAGTTATCAACCTTATCGAATTCCTATTTGAAGTCTAGTCTAAACCACCTCGAGAGATCTCTAGACACTTCCACGTGACCCTAGAGGCAGCTCCCGTAACAACTAGAATAAACTAGTTCTATAGCTCTTTTTTTATATAGTTCCATTCGAAGTGAATGACTGTATTAATAATAATATTCAAAGGTTTTATTTTTCTTTAAATTAAACAAAACTTTTTTTAAAAAAAACAATATTAATTGGACGATTTCAGATTGAACAAGATTCAAAGTTTATTGTCACGAACCACGTCTAATATTATCCTAGGATAAGAATCGTCCCAGGGTTAGTGTCCTGAGGCCAATAGGAGATCACGTGATGTGATAGCTCTGCTAGCCAGCTAGCAGAGCTAGCATTCAGAGAAACGTTTAGTATATAGTTAGAATAAGTTTCATAGTTTAGGAGCTTCGTGCTCAACTTAGTTATCAATTAGTTTACCTACATTCTACTTGATCTAGTACGAATTCACTTCCAAGTGAATACCAGTGATAAAGCCTTAACCCACAACTACCAACCAGACGAAACCTCAGGCAGCCGCTGCCTCCAGTATAGTATCGTTACATTTATATATTAAAAAGATTTTTATAAAGTTTTTGAAACTAAATCATTGAGTATTTTATTAATAATCTATAATAAAACAATAATAAGATTAATATTTATAATCTTTCAAGTATCACGGGGCAGGCAGGCAGAATAGGGCTTCTAGTAACTTTGCCCTAATTTGGCAAAGTGTTACGAGGTTTGCCGTCTAGATCACGTGGAAGTGCTCTAGGCTCTCGAGGTAGGTTTATAACTAGGCGTCAAGCAGGGACTTAAAGTAATGACAATAGTGTGATGCAATTCGTAACTAATAGTATGGTATACTAAATGATTGATCTTGAGCACGAAGCTCTATACAAAGGAAATCCATCTTGATTATATAGACCTTCATGCCTATGGCTAGCTAGGAATCGTCGTTCCTGGGAGCGAACGTTCCTTGGAGCGAACGTTCCTGGTTGTTCCTAGGAACGGTCGTTCCTCACCGTTCCATCACGTGTTCTAGGGTTATGTGACGTACTTGTCGTAGTGGACGTAACACAAAGTTATATTGATTCAGATAATAGGTTCAGATTAAGGATTAAGACGTAGCTCGAAGAGCTACGATACAGGATCTTCCTGGTTGAAGATATACAGACTTTTCGCAAGTAAGCTAGCCCGATCGGGCACTAGCTCACTTGCGCACCGGCGCGAGCGCCTATCTTGGTCCTATCGGATAGGATCAACTGCTCACGTGACTGACACCGTGACATCAAGTTTTATTATAGTAATCGCGAAGTGGCTGTAATATATAATAAATAGATTATAAAAAATTTATTTTTTGAGAATATATACATATATATATACTCTAGTCATTTAATAAACAACTCACTTCTCATTTAGAAAAGATAAATATATATACAAAGATCCCCTGATACTAGATAAACAAATAGTATATACATCCACACCAATCATCCATCCATCCATCCATCAAAGAACCATAAAAAAACATCCTCATTCATAAGAATAAGAACATAAAACACCATATCATACAGCAAATAGCATGCATCCACAGTAAAATCCCTCCTGAACTAATCGAATCAATCGATGTAACACGTCACGTATTTTGTAGTGCCAAAAATCCACTCCCTTAAGCGGAAACGCATTGCGAGTACCAAGGATTCATGACAACACAAGTACCCTCAGAACAAGATTTTCCTCCGGTACAATTTCCATACAAAGGGACCGAGCCCGAAGCAGATCCAGATCCAGATGCAGGAGTAGCGGTAGGGGTGGTAGATGTGGTGGAAGTAGTGGAAGTAGTAGTTGTAGTGGATGTAGTAGTTGTGACTGGTTTGGTGATTGCGGAAGCGGTGGTGGTTATTGCTTGGTGTGGTGCGCTGGATGTGGATGATGGTGCGGTTGAGCTTCCCGTTGAGACGGAAACGCTGTAGTCTGAGACGGTGAAGACGGCGTTGGAACCTGGTGTTTTGTTAGTAACTAAGCATCGATATAAACCTATAAGAAAATAAAAAAGCAAAATCCATACCAGTAAAAGGCTCAGTTCCAGCTTGCAAAACCTTGAGATATTGACTCTTGGACCACTTCTCGTTGGTAGCCAAGTAGTTCAAGAAATCCATGAGGTCACCACTGAAATCGGTGATTTGACTAGAAGCAACGAAAGAATAAACGGTGGTGTCTCCGTTAGGTCCAGAGTACAAGCTGAATTGATGACCGGCAATACTAGCGGTAGCAATTGGGGAACCGGTGGAGGAAATTGGTCCGGCTCCTCCGATGGCGGCTAACCAGATCATGATTTCATATTGGTTTGTTCCGTCGGCTGTGGCGGCGGTGAAAAGATCCCAAGAAACGTCTGCGACGATGGATGATCCAGTGTATCTAAAAATATCATTAGGATTATTTCATGAGATCAATAGAGGAAATATGTACTTACCCCCATTTCCAAATAGCAGGAATGCTAGAAATGGAAGAAACTTGAACACCAGCGGTAGCAACCGATTGGAGAGCCACATTCGCATATGACTTAACGCTGCTCGATGCACCAGCCCAACTCCAAGATGTGGACCAGGCGATAGTGGTACCACTCAATGAATTGACAGTCGTACATTGGGATCCAGATGATGCTTGAGCCTCACCCCAAAGATCTTGGTAAACCGTGTATGCACCAGTGGCAACAGAATCCCATTGACCACAGATCTGAGTCGATCTAGCTTTCAAAGTCTTGTCGGCAACTGGTGCTGCTATTGCTGCAGTAGAGAAGAGGAGTGGAAGCGCGACCTGCGTGAACTTCATTTTGACGATATTTTAAAAGAATGTGATGGTTTGAAAATGAATGACTAAATGAATGATTGTGCAAAAAGAAGATAAGCTTTTAATGATCAAGGAGGATTTAAAGATTAGAAGGACGGTAAGTTATATATGAATGACATGATGTAAGCGTGTAGATTTCATTAGTCCAGAACAAAGCATGCATTTGGCGCCTCCTTTCGACATAGATGAAAATTAGATGAAATAAGATGAGATGAGGGGGAGAATGGGTCGATAAGCGACAAAATATAGTGAACAAATTTGTTTCATTTCACCTAAGACAGTTAGATGCTCCGTGTCATAGGATCATTTCAGGGGTATTTTATGGGGTGCATAACTTTAAAATATTAACGAACCAATGGTGAAGCTTCATTTTAACCATGAACATGGTTATTGGTGTGAAGTAGAAAACAAGGCACATCGATATAGCCATGGACCGTTTCTCATTGACAAACTGTCATCGCAAGCATTACCTTTTGAGAAATCTCCTTGGCGCAAACTATTCTTTCCAGAAGATATTACTTCATCCGAACCACAAGGCGTCGACATCACGCTACCAAAAATAGGAAAATTATGCAGAACTATTGATTCGCAATGTCGGATTTTAATAGGCGAACCACTTTTTGTAGTAAATTTTTGGAAACTTCCTTTAAAGAATTTCCACCCCAATATGCTGCTCATCGTTCAATACGGGGTAACGTTCCGAAAAATTTGATCGATGACGGAAATAATTCTTTGGACAGTCCGTCTAGTAGAATGATTCTCCCCGCAAGAACATGTTCCATGGAAAGAAGATTTCCGAACCGAAAATAAAATGATTAACCTTAGGACTTGGAGATTAAAGAATCTTGTATTAATGAGATTATCAACAGCAATCAGTTGTTTTCATCAATTTACTTGTACTGTTCCAGAACAATCGGGGGATGTACGGAATAAAGCCAATCGACTTCATCGTGATGTTGGGCATTGTTGAATCTAAGACTTCATAGTTCAAGGAAAAATTATCAACACACCAAGTCTTAGAAGAAATTGTGTATTTTTATTTCGACACACATGAAGCCATAGAGGAAATTGACTAAACTATAATTCTCTTTCACTTCATAAGTAGTAGAACGAAGTGAATCACATACCTCGAGTAGACTGTAAGCATGTAAAGTCGGCTCTCGGCGGGTGGTCGGTCGAGTAGCCCCCAGCCAGAAAGAGGAAATGTCTCTGACAATACACCATCTAGCAGTAAAAAAATTATTACATCGACTTGGAAATTCATAGTTGTGTACTAGAAGTAAGATATTTCAATAACAATTTAAGAATTTTGTCGTATTTGATATATTTTATACCAAAATCCGGTAAAGGGACAACCGGCTTTCCGAGGACATCCGGTTCCCCTGACTAGGAACAACTAGACTATTAATTTTGGGAAACTGATTTGATTGTGAAAGTTAAATTTAATGTTGAAAACTTTTTGGGGCATCCGATTGATATTTCTGAGATAAACAAATAAGAATGCCGCAGGAACTAGATACGAGTAATATCAGCGAAGATTCATGCCTGTACCTGATCCACAGACTAAAGTCACCATTGTCTAAACCAAGCAAGTACAGCCGATCGATGCCGTGTCATCACAAGTTGATGTGAAAGTATATTAACCCTTAAGCAGGTCGTGGTCCAATATGTTTTGTGCATTGCAGCTTTTGGATAGGGGGTCTTACTAAGGATTCTAGCATTGACCACCATTTTCATCTAATATCTCGCTTGGTCATACGGGTACCTCCTCCTAACAAAAAGGTGTTGTGTCTGCTCATCCTCACGTACTCTCGGACTTTCGAAAGCTGGTGGGCAAATGCGAAAATCACCGATTCCTCAAGGTGGATAAATTCAACAACGATGGAGCCGAAGTGATGGTGATAGATACTTTTGAAAAAGCTTTTGTCCCAGGAGTAAAGGTAACTTTGGCCATTTTTTGAAGCAGGCGTATGCAGCACGGAGAGAAAACAAGAAGCATTTAATGCTATAAATGAGGGTAATTAGGGAATTCATTGATGTTTTAAAATGACCGAGGAGAGTTGTGATTCGTAAAGCGCCAAAAATCCGATGCCGATTTTGTACAAATGCTAGGAGGTATTTGCGAAGGTCCATCAATGATCGGAAATGACACTCAATCCTTCAAAATCCAAGTTTGTAGGTATCGTAGCCCAATTTTTCGTGATTTCCGCATGAAGGAGAGTATTGAAGGAGGGGTGTGCTTAAAAAACCATTTGCAAATGATTTGCTTCTTCATTGTCTGCATCCCAAATATCCAAATTCCATGGAATATGTGCTGCCAAATTGCCAATGTCTAGACCTCATCTTTCAGGGGTTTTGGAGAAGGGTAGACGTGGAACATCGAGCGCTATCCCCAGAAGACCTAGAAGATTCGAAATTTGCCATAGTTGAAGTGATGAATCGCACGCCGAGGGAAGGGCAAGTCTAGCTGTAAGGGAGTTAGCTGCTAAATTATATGACTACGCCAAACAATGGATGAAATAAACCGCACCTTAAGGTATGCTCCTTCTTTTCGGACCTAGATGTGAAGGAATATATAATTGTCATAGCCGAATTGCGATGCAGAAGAGTAGTTGATAGCAATTGTGGAACTGCAATTTAAATATCGGACATCTATCGAATACGGTATGTGTTGACGGCAATCAGGCTTGTGGCAGTGTGAGTAGGTACTAGATCATATTATCGACTTTCGATTGATTCCCAACTCTGGACTTTAGGCAGCTTGAACTGTTTAGAGGGCATCGAGGCTGGTGTGTCGCTAGCATGTGTAGCACCATCTCGAGCATATGACTGTACCTGCAGGATAGGTAGTCTTGCGTCTCCATGGTTGAAAATTCGCAATGGGCAACAAACAAGACGGTGGCAGTTTGCAATTTCATTGGAGATTGGAGATGTGAGATGCATGCCAAGCCGTCAGTTTAGAAGTCCGTGCATTAAAAATCGTCTTGTGCGGATGTCCCTGACTCTAGACCAAATTGGGATTAGCTAAGACCTTGTGAACTTTTATCAGACTTCATTCAACCTTCGCTCAACACAAACTGTGTGAATTTTCATATAGGACGTAACTTGTTCTTTTTTTTTTTTTTTGTTTTTTGAGAAATCATTAACACGATGGCATAATGGATTTATCTTGAGTCTTGATAGACATTCACTCTAACTGATTTTGGGTTCCTATCTTCTGTCCTCCAAGTGCTTCATTCAAACCAGCAGCTCCCATACTTTATAAAACGGGCTACAATCTAACTTGGAATCACCGACTATATGAAGTTGGTTTAAAGAATTTCTAATCTACTACTTCTTGAACTAGCAATCATAGTCAATCCATCACTACTTGCACTCCTCTATGCACATGCTGAGTTCTTACACCAAAGCCAGAGACTGAGCAGAGCCCATCCATAAATGCCTGGCTTCATGAAGCGTGTACTGCGATTCTGCAATCCAGATTTCCTACCGAAGATAGTCTCCATATTTGGGCATGGAAGGGATCAATTCTGTGATGGAGTTCCTCTAAAATTTGGTGCGAATCGGAATTCTATAGAACTTCGCTTGCAGAGGTAGTCACCAAAGCTATAAAGTTGGACTTTCGATATCTTCTCGGGAGTCTCCCTAAAAAGGTTCTGGGTAATGCAATATTATATTTATGAAATGTTTGAATATGTCAGCCAATATCCTCCCAATCTCCGTCATCAAACTTGCGGCAGAAGAACTTGGTCCAGCCTCCTCACTTGCTTTAGTCCTGTCAGATGGTGAGCATATACTTATACCAATTGCAGCTGTGGCTTCGTGTAAAGCTTCCCAAAAGGGAGTGTTACTTTTATAGCCAAATACACTCATTGGGCATATATGATCATCATAAATGTGGTGATAGATCCGAGGCTCGATCTTATGTTTTCTATCGGGCGTTGAGATGCTGGCGTTGAAGCTGATTTTTTATTTTAGACCAGTATTACGGGGCAGGACGCTAAAATGTAAAATTGTGGGAACAGCTTGCAATATGATAAGCTTGAAGGCCTCCATTAGATTCCATCTACATCTAAAGTCCCGATGTCTAGGTTTCTTTGGTTGTCATTTGCTACAATTTCCCAGATCTCAGCGCAGAGCTCCGTTGGCAATTTGCTGCGATACATGGATGCACCTCGTACAATGCCATGGAAAAATCTGCTGTCCATCTTACTATCAGTATCATTGACTGACATACTTCTGCTAGACGCACCCGATGGCATTGTGCAGACGTCATTCAATTATTGGCAGAAACATCCCATGCTCCAAGCGAGCAGTATCCGTCACCATCGATTTTTATTTCCTTCGCCTCGGTTGAATTTATGACGAGCTCATCGACCCTTAGCATAATTCGAACCCTTCGAATCATCTTCTCGAAACACTATCTCTTTTTGGATAAAAGCTGAGTGTGTCTTCGATGCGTCAGCTTCAAGACCTTTTGGAAGAGAAAAGTTGAAGGGAGCCATGGCTGAATGAAAGCTAGTGGGTAGAGGTGATATCTTATGCTTTTGAGGTCCTAATGAGTGAGATTTCTTCTTTATTCTTTGTATTAGAGACTGATGGATGGTATTTTGATATATTATTGCTAGTCTGTAGCATTAATGCTAGGGCTCTTAATTTTGATAGGTATCAAAACTTTGTTTACGGCCAATACATCACATTTCTCTAATTATGTCTAAGGATTTTGGCGCTCAAGTTGGTCTCTCTAGGTATTTCAATGAATCCACGCGTCTAGCCACACTTCTCCGAATTCATCCACCCGTTCTGCTAAGTTTTACAACAACAAAGTGTCTCAAGATGACTGACAAAGTTGATTTAATCAAACAAAACTGTATTTAAACAAAACTGTATAAAACAGGCTAGATCTCCTTTCGACATCCCCTGTTATTGTGTCCTCACCGCACTAAGGATGACTCTGGACAATCTGATTCTGCTCATATCACTACCAGCTTCCCAACCGCAATGTTCCCAAATTCATCAGCTTACGTCTCGTCTAGACTTTGCGCGGATATCACGCCTTCCTTGCAACTCTGCTTGCGACGAATGGAAAAGGGCAGCAAAATTGTCGGTCTTATAAAGACAAATATCAAGCCACACCGTGCCTATTCACGACTTCTAATGGACACAACACCTTCTCGCACGAACATGAGCATCGACTCGAGGGATGTATCGCGTTTGATGATTTTCTCTACGAATTGGATCCAAACCAGCTGATTGTTCCACATGGAACACTTCCCATGCCAGCATCAGATTCTTTACTTGCTTGAGGAAGACGCAAAAATTATGGTATTGACGTAGCCAAGACTTCGACGACAGTTGCACCATCAATCAATATAGCACCTGCTAGCAGAACCATCGGCTACTTGCATCGTTTCGTATGAAAGGAATTACGCTTTACCACCGCAGAGAGAGCTTCTCAGAGTCAGAATAACCTAACCTAGATTTCTACAACCAACCTCAAACCCACGCTCCACTGACCCACCCACCAGACTCCACCCGACGCTCCATTAACCGCAACAACCTCCCCACTCCCTCAAATCTCAAGTCATGCTCGCCATACAACACGCCATCAAACTCATATACCAAATTTGGAACTCCAACGCTACCACTACTGGGCTCACTACACCAATCATGTGCTACCCTCCCCGGATACGCAATCTTATGTTTAATCCTCGCCACACATTTCCCTCTCAAAAGGCGATTATCAATTATTTCTCGTCACAACCAACAGTACTAGACCGTATTTTCGAGTCTTCTTCATTTCCAGGGTATCACGCACGCAAGAAGTTTTGAGAGGATGGAGGGTTTGGAGGGTTTGGAGTCGGAGTTTGGATTTTGTGAGAGGTGTTGGGGATTAGGGTGCCGGTTTTGCTGACGATCCAGTTTGTGGAAGGAATTGTGGGGCTTTGAGGACGTTGGGATTTGAGTTGGAGGGTGAGAGTAATGGAAGACCGGGCTTTGGTAAATATTATGAAGCTTGCTGTTTCATGTGTTCATCTTATGGAATTATTCACGTGCTGTTTCAATATCGCCAGGTGATGGATTATGTAATATGGCCTGTAGATATTGAATTTGATCTTGCTACTATATAGGATTTCCCAGATGGCTATAATTAGTTTTTGTTTTCCATTTATGGCTTAGAATGGAGAACTTGCCTTTCGTTTACTTAAATGCTTTACTAGTTATCTGTGTTGCTCCTGAAGTAAGCCATTACCTCAAAAATCATTCCTACCATCTTCAATTTCTCCTTGAAACTTTTCTGTCTACATTTTTTTTTTACACAGTGTCTGATATGATTGAGATGCCTTAAGCGGCTCGATTCAGAATAAACATGAGATAAAGGGGCAGCGCGTAAAGAAGCGATCAAAGCCAATGCCAAGAAAATTGCAATGCCAATGCAAGATCAGCCAAATTAACCTAAACGCCGGAAAGTAAGGAAAGAAAATGTAATCCTCTATACCTAAGCTCAAGTGAACACTCTCGAGTTTCTTTCAGACCCAGTCTCTTGCGTGAACTAGACTCGGTAGCAGTAAGCATATTGTATACGGGGGATCCGAATATGCTATCTTCGCTCGGGGTGTACTCTCGAGTCATGGGTGGATGTCGATATAACAAGGCATGTAACATTCATCATTGTGAAAATTGAATCATCATGTTCATTATATTTCGCTACTCTATAATGTAGAGTTATATCAGGGAATCAAATGTCGGACCAAAACCGAGAAATTGCAGCAATGTCTAAAATTGTTAGAATTATTCCTTTTGGTGTATTGTGCCATTGAAGTTCAGGTAAGAGTTCTGCTCTTTCACTTGCCAACCAAGCTTTGAAATAAAAAAATGCTGATATCTGCAGAGTAGAACAACCGCGATCCATTATCCGTGTATGAATAGGACAGAATAACACTTCTTTAAAGAACTACACTAACTATAGATTTAAGATGATCTCGTGGCACTGCAAAAGCCACGGGCAACCAGCGAGCCTTACGGCGTTGAGTTAATCCAACTTTACGAGCAGCTGCTTCCAGCAAGTAATCCTTGGCAAGTAGAGCCAATGGTTTCATACTCCTTTCTAAACATACCAGAATACCCATGCTGAGACTTAATGTTGCGACCCTTTTTAAAGGCGCACACGATAGAGCCATTGTTCCAGCCGGACACCTGAATTAATCAATATTGAAAACCGAACCTTCTGCAGCAAGATCTTTGTCCATGGTTTGAAGACGGAAATAGGAGACCTATCCTGGGCGTTGTTTTGAGGACTTTATAACACCAACTGGAAATTTCGCCCGGCTTCAAAAACGGGAGTAGGTTCTGAAACGGGGATCGAGAGTCTTTGACGTGAGTTAAAGTTACATGCTTTAAATACCATTAAACACTTGATACTTGGCTTATAATAGTAAATAAACAGCGGAAACTCTAAAAAGGCCTCCATTTGTTAAGAAAGCGAAGTGTCCTATGCCACTTGGCATCTGCTCGGGTCTTTTTACTGTCGGTTTTAGTCCAACTCAACGTTGGTTGTGATCAATTAATAACATAAAGCATACGCTAAGGAAAAATATTGGAGGAATACTTCCGAAACTTTCTAGCACGACCGTGTCATGAGGATTGATAGTAGTGGTGGCGCGAGGCTGGCGAGCAGATGTACTGTGTACTGAAACTTACGAAGTTCTGACAAGAATAGATGGCTTATAAACAGAGTTCAAGTGAAAAATGATGCAAACCCAGGTAGAGAAGTGTATCCATTTGTTGGAGGCACTTGCGAGATCTTTTGGATAGAGTATTTCTCAATACAAATGTATCCAGTGTCTTTCCTTCACATTAGGATTGCTACCAGTTGCATAATGATAGTTTCACCGCCCTGTTCATTGTCTGCCGACTACATAAATTCAAGCCTTGCCAGATATTATGTCAAGGTTGTCATGCAGCCCACCACGGGAGGAAAATAATCAAACTCTGGATGGCGCTCGACGAATGATGAAGTATGCTGTGACGAACCTGAAAAGCGTTAGCTACAATCACTCTTCAAATTCTTGACACAGCATCGTTCCCAAGACCATCTTGATTTTCTGGACAGGTTGATTCTACCCTAGCTACAAACTGGAAAATTATTATTATTCCATTGGTGGAGCGTATGTTGTATCGAGGCTCGCTATCACACAATACCTAGGTACCATGAGTTACCTACGACTCACAATCTTACCACCAACATCGACTTCACTGAACCCCATTTTTCCATCGTCGATGTAAAATTGCCAAGTCGAAATGGGCAAAATTCATTCGCAAATACTCGCTATATGTGACATCTGACCCGCGATTCCAGTGGTAGTTCTTGAAAAGTTGTGCGAACTCCCGACCGTATATGCGAGAATGCAGTTGCACCGCATGTCGACTGATGTATGTCGAGGCTCATAAAGAACGGCGAAGAAAAAGTATTCCCATTTTCTGCTCGAGTTTCTTTCCACCCTTCTTTCAAGCATGGCGGATATCGAATTGAAAGTTATCGAGTCGTCCGACGGGGTGGAAAATGGCAGTGGCTCGGGTGAGGGAACGCGCGATTTGGTGGAAGCGAATGCGGAGCCTCCCATAAAGACAGAAGGCACAATCGCTGGAAGTGCGGGGTCGTCATCACTTCAATACTCAAATCAAGGCTCTCCTCAATCTGATGTCTTGAACACTCGATCTCATGAAAAGGGAAAGGAACCAGCGGCACAAAAGGCGCAATCAATTGCAGATGGGCAAAATATCTCAACGACTGGCTCAACAAAACATAAGAAGAACGGATTGCAAGTGGATCATGAGGCATCAGGGCTATCGGAATCACTTCTCACACCAGGAAAGTTCTTAAGGTATCTTGGAAAGTTTTAGCTGAAACAATGTGCTAACTTCTTTTCGTTTCCACAGGCGAACCAGCTGGATTTGAATTATGGACTAATGACCGTGCTGCAACGCCATCTAGCTCCATGGACATATGCAAGTCTAAAAAGCAATATCAGATTCAGGATGAAGATCTCGTTGCATTGCCTATTCCTTCTGCAGAGCTGCAAGGGCTGGTCAATTACAGCACAAGGATTTTACAGGAAGGGAGATACAGGGCGGAGCAGAATGAACAGAGATTACAGCACGATTCGGTACAACTTACACAACAAGATTCTGGTGGTGAAAAATCCAATGTCACTGGTGAGAGAAAGGGCAAGTCTGTCTCAGACGCTGACGACGTTCATCAAAGACGAGAGGAAACTGAACACATATTTACCAAGAATCCTACGGATCTGAAACTCCAAAAGATAAAACTTAGGATTCATAAACACCCTTGGACAATCAAAACAATTGAAGGAGACTCCATAAATGACATCAATGCGGAGATCTTGGATCGTTCGATTGAAGCAGACACCTTCGGGGGAACTTTAAAATCGGGCTTTCGCTTTGTTTCGACCGGTTCTTCACTGGATCATCATGGCCGGACAACTTTGATTGGAGGTATGGTACGCCACAGTGTTGTGCTTTAAATAGCCTGGAGTTACGGAGGCTGTGGTTGGAAAGGCGTATATGGCATTCTCCCGTATCAGATATCTTCTTCGGAAAAGGGCGGAGAAAGGCACTCGCTACGCGAGATGTTGTTCAAATTTTGAACTGTTATATGAAGGACATAGTGCGCCATGGTGGTGATTCGATCACAGATTATACGGTAGGCTCTTTACTTGAGCTCTGCTATAGTAACAAAGTATTGAAGCAGTGTCAGCCTGCAGATCAACATGCTTTGCTGGGCGATCTAAGTACTTCCAACGCTCAGGACCTGACTTACAACTTCCAAGTAAGAACGGTTTTATTCTCAATCTTAATCATAAACGATTGCTTGATGCCCAGGTTTTGTCGGGAATCTTTCTCTCGTTGTGGCTCAGAAGGGGAGTTTATTAATCATCCTGCCAACGAGTTTCTTGCTGTTCGCCTTCCGGAAGTCGCTCTCTTCTTCCGCTCACCCGAAATATTTCAAGCCGGGACTGATATGTCTCTGGAAGATTCAGTTCAGATCGATGACCTGGACATTGTATCGCTGAAGACAATCGGACATCTCGAGATTTACTGAACAGACTATGTAGAGAAACATCTTGCCTTAGACCTTGCTGCTAGAAAATTATATCTTGCATGGACAAGGCTAGAAGGATTTGAAGATTGTGGAGGATTTGGAAAATTGCAAGAAGCGTGGTAAAAACTCCTTGTACGCTACGATTGTCCCAGACTAAAAGACTCAAGGCTCGGCATGAGTGATGCTTTTCCACTCCAACCTGGTCATCTGGACCGCGCACAATTGAATCAGAATATTGCTGTTTCTTGGGGTATGATATTCTCAAAACAATACACAAAACAGAAAGCGTATTTCCACAGAGCATTGCAATTTCTTCATTTAGTTGATAAGGTTTTCGATAAGCTAAAGCGGGAGTATGAAAAAATATCTTTCGACAGCAGTGAATGTTCAATGGACGATGGAGATGACTTGGTCCATCCATGGCAATGTGCCTCTCGCGAATCCGCAGAGATGACTACTGACGAGTTCAAAATAGTCTACTCATATCATACATACTGCTTAGCAATGCCCACCACAACGAAGAATGTGGTGGATAGAGCCCAACAAAAATGTGCCTTGCAATATTCAGAGTTCAGCATCTTCGAAGATCGGGTTCGTCGATTAAGACATTACATGGACAATCAGAAGCCTCGAGGGATTCGACAACTTTGGAGAGACAAGAGAGATGCGTTGAATTATTATACATTTTGGGGGTCATAATATTCGGAGCGTTAAGCGTATTTCTAGCCTTTGCATCCCTTGCTGTCGGCATTGCTCAAGCTGTTGGTTCTTTCGAGGCTCTGAACCTGCGCCTTTCTCTAGTCAGACATAGGATTGTCTGTTTTTCTTTTCCGCCGTCATATCTCGATATTTCGTGTCAGTATAAGTTCTTTGCTTGCATTGCAACATGACTTCTTTGAGGCTGTGTTTGCTGGAAGGGTCTCCTTTATTTTTTTCCTATTATCTTCGTGTTTGGGAAGTAGTAAAGCAATGCCGCTTAATGGTTTGACAAATGTTGAGATTGGAAGCAATATAACGAATAATGAATTTCAAATCGAGTAGTAAAATCAATTTAGTGTTCTAAGAGCAATGAGCTGCGTAACACTTTGTTGCGGCCATCCAATACATACCACCAGGAGTGATATTCACTCCACATAAAACCTGCATGAGGATACTTCAAACATTTTGTGGTCCAACATAGTTTGAGGTTTCGAAGGTTTGACTGAGGCTCGGGCCTTCTTGCAACCAACATGCGAAGTGTTTGATAGCACAACCAAATTCTTTGTCACTGATATCACAAAATCTATCTTTGAGATGTCTGATAACAGAATGAATGCCAAGAGTAGAATCACTTGAGGCGAGATGTTCAATAATGGTAGGAATAAGTCTCCTTTCACGTTCCTTTGGTGACGCAGTTTCTTGATCCATACTAAGATTTGGATATCTCATTAATGTGTGTAATAATGGTACTTGTGTTGGAACTAGCTGATATATATAACATAAGCAGCGTAATGGTAGCGCGTGAATCCAACTATTTATATGATAACGCAAGTCTTTCTTGACTAATCGACCGATGATGTATCACGTATTATCCAATCAACAAACTCTACTCCTTGCAGTTCGCTGTGTGGTGGATGCCACTGCACAAATGCAACTCCGCGGCAGTAATTATCAGTCATGCACTGGCATTTGATCATTGACTGCTCGAATCTGGGTTGTCAAAGCAGTTCGCTCCTTTGTAGTTGCCATATTGTAAGTATTTGTATGGCCAACTAGATATCTGGACGTGGATCAATTTAAGTTCGGGCCAGGAAGGGAAGATGACTTTGAGAATAACTTCATCCGAGTTCTACTTTCCAGCCGGATGAGAACAAGTTGGGACAAGAAACCAAAGACTAGACACTGGACTACTTTAGAAGACTGATCTCTTCTTCCACATCGAGTGTAGAAAGTCTAGGTAATTCTATTGAATCAGACACGGCAAAAGATGCCTCCTGTCCTGCTGTAGTGCCACGGGACAATGTGTAATGATTTTCAATGTTATTCAATATTCTTCCCGTGCTGTGAAGAAGGGTGAGGAGCTGTGAGGAGCTAAAATGGCTTATACTTCTCCTAGCATTGAATATGTGAATACCTACGATTAAATGATGTTGAAAAGTCTTCACTTCAATTCGTAAGACCTGGTGGACTATTGGTCGAAAATTTTATAACGTTATCTCATTTTCTTTTTATTAATTGTGGGTGGCCCCACTTTAGCTTTAATCGAAGGCATTCGCGCTATAGTGGGGGAACGTCATTTTACTTTGGAAACTCATTTTACGCTTCAGCTTTCACACCAAAATTTGTATGATTGCTGTGAAAATCTGTGAAAATCTATATTATTTTGTATGATAACACTATTAAAACTAATACAATATATCTCAAACAATTATATTATTATTGTCATCAAACTCAGATTTCATTTTTTTTTTTTTGAAATAGAAAACAACCTTATTTCATTGAAATCAGTAACAAAAATGCCTAATTTTGTTGATTTTGTTGATTCTACCATACAAATTTGGCTGTAAAGCTGAAGCGTAAAATGAGTTTCCAAAGTAAAATGACGTTCGCCCACTATAGCGCGAATGCCTTCGATTAAAGCTAAAGTGGGGCCACCCACAATTAACCTAATGCGGGTGGGGTCAAATTGCCATGTCTGTTTTATGCCTGAGGCCATAAAAAAGATAAAACAACCCCCTTGGCCCTGCACTCTATTGCTTCCCCACATCGAACCCATGTCTAAGAAAATTATTATTCCCCTCCAAAGATTTTTTTTTTGTTTACTACAACAATTTTTTGATTTCTCCCTCTCTACAAAGTCAAGGTCGAAAACAATATTTTCAACCGACTTCAAATCCATTTTTCTTGTCATTCCTTTATTAATTTTCATTTTCGATATTTGCATGCAATACATGTAAAAGCCTTTTGAAAATGGATCAACAAAAATTCTTAGAGCTCCTGCAGGGCGTCCAAATCCGTAGGTTGCTATCAAGCCGCAATACCCCTCCATTTTTGCTAACCTTCATTTTCTACAGCTGATACCGAACGTGTCAAGGCCGCAACCACAGAACTAAGAAAGAACTATTACCCAAATCCAGAATCACTTCTCTGGCTTATCGAGATTTTCATTTCCCATGGAGATCAAGCAATCAGACAACAAGCCGCTGTAGAGGCCCAACGCCTGGTCAAGAAGCACTGGAAAAACATTTCAGATGCCCAAAAACAACAAATCAGAGAACAACTCCTACAAAAGACATTAAATGAAGAGGTTAAATTGGTTAGACACTCTGGCGCTCGTGTCATCGCTGCCATCGCCGGTGAAGACATCGAAAATGGACAATGGGCCAATCTTCCTGATACCCTCGCACAAGCCGCAGGCTCTCCTCAAGTCTCACATCGTGAGGTCGGAGTCTTCATCCTTTTTACTTTACTGGAGACTGCTTCGCCATACTTTGCCGAGCAAACTGCTGTACTCTTCTCCATCCTCAGCAAGACCATCCACGACCAAGAGAGTACTGATGTCAGGATCAATACCTTGATCTGTCTTGGTGCCGTTGCCACAATGATCGAGCCAGATGAGGATCCAGAGAGTCTGAAGCTATTCCTCGAGATTTTCCCACAAATGGTCAGTGTATTGAAGAACTTCATTGATGCCAAGGAGGAGGACCGCACTGTCCAGGCTTTCGAGGTTTTCCAAACTTTGTTGGGTTGTGAATCAGCCTTGATCGCACCCCACTTCAAGGACCTTTGTAATTTCATGCTTGAGATTGCTGCGGATACCAACAACGAAAACGACGCAAGAACTCAAGCTTTGTCCTTCCTTATGCAATGCACCAGATACAGAAAGATGAAGATTCAAGGTACCAAGGATTTGGGTGAGAAGATCACCATGACCAGCATGCAAATCGCGACTGAACTTGAAGATGATGATGATGAGGATGATGAGACTTCCCCAGCTCGCTCGGCATTGGGTCTTCTCGGTTTACTCGCAGAAAGTTTGCCACCGCGCCAAGTTATCGTTCCCCTCCTCGACGCCCTTCCACAATTCTCGAGCCATCAAGATCCAAGATACCGTCAAGCCGGTATTCTAGCACTTGGCATGTGTGTCGAAGGTGCACCGGATTTCGTCGGTACTCAAATGGATAGTTTCTTGCCTGTTGTTTTCAAGCTTCTTGAGGATCCAGAAAGTGGTGTTAGACATGCAGCTCTTAACGGTGTCGCAAGATTGGCAGATGATCTTGCCGAAGATCTTCAAAACACTCACGAGCACCTCATTCCTGCTCTCCTCAAGAACCTTGATGCTGCTATGCAATATGCAGCTAGCGGAAACAATGATAAACAAACTCTTGACACCATGAAGGCATCATGCGGTGCTTTGGACTCCTTGACCGAAGGTATGGACCAAGAAATTGTTAAGAACTATCTCCCAACTCTTATCCCACGTCTCGTTCAATTGTTGGACCACCCCGATGTTGGTGTCAAGTCTGCTGCCGCCAGTGCGATTGGTTCCCTCGCAAGTTCCTCCGAAAAGGAGTTCCTTCCGTTCTTCAAGGACACCATCGAGAAGTTGGCACAATTCGTCGAGTTGAAGTCGAGCAATGATGAGCTCGATCTCCGTGCCACTGTCTGTGATTCCATTGGAAGCATGGCAGCAGCCGTTGGCGCTGAAGTCTTCCAACCCTACGTCAAGCCATTAATGCAAGCAAGTGAAGAAGCTTTACACCTTGACCACCCCCGCTTGAAGGAAACCAGCTACATTCTCTGGAGCACCTTGGCCAAGGTTTATGAGGAAGAATTCACACCTTTCCTTGAAGGAGTTGTTACCGCCTTAGCTGCCTGTTTAGACCAGGAAGAAGACAACCTCGAAGTTGAGCTCGGTGAGCATGCCCAAGACTTACTTGGCCAAGAAGTCATTGTTGCTGGAAAGAAGGTCAAGGTTGCTGGCGCCACCGATGTCGAGTATGTTGATGACATGGATGACGATGATGACGATGAAGACTGGGATGATCTTACCGCCGTCACGGCTGTTGCCATGGAGAAGGAGGTTGCAGTTGAAGTTATCGGTGATATCTTGACGCACACTCGTCAACACTACATGCCTTACTTCGAGAGAACCATCGAGGCTATCTCCCCATTGGTTGAGCACTCTTACGAAGGTGTAAGAAAGACGGCCATCAGTACAATGTGGAGAGCATACGCTTGCCTTTACAGTATGATGGAGGATAAGACTGGAACAAAGTGGACCCCTGGTCTACCACTGGCAACTCAACCAACCCCTGAGTTGGTCAAGATGGGAGAAATTGTTACAACTGCAACAATGTCTCTATGGGAGGATGAATACGACCGGTACGTTGATTTCTATTATCTTTTTTGTCTGTACTGCCTGAAATGATGAACAACATGACGTTATACCCAGCTCACTCAGATGCACAAGTTGCACATGCTGCGAACGCGTATCTACTCCTGATCATTCTTCCTGTCACTGATCTTTTTGAAAGCTTTTGGTGAATTTTTCTAATTTCCTGAACAGTGGTGTCGTTACCGATATCAACCGCAACGTTGCTTCTACATTGAAGCTCTGCGGACCAGCTATTTTGGCCCAACCAAACTT
Source organism: Sclerotinia minor (assembly GCA_025389075.1). NCBI lineage: Eukaryota > Fungi > Ascomycota > Leotiomycetes > Helotiales > Sclerotiniaceae > Sclerotinia > Sclerotinia minor. The sequence goes on from QRFH01000006.1 coordinate 2,224,713, forward strand.
TGCTGAGGCAATCAAGAACGTCATCTTCGCTGTCATTAACCGTGTCCACCCCTGTCAACAGGACCTTGGTGATGAGCTTGAATCACCTGATGAGGATGATGCCGAGTCGTCCGAATATGACTGGCTCGTCATTGACACCGCTCTTGACCTCACCTCAAACCTTGCTCTTGCCCTTGGTGCTCAGTTCGCTGAAATATTCAAGGAGTTTGAGAAGCCTCTCAAGAAGTTCGCCTCCTCTAACACCGCATTTGAGCGATCCACGGCAATCGGTGTCATTGCTGAGCTTACCGGGCACATGGGTTCGGCCATCACTCCATTCACTGCATCGCTACTACCAGTCCTCCTTAAACGTCTTTCCGATACCGACCCTGAAGCCAAGTCTAATGCTGCATATGGTGTAGGTCTCTTGGTCTTCCACTCCCAAGACAGTGCTACCTACCTCCCATCATATAACAACATTCTTAGTAAACTCGAGCCACTCCTCCAAACCAACCATGCCCGCTCCATCGACAATGCTTGCGGATGTGTTTCTCGTATGATCATGGCTCACCAAGATGCTGTTCCTCTTAATGATATCCTCCCCGTCATGGCTGGATTGTTACCACTCAAGGAAGACTATGAGGAGAACGAGCCTATCTTTGAAATGATTACCGGGCTTTACAGCCAGAGCAACCAAACAATCTTGCAGCTTACTCCAAAGTTGATTCCTGTGTTTGCAGCCGTTCTTGGCGAACCAGTTGATCAATTGGAAGTTGAGACTAGAGAAAAGGTCAAGGGTGTTGTTAAGTTCATCGGTGGAAGCCATCCAGAGTTGCTGAACGGTCACCCATCATTACAAAACTTGTAATGGGCTATTTATAGGGAGTTTATTTAGTAATGGTTTGGGTGGGCTGGATTTCTAGTCGAAGAATGCGTTCGTGTCGATATGCGTACGATACTATATAGTTGATCCGAATAAATTTCTGGATGGACAGATCGACGGTTGTGAAGAGATATTAAAGGAAGGAGATAAATGGTTTTTATAAGTTATGATATGATGAACATACCCCCAATGCACGAATTCAAGAATGAACGATGGATAGATAAATATATTAGTGTAAACAGAAATGATAATTCTTGTTTTCTTTTTTCAATTTTTGCAGGACTAATGTTTTTGTTGGGCCTGTGTTGTTTCGTTTCGTCAACCCTACAAGAGTTGATATGATCAGAGATATCTAAAAAGATGTTTAAGATTTACAACAGTCGGATCAAAATAAAATATATTCAAAATTGAAGTTATAAAAGTAACAAGAATATTAAAAATATACTATTTAAAATTGTATTATATAAAGTATAAAAGTGATTTACTTTTGATATTTATTAATATATATATTTTTTTTACAAGTTTATAAAATAATCTTAATATTTTTTTTTGTATAATAATTGAAGGTTTACCCTTTTAAAATTCTTGCCGCACATCCGTGTTACGACGGGTAACATAAGTCCCGGGTCACATGACTAACCACGTGACCGGCTCTAATCAATCTAGCTAGAACCACCAGAGCCATACCGCATGAAGGTCTATATAATCAAGATGGATTTCCTTTGTATAGAGCTTCGTGCTCAAGATCAATCATTTAGTATACCATACTATTAGTTACGAATTGCATCATATTATTGTCATTACTTTAAGTCCCTGCTTGACGCCTACTTATAAACCACCTCGAGAGCCTAGAGCACTTCCACGTGATCTAGACGGCAAACCTCGTAACATTAATATAATATTATTATTTTATTTTATTTATTTTTTATTCTTAAATATATTTAATAGATATTATATCTATTTAAAAAAAAGAAAGATATCTAATTATTTAATTTATTTTAAAATTTTAAAGATATAATAAATTATAATCTAATCAGTTTTTTTTATTATCTTTTTATAACGTTATATATAACGTGGTTTATCAGTGGGTCGGACACTTTTCAATATCCTTTACTCTCTCACTTCAATACGCGTTTATTCAATAGTTATTAATGGAAATTCATTCAAAAGAAGCACGAATAATCCTGGCTATTGAGGCTATTGAATTGAACAAAAGATTGTCGATTCGAAAGGCTGCTAATTACTATAGTGTGCCTCGATCTACATTATTCGACAGAATTCAAGGTCGTAGTAATATGGCTGAAAGTCGATCAAAAAGTCATAATTTGACTGAATTAGAAGAGGAGGTGCTTATTCAATATATAATTGATATGGACGAGAGAGGGTTTAGTCCTCGAATAAGTGATGTGGAAGATATGGCGAATTATATATTCGAAACGCGGGGTGCGAAGAAGGTTGGAAAGCTCTGGGCTCATCGCTTTGTGAAACGACATACAGAATTAAAGACGCGTTTTAGTCGCGTTTATGACTTTCAAAGAGCTCTCTGCGAAGATTCAGAGCTTATTGGAGAGTGATTTCGATTGATATCGAATATGCGGGCGAAATATGGGATTCAGGATTGCGATTTCTACAACTTCGACGAAACAGGCTTTATGATGGGTATAATATGCCCCGGAATGGTTGTAACTAGTGCTGAACGAAGTGGCAGAAGCAAGGCAATACAACCAGGCAATCGAGAGTGGGCTACAGCGATTATATGTGGTAATGGAGAGGGTGAAACTATACCACCATTTTTAGTGGTGCAAGGACAATATCACCTTTCTAATTGGTATACAGAGAGTGATTTTCCTGCAGATTGGGCTATTAAACCTACTTCTAATGAATGGACGAATAATGAGACAGGTTTAGAATGGTTAAAGCACTTCGATAAGCATACTAGTCAACGGAGAAAGGGCAAATATCGAATGTTAGTATTGGATGGGCATGAAAGTCACGAATCGATACCTTTCCAATCATATTGCAAGTCAAACGACATTATATGCATAAAGTTACCACCGCATTCAAGTCACTTAACTCAACCACTTGATATTGGATGTTTTAGCGTACTCAAACGTTCGTATAGTTGTCAAATTGAAGGATTTATCAAGGCTCATATCAATCATATCTCTAAGGTTGAATTCTTTATAGCTTTCAAAGCTGCATATCAACGATCGATTACTATTCAGAATATAAAAGCTGGTTTTCGGGGAGCAGGTCTAATACCATTTGATCCTCAATCTATACTCTCAAAACTAGATATTAGGATTCGTACTTCTACCCCTCCATCTACCTCCTTGGAACTTACCAACTCCTGGATCTCTCAAACCCTTCACAATCCAACTGAGGCTCTTTTACAATCAACTCTAGTAAAAGCTCGAATGGCTCGTCATCAATCAAGCTCTCCTACACCTATATTTGAGACTGTGCAAGCTTTAGCTAAAGGTACAGAGAGACTGGCACATGAAGTTACACTTTTGAGTGCTGAGAATCGTATGCTTCGAAGAGCAAATGAGGCATTAAGTAAACGTCGACGCGCTAAAAAAAAATTCAACTACGTAATGGAGGAGTACTTACTGGACAAGAAGCTGAAGATATATTATCACAACAAGAGGTTGATAATCAGATTCAACGCGACGAGCGTCAAAATGGGGGAAATTCTAATAGGGAATCATCTACTAGTCGATGCTGTAGTAAGTGCGGAAAGACTGGTCATAATTCAAGAACCTGTCAAAATAATGCAATAGATGCTAGTTTATTAGATCCTTAATAGTTTCAATCGATTCATCCAATCGTTATTGAATAGTATGGTTAAAGTGATAAATCGAGGAAAAAGTGTCCGACCCACTGATAAACCACGTTATCTCATTTATATATCTCTTTCTTTTATTCTTTTATTCTTTTATTCTTTTATTCTTTTATTCTTTTATTCTTTTATTCTTTTAATCCCTCTATCTCTCTATCTCTTTATCTCTTTATCCCTCTATCCCTCTATCCCTCTATCCCTCTATCCCTCTATCCCTCTATCCCTCTATCCCTCTCCTCCTTTCTCCCTCTCTTCCTCTCTCCCTCTCTGCCTTCCCCATCCCACCCCAAATCCCACATCACATCACAAAAAACCCAAACTCACAACTTCGCCTCCTTATCCTTCCCCTCTTTTCCCTCCTTTCCTTTCTCCACCTTTCCGCCCGGTAACTCTACCCCTACGATATTAACCTTGCTATGTTCACATATAGCTAATACTTGTCCATTGCGTCGTTTCATTGTTCCTGGTGGGTGGGGTTGGGGTGGTTAGTTTATTTATTTATTTGTTTGTTTGTTTATTTGTTTTCTTTTTTTTTCTTGTTTGGTTTTTGGGGTTGGGGTTGGGGTTGGGAGTAGGAAGTAGGGAGAGAATAAGTGCGGGGGGGTGTGGGATGATGAGAATGATGAGGATGATGAGGATGATGAGGATGATGAGCATCCTCCATCCTCCAATCCCCCTAAACCCCCCCCCCCCCCCCCCCAAAAAAAAACGCCCCCAAAAAAAACCAAAAACCAAAAAAATCAACTCACCCCTCAAAACCACATTTCTCTTCCCCACCCCACCAACAACCTCACACTCAACCAAAACATCATTTTCCCCCTCTCCTTCTCCTTCTCCCTCTCCTACTTCTTCCTTAACAATAATCCCTTTTAAATACGTAACGTTTAATCCACGACTGACACCTCCTCGGCCCCATTTCGCATCACTATATCTACCCATTAGCGCGACGGATGTGCAGGCGTCGAAGACGGTGGAGATGCAGCCGCCGTGGACGGTACCCATTCCGTTGCTGGTTGGGAGGGGGAGTTAGTGGGGATTTTTTTTGAGGGGGTGTTTAGGGGGGGAGAGGGGTGGGAGGTGGAGAGGAATAGGGAGGGGGAAGGGTAGAGCGGAATAGGGGGGGAAGGGGAGTGTGATAATAGAATGAATAAATGCAGAAAGGTAAGTAAAGGAAACAAAAAGTTTATAACAACAATAAAATAAAATAAAAATAAAAACAACAAACCAATGATGCACCGTCGGTTTAAAAACAAACGTAGTAATATTCGCCGTATGAAGCGTCTCATCCACTGCAAGAGAAAGAGAAGGTAAGAGATCATGACCCCATCCCTATATTCAGCCTGGTTAGCTCGGTTCTGCCTTTATCATCTTTGTCTCTCCTCTCTCAATCTCGATTCCAATCTTCATCATAACCTATCCCACATCTCCATCTCATCTCCACCGCACAGCACAGCAGCTAGAATATTACAGAAAATACACTATACTCTCTCTCCACGAATAGAAATAAAGAGCAAAGAAGAAAAAGAAAGAGAAATAAACTCAAAAAAAAAATCTTAAAATCTTACAACATAACCCCCCTTACTATCCTTCCAGCCCTTCATCAAAAATCCCAATCGTTCAAGTCCCTCATCTGTTTTTGCGTTGAAAGATGTGGACATTTTTGTTTTCTTTCCCTTCTTCTTTCCTCCTCTCTACCCTCGAACTGTTAATCCCTTGAATATATCCCCGAAGCGATTGATTGGTTGATTGATGTGATCAAGGCAATCAACGCAAGTAACGCAGGTAAGGTTAACCTGTCTCAATCTAGTGAGAGGGAGAGACTGCGTGTGCCCGTGTGTGTATGTATGTACACTCTGTAAAGATATCAATCAATCAATCTAAACCCAACTAACTCCACGAGGATTTATTAGACGATTCGAATATTTATATATATATATATAAAGACAAAATCTTAGGTACCGGTAATACCCCATACAAAGTAATGAAATAAACAAATTATAGTAATAATAGTAGGTAGGTAGGTAGATACTTATTTCCTTCAATGATATCGTTGTTATGTATATTATGGGAATAGAATCATCACGATTTCAGATAACTTATTTACTCAGGGGGTCAATAGAAAAATGAACCTCGGCATATCACATATCACACATCCACCCACATAACCTTATCACATCACATCACATCCAGCACGTAATCCACCAATCTTACCTAACCTTACCTAGGTAACTCTATGTACTCTACGTACTCGATATACGTACTCCGTAGCTAATTTTTAATGCCTAATCAACCTCTTCCAATACTTCTTTATATCAATTTTCTACGATAGCTACTTGATTGCGTAGTTTCGAAATATCCCCAGCTATTCATCATATATATACAAGATGCGATGGAAGTTTGTGATAGCTTCAGAAACTGAAAATAATATTAGATGCAAAAACCCATACTTAACCTCACAACAAAACTAACATAATTATAGAGCGAAGATGATGTGTTCAATTGCTAGTCGGCTCAACTATATAAAAATAATTAAGCTTCCTTTGCGAAATTTAACTTTTTTCACTCATTCTTTCTCTAAAATACATAATCAACACTCTTTATTGTGGTGCGTATTGCAATGATTGATCCATCCTACCATCCTTGACCTTGATAAGCCATCCTTTGACCAATTTCCCAACGCCCCGGTCTATACAGACACACAAACCCACGCTCATAAAAACAAAGATGCAATTTTTGATTTGCCATTCGAAACAGTCTAATCATCCACTCATTAATGAAAAAATTGCTTATGCAGCATCAGCCGATGGAACAGGTTCCGCAATGCGGGTGACCTGACTACCAGCTCGGATAATCTTTTGACCTGCTGTATCGCTGACGAAAGAAATATCCTTGTTCTCACGTTGAGCACGCTTCCAAATCTCAACTTCGCATCCACCGCGTAAAACACCGACACGCATAGTTGAAAGAAGGTTGTGAGCGGCGTTAGAGTGATTGTAGACACCACCATTGAAGATGGCGGTTGCATCTTTGCCAATACCGGATGTGATAAGAGCCTTTCCACCTGGATGTTCCTTTACGAAATCGGTAACATCGTGAATAACACCAGCTACGGCAACAAGAGCACGTCCATTCTTGGCTTCGGTTTGATAAGTATCCCAGTCGATGATTGGCAATTGTTCAAGAGGAATACCCCAGTCAAGAGTTTGTCTCTTTTGGTCGAGCTTCTTTTGGAGTTGTTGGAGACGACCCTTCTCGATTTCATTGGACTTGAATTGCTTGAGATCATATGCGAGACCGAGTTGCTTCCACATCCAGATAGACCACTTGGTTGGGTCATATTGATGCCATTCAATCGCATTACGGTAATCGGAGGGGAACTCGTGATGGAAGTTGTGGTAGCCTTCTCCAAGAGTAACGAGAGCAGTGATGACGTGATCACGAGGGGAGTTGCGGTCATCGAAAGGTTGGTCACCGAGCCAGTGAGCCAAGGAGTTGACACAGAAAGTAGCTTGTTGAACGAAGAAAATTCTGAGGATACCGGCGTAGATGAAACCACCAAACCAATCACCCCAACCGAGACCAGTGACGAGACAAGGGAAGACCATACCCATGAAGATAACAGTCTTGATGTAGTTGCGGTGTTGCCAGACGACGACTGGATCATCATTCAAATCGGAGATATCGGTACGGCCAATACGCTTTGGGTTTTGTTTCATGATCATCCATCCGAAGTGAGAGTATAGGAGACCTTTTCGAACCGAGTATGGATCCTTGTCGGTATCGGTATATCTGTGATGAGCTCTGTGATCTCTGGACCACCATCTGATGGAGCCTTCGACGGCACCACCTCCCACGGCTGCGAGGAATATCTTTAACGGGAGAGTGGCGGAGTATGAGGAATGTGCCCAGAGTCTGTGGTAACCTGAAGGGGAAAGGTATTAGATGATGTTCATTGCAAAAGGAATAATCTAAAGACTTACCAGCTGTAATACCCAAACCGGTCATGAAGTAGTAGATGACTGCCCAGACAGCTGTCTTCCACTGTAGCGGAGTCCAGTAGGCCATGATGAGACCATAGATAGGAACTCCCACAATGAGAGTGACGTTAAGCCAGTTAACATGTTTGTACCAATTTGCCCTGGTGATAGGTTCCTCGGTGATGTGAGGCTTCTTTGGGTCGTACTTCTTATTACGATTTGGCTCAGTGGTCTTCGCCATGCCCGAAGGTTGTGACGCAAGTGAAGCCATCTTGAGAGAAAGTCGATGTTTAGGAAGAAAGCGTGAGGGAGGAAGAAGAGAAGAATTGGATGTGGAGGAGTAATGCACTTATAAGTAGATTGGCCTGTTTGGAAATGTACTAATAGTAATAATTGTACTTTCCGAACAAGGATTGTAAGGATATGGCGGGTGGGTAACGGAAGCGTATTGGTAAGGAAGTACAAGGGACTAGATGGATGGATGGATGATGGGTGGATGAGTGGACACTGGATGGGTAAGTTCAGTGTGGGTGATCAAACAAGGTAAGGGAATGGGAGATTTTTCAAATATTTTTTGGTGGGAAAGCCTAGGGAAGAGCTAGTAAGAAAGCGTAGTAGAAGCTTCCCCTCTAAAGTCCTAAACTCTTCGCCACTTTGAAGGCAAACTGGGATAATGGATTGGAGCTTTTTATTAATAGAGTGGGTGGTGGAAGAGAACGAGAAACGTCTTTGATAAATTGGTTTTGGTTTTGCCTTTGGTTTTAGTCTCCTTTGATAAAGCACTGATGCTCACTCGCTCAGGGTGTAGTAGCGGTAGGTGGATCGAAGAATTTAAAGACAATTCTATCTAATCTACGGAGATAAATATTGGATTTTGATGAGGATTGATAGGATCAGACGTAATCATCATGCTCCCACTTGAGTCTCGAGTCTTTCCTCGGTCGTTTATTACTATCATACCAACTACAGTATCAAAAATCCTCAACGTCCCAACAGATTTGGTAGTAACATAAATTTTATTGGGTGGTTAGCCGAGCTTAGGTACATTTGCAGGAATCACCCAGTGACCCAGTGGCCCAGCGCCGGTTTACTCCATTCCAACAACATCAATTCAACATCTCCGGATAAATGAGGAAGATGAAAAAGTTATCACAGTATTTTTATTCTTACAGTACAGTACAGTACAGTACTACTTACTTCCTACACCGTACTCGGAAAGAAGGTTCTATTCTTGAAATGCTTTAAAAGGGGGCATCTGAAATGTTTCAAGCGGGCAATGAATTCAAATTACAAAATTGAGATTGGGTTCAACTTCCCTCCCATGCCACCCAGTACGCAAGGCATGTATGAAACCTTTATTGGACCCCTAAAATAACTTTTGGATGCCCCTCAACCCCCTGCCAACCTGAGCTCTTGGACGTTTATTTTTTTGGACCTGCATTATCGTTAATACCGAAAATGGAAATCCTCCTAAGGGTGATCAGTTTCGATCTTTTCTCGATAGGGGAATTTATGAATGATTTATGGATAATTCATGGATAATTATGGTCTCTTCTATCATGGAGCTCAATAAACTACATATCATCTTCATAGGAAACATCACGAACACTTCACACACAATTCACCGCACCACGGAACTACGGTATTTATCCATTGCCAATGTGTACTCGGAAGTTCAAATCATCTTCAGCCAATTAAAATATTAGAATTGAAGATTTAAACCTGACAACTTCACCATGGAACACCCGGGCCACATCCGGTTCTTACCTAGTGGTGGGCCCAAACAAAATCCTGAATATTTTTCTTCTAAAAATTTTGTTGGGAAAGCGGGCAAAACAGGAATAAATGTCATCGATAAGATTGTCGAGGAAAAATGTATCTTTTACTCCATAAATTTCATGCATCTCGAATCATAAATCCATGCATGCCACCTCCACATTCATGGTCAGTGGTCACCCACACAACATGCATTACCGAGGCTGGAATTCTCGTGATCTTGCCACCGAGCTGCAGTTGTTGCAGTTGTTGCATTCCTTTGAGTAACAGCTGGTTGGTCGATCCCGAGTCTGCTTTGCCTAGTTCATAGCGTGTTCACGGAACGTGTGGGGAATTTTTGTTCCAGTGAGGCAGTCAAGTGGGCTTCATGAACCCACTATGAATAATGCGTGGTTTGATAAGATCGTAGGGATCGTTGAGGCCAAAAATACTTTGTTGGGCTGCGCATTAGGAACTCAAGTACACTGTACACTGAATGCGAAAACGAGAAGCGGGGTCTCCATTCAATGCGTGCAGATGATGAAGCTCTTTTGCAAGGTGTGCGACAATCTCACGACAATTCTTACTTTGAAAGAATTTCCATAATCTCCTCCGATTTTGCGGGAAGCTGGCTGGATGGTTGAGATCTGGAAATGTACGCCGTACTGCTCTCTGGCAATTTGTTTCAAGCGCTGTAGGTATGTGCACAATCGACAGATATGTACTTTGATCGATAAGACTTGATTAATACTTTAAGTGAAGTTACGAATGATCTAGATTGCAATAGGTTGATTTGTCAGGGAGATATTCAACCCACATTTGCAACCGCAATTTCTTGAATCTGCAATTTGTCTGATGCCACTGCATAAAGTGGTTGCTGTTCTACCTTGTGTCGATTTATCCTTTGCCATTTTAGAGACTTCACGTTCTTATTGGAAACAGATTTTGCAAACACTCTCTCTTCAAGCACTGTATTTAACATTTTGACCCGGCATGTTTCAATTCATCGTTGAAATCCCGATGGAATCCTACAAGACAGTCTAGAACACCTGCTCGTCCACTTATGTTATATAACCAGAATTTCTCTGCGGTTCTATGCCGCTAGCCTAGGATCCGATTCAGCACTTTCATCTATATTAGCCACCCTCTCTCCAACATTGCTGGTGTTACTGATGCCATCGGCGACCGCGTTAGGCTTCTTCATTACACTCTTCCATGCCAGCATAGCTATGCACAGAGCTGTAAGACAGGACAATATTAGTCCAATCTGAAACACCATCCGCAATGCTTCATTATACTCTACAAGGCCAGTCTCCTGTAAATTCACAGGAAGCGAGCTAAGAAATTATATCGCGCCACTCGAGGTGATAAGACTAGGCTCCAAGCCAGGGAAACTGGAAAATCTCTGTACAATCTGGGTGTCTAGCACGTTCTTCCCAGCGGAAACAAATACAGTTGCGCCCATGAGTCGAATGGACAACATGAGCGCAACTCTGATTGAGACATCTTGTATCGGAAGGACGGTCCGAGCAGCAATATTTGGTGCCTGAGAACACATGCCCGTGCCAAAGCCGTATAGAATTTGATAACCGATCCATTTCCCCTGTGTCAATCCGCAGCGTCATAAGAAGTCCAGCCCAACGCACATGATGCAAGAACCAGCAATTGCGTCGGTGTATAATAGCCAATCTGTGAATTGCAACGACTGCAAGAATCGTCGCAAGTACTGTTGCTAATGTCAAAGGCAGCAATTGGGTGCTAGAGTCTACTGTAGGGACTCCATCTATGCCTTGAAACTAAATTGGTAGGATGTATAGTATATAAGGTGTTGATTTCTAAGATAATACGGTACGAGTGACATGCTTATTATACACACAATTATTGCGAAGAGCCTGTGAAGATAGTTGCAGAGAAGCTAGCAATAATACTCCGCTGATTAGAAATACGCGGAGGTATCGTGGTTGCGTTTGGAAGTGGTATTTTAATGGTTATGAGAACTAGCAAAGCTATAACTCGTTCATTATTCTATTATTGATGGTTAATAAATGAGAAAATGTAAAAGAGGATAATTACCGGTCATACATAGTACATGTTTGAGCTCTTCATTGAAGAGCTGAAGGAGATAAATTACTCTAGTTATTTATACCAATTGATCTAATAGATGATTAACTGAGAAAACCAGCGCTTTTTAACATCCTGTTCATCGAGTTTTGGGGGGGGGGGGAGAGTTCAATGTCGCGTAAGAGGAAAGGGGCACAAGTCATGAGAATTAATTCCATGATTGTTAATCAATAGACTTATTGCTCTTGGCGCACTTCAATTCAAAGCGGTCTACATCGATACCGATATGCAAAGTAAAATTGATGATTCACTGACCACTCAGCCTCTACTAATACAAAGTGGAAAAATTATACTCGAACTAAGCGATCCAAGAAGCCGAGAAATAAGATAGGAGCAGACGACACGACTCCATAACATGCTAATCTATATATGAGGCTCAATTTCGACCCCCAATAATCTGCTGCGAGAAAATTCGTGCCACATCTTTCATGAATAAGGCTGAGAGCCTCGATGTGCTGCTCGTACTATTGTGGTACGTAGGATCAAACGGGTAGACAACATCTGGCTGCATTCTTCCTTCGTCCTTTCGAAAAGCCTCTTTTGGCGATTAATGAGGACAGAGCCTCAGATGAAGAAGCCAGACTAGAGTAGAGCGAAGAGTGACAATCAAAGGTATTGGTAAGGCCTTGTAAATTGGAGCTTGAAAAGGCATATTTCAAGTTGTTATAAAAGATTTGGAAGGTCTGAGGTTCTTCCTCGAAACAGATATAATAATATATCAAGCTTTCAAATCTCCATCGATACTCAATGTGATAACGAGGCTCACTTGAACCCTGAATAACTCAATATCCCATTTCTCCAGGAAAGCCCCTGGGTCTGCACATGAATATCGTTCGGCATCCACAATCCACAAGATCAAACCAAAACTTAGCCTCAATTTCTCCGTAAAAAGCTCCTGGTGAGCAGACATAGCCTCCTCTTGTATTATCGAAGAAAATAGCTCAATCGTCGTACAGTGGTGATACAAAATGTTGTATTTCGACCCCGAATACGGGCACAGCATTTGAAAGGTGATATTTTAGATTTCTTCTGCCAAGAGCACTGCGATGAAAGTCGGATAATTACAGACAGGTTGAAGGATATATATATCAGACCAACCACGTTCGCGATCAATCTCTAAACTTAGAGTGTTTATATAATTAGTAAAAGAAGACATAGAAAATACCAGGGGCCTGCGCCCCCCGGACCCCTGGCTTTTTGAGAAAGTTTAATAAAAATAAAAATTTTAAAAAAGTTTATTAAATATATATTAGGGTGCAGACAGAAAGAGGTTTACCTTATTAAAAGAAATTTATAAAATATTTCATATATAATAAATCAAAGTTAAATTTCTTTTTTATTTGGATTTATTTTAAGACTTTCTAAAAGAAATATTTAAAATAATTCTAAATAAACAAGAAATTTATTAATTATTCTTTATAAATATAAATTTTATTTTAATAGATTTAATAGATTTAATAGATTTAATAGATTTAATAGATTTAATAGATTTATGTTACGACGGCTTCGGGCCTCGTATCATGTGACCACTTACGAGGTCACGTGGTCCCTCCGATCCCTTCGGTCTCTTGACCGAAGGGATCGAAGGAACCGAAGGGACGATTAGCATGAAGGTCTATATAGCTAGGAAGGATTCCCTTATTGTAGAGCTTCGTGCTCAAGATCAATCATTTAGTATACCATACTATTAGTTACGAATTGCATCATATTATTGTCATTACTTTAAGTCCCTGCTTGACGCCTACTTATAAACCACCTCGAGAGCCTAGAGCACTTCCACGTGATCTAGACGGCAAACCTCGTAACTGTTACGTCCACTACGACAAGTACGTCACATGACCCTAGAACGCGTGATGGAACGGTGAGGAACGACCGTTCCTAGGAACAACCAGGAACGTTCGCTCCAAGGAACGTTCGCTCCCAGGAACGTTCGCTCCCAGGAACGACGATTCCTAGCTAGCCATAGGCATGAAGGTCTATATAATCAAGATGGATTTCCTTTGTATAGAGCTTCGTGCTCAAGATCAATCATTTAGTATACCATACTATTAGTTACGAATTGCATCACACTATTGTCATTACTTTAAGTCCCTGCTTGACGCCTAGTTATAAACCTACTTCGAGAGCCTAGAGCACTTCCACGTGATCTAGACGGCAAACCTCGTAACAGTAACAAATTAATCTTTATTAAAAGAGTATTTATAATAATAATGATAATATATATATATATATATTACTCAGCATGGCATCCTTCATACAGCACAAGAGAGCCCAGGGAATTGTCACTGCCAAGGGGCGTGCTGCATCGACTGTTAGCAATGCGAACGGGGCACGGCGACTTCGCAGACTACCACCGCCGGTTCAAGCACGGGAACAACCAGCTGAGATACACCTGTGGGCAAGAGAAAGAACCCTTCCACTTTTTCAAATGCCCCATCAACAATGAGACACGTGGTCAGTGGCCAACTGCACCACGAAGCGCCATCACCACCACCTGGCAGACGATCATGTATATCCACAAGCTTCTACGTGCTCCAGACACGTTCGCAGAGCTCTTGCGGGTCTCAAAGTTCTATACCCAAGTATGCCCGCTGTACTGACCCTGTGCCACCCCTCAAAATCCCTCTCTTCCCCTCGCTCAAAAGCAGAGCACAACACGCCACAATCCACTTGACTTCTCCAACTGGGCTATCCGACAACTTAGCTCTTCCCCTCTCTACATTTCACTAAAAACACACACTGGTGCGCAAACACTGACGCCTAGCTAACCAAATGGCGCCCCCCCTCACTCCCCACCCTCTAGCTACAGAATGGGAATGTATAAAGATAGGCCTTGCGAGCCCTTCCACACGCACTTATAAAATAACAGTCACACACACTCGCCACAACTGAGTGGACAGGGCGTTCACGCAAAGGGACGAACAGTCCCCTTCTCAGATGCTAAATTGTTAATTAAGGAGGTCAACAGCTGTCTGTAGTTAATCCCCTTAGCTTAGCACGTCTAAATACCCTTCGGGAGGTCAGAGTAGACGTTAATCACAATAATAATAATAATAATATATATATATATAAATTCTTTTTTTTTCAAATTTATAATTATTATTTTAAATCAAAGTATTTTATATGAAAATCCTCAAAAAAATTCATATTTTTTTCAAAGTGGTTGTGTTTTGATATTATTTTTTTTATTAAAATAAATATAAATATAAATAATCAATTGTTATAAGTTATTTTTTTTTTCTTTCTTCTTCTCTCTTTTACTTTTATTCATTTTTTTTTCTTCTTTTTTATTTCTTTCTTTATTATCTTCTATACAAAGAAAATCTCACAGTTAACCTTAGCTTGAGTATACTCATCGCATCACATTACACCATACTTCACTATCTCTCCCTTTTTATTCTATCCCTCTCCTTTGCCCTCTTCCCTATCCTTTCCTTCCCCACCCCCTCCCTCCCCCACTAATACACCTCATTCTCACCTCCTTTCCCCTCCCTCTCCTCTCTTTTTCTTCCTCTCCACTTTTTCTCCTTCTCCATTTCTATCCCCCAAAAAGAATAATCTCTTCAATCTCACCGCACTTCTCCTCTCTCCACTCCTCTCTCCTTCCCCCCCTCTCCTTTCCCCTTCGTTCCCCTCATCTCCCCCCCCGCCTTTCCTTAGTTTTTCTCCTTCTTCCCCTTTCCTTTCCCTCCCTTCCTTCCCCTCTCTTTTCCCCTCTCCCCCAAATCCAAAAATCATCACAAAATCAAATCCAATTGATCCAATAAAATCTACAAGTTACAAATTACAAAATCATACCAAAAAAAAAAAAAAAAAAAAAAAACATTTTATAATCTTACAAGAACTTTTAATTAATTAATCTTTTGAACTAGTATCCAATCTATCACAATCTAGTACCTCTAAACTTGAATAAGATATATATTATATTTGTTTTTCCAATCGGTTAATCATATTCTCCTTAAGTATAATCATATGGTATATTATAGTATACAGTATGCATTTATACAATTCACTAAATTTAATTCTTATGCACACACTTACACACACTCACACACACTCTCTCTTTCCCATTGCCTCAAAAAAATAACAATCACGTATATTTAGTATCGTATCAACATATACATACACATATACATACATACATACATAAACCACCTCGATCTCACTCACTCCCTACCCCTTCTCCCTCCCCTTCCCCCTCTCAATCTCAAGGAGCATAATGTCAAAGAGCATTTCTTTTCTCCTCTCTCTACTCCCTTCCCTTCCACTTTCACTTCACTTCACTTCACTTCCGCCTCCACCCACCCACCCACCCACCCCATTCCCAATTGCAGAAAAAAGCAGAACTGTATATGTATGCATAATTAATAATCGAATAAAACCCCCGCCCCATCAAATACACATCTCAAAGAAGTTTCCCTACCTCCTTCCCACCTGCCAGATATGTATGTCATGATGGTGCTCCAAAAAAAAGGGAGGGAACAAATACAAAAAAATAAAAAGTATTTGCATGTAATTCCACCCAGCCAAACCAAACCAAAAACTCCTTGCTACCAAGTCCTATTTTATATGTCCATTACTCCTATCCTCGAGAGAGATACAAAGCAAACATTATTACCATCCTAGTATATGTTCGCCTAATTGTTCAATTCCGGAAACAATTTTTGGTAATGATGTTCACCCACTTCCAGAACCGTGATTTCATCTCCAACCTTTAAAGCACCAGTTTTAGTGGTTGGTACCAATTGCATCCCAAGACAACCAAGATGTTGACCGGCTCCTTCATCAATAGCTCTGAAGCTCCGTAAGGTTTTATCTGGTTCCGATGGATGTCTAGCTCCTGTTTCTTGATCGACATTGGGCATTTTACATCGTACCGTTCGGCAAGAAACATCATATTCATAGAAACCAATCTTAATTCTTCGCCAATCATCTTCATGGTAAGCTGGAGGTCCGGTAACTGAAAAAAGTATTAGCATTAAAGAAATGAATAATCTGTAGAGTTTTGAGAATAACATACTGATTAAATTAGCACGGAATCGTCCTGCAGATAATCTAGGTGCCCCATTTTCCTTTGGCATTTTACTTTCAACATCTCTGATGCTAGCAAGGTTGACAAGGTGAATAGGATACTAGAGGGAATTAGCAAATAATCCAAGCATCAGAGTTTGAGGGTTAGAAAAATCTTACAGCATCCTGAAATCCAGTAACTGGTTGAAACCCAAGCTGCTCCTTGGTAGGCGCATTTCTGAAAACTTCTCTAGGATTCGCGCTGTCGACTCTGAACAAACCCAACTTGTTGCTGATACCAAGGTAATATCTGAGTTCCTCTGGAATTTCAATCTCCACGTTCAAAGCATTAACACTTTCTTTCCAGATGGTCATTTTCTCAACCGTATAACCTGCTTTCTCAATTTGTACTGGTGATGGATCAAATGGCACACGGAATTGTTTTTCAGGAACGGTTCCCATGAATTTGGCACCCCAACTTGCGACGGTTCCTCTCCATCCAGGCTCTTGATATGGGAAGCTCATGATGATAACTCCTCCACTCTCAACATCATCAATATGAGGAGCATATGTATCCACACTTTGATCGGGAACCCACATCTCAGTCCTAACTTTTGCCAACAATGGAAATTGTCGTTGAGTGATAAACTCCCATTGATGTGCGGCCTTTTTGTGATCTGGATCATTTTCGGCGACGGGAAATGGACTTTTCAATTGTGCGAAAGTAAATTGACGATCATATTCCATTCCAGTTGCAATAACGGTTCCTCTACCCAGCTCAACCCCTTTGCAGCTCTTGACGGGATAAATCCACATGCTCTTTAATCTCCACCATTCTGCAGATGTTTCTTCCGTACTTGGAGGACGACCTTCGGAAAATTTGGGATCGAATTCATTCGTAAGATTACTATCGATCTTTAATCCGAGCTTTCTGCAACCCTTGGGTTGTTCGGCACGTTGTCGCGACTGCTCGAGTTCGTAGAAAGTCAAAAGGGCAATAGGAGGTACACAGATGGCCAAAATTGTGAGGACATATGTGGTCGTGGAGATCAATGACATCTGCTCGAGCAATTGATCCTTGTAAACTTCTAGTTGTTCCAAGGCAAGCTCGAGATATGGTTGAATGAGAGAAGACATAGTGAGTGAGTTGATTTGATTTGATTTGATTTGATTTGAGAAGTAAAAACACAATTTCTGTGTTATCTAATTTCTAGTAAATGTTAAATTGCTGGTTGATATTAATTGCCTTTTTATGACATGGAATTGGATTTGTATTACCAGAAAATGTACATGGAAGATGCAGTTTAAAGAGCGTAAGAAGAGAAGAATGGAAGTTGAGAGAGTAAAAGTTGGAAGTAGGAGCAGTAGAAGAAGCAGCACCTTGTAATAGAAAAATAATTAACTTTCGAAAGAGGTTGGGTGAATTGAAATAAATTTGGGGAAAGAGGAGAGGGGAGGAGATAGAGGAGAGTAGAGAAGAGAAGAGGAGTGAGAGATGTCGTTCGTTTGACTTTGAGGTAGCTCTCGCACCAGTCCTTTTTCTTTGGCAAGGTGGGTAGTTAAGTTGAGCAGATCTTAACAAGTCGGAACACCAGATCTTCCAAAATCAAATCAATTTAAGAATTAAGCTCAAACTTTCTCTCTTTGAGTTTTTATTTATTTCGTTGGTTACTTGACAAGTACGTAGTCGTAGTAGTAGGTAGTAATAATAAAAATAACAATAAAAATAATCATAATCATAATAATAAAATGAATTAAAATAAGAGAGCGTATCCGTACTTAACGTATGAATCCAGGTTAATTTTGAATCTTGAGCTAAACCGAATCGGATCAAGTTCCTTGCGGATAGACTTGGATCCAGCCAGACACACGTTTGATATTCGTAGTTAGTGGAGAGAGAACTTGGATGGTGCGCGGTTGTTTTCCTGTGCACAAACAGGGGGTTTGGAGAGGGATGGACTTTTTGAAGGTAATATTATCTAATTATCTTACAGAGTACAAAGAGTAACACAACTTGTATAAGGTTAGGGGGAGAAGGATTTTAAGAATTCGGGAACATGTTGATAGCCGTAGAAATATAATTGCCTAGGGTTTGCGTTACCGTGATTCTCAGGTGGGGAGAGGAGGGTGAGATTACGAGTAAAGAGGGTCCGAGGGAGAATTCAATGGAGACTGAGTGAGGTCGGTCGTGAATACTCTACAAATTAAAGAAAGGAGTCTGTTCCCATTCAATTCAGGGTCCAAGATATTTCCAAGTTCAAGCGGACCTTTCCAGATGAGAGGGGCAATTACACGATTGAAAGAAAGGAGTTCCGATTCAGTCAATTGTCAACGATATTCCTTCTAAATTCTATCATCTATGATTGATAGATACGTACGTAGATAGATAGGTACGACTGCGTAACCTTACAGACCCAGATGAAGCAGATGACCCAGATGACCCAGATGACCCAAAATTTCAAACGTTCTTCAGCCAAACTTAGATTAAAAGTCTTTTAAAATGCACCAGGATAATTAGAGTGAAATTAGGAGATGAAAAAGTCAAATTTATAAAGCCAAGAGAATAGAAGAAGGGCCAAGAAGGTGATTGAGGGCGTTTCCACTTTTGGATCATCTATAGATTATATGGGCTGTGCAAATATGAGTACTGTAGTTGGATTTATTATTATTATTGTGATTAAGTAGACGAACAGTTACCTAGTATGTATAGAGTCTAGACAAGTAGAAATCAATCATACATTCATTCTATATTATTTTTATGTATAACCTATGTATTATTGCTTCTACTACTATCTACTACTAGGTACGTATATATTGCCCCTTCATTGACGTTATGTATTTCTCTCTCTCCTATCATCTCTAACCATCTGATACTTCTCCACCAACGTACATTTTCCAGGGTCTCGGCTACCTTTCCCTACCTTCCTCTTCCTCTTCCACTTCCACTTCCAAGAAATTTCCAGATCTCTGGAGTCTGCAGCTATTAGTTTCACACTAGTGACCTTCTAGACGAATGTAACCCCTGTGAGATTTTCAGCAAAGTAGGGGTTTGAGATGTAACTTATTTTTACGCTTTTGTTTTAATTTCCTCACGAATCATTGCGAGGAAGAGTTGGAAGTATTGTACGACTAATTTGTGAATGATTGATGTGAATGTACACAGTATGGAATGATGTGACAGGTTATCGTACAGCAAATACCCCAGGGAAAAGTATGAAATATCTATTAGGTAGTTACGAATCAGGAAGGATAATCTTTATGTTCACTTTGAGAAATACACGTCATACTACTCGAGTAGTATGTAATAACAATATATGTATAGGGGTGTAGTTGTAGTTGTTGACAAACCACAAAAATAACTGAATCACTCTTCGGCAATTCAGCATTGATGTCAAAACTTAAAACGGGGATCATTCACGCCCCAGGACCCCTATTGCATTCCAAGTTACGATTCAAGGATCTGTTTATTTATTTATCTATCTATTCATTCTATCAATCACAAGCTTACCATCAAGTTTACAATCACAAACTCGCTAATCACAAGTTCACTAATCACAAGCTCACAATCACCTCCGATAGCAATCCCATTCCACAAAACCACTCGAATCGCAAACCCCTATCCATAACACCAACCAAATCCAACAACCGGGCCCCAATAACCATCTAATATACAAAATCCAATATCTAACACCCAATATCCACCACCAAAAATAGGAGTTACCCAATCTAGCACAGTGCGGTACCTAGGTAGGTACATCAAGCACAAATTTCCAGACCACAAAACTCGGTACCAAACTACTAACTTCATTACACTACTACCTAATATCTAGCCCTAACCACCGCGCTCCAAAACCCGTTAGATTCAACATTCATTGTCATCCAAGTATAGGTACTACCATACCATACTATACTAATGATTCGAAAGAGGAAAATGCCATTGTTGTCAATTCAATCTACTTATTAGCTAGTATCTACGTATCTACAGTCTACAGTCTACAGTCTACATACAGCCCAATATTGTGCGAACATGCAAACTATACAAATCAGCCCATCACAAAGCATCGGCCAAAAAATAATAAAAATAATAAAAATCAGCACACTCCGCACTAAATCCAAATCCAAATCCAAATCCAAAAATCCAGATCCAATCCAAATCCTTCTACTCGTACATATTCCCCGATTTCCCGTTTCCCCTCCAGCGGACGGCCGGCTATCAAAAAAATGTCCGTTTCCTTCCTTCTAACCTACCTTCCATCACATCACTCTATAACTCCCATCTTCCCCACCTCGTAAGATCTTAAGGTTACTTCATTCGCACTTCTTTCTCGATATTCAGTGGTAGAGTAGGTAAGTATTGAGTATGTACTGGGACTGGTATGTAGTGTGCTGTGTATAGTCTGCCTTGCCTTATCGTATATCACACATCGGATATCGGATTATCGAATCTCGTATATCGTATCTCGTATTTCGCATACAGTCGCAAACCTCAAATTCAAAAATTCCAAAAATTTCGAGTATCCTATCCTCACTGACCAAGTAAGTAAACTAAACTAACGTCCCAAAATCAGTCCCAAAGTAATATCCAGTAAAAGTCCCAAAGTAAAACCACAGAGTAATCACAAACACAAACACAAACTCAAAAATCAACAAACCCGAGTCCGAGTCCAACTCCAATCCAGTCCAAGTCCAAACCCAGCGAGTCCGAGTTTAAAGAAGCAAAAAGCAAGCAAAAAGCAGAATTTCCGAATTATCCGAAATTCCATTTTCCGAGTTTTTGGAGGGGGGTTTTGTTGTATTAATGATCAGATTTCTAATTTTAATTTTATTTTATTTTATTTTATTTTATTTTATTTTATTTTATTTTATTTTATTTTATTTTATTTTATTTTATTTTATTTTATTTTATTTTATTTTATTTTATTTTATTTTATTTTATTTTATTTAACCAATAAAATTATTATATTATATAGTATTATAATCTTTATATACATATCTATACTACTATTAATAAAGTTTGAATAAACTATTAAGATCTTAAATATAAGCTTATTCTCTGATAAGCTAGCTAGCTGTATCTTCCCCTCCTCCCCTCTCGGCCTTTCCCCCTTCAAATTAACTCAACCTAACTCGGTGCAATGCAATTTTTTTAATACAAAGTATCTATACCCATCTATACCTATCCACACATTCCCATACCCCTCCAATAAATCCATACAAAAAAACACAAAATAAAATAATACCATAACACCTCCAGCCCCGCTATACATAGCTAGCTATTCCTCGCATTCGTACCATTCGTACCCATTCGTATTCTATACTTCGTACTCGTAAACAACCTATCCTATCCAATCCAAGTCTGACATCATATACCCATTCCATTCTTTCTTTACTACACATCTAGCTATCTAGCTATCTAGCTAATCTCATCATCTAGTCCATCTCATACATCATCCCAATAACAAATTCAAATTCCCAGTAATTCATGAATCACCTCGATTATATCACTGTAGGTCTGTGGGATCTGTATATACATATTTATATATATCATATAATTATACCAAGCTCTACTCATATATAGATGTATATGCATATATATACACATGCTATACTTATACTACTATTACGAAAATACATCTTTCCTACCCTATCTACCGAGTCCATCTATCTATTCTACACTATTCTATCCAAATCTATTCTAATCTATCCTACTAATGAAATGTATATATATATATACAAAGCGATTGAGGTTGAGATTGAGATTGTTTGAGTTACCCACCTACTTACCTACCTACCTAACCATAGTAACCCTATTACATACCCAGTCACTCTCACACCATAAAAATAAACAAATCACAAAGTGAAATACTACGGGATAGGAATGACCAAACAAGTGAGCATTCACAAAAAATGCTAATTATACAGTAGGGCAAGAGCAAGACAGAACCGGTGTATCAAGCATTGCCGAGTTCAAATCTCCAAAAATGACAAAGATGTATTTTCATAATCCTACATCTCAACACATTATTCATTCCAAAATATATCTACACAAAAGTTATGTATCTGTAGATTCATACTCATTCATCCAGCCACTCATTACTTCAGGATTTTCCTTTTTTTCCTTTCCCTTTCCTACTCCATTCCATCACCCAAATGATGTCGCTTAATTAATCCAAAGCTCCTAACCCCAAATACGCCTCGCATATAACACCAACGCCTTCATCCATTCATCCATACATCCATCCAACCAGGAAACAGTCAATAAAACCACCCACCTGCCCATATAACCATTCACTTCAATCAAACACACAAACCCAATCAATTGAAATCTGCCGCCGTCAAACTTTGTACCACTGAAGTGCCCTCACTAAATCTAGTTCGGAAGATCCGATTGGCGTTTTGGAACATGCCATCTTTCAAACTGACAACGATAAATTGACTACCATGGAAACGAGCTTTGATCAAACGACCAATGTTTTGAGTATGGGATAGATCGAGCGCGGCATCCACTTCATCAAGAATGTAAATCGGTGCGGGATTGAATTGTAATAGCGCCATAATGAGTGAAAGTGCAATGAGCGATCTGGCAATTTATTTGTTAGTAAATGTGGAAGTAGCAAAATGAGAAGAAACCCGTACCTTTGCCCACCACTCAATTCAGTCAAACTCTGTTTCCACACTTTACCCAAGGACACCTTAACCTCTAACCCATCGGCTATAGTCTTCCCCTCAGGAGGATCTAACTTCGCAAAACTGCCTGGTAATAATTCGGCAAAGATTTGGCCGAAGTTCTTGTTAACCTTTTGCCATGTCTCGTGTAAAGCCTTCTTCTTATATTCATCGAGACTGTTGATGGTTTCCTCAATCTTCTTCTTGTCCCTGATGACAGTCTTCATCATATTTTTTAGTGCTACTTCCTTCTTCTCGACACTATCAATCATGTTCATAACCTTAGGGTTGATCTTTTTCTTCATTCCCTGGAAACGTTCGGTAAGATTCCTCAAAGTCGATTTGGATTCTGCAATGTTTTGACCTTTGAAATCATAAGGCGTTCCACTTCGACCAAAGTTGTCTTTCTCATCAGCAATCCATTCGTGCTCTTTCTCCATATGCGAGACTGTTTGAACGGCGGCTTGCTGCTCCTTGTGAAATTTCTCAATCTGATGACCTAGCTTTTGCATTTCTAAACCTTCTTCAGTGATGCGAGAAGCTTTTGATCGTGATGCTTGCTCAAGAGAATGCAATTCATCATCAAACCCTGTCAATTTAGCTCGTTCATCGTCGAGATGTGCTTGTGATATATCATGCCAATCCTACGGCAAAATTAGTTTCGTACATGTGCCTATGAGATGATTACTGACCTTGACCCGGGCTTTCTCAGAAACTAGACTTGCAATCTCCTCTTCCTGGGCTTTCAAGGTTTGCTCCACTTCTTGAAGCTGCTCTTGAGCATTTGACAGATCACCCCCGACCTGTTCCGACTCCATCTGCGCACTTTGTAGTTCTTTATGCAGTGCCTTGACAGCCGTCGAGCTTTTGGTAAGTGCTTTCCTCAGGGAGTCAAGAGAGCTCTGCAGTTCAACGAGCTTGCCATCTTTGTTATTGTCAAATTCTTTCATATCTTTCTCAATAAGTTTGATATCTTTACTAGCTTCGTCCTGTCGTTTCTTTGCCTCGACTATATCTTGCTTGAGTTGAATAATGCTGGCCTTCATATTTTCGATTTCCTGGATGATGGATGATGATGAGTTACCTCCAATTTGCTCTTCCGTGAGCTTGACCTCGTGAGATTTAAGGTCTAATTCTTGTTTGATCTTTCGTGCTTGGTCCATCTTCTTCTTCTCTCTGGCAATAGTGGCTTGAAGGTCTGCCAGCTCCATCTCTTGTGCCTTGAGTTCCTTGTTAAGTTCATTCAACTTCTGCATAGTGACTAGAACTCCGCTTGAGTTGGGAGAACTACCTCCAGATAATGTACCAGAAGGATCATAAGAGTCACCTTCCAGGGTGATGCTCTTCATACGAACAGAAGGATCAAATGTTACACGCTTGGCTGTAGCAGCATCTGCGCAAATCAGGGTGTTTCCGAAGACGTAATCCATAGCAGTCGAAACCTCTTCATCATATCCTACCAAAGAGAGTGCGAGATCAACCTTGCCTGGGGCAATTTTTTGTGCAGCACCAATCTTTTCCGCTGAAGCTCGAAAGGCAGCAATCTTGTTCAGGGGTATGATGGTGACTCGCTTCCTCAATTTTCCATTTTGGAGTAGTTGGGTACCGGTTACTTCTGTGTCAACAACAACATTGTATAATCGACCACCAGCACAGATTTCGAGAGCTGTTCCCGCAGCTGTATGGTTCTTATCGATTGTAAAGAGTTGAGCTACCAGACCCTTGACCTTCGACCTATCAAAATTTGGCGTAGGGTCTGCATAATTGAAATCCACATTTGCCACTTTACGTTTCAAGCCATCGGACTGTTCTCGGATTCTTCGGATATTTTGCTGAATTGTCGATTCTTGCTTGTACATCTCATCCTCCTTGCCTGCTTCGAAGCCCAATTTTCGAAGCTCTTTTTCGAGCTTCTGCGCTTGGGACCGCAGTCCCTCGAGGTCACTCAACAGCCCAGCATTTTGCTCTTTAGCCTTTTTGGCCCTTGGCTCTTCTTCTTTGATTCGCTTCTCAAGATGATTGATCTTCAATTTGGCTTGTTCTTGCTCGGTAGATGCAGTACTCAACCTATTTCTTGCATCTTGTAATTGCCCTTGATATCCACTCTCTTGGCCTTCCTTGGACGCGACACCAGTTTGCAAAGTCTGTAAAAGCTCCTCTTTCGTCTCTGCCTCTGAATTTTGCTTCTCTAGATCTTCCTTGGCTTTATCGTATTGGGATTGGAGTTTTTCGTAGACTTTAGTCTTCTGTTTGAGTAGAGATTCCATCTCCGCGACTGTCTTTTGAGTTGATAACTTTCGTTCCTGCTCTTCTGCCATACTCGATTTCTTGAGATCCATGACTGTCGCAAGCCGGACTAATTCATGAGAATATTTCTTAACCTCCTCCTCTAAAGCTTGCGCTTTTCCGCCCCTCTTTAGTTCCTTTTCCCTCTGCGCCTTCACTCGTTTGATATCTTCTTCCAAAAATGATATTTCACTTTTCAGTCGATTCGCCGATTCCTCCAGGTCTATTGCCCGTTGTTTCTTGAGCTCGAGATCATTGGCTGATTGCGCAACCTTTTCTTGATTCTTCAAGTAGTCATGTGCGACTACCACTCGTGTAAGCCTCTCTAAATCGTTCTGTGTCTGCTGAAAATCTAGGAATGCCCGTTTCTCCGTCCGCAGCTTTTCCAACTTTGGCTCAATCTCTTCTTTCAACAACTCGGTAATCTCTTGTACTTTCATTTCCTTCTTAGCCATAGTTTTGAAAGCTTTGTCCCTCCTATCCTCGAACATTCGTGTCCCAGCCGCTTCCTCAATCATGGCAAGAATTTCAACCGCCTTCATGTTCAACACTTTTGTAATTCGTCCTTGCATAATCAAGAAATTGGGATTGTTGATATTAAGTTGAACGGACTGGAAAAGATTTTGCACCGTTTGCTGCTGTGCTCGATGTCCATTTATAAGATATTTGCTGGTACCTCCAAGGACGATTTGTCGAGTAACACTGATCTGAGCATATTCCTCAAATCCAATGGGTGATTTCTTCTTGTCTCGATTGTCGAAAACGATTGTCACACTGGCCTTCGTCACTCCAGCCTGCCCGCGCTTGTATATAAGATCCTAAAGATGGCCGTCAATACACATTACACCTATGTGAGGGACTATGATGTACCTGAAGATTCTGCGCCCGAACTGTTGTCATGTTTGTAATTCCAAGAACAAAACATATTGAGTCGAGAATATTTGATTTACCACTTCCATTGAGACCGGTAATTGAGTTGAAGCTCTCATCCCTAAACTCAGGTGTAAGTATTGGAGTAAAATGACCCTCTGTTTGCATTGTTTACCATCCTGAAATTACCGTACGCACAGCGTACGATTTGAAACCCTATTAACTATTTAGCTGAAGAGGCCGGCACTTTCGGGCAGAAGACATTACATCTATAATTACTTCTACTATCCTCATTATGGCTACGTTGGGTCGTAATGTCGTTGGTCGTGAGGTCGTAAATATCGATATTTTGATTTGCGCGCGAGAAGTAAACAACAGAATTTAGGTCCTGCAGCAACTCGGATAAATTGTTTATTCCGTTCCGTACCCCTCCAAACCCCTCCTCGCCTCTCCGTGCTTCAACGTCTGTTAATATCGGCAGCTTTCAGAATATCGTCAATTCGAATGTGAACATTCATTACACCTCCTTAGTACTGAAGTGTGCTCCACATATACCCCCACTTTAGCTATTGTAAGTTAATTAGAATGAGTCGGGATGGCACAGGAGAGAGGCGAAGAATGATGATTCGGGGATCAGTGTAAAGAGCATTCCATACTACCTTAAAGCCCACTTTTAATGGTTTTGCATCTCATGGTTGCATAGGATAGGAGGATATAGGATAAGTCTTTAGCTTCTAAATGAGTATAACGAGAACTGTCTGAGATTTTAAGATGACTATAAGATATTCATGGGAGGTTGTGTTAGAGTAAAAGAACACCGAACGAACAATTACATCTCGGATTATTCAATATCTACTTGCGACAATTTGGTATGTATTATCTAGTATAAAGGTGTCGATTTCTCCAACGCTCAAATAGAATTTGGACATTCGGAACACTCATGTGATGGCTAGAAAATAGCAACTTTACTTCATTGTTGAAACGCGCTTAACTACTCAAAAACTCCGCAAACTAGAGCTGCTAGAACCCCGGTTTCATCTTCTTCAAGTAGCTCGTATATAAAATACTATCATGCTCTAGCTATCTAGGCTGCCCTTCCTTGGGGACCTTTGCAAGCTTCTACAGAATATGAAATCTTACATAGAAATCCGTTTTGCTTTGGTGGGTAATAATCGACTCACTCGAAACCCCTCTGACCACGCACATATCCTGTAATGGTAAGAGCAAGATCCGAGTCGAGCGTTTTTCCTAGTTGGAGTCTCATGGGCCATGAATAATGAGAATTCTCAGAGGCACCATGTACACAAGTCAGATGATATGTTGAAAAGCAGGAATGGTATTTATGTTGTTGTCATGAGGCTCAGATCTTCTCCTAATCTACAAAACTACGTCGGTAACGGGGCCGCTTGTCAAGAAGCACTTGTCGTTTCTAGATGTTCACTAGCCGGCAGGTAACAAGGCTGGCAAGTGTATGGAGCTGCGGAGAAAGAAGGTTGCAGGACAATTTATAATGGAATGTATTCCATAGCCATGTATCATTATTCCAATTCTGATATCTCTAGTGAAGCTCTAACAGTATATATAGCTCTGTTTTAAGAAATATTGATTATGATTTATAGTGAGTATATTCGTGAGTGGCTACATTAGAGTTGTTCCATTTCCAACCAACTATCGATCTTTCCTCAATCATAAAGTTCACCTTCTGAATTAGCCAAATTTATTCGGAGCCAAACCAGCCTTTTAGTATTACTCGGATAATTCATCATAGTCACAAACTGAGTGTATTTTTTGGTCATGGTTCTTCCCTTAAACGACTCAAAGCCATGCTAAATGTGCTTAAAATTATACATTAGTTTACACTTTCCCTCAACATCCAGATTCAAGTCAAACTCAAAGTGAAAGTAAACAATCAAACATGAGCATCATCCATCAAACCATTGACCAGCCCACATTACCACTCAATACCACCATCAAAACATCTCAACCCAGGCCTCGCCCCTCAAAATCAACACAATCGTTTTCAAAAGCATTTACCATCTCACAGTATCGCCATTCGACATCCGCATCTCCATATCAAGCAGTTCCTCGAGGTACAGATCACTGCATCAAGGCTCAACAATCGGTCGACCAACCGAATATTTGGAATCATACACTCAATCCTCCCAAGCAAACACACATACTGCTACGATGAGTAAAATTAAAATGAGCGAGGAGGAGTTAAATCTGCTGGTAGTGTATATCGAAAAGCGTACAGTGACGACTGCATACAATGGCAACGTGATTAGCATATTTGATAATGGATGGGCACCAGCTCCGGGTGATTCAAAGAGAAAAATATTCACAGATGTAGCAGTTGAAATGTCAAAGACCAGAGGCAAAGCGTGCGGGATGCGTGGTATAGAAAGCTTTTTCTACGAAAATAAACCCTTGAGAGCACGTCATAGAAGAATAAGGGAAACTATCAATGAAAATCTTGACAAAATTAAAGGAAAACTTGGACCTAGCGTGGAGACCAGCGCAGAGATGAATCCGGTCCCCATGAACCAGGCAAACATGAGCCAGGCCGACATGGACCAGGGCGACATCAACCAGGGCGACATGAATCAAAGAATAGAGGGCCCTAGAGCACAGGACATAGAACCAGCTCACTGGGTCCATGGATTTGGCAGTGGATTCTAGGGGGAGTAACGAAAGTCACGAACACGGATCAAAACAAACTAGTTATCTTCCTCTCAATAATAACCTGCACTGAATCTGGAGGGAGCACCAGTGGAGGGAGTCTAAGTTAGGGTTTGATACAAGAATTTTATGTCCTCTTTGTTCTTTTTTGGAATGTTCTCATGAAGGAATTCAGGAGGCAATCGGATGTCACCGATGGACTTTCGTGTTCTCCAGGTACACTGTTGTTTTGGGCATTGTCTCCTTCACTTTGGACCTTCAATTAGGTTTGCTATTGATTGAGGAATCTCTTGTGTGTTTGTTTTATTTCAGCATATCATATCCCGGAGGGGGCTATTGAAATTTCGTTTAAAAGGTCACTGGGCCTCAAAAGCTCATGGTGGTTTTGTTTCTCTTAGATGTCTTCCACTCTTTTGAGATATCAGGCATTATCATGGATTTTGAACAAATCCGCCTAAACACT
This sequence comes from Sclerotinia minor, assembly GCA_025389075.1. NCBI lineage: Eukaryota > Fungi > Ascomycota > Leotiomycetes > Helotiales > Sclerotiniaceae > Sclerotinia > Sclerotinia minor. Next base: position 2,254,244 of record QRFH01000006.1, read on the forward strand.
TCTTGGCAGATAGACTTGAATTGCAAACCTATTACAACCACTTGATAAATGTGTTGTGTGCACATGAATGTGGTGGCAAACCCGCTCTCTACTTAAGTAAGGTTTCTTGCATGCCTGACGGTGACAGGTTTTTTATTCTCTTGAGCATTGAATCATTTTCAGGTTCTTAAGACTGCACTCCATTTACTCGATGAATAGCAGCGATTCAAAGACCATAGGCTTATCGGCTCCGAGTCAACACTGTCTAAAGCAGAATCATGGAGAGTACTGTGTTAGATATCCAGCACTCCTTACTAGTCAATATGTCATCGGTTATTTGGGAAAGACCAGAAAACTAGCCAACCTCATGCCATTCATCATCACAGAGTGAACTAATACTCCTGTGAAGTCTCCACGTAGGCTTCATTTGTGTTCAGAAAGATCCTGCCTTCAAAAGTAGTACATACGTGGACCGACCTCTCCTGCGGCATTTGCAGGCTGGAAGTAGAGGGTGGGATGCAATGTATCATATATTAAACGGAGACGGAGTAAGGGATATTCCAGCCTCAATTACGTACTCAGGACCAAATTACGAATGGATACGTAAATAAATGTAGTTTCATGTCTGCTAGGGTAGCAGGAAAGCCAACGCTAAATGCTTCCACCGGTGGAATTATCCATATTGACCTTGCAAACCTGCTGGGTGATGTCCGTAGATAGTGTATAGATACAAATATATGGAATAAACCCAGATCGATACAGTCAAACTTTTGAGTTGGGAAATAATTAACCATCTATCGTGAATGATGAAACACTGGCTCTCAAGGGACTTGCAATGATGAGAGAAGGACACATGCATATGATACAGTTAAAGAATTTGTGGTGGAGTCTTTCACCTCACCACTGATATCAAGCCTGGTCCAGCACGCAAATCAGAAATCCAACATACAATGAGGCTTTGTTTCGAACTTCTGATGAACCCGTACTTGTAATACAGGACTAAAATGTGGGTTTTGAGCATGGCTGGTGTAAAAGTAGAATGAAAAATATAATGGAGAGTGGGTGGTAAGATTACAAAAACGCTGCAAAAGGGACTCACTATCTATCTATAGTATAATTTAAGAAAGTATTGTCTGCTAAGTAAAATGTTACGAGGTTTGCCGTCTAGATCACGTGGAAGTGCTCTAGGCTCTCGAGGTAGGTTTATAACTAGGCGTCAAGCAGGGACTTAAAGTAATGACAATAATATGATGCAATTCGTAACTAATAGTATGGTATACTAAATGATTGATCTTGAGCACGAAGCTCTACAAAGGGAATCCATCCTCCTTATATAGACCTTCATGCTTAGAGGCGCGAAGGGAGCGAGAGGATCGAGCTTCGATCTCTTCACTCTCCTCGCGCGAAGGGCTCGAGAAGCCAAGCCTTCGAGCTCTTCGCTCCTTAGCATCACGTGTATGGTGATCCCGTGACCTAATTGTTACCGGTCGTAACACTATCCCCTTCTTAGCCTAGCGCTTGCCCCAAGCGCTATATTAGTACGACCATCTCCACTTGCGATCTTTAAGCCTCTTGTGTTGATTGCTGATCATGTCCGTCGTTAATTACAAGAAACGCAAGACCAACGAGGGTTTATCGAAGCGAGTCGCAAGTAACGGTGTTATTATGCCTCCTTGTACTGAGTGTGAAAAACATGAGAGGGAGTGTGTTGTTATGGCGGCCGATTCCGCTCGTTGTTCTGAATGTATAGCTCGTAGCATAAAATGCGATGTTTATGGGCCTTCTCACGCTGACTGGGTTTCGTTGGAAGCCGAGGAACGGCGGCTTCGCAAGGAGGAGGATCGTCTTCAACAAGAGCGCCAGGAAGTCCTTTCTCGTTTGTTGCGCCTGGAGACCCTTACTAAATCCAACAAGATGAAGATCGATACCTTCCGTGAGCGGGCGTCCCTTATGCTGCGTCGTGGGCTAAAGTCATTGGATGAATTAGATGCCCTGGAGGAAAAGGAAAGATTGGAGAATGAGCGTGTAGAGAAAGAGAGAGAGCAGGCGGGTACAGGTCCATTGGTGCCTGCTACAGCTAGTTCGAATGTGCTGGATAACTTCGATCCTTCTTCTTTCCTGAGTCCTTCAGACCCTTTTTGGGGAGGTTTGGATAGCGTTGATGAAATGCCTCCAACTTCTCAGGGCAGCTGAGATCTTTCTTGAGCTCCCAAGTGTTCTCCGAATGTGGGTAGTCTAACCACTTGATTAGATACTTGATCTTGCCTCTGACGTATTTACAATCTAGTATTGTTTCAACATCGTATATGGCGTCTGGGTTTACTGGTTCGATTTCTGTTACGGGTGCATCGAGCGCTCCTGGTGGTGCTGGTTCGAGCAAGGATATATGGAATACTGGGTGAATATTCATGGTGTGAGGTAGTTTTAGTCTGTAGTTGACTGGTCCTACTACCTTGTCAATTTTGAATGGTCCTAGTTTCTTGTGATCTAGTTTATCGCTTGGTCGTTTTGTCTGTATGTTTCTTCGAATGAGATAAACTTTATCCCCTTCTTTAAGAGTAGGTCCCATACTACGTGATTCGTTGTAGTACGACGCTGTTCTTAAAGCGATGAACTGTAAATCCAGTGAAAGTTGTTCTTGTAGTTCCTTGATTTCCGTGATATCTTTTATGGCTTCATCTGCATTCGCATCTTGTGGCAATGGTGATTTATATGCTAGTGGGTTGAATCCAAAGTTAGCATACGCTGGCGTCACCTTTGTGGTTTCAGTTTCCGATGTATTATATGCGAATTGTGCCAAGGGTAATAGTTTAACCCAATTGTCTTGTTTGTAATTGATGTAGCAGCGAAGATAGGCTTCCATCGTCTGGTTTAATCGTTCTGTTTGGCCATCTGTTTGTGGGTGAAAAGCTGTCGAGAGCTTTCTCTTGATCCCAAGTAGTGCCATAAGGGTAGACCAAAATTTCGATGTAAATAGTTTGTCCCTATCTGAGATGATCTCGTCTGGTACACCGTGAATGCTAACTATATTCCTCATGAATATATAAGCAAGGTCATCTGCTGTCCAAGTTTCACAGAATGGTATCATGTGAGCGAACTTGGTTAATCTATCTGTTACCACCAAAATAGAGTCGTATTCTTTCTGGGTAACTGGGTCTTTGGATATTGGTAGTTTTACTACAAAATCCCAAGCAATGGACTTCCATGGTTGAGTAGGTAGTTCGGGGGTTTTGAGCTGACCATAAGGTGCATGCCGGGCGGCTTTATTCCTTATGCAGGTGTCGCAGTTCCCAACTACGTTCTCAACTATAGTCCTCATCTTTGGAAAGTACACTTCTCTCCTTATTCTGGCAAAGGTTCTTGCAATACCTTGATGCCCGTGAGCTGGAAGCTCATGTTGTTCTGTGACGTAATCCTTAGCTAGATTGGAGGGTATGTAAAACTTGCCATGAAATGGATGAATCCATCTTCGATGGTGAATCCTCTTCTGGATTGTCTGGAATAGCTAGGATTCTCTTGGCTGTAGCGTCTGTTGAGTATTCTGTCCTTATGATATCCTTGATAGTATCATAATTTACTCCTGAAGTGGCGGCAAGTTGCGGTTTATTGTGAACTAAAGCGTCGCCGTCCTGTTTTAATATTGCGTGTGATTCGTGTGTTTTGTTTTGTAAATATTCTGGTTTTCGGCTGAGAGCATCCGCTCTAGCATTTTCGTTTCCTTTGACATATGAAATTCTGAAGTTGTAGGCGGCCATGGTTTCCGACCATCGGACCTGCCGTCGATTCAATTCCTTCGTTGTGGTGAAATAAACCAAGTTCTTATGATCCGTATACACCTGCACCGTGTATTTTGATCCTTCCAAGTACACTCTCCATTCCCTAAAAGCATCTACTATCGCTAGTAATTCTTTGTCGTATATTTCGTAGTTTAGTTCGGCTGGCGATAGTTTGCGTGAATGGTAAGCAATTGGTTGCTATTTCTCATTTAAGCCGGGTTGGCTCAATACTGCTCCTATTGCGTAGTCTGAGGAGTCCGTTTCCACAGTTATTGGTAACTCTGGATCAAATGCTTTGAGAACTGGTTCTCCTGCAAATGCTTCCTTGAGGCATTCAAAAGCTGCTTATGCTGTTTCCGTCCATTTGAATTCCCCTTGACTCTTCTTGGTAATCTCCGTCATTGGAGCGGCTATCTTTGAGTAGTTCTTGATGAATCGTCGGTAAAAGTTGGCGAACCCTAAGAAGGACTGTACTTCCTTTACGCTGGTTGGTGGTTCCCATTCTTTGACTGCTTTTACCTTGTTAGGGCTCATTTTGAGTCCTCCGGAGAATATGGTATAGCCTAGGAATTCCGTTTCTGTAACGTGAAATTCACACTTGCTGGGTTTACATTGGAGATCGGCTTCTTCCAAGTGTTGTAGGACCTTGTGGACGTCCTTGATGTGCTGTTCTTCGGTTTCTGAAAACACTAAAATGTCGTCTAGATAGCATATGCAGCATATATCTAGGTATTTTCGTAGAACGTTGTTGACCAAACGCATACATGTTGCTGGTGCGTTTGTCAATCCAAATGGCATAACTTGGTACTCGTATAATCCGTATCGAGTCCTGAATGCTGTTTTCCATTCTTCACCTTCCTTCATTCTGATGAGGTGGAATCCGTTTCGTAGATCAACCTTGGAGAAAATCCTCGCTTTTCCCAATCGATCCCTCAGTTCCGTAGCTAATGGAAGTGGGTACCGATCTTTGATCGTCATATCATTGAGCTTGCGATAATCTACGCACAGTCTCCTTGTACCGTCTTTCTTTGGTACGAATAACACAGGGCTGGCTGCCTGTGAGGTGGATTCTCTGATCCATCCTTTTTCTAATGCGTCGCCTATATACTCCCTAAGCGTCCCTAGGTCTATGGCTGACATTGGATAGATTGGCCCGAATGGAGGCATCTTGCCTTCCTCCAATACTATCTCGTGGTCCCATGGCTTATGTTCTGGTAAAGCTTCATGGCCCTTTCTCTCTTCAAAAAGCTTCTTGTATTTCTTATACTGTTCCGGAATTGGCAACTCTTCCTGCTTCTCTGCAGGGGTGACTTCAAGCAACCTCTCTTGCTTATTCTTCATTTGTACAGGGGGTTCACCTTCCCTCGCTGTTAATGGAGGACCCTGGACTGGGCGTCCTACGTCGATCGAGTCATTTGCCTTTAACTCGCCATCGCGTGTGTACAGCCTCGCAGGCTCTAGCGTATCTTCTTGATCGCTTTCTTCTGGGAAACTAACGGTTTCCGTAAGCCAATCAATCTTAGGGTTATGTGCCTTTAACCATGGCATCCCCAAGATGACCTGTTGATTCCCTAGCGGAACAACATCGAACTGGATAACCTCTTGATGCTGGGTTATACTCATCCGTACTGGGCGAGTCTCCTGCGAAATCTTTCCGTCCAATCCTGCTAATTGTCCATCAACTAACTGCAATTGATATGGTTTCTGTTTCGTTTGAAGCTCTAAACCCAAATACTTCACAGTTCCTGGCGCTATAAAATTTCCGGTGGCTCCTGAGTCTATCATAGCCCGGATTCTTTGTCCATTTATCTTCGCAGCGCAGTATATCTGTCCTGCCTGGCCTGCGATATTCAATTGACCCTGGCCCATCTCGCGGGTTTTGGTTAAATTGGTCAATTGGTCGATTTGGTCGATTTGGTCGATTTGGTCAATTTGGTCAATTTGGTCAATTACGTAATTGACCACATTTTTTCCTGACCTTCCCTTCTTGCGGGATCTTCTTGCTTTCCTTTGTGGGAACCATCCTGTGGCTTCCTTGTCTGATAAATGAATCCTACATGATTCATCGTAGCAGGCCGTCCAACTCATGGCAGCGTGCTCAGTCGTTAATTCATTCTCTGGCTTTTCTTCAACCGATGATGGGGAGGGGGTTCGCAAATACCCTTGCTCCCATAAATCTATCGCGTTCAAGCCTTCTTCATTTCTGGGTAATTCATCCAGTAGTTTTTTGAACTCTTCGTGGCTTATACAACGGTCTTCCTCAGATCCGATAGAACCTGTTGCACATAGCTGAGGAGTGAAGGTCGCATTAAGTTGACCCTTGCCGAACTTCTTGTGATACCCTCCTCCTGATGATTTCTTGCCTCGACAATCCCTGGCCGATGGCCTGGTTTGCCGCATTCGAAGCAGAGTTTGTCCTTGCGTCTTCGTTCTACCTCTTCCTTGGGTAGTTTGTTCTTGAAGGTTGCATCCAATTGCATTGGGTCTCCATAGGATTGTCTGTTTTCTCGAGGTCTTCTTTCATTCTGTTGGTATTTGCCTCGATCTCGGTTTCCATGAAAGTTGGAAGATCGGCTTTCTCTTTGATACTCGTACAGCATCTCGTCGGCTTTAATAGACTCCTCGATTAATTCGTTAAGGTCCTCCCAGGTGCAATTGCGATCCAATTCTAATCTAACTTCCGCCTTGAGTCCTTTTCGGTAGTGACTCATCGTGGCGTTCTCTTCCCATCCAGTGGTACCTATATACCGCCTGAACTCCACAGCGTACTTGACTGCTGACCCTGTTTGCTTAAGGCCGTAAATCTTGGATTCAGCGTAGCGTAGCTCGTTGATGTCCCCAAACACTCGTCGTATCTCTCTCTTAAACCCCTCGAATGTTCCAAAGATTGTCTGGGTTGGATACATTCGCTTCTTAGGCTCACTCAAGTTGGTAAAGTAATCCTTGAGGTAAGGTTGGATCCACTTGGAGGCTTCTCCTCTGAGATAGGAGGCAGCCCAGACGCTTTTGTCGGCGTCATGGTTGAATTTATCCTGGTTGAATTGGAAGTAGATCTCAAGTTGGAGCAAGAAGGTTTCTAGCTCTTGTCGGTTGCCTGTAAATCGGTCTGGTAGGGCGACTTTAAGAGTTTCGGTGACGGTAATCTCCTTGGGGTCTTCGATACCTCCCATGGCGATGTCTCCGTCCTTGTCGGTACTTTCGGGAGTGGCCTGGCTGTTCGTAGCGATGTCGCTAGGCTGTGGTGTCTTGGAAGACATGGTGTCGTTACTTGTCGAGTCGGTACTTGAAGCAGTAATGGTGCTCAAAGTGTTACGAGGTTTGCCGTCTAGATCACGTGGAAGTGCTCTAGGCTCTCGAGGTAGGTTTATAACTAGGCGTCAAGCAGGGACTTAAAGTAATGACAATAATATGATGCAATTCGTAACTAATAGTATGGTATACTAAATGATTGATCTTGAGCACGAAGCTCTACAAAGGGAATCCATCCTCCTTATATAGACCTTCATGCTTAGAGGCGCGAAGGGAGCGAGAGGATCGAGCTTCGATCTCTTCACTCTCCTCGCGCGAAGGGCTCGAGAAGCCAAGCCTTCGAGCTCTTCGCTCCTTAGCATCACGTGTATGGTGATCCCGTGACCTAATTGTTACCGGTCGTAACATAAAAAAGCGAAAAGCGAAAATTGAAAATCGAAAAAGCGAAATAAATAAAATAATTATAAATTTCAAAAGAATACAAAACTTTAAATTAAATTCTGAAATGAAATTTTTCTTTTGAAGATTATAATATAAATTAATACGATTTTGTTACGAGGTTTGCCGTCTAGATCACGTGGAAGTGCTCTAGGCTCTCGAGGTGGTTTATAACTAGGCGTCAAGCAGGGACTTAAAGTAATGACAATAATATGATGCAATTCGTAACTAATAGTATGGTATACTAAATGATTGATCTTGAGCACGAAGCTCTATACAAAGGGAATCCGTCTTGATTTTATAGACCTTCGTATTCCAACATTGGAGCGATGGAGCTGGGGAGTGTCACGAACCACGTCTAATATTATCCTAGGATAAGAATCGTCCCAGGATTAGTGTCCTGAGGCCAATAGGATATCACGTGGCCTGATAGCTTTGCTAGCCAGCTAGCATAGCTAGCATTCAGGGAAACAATGAGTATATAGTTAGAATAGTTTCATAGTTTAGGAGCTTCGTGCTCAACTTAGTTATCAATTAGTTTACCTACATTCTACTTGATCTAGTAACGACTTCACTTCCAAGTGAATACCAGTGATAAAGCCTTAACCCACAACTACCAACCAGATGAAACCTCAGGCAGCCGCTGCCTCCAGTATAGTATCGTTACACTACCACCTCGAGAGCCTAGAGCACTTCCACGTGATCTAGACGGCAAACCTCGTAACAATAAATTAATATAATTTCAAAATTGTAAAATTCAAGATTTGTAATCGATTGATTATCGAATAATTAATTGTTGAAGAATTGTATTATATTAACGTGGTTTAACACCGAGTGCACCATATCACCGAGTGCACCACTTTTACCTCAATTTGCACTTTCCAACTTCAACACGCGATTTATCAATCATTTATTATGCAATCAAATAGAAAAGAAGCTCAAATACTCTTAGCTATCGAAGCTATTCAAAAAGATAAAAAACTAAGCATTCGAAAGGCTGCCAAGCTATATAATATAACGCATACAACACTTCTCCGCAGAATGAATGGTTTAGCCCCTCGTACAGAAATTCGAGCAAATAGTCATAAAATGACCGATTTAGAAGAGGAGGTGCTTATTCAGTATATAATTGATATGGATGAGAGAGGGTTTGCACCTAAATTAAGTGGTGTAGAAGATGTGGCGAATTATATTCTTGAATCGCGGAGGGCGAAGAAGGTTGGAAAGCTCTGGGCTCATCGATTCGTAAAGCGTCATACGAAATTAAAGACGCGTTTTAGTCGTGTCTATGACTTTCAAAGAGCTCTTTGCGAAGATCCCAAGCTTATTGAAGAGTGGTTTCGATTGGTATCGAATATGCGGGTGAAATATGGTATTGTCGATTCCGATTTCTACAACTTCGATGAAACCGGCTTCATGATGGGTATAATATGCCCTGGAATGGTTGTAACTAGTGCTGAACGAAATGGCAGAAGCAAGGCAATACAACCAGGCAATCGAGAATGGGCTACGGCAATTATATGTGGCAATGGAGAGGGTGAAACTATACCTCCATTTTTGGTAGTTCAAGGACAAGTTCATCTTTCCAATTGGTATACCGAAACCGATTTTCCTGCGGATTGGGCCATTAAACCTACTTCCAATGGATGGACGAATAATGAGACAGGGTTAGAATGGTTAAAGCATTTCGATAAACATACTATTCGTCAAAGGAAGGGCAAATATCGAATGCTAGTATTGGATGGGCACGAAAGCCACGAATCAATACCTTTTCAATCATATTGCAAATCAAATGATATTATATGCCTCAAATTACCACCACATTCAAGTCATTTAACTCAACCACTTGATGTTGGATGTTTTGGTGTACTTAAACGTTCATATAGTTCTCAAATTGAGGAGTTTATCAAGGCACATATCAATCATATCACTAAAGTTGAATTCTTTATAGCTTTCAAAGCTGCATATCAACAATCAATCACCTCTCAGAATATGAAAGCTGGCTTTCGGGGAACAGGTCTAATACCATTTGACCCTCAAGCTATACTCTCAAAATTAGATATTCGAATTCATACGCCTACTCCCCCCCCTTTCGATTTAAACCTTTGGATCTCTCAAACTCCTCACAATCCAACTGAAGCTCTTTCTCAATCAACTTTAGTGAAATCTCGAATTTCTCGTCATCAATCAAGCTCCCCTACACCTATATTCGAAACTGTACTAGCTTTAGCTAAAGGTACAGAGAGATTGGCACATGAAAATACACTTTTAAGTGCAGAAAACCGTACACTTCGGAAGGCAAATGAGGCATTAAGCAAACGTCGACGCGCGAAAAAGACTCAATTACGTCAAGGAGGAGTACTTACTGGACAAGAAGCTGCAGATATATTATCTCAACAAGAGGTTGATATTCAGATTCAACGCGACGAGCGTCAAAATGGGGGAAATTCTAACGGGGAATCATCTACTAATCGATGCTGTAGTAAGTGTGGAAAGACTGGTCATAATTCAAGAACTTGTCAAAATAGTATAATAGATCCTAGATTATTAGATTCTTAATAGTTTTAATTGATTGATTTAATGATTGTTGAATGATATGAGTTAGAAAGTGCAAATTGAGGTAAAAGTGGTGCACTCGGTGATATGGTGCACTCGGTGTTAAACCACGTTATATCGTACTGAAATGAATTTCTGGTATTTGCTTCTTTTCACTTATTTACTTTTTCACTTTTTCGATTTTCGATTTTTGTTTTTTGCTTTTTCATTTAACAGACAACACTCTCTTAAATCATGCCGTAACCTACCCTGACTTTAACCTTAGCTCTAAGGCCAATATATGATAAGTTTGGGCGTATCTTTTGCCATTTCCCCTCAAATCCCATCCACCTATCAAGTGCCGTAATTGTTCCTTTGAGTGCATATATATTGAATGGCTGGGAACAGACAATGATCATCATTTGTGTCACCACACCATCTTTTTCCATCTATGGTCCATTGTACGGAGTATACGTACGGGTTTTCTATTGATCTGCAAATTCTACTCGAGTAAACTCCGTACGGATAAATGAAAGTCTTCTCCAATCATGCTCTTCTCCTTCCTCTTTGCTACACACAATGCAGGATAAGCCTAGCTCAACCTTGTTGTTGCGCCAAGCTAGAGTAACAATGATATACTCCGCACAGAATACAGTACTACGGGTCCCGTGCTACTTCGCTATTCGGCATTAACACCAATAACAGATGTGATAAGTATATGAGCTTGAAGACCAAGTTCCGAGGGATGGTATCAAGAATTACTTTTTGAATATCCATCTCTCCAAATTCATGCCGTCCTTTAGTTCACACGGCATATATACTCATTTCCGTCTTGTACGGAGCTAATTAACGGATGGGCGATGTCCCGTCACCTTGGTTCGGGCATGATCGATTGTCGGTCCGTTCTGACCTTGTCGACTTCCTGCCACCGATTTACTGCTTCTGGTATGAACTCCGACCATGCCATGCACTGGATAGCTTTTGGGAATTGGTGAAGGGCAATTGAGGTAATTGTTTTCCGATGATGAGATAAACACCACACCCTGGCTGAGATACAGGATGATTGACACCATTGGCAGCGTGCAAATGTCGACGTTGGTCAACAGGCAAAGATTTGCAACACACGACTTTATATTTGGCTGGAGACCGTTTGATGTGTATTATTTCCGCAACTACCGACAGGTACGGATACAGTATTCCCCTCGACCCTTTCTCATTTGCATGCTACCATTCCATAGCTGCTAATCAAGTCGTACGACTCTAAGGAGGGAAACACTATTACTTTGGACTTAATATTGTTTCCACCCCGGTTTGGAGCTTCACCCTGCGCACACCAAGGTCTTCCTTCATGTACCCAGTATATATGTGTTTACCAGGTCCAGGCACTGGGGTATGCTATATTCCGAATCCCGATGTATACGGTTCCTATGTTGACACTCAAAAGCTGTGATCGTCGGATGCTGGAATTCTGGAATTCTTGGAATGCTAATTTAGACTTTGCTCCAATTCTTGCTCCAATTTACATACATGACAGTCGACTTGATGATAGCTTCCAGGAAAACTAGTGACCAAGTCCCGCCTGCAGCTTTTTGCCATGGTAGCTGAACGAAGTACATAAGTACTAACTACCTAGGCGCATAGATAATTCTGTGGGGAGGTTATAACCAAGTTGATTTGGCTTGAATACTATGCCTGTGTGGTTCATGCATCTATCTACTCCATACGATAGGTAGGTACTAGGTAGTGGAATGAAAGGTGTTCCCCATTCTCTTAGTGCACGTCACAAGGAACCCTAAGACTCTAAGGGTCACTCGTCTTATAATTTTTAAAGCCTCACAAATCGTGATACAATATCAAGAAAAGAGCATAAGAGATTTTGTAACTCAAATTATTTCTTTAATATCACCGACGGGCCTTAACCTACTAGACCCCTGTACCTTGCCGCCAGAACTTTGCACAGACGGGAGATGCGGCGCTCCTTAAAATCATCTCCACATCATACTGCAGCTGTCCCAGGTTCTAAATTCTAAATTCGAAATTCCAAATCCTCAAGCTCTTCCATTCTTTCCACAAAAAGATTTTATCACCACTACCACTTTCCAACAGCATTCTCACCTTGGTCGTACCCCACCCCTCAGCTGCAGCTTCCAGAATTTGCTCCTATCGACACATGATACACCACAGAATCTCTCACGATTGATGAGGTACATACCGGTCTCGCTCTGTTCTTTTAGCAATTGGATCTCAAGGCTCAGCTAATCTGCGTCTCCAAAACCATTTCCTTCCATTAGGACTCTTATGTATGCAAAATCCGGCAGATGAAAACCCACTTCCTTTTATCACATTAACCTTGGTGGAAATTCACATCCTGACATCAGATCATACAAATCGTTGGACAATTGGAACCCCTTCGCCTTGCTGCATCCCCATTCCCAAAGTTGATGCAGCTAGCTTGCGCTTGCATGCCTAGAAAAACCTTCGATAGCTCCATGGATTAAGTATCGTGTCATTTTGTCCTGTTTTAAACTCTAATGTCAGAAAGAACTGTACACCGCAACCAGTTCCACAATACTTCATCGCCGCATCACCGCGGAAGAGCATTGTGCATAAGCTGGGTACTTCCAGAACCATCGAAACTTCAGCTCCCAGTATGCTCCATAATTGTGTCTGTTAATCCATGTACACATCCATTACTGCATTTGAGCAACAAACCCTTTCAAACCCCGCCAACGTTGAAGCCTCTCCGACAACTGCTTTAAATTCCACAGTAGGGAAAATAGTTTTGTAGAAGGTGCTTAGGAAGCTAAAAGTTTACAATATTTACATTTCGATCCATTTGAATAGTGGGCGGAGGTTTTTGCTCACTCCAACGCGGAACTATCATGAGTGGTAAAGGCCGCCTAGACCGGTCTAAGCAATTAATACCCGATCAGCATCTCCTCAAACTCGAAAGCAACCCTCAGGCACGGCATTCACAACAGCTACTAAGTTCGGCTCGATCTTACGCGGATCTGAACTACCTTTTTGGGAGTCAGGACGTAACCATGCTCGGGTCCATTCCCAAACCAAACCGGCGAAAATCAACTCAAGGTGCTGAGCATGTGAAGCATCGTCGGACAAGATCTGGCTGTTATACTTGTCGTAGTAGACGAGTGAAGGTACCTGCTTGATATTTTATATTCCAGTAAACGCGCGCTAACTTTCCAGTGTGACGAACACCACCCAAAATGTGATAGTGAGATTTTCAGCTTATCTTTTGGAGCACAGAGCTAACGTCAAAATGACAGGATGCACAAAGGGCAATCGAGAATGTGTATACCCGGATGTGCAGAAGTCGGCAAAGGGTGCAGGAAATACTTCCTCTAAAGTTGGACATCCAAAGCCATCAGAAAGCCCTGGCTCATCCGGAGATGAATATGAGGACCAAGAAGTAGAACGTCTTGAGGTTATCCGAGATGAGGATGAGATTGAAAGCCAAACCGATCGACCGGAAAATAGTTGGAATACTAATGCCGCCGCACCAAATTCCCTTCCTACCATGCGGACCAAAAGTTCTACACGGCAGAGCTCAGAAACCCCTTCACTGATACAAGATAAAGGCTCTTCCCCGACGTCCTCAACCGAGGGCTCTATTAGTTATTCTTCGTTCGATCAAGCAGGTGGTGGTTCTCAATTCAAAGAAGAGACATTCGCAAAAGACTCGATATCCGGCAAAGTGAGGAGTAGCTGGTCGCATTTGCCAGCCGATCTACAATTTTACTTGACATATTATTGTCAGAATATAACTTTCTTGCATTATAGCTTGAGGTCCAACCATGAGGGCTTTATCCACACATTGTTATTGGACGTTGCTCTCCGGAGTGAACCACTTCTTTACGCAGTTGTCGGATTCTCGGCTTTCCAATATGCTGTAGAGAAGCGAGAAGGAAAAATACAAGACTTTTTACAATACTACAACAAGGCAGTGTCATTGCTTTTAAAGTCACTGAGGAAAGGTGTACGACATACTACAGCGACGCTCTTGGCCATTCTACAGCTGGCAACGATCGAGGTAAGAACATGAAATGACGACTGCGGGATGACGAACTGATCACTCACAGGAATATCTTGGGGACTGGGCGAATCTCTTAGGCCATCAAAAGGCTGCATACGAAATCTTAATAGATCTATATGCCCCACAAACGATCTTTGAGACAGGTATAGGCCGCGCCCTTTTTGGCTGGTATACACGTTTCGATGTAATGGCTGGAATTATGGGTGGTTTTGACGCCTCTATCCCACGAGAATGGTTTTTATATTCACAAGAGTATTTCAAGAACCAAATCGCCATGCACCCGAACAGTTTAGTATGGAGGATAGAGCTTCAGATTTCGACAGTGCGTCTCGTAGGCAGAGACATGTCGACATTATTTGCGAAAAAGGGAAAAGGAGAAATAAGCCACGAACAATTTATTGTTGAGAACGCAGAGATGACGCAGAGGATGAGAGATTTCATGGACCCCACGTTATTAGATAGCCGATTTTTGGTCATGGACTTCTCACCAATGAACAAACAAGCTGAAGGTCTTTTTGATCCATACAAACCGGGTGTACTCTACAGTGGGCCGCTTTCGCTCATCAATCTAGCCCTGATGGACTGGCGTGCTATGTCTCTAATGCATGGGCTGCATACTGCCCAGGCGATGCAGACAATGCCTGATATTGAACATATGAGCCAGTTATCCACCGAACTTTGTCAGCTGTATGAGGCCATTCTGCACCATCCGGAGTTACCCAAAGGAGCGGCTGTAGGTCTCCAAGGAGGTCTTGGTATTGCTGCGTTTTTCTTACCAAAAGATGAGGCACATACTATGTGGATGCGCAGAAAGTTGGCAACAATAGAGTCTCAAGGGTAATGCAACCTCTATTCACAGATCTTCTACTGCTAACACAACAATTAGTTTCATACAAACCTTCGCATTCAGGAGTAAAATGGCTGAGCTTTTTCGAGATAATTCTTGTATGCATTGGTGGCTACCGAATGACGAAATGTATCATCCAATCATTCGCTCAATACGAAAATTTGTCGAGGACAGAACATCTTTACCAAAAGACTCCGAGAGCAAAGATGTCCAGGACATGAAAGCTGTGTTTTCTGCTATGGATGTTAGTGACCAGAGTGATTGCTCACCCCAACTGACTAGCAAAGGCAAATCGGTAGCAAGTGAAGTGGATGCAGCTAGCAGCCCGGGGTGGTCACCTGCACAAACAAATATGAGTTACAGCCAAAACGAATATGAAGGCGGCTCTACGAACGAACAACCTTTCTGGGAAAATCATGCTGAAGGGTATCAATGAATAAAAAGCTTTCAAGGACCAAGCTTATCATAGGGAATAACCACAAGACTTGAACAGGTGCATAGAATCTTAGCGCCCTTCGGGGTGCCCCTGGGGTCTGTGGTTCGGTACGGGGAATGGAAAATGAAATTATACGCTAAAAGGCTCAGGGGAAAACGAACAATAACATTCTCGCCCCTAGTGCCAAGTAACGTAACGAAACCCGCAAGACCGGTGTGGCTAGAGACCTCGAGGAGTTTTTGAGCGGAGTCCTATCTTCCATGAAATGGAAGAATAATCCTAGGATGCTACGAAGAACATTCGCGTTATGCCATATTATATCAATGTATATATTATCATTCGATTATCCCGTAGTGGAAAATCGAATACCAGAAATTTGATGGATTAATGAGCAACTATAGCTAGGTTGGACACACATTTATATTTGTGTAGAAAGATTCACCTCGATGTGAGCATCTCTAGATGTTTATAATCAATACTAGATCCTTGTTTATTAATAGCATAAATAGTAAACGAAGTTTAAACATGAGGATGAAGTGAGAAGTTCCATGTTCTACGCCATACTTCTCCATGTTTGATGTATTCGTGATCATAATGTGATGTTCTAATGTGATGATGTTCTTGATGGTTCCCTGTAACCGACTATCCCCAAAGTAGACTACGGGGAGGCATGTGCCCATGCGCGCAATAAGGCTCCCCAAGCTCCATGAAATTCATATGGTTGATTGAAACAACGGCTCTACTTACCACCTCACATCCAGAAGCGCACAAGTTCTCGTCCCATATCGGAAACTAATAAAAATTAATTAATATTGGATTTTACAACATCAATCATGAATCGACCAGGTATGAGCCCTTGAACTCTCTTTCCCCCCCACAACTGCCCCGCTGCACGGCTGCGAAAGAGAAGGGGGACAGTTTGCATTGGATGATGCCTCAAATGCGAGAGGAAACAGAATTCAAGAGGATATAGAAACTTGCGAAAAGTTACCATATCTTGGTTTTGTAGGATTTGGATTGTGCGTGGGGCGTGCAGACATTGTACGAGCTTTGCATGCGGTTGGCTTTTACAGCTCGATGAAATCAGATGAGAGTGCTTCAATGAAGGGGTGATCGCTTGATCTACTCGTACAAGTTGAAGGGATACAATTGGGTTCTGCCACCCGAACTGAATGGAGCACTCTTGTCGCTAGAGAGTGTTTGTTCGCATCAACCTGCAAACATTATGAAGCTTTCATTGGACATTTTCTGCCGCAGGCCTACTCACAGAACTATGCTGACCTTTTTTTCCCAGGTGTAGGACCGCAGGCAATGCGTGGCATACCAAACGGATTCCCAAATCAACAACAGATGCAGAATAGAAATGTATCAAGCAGGATACCGCCGGGTGGGAAAATGGGTATGATTAATAGCCCCATGTTAGAGCAATACAGGAAGACTTCATGTATACTGATGTTTGTCGATAATTTCTAGCAAACAATGGAGCAACATGGGCATTTGGAGGTGTACCGATGGGAGGAGCGGGTCTAGGAAATCCACGTCCAAACAGCGGACCCATGACAAGTTTTGCACAAACCATAGGAGGGTCTTCACAACCAGCGACACCACTCGATCTTTCGTAAGTCATCGCCTACTTTTGTTTTCGTACTTTACTCCTATGATTCGCTGAAATCTCTTCCTCCTGCTGGTTTTCTTCTTCTCTGCATCAAGTCAAAAATGAACGAAACTCATTCCTCAAAAGATGACGGTGCTCTGCGTCCATATTCCCCCGGAAGGTATAATTATTCCAAAGATCTAATTATTCCAAAGATCTTCAAATCTGCGAAACCACAGTTTTTTGTGTTACAGATATATTATGTATAGCTCTGGCACTTGGCACAGTTTATGCTGTTGCTTTAATGAGCCTCTGTTCTATTACTTTTCTTCTCAATACTGCAAAGCTTCATGGCTGAACTTGCTAACATTGTTTTAGTGAGTTCCCTTCACTATCAGGAAACCAGCCCCAACACAATCAATCAACATGGGGAGCGGCAGGAGCGCGTAATATTGGTCCATCAGCAAATATACGATTACAACAATCAGCTGGATTATCCGCGCAACATGCCGCTCAGCAACAGCAGCAGCAGCAACAAGATGAACTTTTCAACTCATCAACTCAATTATCGAATAATCCCGGTGGGTTCAGATTTGGAGCACAAAACGCAGTTGGTCAGTCGTCACAGCCGAGCAGCGCAGATGACTTCCCACCTTTGAGAAATTCAAATGGAGAGATCGGCCAAGATCGCGGTTCCGGTCTATTACAGAATGTGGGGTTTGGAGGCGGTGGGGGATTAGGATTTGGTTCTGGCAACCCACCCCAGCAAGCTAGAAGTAATGGTCTTTTGAGCGCATTATCTGGTGGTAGTCGAGTTGCACCAGGTAACAGGGTCGCTTCACCAGGAAGTTTATCAGGTGAATAAATACCATATTGATTGGGTGATGTATTACTGTACTTCTCGGCTAATTTTGATTATTATTCAGGCCCGTCCACAAACAGATCCCCTATAGATTCCAGTCGCCAAGGTATACCCAACCTTGGAGAGAACGAAGTTGGGGTAAGACCAGCACTTCTTTAAATTGTTGAATTTCCGCTGATCAATTTGCGCAGGGCTTCCCAAACACGAATTTTGGCTCTTCGAGCCCCATACCACTCCGAGAGGACAACGATCAACAATTCAATATGCCTACCGCAACCAACTCGCGACCGGATGGTCCATCAACCTTAACTCAAGCACAGGAACTCGACCCTAGTTCTGCGCAGAGAAATGCCGAGAACCCCGATTCTAAAGTACAAGATCCATTAGCTCACATGAGTGACACCGATAGATTTGGACTCAAAGGGTTTTCCTATATGATGAACAACTTCCCTGACTATGCTGCTCTTGTCACTGGAACCGATATCAACCACTTGGGCCTTGATCTACATTCTGAACAGTAAGTTATGGCTTGATACCCTTCTGTCTTTCCAGAATAATACCTCAGCCATGCTAACAATTACAAGACCTATCTCAAACCAGATTTACTCTCTCTGGGATAACGAGCCACCGCGACCAGATGTTGCCCGTTTCAATCTACCTGAGTGTTATCGTGTTCTGAATGTTGCCCCTCTCGAAAGCAAGATGCCCAGCTTCAACGAAGAAGCCCTATTGTTCATGTTCTACAGTAATCCTGGTGACAAGCAGCAGCTCATGGCAGCTAGGGAGCTGTAAGTAGAGTATTCATCCCTTACGATGCCATTTGCTAATATTTCTATCACTTGACAGTGGTAATCGAAACTGGCGTTATCATAAAAAATTGCAAGTTTGGCTTACCAAAGATGATTTGATGGTTCCCCGACAAATTACTCAACAAATGGAGCAAGGCTATTATATATTCTTTGATGTCAAGACTTGGTCAAGACAACGAGTAAGTCTTCATACATCACATGTGTAGTATAGTTTTCTGATATGACTTTAGCGGGAATTCACATTGTCTTATGATGATTTAGAGAGGGTTGAGGATCGATTTTAATCTATCCAAAATTCCAAGTCAAATGCAGTCTCTCTTATCGACCAGTAGAATCCTACATTTTGATGAATAAGGCACATATCCATTAGTGCGAATATGCATAATCTCATGAGGCTGAATACATAGCATACTCGTTTCTCTAATTACTATGGCTCACTAGCTGTATCTTGCTATGGGGCGCAAGGCCAATGCATACATGGGGCTTGGCTTTCTTTTTTAGCGGTGTACATAGGAGGGAGGGCTTAATTTGCTCGGGCTTCTGGACTCTTTTATGGCTGGCTGGCTGGCGTTTCAATCATGAAGCTTCTGGAAGGCTCGGTGGAAAGGTCGCGGTCGCGGGATATGACAGGCAGATCAGGTATATGGCATATCGATAAAAAATGGATTCTGTTCTTGCCTCAAATTTCGATGTCTTGATATTTGATTTTCCAGTGATGATTGGTGTAATTCTTGCTGTGAGTATTTGTATCATATCATATGCGCTACAGTGCTTGCTTGTAGTGTAGCGTAGTGTGATGGTGATCATAAAGGAGGGAGATGGGTAGGTAGGTAATATCAGCAGCCAAATCAAGTAAAAAGTCTCTATGAACCTATTCTGTCTGGCCTGTCGTGTTCAGCAGTATTGATTATTCGGTTTTTGGTTATATGTGTATATGTGAAACTATAATATATACAATATCAAGGTAGGTAGGTAATCTTAGGTACATGAAAATAAACAAAATATATACAAAAAAAGCGAAATCCAAATGGAAATCCAAATCCAAATCGAAAGCGGAATTCGAAAGTAAAACCGTCGAAATAGGTACCTGTCTAGTAGACATCCAAACCGATGCGAAATAAGCCATGATTTAAACAATTAAAATATCCTGTACCAACCAGCCAGCCAGTCCATACATATATACATACATGATATACATAATATAGGTACAATAATTTAGGTAAATTATATTATATTGTTATATTTTTTTCTCATCGTGAACAATGTGTTCCTCTCCCACTTCCTCTTCCACTTCCACTTCTACGGTTCGTACTACATCGATGTGGATATCCCATCCTCCATCTTTTTCTCTCTGTTGTGATGCGTGGGAATTTGAGTTTAGGTTTGGGTTTGGGTTTGGGTTTTGATTTTGATTTTCTCTTCCTCGATTTCGTCGTAGTGATCCGATTATTCCTCGGCTTAGGATTGGGGGATTAGGATGCGTATTGGGATGCGTATTGTTGTTATTATTGGCGGTATCATTATCATCCTCTTCCAAAACTACAAAAGGCGCGTTTCCTAGTTCCTCATCCACGGTGCCTTTTACGCGATTACTGCTCGTTGTGCTAGTGAAACTTGATACTTCGAAAATACTCGTGCCGATTGTACGATCGTAGACGGAGTCATCGGTGCTCAGAGGCGTTTTTGAATTTTGGCTATGAAGGATTTTCGGTGATTTGGATGTGGAGGTTATGCCGAAACGGGGGGTTGCGAGGTTTTCGCCTTTGGCATTGTATCTGGGAGTGTAGATGCGGGGGGACTGGGAGGCACCTGAGCTGCATGATGGGTGCGAGTTGAAGAGTTTAGGGATGTAGGTTACGAAGAAGGCTTTGGTGGCGGGGATTGAGGTGCAGATCTGGTGAAAGTATGCGTTAGAATTGGAGAAAGGTGAAAGGGGATGACATGGTGGGTGAGATGGTGGGTGGAGACTTACAATTCCAATATACAACTCCACGGCTGCGGTAACCCATACGGGATATGAAGCCCATACTTGGTCCCATACTTGTGTAACTTTATACATGTAGTAAGTGCGGATGGTACCTGCGAAACAGGAGAGGAAGCCGAGGGTGAAGAGGAAGGATACGATGAGGCTCTGGCGGCGGGGAAGATTGGTTGAGTACTGGATTCATGTTGTCAGGACTCGAAAATATGCACGAGAGGAGGTAGAAGACTAACCACAGTACGGATAGGAAGAAGAACGACCAAGAAGTCGGTAAGGGTATTGACGATTCCAGCTAGTAGAAGCGTTGAAGACTGATCTATACAGTTTGGTTGAGGACCTGTAGTCACTTTCCAGTAATCCTGCGGGGGTCTATGGGACTGTTAGTATATAATCTTATCTTGACCCACAGTTCCCCAGCTCTCCCATTCCATAAAACTCAACGGGAAAGATTGTTTAATAACTGACCTACATTGGAACACCAACACGATACAAAACAAGCCTCCTTGTAAGCCTACTACACAAATAGCACCGAAAGTAACCCTTCTCCAGAACATCGAGGCACTGGTTAACATGCGACGAACAAGCATTAACATGGATAGTTTGGTGAGGGTGCATGCGGATGCAAACATGATCTCTATTAACATGACCATTTTGAGTCCGAATTCAACATGGCTGCTGGGGATATCGTACTAGATATTTTGTTAGTGAGATATAGAGGGGTTATATCGCGGGGAAGACCCGTACCTGATGTCTAGTCCACATAAATTTGAGATCTGCCAGCAGACTCAGAACAAAAAACGCAGTGGTGGGTATCTACATCTCCAACTCATTAGCCTTCCATGATGTATAATGAATCCGCCTCCTCTTAAGATCCAGACTTAGCCAAGGCAATAGGTAAACCAACCATAGCAAACAAAATCATTATGTCATCTGCCCCAAACGATGCTCTCAACCTCGTCCTCGTCCATACCCTCAGTGCTATGAAGCAACATAAAATTATGTATAGTACGATATTCAGTATAACATTCCCATACCCATGTGTTTCTGGATCGATATAGTTTGGTGTAGGCCATGAGGCTATTACCCACGCGGGAGGTTGTTGCATATTGCCTATTCGTGACTCGAGGTGTAATAGAGACTCGATATGGAAAGGAAATGGAAGGAAGGGAAAGTATAGTATAGATCAAAGAAAGAAGAAAAGATTGCGGGGTGTGAAGTGAGAAATACTACTCTGACTAGTAGTCAATAGACTGTAAACGTTCAAACGATAGTAAGATGCATGTGCATATCATCAATACACCAAGCAAAGATGTGTGTAACAATATCAGAGACAAAAATCGATGAAGTAAAAACCAAAAGAGAAAGACACGGTTTGTAGACAGTCCGAAAGGATACTAGGGGCACCAGAGCCAAAAGCTATTGCGGTTAAGCACTCTCGCTGTGACCATTGGATCCATCAAGCACAAACCACCATTTGCACTTGGTCCTGCCAATTGTCTCTTTGACATGCGCCTTTAGCGCGCCGCTTGACAGATGTCCATGACTCTTTTGATGGAGAGAGCACGTGGAGAATCCTTACCATCCGCAACCCATTGTCCAATCCCAGATACAGAGAGAAAAAAAATCAATCGATGGTTCATGTCATGCAGGAGGAATTATCTTGGTGAGAAAAACAATCCGTGCAGACTTCGAAGGCCGCATATCTATTCCCATGCTGATAGATAATAATGTAATTATATAGACGGGGGCATGATGGTCGCCCGGTACCTTAATATATCGAATGAAATATTCTTTTCATGGGATTGGTTGAATAGAGGTACTGTAATTTACATGATTGAGCCGGAAATCCCTCAAGAATCTGACCCACTTTCATTCATCCGATTACTAATGATTCTCCTGGTCAGAATTGCATAAGTTAATAACAGTGATGTTGTATGAGTAGAAGTATATACCTAATACCTATAGATACGAGTATGTCCCGAATGATATACTTGTAGCTACTTTTGTCCCAGTCTACCTAGCAACCACTGGTTAATCTAGTTAATACGGAATAATTTCCCAATTATAACAAGTCTCCGCCTTCTAGGGCTCTATGACCTCGCGAGCACACCACTTGGGATGAAAAAAATAGTTCGATTCAACCAACATTTTGCGCCCTCAAGAAACGTGCCCTAACTACCTAGGTATCACTAAAGGAATTCCAGACTTGAAAAGAAAGAGGGATCGTGAGTGGCGACGAGTTTAGTCGGATGTCAGCAAGGTCGATGAGAATATTGAGGGGTTAAAGGTTCATGTCTGTGTGTATGCACTACAAGAAAGGCTCTCGGACTGGTAGACTAAACTAGGACTCAGTCTATGTTCAGAAATGACTCGAAAGAAAAACATGGTGAAATATGATTTTGCATAAATTGTGCCTCACATGCGCCATGAACGTCCTAGTGTTTCACGGTTACACTGGGTCCAAATGTCCATTATTCAAATACATACATACTCCGTACATACTTATTTTAGTTCAAAGTAAGATATCTCGCCTAACTGATTTTTCATTTTTGCAGGCGGAGCAATTCTGATAGCAAAGTTCATAAACTTCCATGAGCCGTGGCCCCATGAATAGAAGAATCAATAAATATCCCATGATACACAGGTAAGCCCAATCCTTCATAAATACCAGAATATCTATGTGGCCTTCTTTGCGAATTCGACTCGTAAAATCAAGTGCTTGAAACCATAACCATCCATTTTTTCACACGCCTTCGCTGCGTCCGATCTCTCCTGGAAACTAATAAATGCGAATCCCTTCGCCAAACCAGTTTCTCTATCCTTCGCCAAAAAGACTCTTGTGACTCTGCCGAAACGCTCGAACATATCCCGAAGTTCTTGTTCCTCGGCCATTTCTGAGACCTAATCTGTATGTTAGTAAAGTGCTAAATGGGTCTACGGAGCGTGAATAACTTACATTTGTGACACGTAGAGTTGCCAAATCATCCCTCTCAAACTTACCACCACCCATTCTCTCACCACCAGCAGCACCGCCATTTCTAAGATGAGGTGGTACGTATGAGGATTTACCTGCACCAAGACCGCCAGGACCCTCCGGAGTCTCTGCATGGCCAGCGGCGACGTCAACTGCTCCTTCCTCACCCAGGGGTGCCATTGTGCCCTTGAAGGGACACTTGGCTGTGAAATGCTCTCCGCTACAAATACGACATTTGACTTGCTTGTCCTTCAACTTGTTCTTCATTGCTCCGGCATCTGAGACCTCCTCCTTGGCATCCTTTCTCCAGTTCGTGCTTGGTCTGAATATAATGTTCTCTCCTACACTGGTTGTATCCGAAGCAGGCTGAAAAAAATATCAGCTATTAATGAATTTCTTGATCGGGATTCCTGTTGTACTCACTCCCGCAGCATCCTTTTGGGATAATCCGAACTTGCTCCAGGACTTTCTTTCGGCCACTCTGGGGTT
Source organism: Sclerotinia minor (assembly GCA_025389075.1). NCBI lineage: Eukaryota > Fungi > Ascomycota > Leotiomycetes > Helotiales > Sclerotiniaceae > Sclerotinia > Sclerotinia minor. Next base: position 2,278,267 of record QRFH01000006.1, read on the forward strand.
GACGATTTCCTTAACTTTCGTGAATCTGATGCGGCGTGTAGTCTTGACCTTTTTTCCATCATCGTTGAATCTCCAGGTTACAATGGTTTGTGTGCCATCTTTGTTGGTAGTGGTCGTTGACTGTGGGAGCTCGTTGGAATCCTCGAGATCCTCGTCATCGGCCCAATCTCGATTACTATAATATTTGTTAGATTGTGCTGACGTTGACTGGAAATATTGAAATTTCTCACTTTGCGACTCTGGACATTGTGTAGTATGTGTGCTCTTTTTCTTTGGCGGGATATCTAGTATGGAAACTGCGACCAAAATGCGAGGCTTTTACTGGACCAAGCACTCGTAATTTTCTCTGCTAAATTGGATGGCAGAGTGGTTGATGGTGACTTCGATTGTGGGGTGTTCGAGGTGGTCCAACGTGAAGTTCTTATTTAAAATATCGCTTTGAGTGGGCAAATTTGCTAGGGCGAGCTTTCGTTATCAAGAATTAGCCTAACCACTTCTGGTACTAGTGCGGTAATATTGTCCTCTCCCAGCCGTTTCCCTACAATGCTTTCTATGCATTTTACCAAGTATTCTTTGACTCGCCTTGAAAATATTCCATTTGTCAAAAAAATAAATAAATCCCAGTGTATAATACTGGAAGCACAGATTGAGCTACTGTTGCGACGAGTTTCGTGGTAAAACTCTCCCAGGTCTATGTCAAGAGATTCAACTTCATTAGATGAGCATCATAAATACTTACTTACCTACCTACTGTAGTAGTCACGCATCAGAACAACAGATGTCGCTAATTGTATCGCCTTAGATTGCGGCAAGATTTCTCAGATCATTCTCAGCTCTCGACTGAAGCGGAACTATTAATCCATACTATGTATATTAATGATAAATACTCGTATATCATGAGTATTCTCTACCTAAATGCCTCTACGCCGGACCTCACAGTATGTACCATATGCTTGAGCCTTCAAACGTGATTAAATTTTGATCATATAGTAAGTGTCAATAACATCAATGTCTGAGCAATTAGAATTACCAAGTTCGTCATGAGAGGGGATGTCATATTATTCGTCGTCGTCTTATCCTAATTTTTGTACACAGCCAGAGTAATGCCATTTCCCATAATTTTTGCCTCATAACACATTCCATGAACGCTGAAATCTAGCGAACAGCATTGGTTGCTCCAACTCCTTTTTTGTCCCAAAGCTATGATGAGTAAAAGAAAAAAATGTATGTGTGACAAGAGAAATCGTTGCTTTATATGCAACATAAGAGTACAAAAATACAATGAATGGTAGCTCTATGTGTGCTCCTGAATATCGCTAAAAGAGTTGAGATGAAATATGCCTATATTAAATCTTTCAAGGCTTCTTCTCGCCGTCCTTGGCCTCGCCTTCTGATGCACTGCCCTCAGTACCTTCTGGCTTGGCCTCCCCGGACTCGGAACGGGCCTTGTGCATCTTGTCGAAGAGGTTCAAGCTAGCCATTTGGAGCTCGTCGGTCTTCTCCTTCAACTCGGCAGCAGTGACAGTACCTTCCCCGGATTGACTCTTGCTGACAAACTCACGGAGAGCGGTGATCTTCTCACGGATGCCATCAGCCTCGGTCTTGTCAAGTCTGTCGGCGAATTCGTTCAAAGCCTTTTCGGTATCGTTTAGAACACTGTCGGATCTGTTGGCGGCCTCAATGGCAGCCTTACGCTCCTTATCAGATTCGGCATATCTTTCAGAATCATCAACCATATTCTGAATTTCAGCTTCAGAAAGACCAGAGCCGGAAGCGATGGTGATGGAGTGGTCCTTGTTGGTGGACTTGTCCTTGGCGTGAACATGGACGATAGCGTCGGCATCAATGTCGAAAGTGACCTCGATTTGAGGAACACCTCTGTGGGCAGGTGGGATACCAACAAGTTGGAAGTTTCCGAGCATCTTGTTATCGCGGACAAGCTCACGCTCACCTTGGTAAACCTTGATCTCGACAGCAGTTTGGAAATCAGCAGCGGTAGAGAAGATTTGCGATTTCTTGGTTGGGATGGTAGTGTTTCGGTTGATCAATCGAGTGAATACACCTCCGAGTGTCTCAATACCAAGAGACAATGGTGTAACATCCAAAAGAAGGACATCGGTAACGTTACCAGCGAGGACACCACCTTGGATGGCAGCTCCCATGGCAACAGCCTCATCTGGGTTGACGGATTTGGCTGGGTCACGACCGAAGATGGACTTGACTGACTCGCTGACCTTTGGCATGCGGGTCATTCCACCAACCAAGATAACCTCTTGAATATCCTTAGCAGCGAGGTTGGCATCCTTCAAAGCCTTTCGTACTGGCTCGATGGTGCGGCTGATCAATGGATCAACGAGCTTCTCGAGCTGTGATCGAGAGAGCTTCTGGTTGATGTGCTTTGGTCCTGAAGAGTCAGCAGTGATGAAAGGAAGGTTGATATCAGTTTGCATGGAGGAAGACAACTCGATCTTAGCCTTTTCAGCAGCTTCACGGATACGTTGAATGGCCATGCGATCACCGGAGAGATCAATGCCAGAGTCTTTCTTGAATTGTTGGACCAAGTGGCGGACCAAGTGGATATCAAAATCTTCACCTCCCAAGTGAGTGTCTCCGTTAGTGGATTTGACTTCGAAAACACCCTTTTGAATCTCGAGGACAGAGATATCAAAAGTACCTCCACCCAAATCGTAGACAGCGATAACCTTGTCCTCATCCTTCTCCAAACCATAAGCGAGAGCGGCAGCTGTTGGCTCGTTAACGACTCTGAGAACGTTCAAACCAGCAATTTGACCAGCATCCTTGGTGGCTTGACGCTGGGAATCGTTGAAATAAGCAGGAACGGTAACAACGGCGTTTTGAACAGGCTTGGTAAGATAGGCCTCAGCGGTTTCCTTCATCTTTTGCAAAACGAATCCACCAATTTGGGATGGAGAGTATTTCTCGCCACGAGCAGAAACCCAAGCATCGCCGTTTGTGTGTTGGACGATCTTGTATGGAACTTCCTTGATATCACGTTGAACCTCAGCGTCGGTGAACTTTCTTCCGATCAAACGCTTTGTGGCGAACAAAGTGTTCTCTGGGTTGACAACAGCTTGACGTTTGGCAGATACACCGACTAACCTCTCACCATCTTGTGCGAAAGCTACCACTGATGGGGTGGTACGAGCACCTATTCATCGAGTCAGCGCGGGGTCAAAAGCAACGAAGTGCGGAAGAATTACCTTCGGAGTTCTCGATAATCTTCGCGGTTTGTCCTTCCATCACAGCGACGGCTGAGTTAGTGGTACCTAATAAAATGTTAATGTGCAATTCGAACAAGCCCAGATGCCACTGCATAGAATGAACATACCCAAGTCAATACCAATGACTGGTCCCTTAACCTTTTTATCCGCATCATCTGAGTTCCATCGTCTGGTAAACGAGGATCCTAATGGTGTGCGAAGAGGTGCTGAGCGTGTGACGGATGATGTTGCCCTTGGAAGCTATTTGACGAAGAAAAATTAGCAATTTTTTGATAATGTAATGCTTTTTAACTCCAACTTAATACAAGAAACTTACAGCTCTGGAAATTCTGGAAGCAAACATGTTGATCACTTCTGTAGAATAAAAGACCTAATTGCAGAGTGGATTGGATTAGGTAGGAGAAGAAGGAACTGGTAAAAAAATGTATAAATTAGAAGTTTCTCAAGACTGAGAGGACGGAGGGAGAAAATATAAATCAACGGCGGGCCACAAGGAAAAAATGTCAATTTTAGCGTCCTTTTTTTGGTCGATTGATAGGAATTGGTAGAACATCATCGAAACTTGCACGTGATATCTTTATCTCGAGAAATAGGCTTGTTGATGTGGCAAGGGTAATGAGCCTATGAGGTATTCAAATTGTGGGTCCACAGTATGCTTTATCCACTCAGAATGTACCAGACTCTCGTTTCCGGAAATTAGTAAGCCGCTTGACGTCGTCTTCGAATACACAACTCCGGTTGAAAACATCATGCTTCACATTATCTATCAGTCGCAAATCACAGCACTGTACCTGTACACTCTTACCACTTGGTGTGCTCCGTGTTATTTCTTTCATCTAAGAAAGGCAATCTTTTAAAAGAACACATCTTAGCATACAAATAATAGTCAACATTTGCAAGGTTTAAACTTGTTAGATTCATCCAAATACTTTGTTTACAATCCTGTTGTGCATGGTTGCAACATCTTGAGTGCACGACAGCATGGCTGTCAAAGAAGAAAGCTCGTGAGTTTGTACAACGTAGTTTATGTTGTAAATAGTTTAATTTGATCCATATGCTGATCAATTGCACGGTCGTAGATTCCATCCTACAGATGGCTTAATTCGCACGTCGCCTCGAAAATACTATCGTGCTTCCATATGTCCAAGGTACGGAAGATCTCCGTTGTGCGCATTCGTGTATGAATCAGATGCGATGGTCCGGAAGTTTGTGCATTATCGCAGATTCGTTGATGGCATCATTCAATAACCTGTTCCTGTAAATGTCTGCCTGATACTGTACTTGCTCATTTGGCAGTCGTTGGCGTCTGCTGAATGGAGTGATGAGATTGCTGACTTTATATAGTCATTGGCAGTTGCACGATTTGTTGAGTTCTCCAAAGCAGGATATTATTTACTACCCAAGTTCGCACGACATCATCTGTCTTAATACCAAATCTCGCACACGAGAGCTTCTCGCGACTTTAAAATACGAGCCGCGATGCTTAATAGCCGCCAAGGATTGGGTATGCGCTGGAGGAGATAGGGGTCAATTCACGAGCTTCTATGTAGGAGACGGGGACAGACCCGGCAAGACCGATTCGTTTCTGGAACTTGGTGCTGATGCCGATGCTCGTTTACCCCTCATCCTCCAACCAACCGCAAGAGTAATTCAGAGGGAATCTTCCAACGATTCCCGAAGATCTAGTCCTGATGCTACTACTCCATATGTATCGAAGAGGGTCGGTTCTGATGTTGTAAACTGCATAACACTTTGGTTTCCATCAGAATCATCGTTACAAACGGGATATACAGATCCGGTTGCTGTTGCGGCACTCAACGATAGTTCTGTTACTATATTGAGTCTACATGACTCCGAGATTCTAGATACCCTCAAATACCCTGATTATGTGAACCGAGCTGTAATATCACCGAAAGGTGATCTCCTCGTTGCAATGTAGGCCTCCAAACTTAACTTGGGAATGACAATTGATTAACCTTTACACAGCTGCGATGATCCATTCCTTTACATTCACAGGAGACAAGTAAAGCAGGTATCAAGGTATCGCTTCAGCTCCCACATGGATGAGTACGAGTGGGTGTTCTCTGGCAGGATTCAGCTCCAAGGGCAACGACCAGCGGATAAAACTTCTATGAGAGGCTCATTCGCAGCATGCTTTTGTCACTCGGGCAGGTATCTTGCTGTAGCCACTCAATATGGAGTTATATCAATTTTCTTGACTGAGCTCCTTACCAATGACGATGTCGATCCATTACTAGTTACTTTCACTACATCGCGACCTAATGTTGAATCTGGAGCTGTCAGGGCCATGGAATTCTCGCCAAACTCCTTTGATCTCCTTGCTTGGACTGAAGCCAACGGCCGCATTGGGGTAACAGATGTCCGGGATTTGTTTACTTCTAGGCAAATAATCGATATCGATTCTCGTGGGGATGGCGTTGAACGGGTTTGGGTGATAGAGCGCTCAAATGACCCTATGACGATAGAGGCTAGGATTGATGCAAGGCTTCGTGCTTTTCGTACTGAGTCGCCCTCGGAGGCTTCTGCAAACGCAATACCAGACTATTTAGGCTTAGATTTCGAGCGACAGCAACTAAGGAATCTTACTCGCGATCTAACAGATAGACACCAACTTCCGCCAACTCTTGATGAAATGGAGATATTGCAGGCACATCGAATGGCCCGCCGGCAGAGAGACGCAGCACGTGAAGCCCAAACGCAAGCAAGCGCCTCCAGATGGGGCGCCTTGGATGGAGAAAGATCGGCGAATACATCCACAACATCTCGCGATGGTTCTGGCAGCACAGAACGCCGCATATCTACGGCCGGTCTGCCAAGTGCTTTGCGAGAATTCGTGAATTCTGATCGCACCCCTGCTTCTTTCCGAGCGTTCATTGACAGGCAAAACCAGGATCGAGAAAGACGCGTAATGCAGAATGAGATTAGACGGCAAGCATCATTAGTATCGGGTGATAACTCAATAGATATTGAGTCTGACAGAACTTTACGGACAAGCGCAGATACGTTTTCTGGTTTGGAACGTCTGTCGCTCACCCCTCGTCTTCCCACCATAAGCTACGAGACAGCCCCTAACGCTTGGGCTGAGCTTGAGGAGATGTATCGAACGCGATTTCCTCGAGAAGCCCAATCTGCAGCTCAAGCTGAGGGAGTGGATGAAGAAAGTCGAGCCTCTGATCAAAGATCAAGACAGCAACCATGGCGGCCCTTGGATGCACTTACTCGGCTCAGTCTTGATGTGAGGAACGATAGTAATTTATCGAGGCGAGAGCGGGAGGGTAGGAGCGAACCAGTTGAAACTATGGGGCTCGCCTGGAGTGAAGATGGCAGGCTACTGTATGCTCTTTTTCCATATTCAATATTCCTGACGCTAACATTATTGCAGATATATTGGAGCTGGAGATGGTATTCATGAGTATCAGGTGAATGTGGCGGCACGGAAAATATTTCCTCATCGTGTATTACAATAGTTGTATAATGGGATTTGGAAGGTCATTCGAGGGGATTGGAGTTTAGGGGTTTATGTAGGACGCACACCAGAATGTCCATGAAATAATCTACTTGAGAAGTACAAAGACTAGCGATTTAACATCTTCTACTGGATTCATAATTGGCCATTAAAATGTTCTTAGTCTACTCGTCGCTCTTAAATGAGGAAATGGCAGCAACCTTGGACATTAGTGCTCGATGTTCAATAAAAAGTCATGTGATACATCATGCCCTCCATGCTGCCTAAACTAAGCTGATTTGAGCTTCGTACCCTTGTCTAGTTGCGTCTGGTGCCTAGAACTAATTTCCAAATAGATGAGGTGGGATATCAATATAAAATAGTTAGAATAGGCACTAGATATACATCGATATATATGTAATACACATATATATACAGTTCATGCCAACATAAAAATCTAACTCATCACGCAAATATTCTTTTCCTTAAACTTGATTAGCCGATCTCCTCATTTCCCTTTGAACTATTTCCTCGGAACTTCAACCTAACCATCTCATACTTCGACGGTCATGGAAGACAACCCTTCCCAAGTCAATCAACCAGAATCATCATTTAGCAGCCGTGAAATTGCTACTCGTTTGGTGATTCAAAACTATCTGAATACTATCAAAGTAATATATACCAAGACATTCCAAACTTCTGAAATTAATAACAAGACTAATCGTAAACCATGTAGTATCGTTTTCAAGATGATCCCACCATCTATGAACAATTCATACATTTTACTGAAAAATTCCAAGAAGATGGGAATATGTCATTCGGAGATCTTGAAATAGTTCTCGAAGTGCTGTTCAGAGGTCATGATGATCTGATTCAGGAGTATCATGGTCTACGGCCTACTTTTGAGGAAGCGCGGACTTTTCACATGGAAAAGAAACGTAAAGAGAAGGAAGCCGAAGTTGAAGAGATGAAAAAAATCGCCGATGCCATCCAAAGAGACCATGTCCGAGCTTGCGAAGTGCAAAGTAAGTCCACCTTACTCGGTCTCCCAAGAGAGATCCGAGATGCAATTTGGAAAGACGTTGTTACCGAAAACATAGTTCATATCTCGCGAGATGTCGATTCCTCATCTTATTCCTTCCATCCGTGTGTAGCACCTAATGGTCTGAAAAGCTCTGCCTGTCCTTCTGGAAAAGGGGATCATACACAATGTGCTACCACGTGCCCGTCAGGTTTTCCTTCTTACCGTCTGATATGCAAACAAATCAATCTTGAGCTTCCAGACGCTCGAGGAACTTTCTTTTCCAAAAGTGTTTTTCACTTTGATGATTTGATAGGTGCGGAGGAATACCTTTTTGGATTGAAAGAGTGCGATCGAGCTGCTATTACGCATTTGAGATTACCAATCCCCTATTCATTACCAACGGAACAAGAGGAGTCGGATCTGGAGTTTCGGGCGTGGGAAGCCATTATGAATTATTTTAGTTGTCCCTGGGCGAGAGAAACGGTACGTCTTTTGGTTGAAATCTATGGTTACTTTCCGAAATTTATGTACAGGATACTTTTACTTATGTATCTCCATACTAGCTCAATCTCCGTGTCCACGATAGGAACAATACACAATATTTAAAACAGCCCTGGTACTTCTACTATTCGTCCTGCTACTATCACCACAACCGCCACCGCATGCATAAAAAATGGCAAATTGGTTTCGGAAACACGAGTTGGGATATGGATATTGCATCTCTGCGATACAAAGCAGAACCCAAACTGGATATAGGAATGAACTATCCAGCATCAGGTAAATAATCCATCTCTCATATACCAATCCTTTTCTTTCCTATTCCCCCACACCATCTCATTCTACCATCTCATCCTTCCTTCCGTCCTCACACACACATACGTACATCAAAACCACACTCACCTCACCAAAAACCCAGCCCAATCTACATTTCATCCCTACGACCCCTATACCTCCAGCGCACCCTTCCCAACCGATCTCAACAATCATCACCCCCAATGGCTACGCTCCCTCCTCCAATTTCGCCAATATTCCGGACTCAATTTTCATTTTTGGAATGAGAATGGTATTACGGATATTCATCCTTATGGAGATTTTATAGATGCCCTAACGGAACGGGTGTCGCGATCGGAAATTGGTCCGTGGAAGGTGGTCGAGTTTAGAAGGGGAGTGTTTAGGAATCCGGATGAGCATTCTTTGAGGGGTTAGGATTTGGATTAGATGATCTGGGTTCTGGATTTGTGTGGAGTTACGCAAGTGTGTGGATGTGAATAGGAATGTTGGTATTTAGAAGTAGGTGTTGCGTGCATCATTTTTCATACGCAATTCGTATAGTTGCACATTGGATTCATACAATCACCTCGCTAGACGCCCCGATGTACTTTTCATTTATCATTTCCCTTCACTCTTTCCTACTCTGAAGATTTCCTAGCTTAATTGCTTACTTGCTAGCCTCTCAAGTCTTGCCCTAAGTATATCAGCGTTACTTACACTCGTAGCAGCGCACCGAACAACATGTATAGTTCTATCGTAGTCATTAAAAAAAATAAAAATTGTTCATGAGATTAACCTTACAGAGTAGGATTAGAGTGATCAGAATGGTCCAAATACGAAGTGGCCCTCCGCATAAATAATAATTAATAAACAATTAAAGTTATCATTTATATCAAGGTTAACTGAGACCTCAAGAATACTAATATCCTAAAATCTCTGTCAGGATAAATATATTTATATAATTAACTCGAGCCAACCCCACCCAACCCAACCTAATGACCCCCTATCACAAACTGTCCTCCTGGATATCTTCATGATGCCTATACCTAGAATTTCGTAAAAAAAACCAACCCCCCCGTGCTCTTTCTCGAGCGATCCTCATTCCAAACCCATACAGTATCAGTATCAACATCGAGATCCATGTCTTCCTAAAATTATGTTACAGTCATAGAGCTATCTACCTACATACAAGGCCTATATTTTCCTTTCCCAATGACTTCCTCATAAATCACGAGAAGGTGGTTATGGCTGGCCACTGACAAGATTGATACAATTGTCCAATAACGATGCAGCTTCGTGCAATAATTCCCATTGTGTTTTCATAAAGTCAACTCGGAGAAACATGAGCAATCCACTACATCCATTAAGCCCGGTCAACTTTTTCAGTTCCTCGGGATTATTGATCGAGCCAAATCGTCCCAGATAGGCACGCATATCCCGGGTTTGATCGGTTTTTGAATCACGATTAGGGACCGAGGCAGTGGTTGGCCCTTCAAGAGCATAACCATAGCACCAAACGATCAGAGCAGCAAAATATAACACCCACGGTCTATTGAGAAGGATATCTTTGCCAGAAGAATACTCCACTGGTGAATCCGGTTGTGTATGATCGTAGGCATGGGACATTGAGGCGGGTTCTTCGGGAAGGAGAACAGTGCAGAGAAATTTGATCGCATAAAAGGTTGCGTCCCTAGCTTTCGCAGTCGGTGCCCAAAATTCTCTCATTCTTCTTTGGGCACTGTTTAAGTCCTGCGATCCAATCGTGCGGCCAAGAAGACGTTTTGCTCGGGCAAATATCTGACAGTCGACAACGTCAACATGCATTGCCATGTGTGCGAGATGATGGAGCACTGTCTTGGATTGGTATACAACATTGTGGTCCTTACCAGTGTAGGCATATGGTCCTGACATAGTTTGAGATTGTTTCAGCAAAGATGAGTCGAAATCTTGCATCCAAAAGTCGAATGCTCGAGTCAAAGATCCTCTCCATTTGTCTCGCCCGCCCAGTGCCTGTGATACACCTAACGAGTTGACTTGCAGATCACGTTGATTCATATGCCAGCTGACACTCAAAAGGCCCGCCATCAATATTGTACGACCAAAGGAGTTTGTCCTCACGTCTTGAGCATTAAGGGTGCGTTTGAGACCTTCCAAAAACGATATAGGTTTCATCCCATTCGCTTGAAGGCTCGACTCCAACCTACCAACCTCAGCACTACTTGTAGCAGTCCACATCGCTTCATCGCAGGGTAGAGGGAGACGCATTTCGTGAGCAACCATAACAGTAGAATGCCCGAACATTGTTGCGTGAGTTGAGTCTATAACAAATGCGGCAAATGCGGCACGTCTTGTGGCTTCATTTATAATCCAATGATTCCACCACTCGTCAGGTGTATTAGCTGCTGACGCTGACGATTGGCGTGAATCACCGTATCCATGTTTGTCATCTCTCGCACTCGGTGGGGAGTCCAGTGCAGAACGGCCTATCAATGAGCTACCACGACGCATCAAAGTGATTGTGGTTGCGTGGTGAATATGAGCTCTTTCGTGAAGTGCTCTGGTCGAGTACATCTTTTCATATATCTCCAGTAGCAACAGAGCCTGGAACACCCATAGACTTGCCGGAGGACGGAATTGATGGTCATTAAATATCTCCCATCTGAGGTGCCATGCTAAAAAATTGGACAAATCCGCGCCAGCGTCCGTCACCTTTTCACCGTGAATCTTATCAAGAAGCGAGGCACCTATAGCCATCATTGCGATCAAGAGGAGGTCTGGTGTCCTATCCGGAGAAAAGGTTGGTTTGTGTACTGCAAGGAAAATTAGCAAGCTTCGCACCGTCGTCTAATAGCAAAGAAAAATCCTACATATTGGCATTTGATCGCTGAAATGTAACCAGTAACTGCCGATGTATGTTTGCATCATTTTTCTACTCATCATGTGATTGTCATTACTACGGTCCCCATCGACAAGTTTCTCCTTCTTCTGCTTAACAAAGGGTGCATTTCCAGTCTCGTTGAATCTCTCTTTGATCAAGTCGATAATGGCTTGACTCTTCTCTTCTGACAGAACAGTTTCTGGCAAGCTGGTGTCGAGTAAACTAGTTACAGCCATAGGGTGGTGAGATTGTTGAGCAGCTGGAGGATAGAAACCTCCATAACTGAGATCATTAGTGAAGTATGGGGCATAATACTGCGCTGTAGCATCAGGGTAACTGCTAGATGTAAGTTGAATACAAAACAGCTTAGGGGAATTACAGGTCAAAATACTTACTTTGGATAAGGTTGTGGATTCATTTGACCCATGTCGTTTTGTTGAGTGCTGAAAAGATATGCTACCAAGTCTTCTGGTATGGCGAATGGGGATCGGTTGTAGCATCCTTCGCCGCCAAACACAGGCATCGTGTTTGATACAGCCATTTGATCTAGCAGCATCATTTCTGGACCTGATTGTTGGGCTTGGCTAATCTCATTTGTATATTCAGCAGAAACTGGAGTCTGGAGCGGTGGTTCAGTCTCACCGGAGGCAATCGTGTTTGCAGCCACATTCGCAAATCCCGAAGGCGGTAAGCTGAAAGGGGGAAAATTCTGTTGACTTATATATGCCTGCGGACTGTGTGCCTGATTGCTACGGTAGTTTTGGTTGTCTGAGGCTGCCGGTAACATACCATAGTGGCCAATATTCGGTTGCAGTGGCCTCGAGAATTCGGCCGACTTGGAATCGGGGGTTCCGAAGCTTGGATGCCGCTGGCCTCTGGTATTAGAACCGGCAGATGATGTATTCTGGCCCCTATGAATCATCTCGGAATCAGAACGCTTGTAATTAACCGAGGGATATCCATCCCCGCCATTAGTTGATCCACCACCGGAATATGTTCTAGATGCTGGGTTAGTCACTGGCGAGAATGAGGTAGATCGAATGTCTTGTGGAGACTGGTATTGCATTTGTGTTGTGCGTATTGTGGGTCCCATAAGACTCGGCCTTGTCACTTCAGGAGATGTGGACCCTTGAAGTGACTGTGGTTGCGGGATCTGTGAGATTGGTGACCCTTGACTCAAAATTGAATCTTTTCTGTGTAGTTGAGACCCTTTTGCAGTATGTCGGTCGCGATGCCTGGTACACAAATCCTGCCTAACAAACGTCCTTGGACAACCGTCAAAGTCGCAGTTATATATCTGTTTCGGGGTATGATTTAGCTGGTGACGATAACTAAAAGGAGAAGACGTCAGCAATGAATCAACGGATGCAACCACGATTGTTTTAAAGCTTACAGATGTTCAGCTCTAGAATAGCTCTTTCCACAGCCTTCCGTAGAACATTCGAATTTCTTGTCCAGGCCTTTGCGACTTCTCCTCCGCTTTTGCGGGCGACCATCATCACCAGAAGTGGGACCCTCCGCAAGTTCTCCATGCGAGAGCTCCTCTTCGTCTTCTGTGGGTCTCAACGATGTACGGCTTCGTCGTCTACCGCGATTCTTGTCTTCAATCTCTCCGCTCGGCCTGTGTTGTAGCATAGGATCGGCCATTTGCGACATGACAGGCGCATCGATCTGAGCCATTATGTTAGGTGCTGGCAAGGTAAGAGGATGCGCAGCTAGTATCGAAGTCATAATCTCATACTATTGTTGTATGAAGCCGCAAGAAGTACGATACACTAGTTTATCAGCACTTCTGCCGAGAACTCGAGAGAATATTTAAGAGCTTTATAAAGCTGAGATTGGCGCATAGGGTGGCGATATCACTCTACTGTCGACCGAAGTCAGATTGGATGAACATGTTATATGTGAAGGAAATAAAAACTAGGCAAGAGCAATGCGAATGAGTGGAGATGGGTGGTAAGCTAGACATAGTGCAAAACGCTGAAGATGTCCCTAGACTCTCCGCATCAATGAACGCGGGGAAATGTGCTGTACGCTCCCTGCTCAACACGAGAGTGCTCTGTCGGACAGATGATAGAGACGAATGTGAGATGTGGCTAGGTCATGCAAGAAGACACGCGGTGGCTAGAAGCTGACGAGCGCGCATAGGGCGCTTGTATGAGATTAGGCAAAAAAAGATGGATAGAATCATTGAGAGTAACAAGAGACAGGTACGACTGACTGACTATAAGAAGTTTCTTAGTTACTCACTCATGCTTTCCAAACTTGTGTTATTGTATTATTGTGTTATTGTGCCATTGTGCTATTGTGCTATTGTGTTATCGATGATAAGCTGAGAAATGGAGGGGAAAAGGCGATTTAATTATTTCGTGCTAAAATTTTGAGTTTGTGCTTGGTGAAGCGTAGAATTTATGATGGGCGGATGGTGGGTGTGATGTCTGGGGCCGGAAGCTTTTCTTTTTAGCGGATGGATCAGTGAGAGCTGTGGATCTTGTGGGGGATCATAAGGTTACCATGTTACCATGTTACCAGGTTACCAGGTTACCAGGTTACCAGGTTACCATAGACTTGGCTGGATCGGGTTCTTTTGCTTACGGTTCGGTTCCTATCGGTCCGCGCAAAGCTGGTCGCACACTGAGTTGAATGAATACCGACCGGTAGGTACACTTTGATATAAGGAAGTTCCTCATGCGTACTGGAACTGGATGTGAAATATCGAGATGGGGGAGTTTTGAAATTTAAAGTTCTCCGAGTAAGCTTTTCTCTTTTGTTTTGTGCACTTTGTTGAGGTTGAAAGCACCTTTCAAAATAATCACGTTCGTTTGCGCTCGTGCGACTATATTCCGATGGGTTAGGTGAAGTCGATATTTGGTTGAGATTATGTAAGATGGAATAAGACTTCGAAAATGTCTTTCTGCTTACAGATGAGGGTCGAATTGTGCTTAAGCTTGCTGGGCTTGCAGTGTCAACTTGGCGAAAAGGCGATTGAAGGATTTAGAGTGGTTGGTTAATCTTTTAACCTTGAATCTTATTTTCTCAGCTGCATGGTGCTTGTTCTTTCTTGTGTGCCATGTTGTATCTTGAAAAAGCAGAAATTTGTGCTCATCACTAATAAATTTGTACTCTTTTCTTTTGTTACCCGAAGAAAGTTTCATCACTACGGTACGTAAATCTCCTGTTGTTGATAAACGCCATATGCATACACACGTTAAAACTTCGAGTTCTTTCGGGACATTCTAGTCACACCCGCCATAAGTCTCCACGAAAGTCATGTGCACTGTTTTGGCTGGCTTGAAACCGGAGGATTTGATATAGATTATAGATCATGTATGTCACAACCTTACAGCTTATTTAAATCAATGTATTCACCTAGACTCAGGTTACTCTCATTCAAAAGTCGATCCCTCTTCTCTATCCCCATTGAAAGTTGCGCGAATCTAATTGCGCATGAGTTTTCGAATTAGATCTTTTCTATCGTCTTCATCGCTATCCCACAAGCTTGTTCAAGTTGTTCGAGCTTGATGTAATACGCCAAATAAAAAATTTACAAGGAAGAAATGAGGGGGTTTATTTGAGAGTTCCTTGTAAGCTGCACTTACTAGGACGGAATTAAAAAATAACATTAAAAATTTGGCCGGGATTTTTTTTGGTTGCTCTTGATAACCTTTTAAAATGAATAATGATGTGAGGAAGAGAGCTACGCCATCGCCGTCTTCCGATAAAGCTCGCTTGACTCCTTAAAATCTTATCATTCCAAGTACATACATACTGTTGTGTATTGCTGAATGGCCAATGTCACAATTGGTTAATGATTTGAAAAATGAATTCTAGTTCTTTTCTGATCACTTACTTTTCCCTACTCATTTTGAACACAATCTTGGAGCTTATGTTATAATCTACCGTGAGACAGTCAAAAGCCTCTAATCTCGAAAAACACCATCGGGACCCTTAGCTACCTAGTGGGTAAGAAGCTTTGAAAACAGCCAGATTGGTCTCTACTCCGTGCAAAACATCTAACTTTAACTCTGTTACTTATCAGTGCTCAAATCTTAAGTTGCTAACAATGTGCATTAGCATTAGCATTACCGCATCGTACCTTAGTAAAGTGGCTCTGGAAGAGTTTTGACCCGCTACCAATTACTAATCCGGGGTACTGAACCATTAATAAATTTATCCAATTTCGTAAGCCCCAATAATCTTTCACGCTGTAACTTTCACGCTGTCTGATCGGAACTTTTTTATTTACTTGTTACCCATGACGAACTTCACAGTGAATTATTTTTCAACACCACATCAATTAACTCCTACTACCAATGTAATTAATTATCATTTTCCAACTTCAAATTATAATTGCCCAACAACGGAAAATACAGTACTATAAGCTCCAGAGCCATCTGTCGTTTCCTTACAAAATGCGTAAAGCGCCTCGCCCACAACAGCCTGACGATTCAGAAGCATCAAGCACCAAGGAGAAAGGAAATCCAAATGCTACACCCGCTACGAACGGGAAAGGAAAGAGAGTTGCAAACAGTGCAGTAAATGCAAATGCATCAGGGGCAAATAGCACACTCACCGCGCCTAGTGCTGTAGCAGGAGCTGTCGGAAATACCAACACAGATGGCAACGTTGGCGTAAGAACCCCCGTCATCATATTTCACGAGCACAATAGCTAACATATAACTTCGTCCATAGATCCAATGGTCAGAATTTGACCCATCTGTATTGCACAGTTATCGATACGAGCACGGGATGATTACGCCTCCTGCCTTCAATAGTTCATACAATCAAATCGTTCTTTCCCAATCGAGTATCGGCCGTATGTCACCAACTATGGTTCGCAAGAAGGAGCATAAGAGGCAGAGCAAAGAGCAATTGGCCAACACTGTGCGCAAGCATTTCAACAGCCAGTCTGTCAACGAAAACGACGTTATTGTAAAGTTCTTATACAAAGTTCGATATCAGGGTTAGTCGACATATTGTTTGCATAGTTGGCGATGAATCCCCCAGGCTAATTATTTGCAGATAAGAAATTTCGCATGAGATTCATGCCACAGCTGCGACATATGGAGCGATCCCAAGTGGAACGATCCGCATAGCATACGTACATAGACAAGGCTTTTGGCCTACTTGGCTTCCATTCATCAAAATACGAAAACAGCTCTACGTTTAATGACACAGTAAACATACGGCAAAGGAGTAGTGTTATGGGAATACTTGGGTTAGAATTGTATAACACATTGTACAAAAGTACTTATAGGGAGGGGTTTTCTCGTTCAAGGAGTAGTGGAGTAGGTATCCTATGGGATTTGCATATTTGAAATAATGACAATCATGATCATGGACAGCGAGATAAAGTCTATACATACCAATACATTTTCGTACCAAGCAATTTATCTATGAATGGAAGATTTACTAGGTATTTACACATCGAACTCTTTTTAAAGATTTTCAGCCTTGCACGATTTGTAATGGTTTGCCGGGGTTAATTCTAATCATCCAATCAGATTGGAGCTATCTCAATTGATTGCCTTGCTCCAGCAAAGAAAAAAAATATTGGAGCTTTCCAGAATGATCGTTGATATTCATGATAGTTTTAGTTTTACTGCAGCGACACATTCAGCTCTTACAGTCTTTATTTGTTCCTATGACCATTGCAAAGTTTGATATATTTCTCATGCAAATTGTGAACATCACTTTATCACAATGAAAACGGGGACAACAGGCCTGACATCAGGTCTTTTGTCAAAGGCCGCCACTCCATCTCGAATTCTATGTTCTACCCCAGCAAGCCGACATCGAACATTGAAGGGGGATAACAACAACCCATCTCAAACACGGAATCTTTCAACAATATGCGCCCCGAAAAGGAAATGCAAATATTCTCAGCAGGACCTGTCGCTGAAACCAATGCAGAGACGTGTGAGTACCTTTTTTTATTCAAAATACTTCAGGTCGCATCACGAAGTACTGACCCAGAATTCTTCTAGTCTTTTCATGCATCAGCGAGATATCAAGCCACGAAGAATCCCTATGATGTTCTCGGAGTAGACAAGAGCGCATCTGCGTCAGCCATCAAGAAAGCATATTATGGTCTTGCTAAAAAGTTCCATCCAGACACAAATAAGGATCCAAATGCTAAAGATAAATTCGCCGAAGCACAATCTGCTTATGAACTGTTAACCGACCCACAGAAAAAGGCAGCTTGGGATCAGTATGGATCTGCAGCATTTGACCAAGGAGCAGGACCCGGACCTGGTGCTGATCCATTCGGTGGTGCGGGGGGCTTTGGAGGGTTTGGGGGTGGATCTGGCGGGTTCCCGGGTGGAGGGTTTGGAGCTGATTTCAATTTCGAAGATTTGTTTAAGGGTTTTACTGGAGGAAGAAGGGGTAGAAAAGGCGGTGCCAATCCATTCCATTCCGAGGAAATACTTGTGGGAGACAGTATTGAGGTTCAAACGAATATCTCCTTCATGGAAGCAGCAAAAGGGACCAGCAAAAGTATCAACATATCCCCACTATCCACTTGCAAAACATGTCGCGGAAACGGTATGAAATCTGGAACGAAGCGGTCGGCATGTAAATCTTGTGGAGGGAGTGGTACACGCGTGCATTCTATGGGTGGATTCCAAATGGCTTCGACATGTGGTGCATGCGGTGGCCATGGAATGGTGATTCCATCTGGAGGAGAATGTGGGACATGTTCTGGAAATGGA
This sequence comes from Sclerotinia minor, assembly GCA_025389075.1. Classification (NCBI taxonomy): domain Eukaryota; kingdom Fungi; phylum Ascomycota; class Leotiomycetes; order Helotiales; family Sclerotiniaceae; genus Sclerotinia; species Sclerotinia minor. The sequence goes on from QRFH01000006.1 coordinate 2,296,361, forward strand.
GTCGTGCGTGAGCGCAAAACGATCAACGTCGATATACCTGGAGGAATTGAGGATGGTATGCGATTGAGATTGGATAGGGAAGGTGACGCCCCAGCTACTGGTCAAGCTGCGAACCCTGATAGCCCTTCACAACATGGTGATCTTTATGTACTTGTTCGAGTGGCTACGGATCCCAAATTCAGTCGCTCCGGATCTGACATCTTATATACCGCGACGATCCCTTTCACAACTGCATTACTTGGAGGTGAGGTCAAGATACCGACCTTAGATGGAGATGTCAGTGTTAAGATCGCAACCGGAACCGGTACTGGAGACAAGATTACTTTAGGAGGTAAGGGTATGAAAAAGTTGGAAGGACGTAGAGGGGGAACTGGTGACCTGAAAGTCGTATTCAAGGTCCAAATGCCCAAATCTCTCAGCGCTAACCAGCGAACGATTGTGGAAATGCTTGCCGATGAGATGGGTGATAAAACGGCGAAGCGTGTCATGAATGTTGGCCGTGCCTCAAGTTCCTCGTAAGTTCAGTGTCATGTTCTCAAGCTGGGCACTGACAGCGACAGATCAAACCCATCGAATACCGAAGAGAATCACAAGCAAGAAGGATTCCTCAAATCTGTCTGGCACAAATTTACAGATAGCGCTAATTCTCCCAAGGAGGGCGATAAAGAGGACGAATCCAAGAAGAAATGAAGCCAATGACGAAAACTTTCTGTATAATAAACGGCAAAAGTGTAGAAATAGCGCTGTGTAGAGAGGATAGGGTAAATCGATGGAGCATGGCGCGTCCCAAGATACGAATGGTGGCTGTCATTCATGAATACATATCTCTAGAACGTAGTTTAGAATATGTTGATGACGCATACTTAGTATAAATTAAAATGATATCTCAACTCAGAGTCTGTGACTTGACCAACATCTGATATTGCGATAAACAAATCCTCAACTTCCCCAGGCAAAGGACCTTTATCTTCGCCTGACATGCCGCGTTTCATCCCGTTGCCGAGAGTCATCATCTCGGGCCATATGCACCTCGAGCCTCCTAGATGTGATGAACCATGGGAATACGAAATTTCTCTACCAATCAAAAATACATTTTAAGAGCCGCAGCTTGCCTTTGCATCCGATTTGTTTATTTATTTTTTTGCTATCCAAGGAAAGGAGAATTAAAGCAACATGGATTTTGAGTGAGATTCTGAGATTTGTACTCCGTAAAAGGATACGTGATGGTTTCAAAGTGGTGATTTGTTTTGGGTAATCAACTACTGAATAAACATCTGGAACATCTTACCGGCAATGGCTGTCGTGACTATTAGACTACTACATATCTGCAAGAACGTATTAGCTATTTTGCATGCTGCAATCATTTGTGTACGGAAAGACACAGTCTGAAGAAGTCCCATGTAGGTTTCACAGGGCGATTTTGTTCGTAGTCCTGTTGATACAGTAGTTCATGATGAGATTTCAAAAGTAGCTGGAGCTGGAAATTGAGGTTATAAATTATAACCTTATTATCTTTCATTTTGTATTGTGCTGATTGACTTCCTTGTCTAGACAGGGCGCTTATTACATATGCTCGTAGCCTATGGTTTGAGAAACATCCCTTCACCATCGAGGTGTGATGGTGGGTTATGATCTAGTTGTGATTGAAGAACAAACTGTTTGTTGATGAGCATTTTTGAATATGCATTTCTTCATTTCTGTGTTTAGGCTGTGTTTTGTGGTGATGACATGTGATTGATATCGAGAAATGGAGATGGAGGATGGAAGATGGAGGATGGAAGATGGAGGATGGAAGATGGAGGATGAAAGATGGAAACAAACATCTTTCTGGGCGTAACACCAAGTAGGGAAGCGATATTTCGAGTGTTCGATATTTATTAACAATACAATAAGGTTACTCGAGTAAAATAAAATCATATAACCTTATTAATATTCATCATCATTGTTGTACGAAATGTCCTCTAGGCTCTGGCGCTTATCTGAGTAAATCTGGGTCTCCTGAAAGGCCGCAGAAAAAAAAAACCAGTGCAGGTTCCCTGTATTGTAGTACCAGCTAGTGCCCTGTAGTCCCACAAGCTCACCCAAATTAATGAAAGCTTGGGCACCTATCAACGACCTACGTACGTACCTAGGTAGCTATCTATTGCTTGATACCTGGGAATCGTATATTATTACTTTCCCTTCACACATCTGCCATCACAAAACATTTTCCTACTTGTTATTCTTCAGTTAAATCAAATTGTATCACATATCACACATCACACCATCACAGTTATAAACTATCAAACTACTAAACTACACAATAATAACTCTCAAATATTACATACCTACCTGATGACTTAGCTACTAGTAGGTATGAGGGAGCCATGAAATACATGAGTGAAATCTTGCGCAAGGATCGGATCATTCTTTTCAAGATACTGCGCACCCAAATAAATTAACAAGTTAACAAGTTAATAAGTCTTACCACTGACGACACCAACCCCTCCTCCCCACCGCTTTCCAGTCCACATTCAACGAATATCGGTGTGCACAATATTGTCGTTTTTATTTATCCTTTACCTTCAGCCAAAACTTATTGAATACGCTCCGAAGTTGTCATATTTCCTTCACGAATTTTGCCCGGCCATCCACAATCAGGGTGTCGAGCATCATCCCGTCAAACCTCGAGATGCAAGCACCGATGATATCAGTGCCTCTCAAGGCAACCAACGAAATCGACTGGATACAGCCGTTGAAGAACTACATCAGACAGACGTATGGCGACGATCCGGAGCGATATGCGGAAGAATGTGCTACCCTCAACCGCTTGCGACAGGACATGCGGGGAGCTGGCAAGGACAGTGCTGCGGGAAGAGACCTACTTTACAGATACTATGGCCAGCTGGAATTATTAGACCTGCGATTTCCGGTCGACGAGAACCATATCAAAATTTCCTTTACTTGGTAAGGATTTGACCCAGTGAGAGATTCTGGAATTTTGCTTACAACGTTGGCAGGTTTGATGCGTTCACACATAAAGCCACTGCACAATACTCTCTGGCCTACGAAAAAGCTTCGATAATATTCAACATTTCTGCCGTGCTATCATGTCATGCAGCGCATCAAAACCGATCAGAAGACTCGGGCCTTAAAACTGCGTATCACTCTTTCCAAGCATCTGCCGGCATGTTCACTTACATCAACGAGAACTTTCTCCATGCACCATCGACGGACTTAAGTCGAGATACAGTCAAGACTTTGATTCAAATTATGCTTGCTCAAGGCCAGGAGGTATTTCTTGAAAAACAAATTGCCGATGGGAAAAAGGTTGGACTATTGGCAAAACTTGCTAGCCAAGCAGGTTATTTGTATTCTCAGGCGCTAGAGGGAACCCAGGACAACGTAAACAAGGCCATATTTGAGAAAGTCTGGCTACTGGTGGTACAAGTAGGTGCTTCTCATACTCCTTGTCTGCTTTTTGGAATACACTTTGGCCATATCGATGTTCTAGCGCAAGATCGTACTAACACAAATAGATCAAAGCAAATTATATGTCATCTCTAGCTCAATATTATCAAGCTCTTGCAGATGATGATGCAAATTCACATGGTGTAGCCATTGCACGACTACAGGCAGCAGAACTTTCATCCAAGGATGCTAGTAAACTTGCTAACAGTTTCCCCGGAAATGTACCCGTCAATTCGAACTTCACATCAGAGACGGGCATAACATTAATAGAGATTAACAGGCGTCATCTTACTAATGTGCAAGAAAAACTTGCTGAGCTTATTAAGGACAATGACTACATCTATCACCAGACTGTACCAGCCGAAGCAGCTCTGACTGTAATCCCAAAGCTTCCAGCGGCTAAAGCGATACCAGTTAGCGAATTATACGCTGGACAAGATATTCAACGTATCACTGGGCCTGATATCTTCCAAAAGATTGTGCCCATGTCTGTTACGGAGTCAGCCAGTTTATACGACGAAGAAAAGGCGAAATTGGTGCGGGCAGAGACTGAGCGCGTAGAAACCGCCAACAGCGAAATGGCTGCAAGTCTAGACTATCTTAGATTACCTGGAGCGTTACAGGTTCTTAAGGGCGGATTTGATCAAGAATTGAGCGGAGGAGACGACTTTAGGAATTGGTGCGACGATTTAGCCGGTCATGTTTCTCCCATGTCAATATTCGATTCTTTGAAATCAAGCAAAGAAGCTATAGTATCAATATTGGACAAAAGCAGCAAGCAGTTGGATATGGAGGAGAGCGTCTGTGAGAAAATGCGGTCAAAGTATGAAGGAGAGTGGACTCAACAACCAAGCTCACGGCTGACCTCAACACTTCGAAATGATATACGAAACTATCGTGAGGCTCTTGAGGAGGCTGCTCGTAGTGATAATCAACTTTACTCAAAAATATGCCAGCATGAGGTTGATTTTGACGAAATGCGCTCAGCTGGTGAACTAGGCGAGTCTGATGTGCTCTTCCAGAGGGCGTTGATACAGGTCGGAGGGAAGTCGCGGAATACCGCCGGCAGTCCAAGTTCACGAGAGGGAAATCTCCTTGATGACGATTTTGACGATGGCAAAAAGAGTGTCGCAGAACAGATAGCCAAAGTTGAGGAGATCCTAAAAAAATTAAACTTAGTAAAGCGGGAGAGATCACAAGTTTTGAAAGATCTAAAAGAAAAGGTTCGTGGAGTCACTTGGATCTAGGGGGGTGTTTTTTTTTACTAACCATAAGAGTAGGCACATAATGATGATATTTCTCATGTCCTTATTCTCAACAAAAAGTCTATCTCAAATTATGAGACTCAGCTTTTCCAAGCAGAGCTTGAAAAGTACCGACCTCATCAGAGTCGTTTGTTATCTGCGAATCACAAACAATCATCACTAATGAAAGAACTGACGCTCACATTCAATGATCTCTTGCAAGATAAGAGAGTTCGATCTGAGCAAAGCAAATATGAGACTATAACCCGACAACGGTCATCGGTAATGTCAAAGTATAAGAGGATTCATCAAGAATATCTAGATCTACAAGCTGGTCTTGAAGGTGCAAAACAATGGTATACCGAAATGAAGGATACTGTTAATAGCCTGGATAAGAATGTCGAGACATTTGTCAATAATCGTAGGTCAGAAGGCGCTCAACTTCTAAACCAGATCGAGCAAGATCGAGCAAGCAATGCAAATGGCCATGCGGATAGGGAGCGTGAGCGTCTCAGAGGATTGATGGAACGCATGTCTATGGATCCATCAACCTCACCAACATCAGGCAAACCCCCTCGTAGAGGGTCCAACGCATACAGCAATACATCTCCGTCGACAAGGTATCCAAGTACAAATTTTGCCGGACAGTACCAGGTACCTACCTCGCCACCTCCACAAACCACTACTGCACCTCCGACACGCGGCTCTATACCTGCCCCTGCTAACGGGGGATATTATCCTCAACAACCTCCCCAGAGAGCTGACCCGTACAACTCAGTCCCTGGGAGGTCTTCACCGTATGGTCAATACAACCCAAGCACGCATTCCCGCAACCCTTCTCAGCCCATGTCACCTCCACCAAATCAGAGCCAATTTCCACGCTCACCTCCGCCGCAGCAAACCCAATTCCAACAAAATCAACACCACTATGCGACAATGGCACCGCAACAACAGGGACAATATGTCCCAGCTGGATATGTACCCCCGCCCCCACCACCAGGACCACCACCCCTCGGCCCTCAACAAACCTTTCACCAACCTGGCAGTTCCATAACAGGTCAAAATGACTATGGATACGGAAATAATGCTACTTCTCATCAGCGGGCTGCGTCGCAGCAAAGTTCGAATGATCCTTGGGCCGGGCTTAACGTATGGAAGTAAAGAACCTGGAGTACATTGAGCAATTTCAAACATTGGAAGGAGCGAACATAGGGAGATGACAACTTGGCTTATGGGAGGATATGGCGCCGAGGACGAAGGAATTAGTAAATGGAGATTGTGATACCAATTCATAGCGGCAATGGCATGGAGAAAGGCAGGAAATGTATTTATATTCTCTGAAATGGCAGAACCATCTCTGTTCTACTTGATAGTACAATCCTGCAATTTTGAAGGGAATCTACACGCCCGTGGTCAATTTTGCTAATTGTGGCCCGGCTACAAGTATCGCCAAGCTTGGAATATGAAAGTTTGTGAATCATGTTGGAGATGGCTATTCTGATGATGGAAGGATATATGGTGTACTCCAATAGATAGTCGTATATGAGGAAGGACTTCATTTGATCAGACCTTTCTGTCTAGATCTTACTTGATAGCACTTGCGAAAGTTTGAGGGTACTAGCAGAGAAGGCACGAGACTGACGGGCCGTTTTGAACTCTTCAAATTATGTAATTGATATAATGTCTTAAAAACATATTCTTATTTTTCCTTGAGCTGCGTGAATAACTCATGAGGTTTAAAAAGCAATAAACGAATACGAGTAATACAAATTTCCTATCGGACCATCAGTCTGTGCACTTTTAACTGATAGAGGGGAATTTAAGGCCCGCCGGGATTACGTTTTACCGAAATTTCGGGGTACCGATATTGCCGATGAGCTTAGAAAGCAGTCTGGACATCATGACGGAGCAGATCGTAAAATGGTAGGGAAGCTCATAGAATAATAATTGTCACCATCTACGACTCACGATTGCCATCCGCATCAACCCTTTTCCTCCGTTCCAAATAAAAAGTTTTATTCCTTTCTACCATACAATTTAGAGATTCTTTATCTTCTGTATCTTATTTCTTAATTCCCTATCTCTCCATTAATAAAAAGCTATGCTTTACGGCCAAAACTTACCGTGGCGGATTGCGCTTCGAAATGTAGCCATTAAACAAAATACAGAGGCATCGAGTACGATTCTGAAGAGGACAATCAGAAAGCATCATGTCAGAACCGCACAATCGTTAGTCTCTCTGCGACCTGTTACGATTCATCCAGCTCTGGGTGGCGTCGCAAGGTTTTCAACATCTCCTTCTAGACAAAAAGATGTCCCAAAAGATCTTTTTAATCAAGCGGATATAACAGCAGAAGAAAAGAAGGAGAAGAAGGCGAAGCAGAAGACCGAATTGGTTGAGGAAGTTAGTGGCGAGAATGAAGTGGAGGCCAAGAACAAGACAAACGAAGCATCATCCTCTAGTAGCAACACTTCTTCTGGAAGTGCGGCTGATGCGAAAGGAAGTAGTGCTGGCGGTGCGGGTGATTCTGGCAGTGGTGATGGCGGAAAGAAGGGCCGCAAAGGAAGTTCGGAAAAGGCTTTGCAAAAAGCTACGGTTCCAGAGGTGTATCCACAAGTGATGGCAATTCCAATAACCAAAAGACCTCTATTTCCTGGGTTCTACAAGGCTGTCACTGTGCGAGATCCCAATGTCGTAGCTGCTATACAGGATATGATGAAGCGGGGTCAACCATATATTGGGGCTTTCTTGTTTAAGGACGACAACATGGATAAAGATGTCATTGAGAACATAGATGATGTACACGATGTTGGAGTGTTTGCACAAATAACCAGTGCTTTTCCTGTTCATGGGGATGATTCTGCTCTGACTGCGGTACTTTATCCACACCGTCGAATCAAGATGTCTGCTCTTATCGGCCCCGAGCGTGAGGGCGCTGATGCGAAGAAAGCCGAGAGCACCCAAGCTGAGCCGCCTGTTCCTGAAATCATACCCTCAAAGTCTACCAAGGAAGAAACTTCGGAGAAGAAGGGCGATATTGTAGCGAGCTTCGAAGAAGGGGCGGTTGCGCAGAAGACTGCGGGCGCCGCACTGCCATATGAGCCAATATCGTTCCTACGCAAATACCCCGTCAGTTTAGCAAACGTGGAAAATTTGACGGAAGAGACATATGATCCCAAGAGCCCTATTATCCGTGCTGTCACAAATGAGATTGTAAATGTGTTCAAGGAAGTGGCAACTCTTAACAGCCTCTTCCGAGACCAAATTTCTACATTCTCCATGAGTCAGTCATCAGGCAATGTTATGTCGGAGCCCGGGAAGCTTGCGGATTTTGCTGCTGCCGTTTCTGCTGGTGAAGTTTCCGAGCTCCAAGATGTACTCGAGACTCTCAATATCGAGGAAAGATTACAGAAGGGTTTGACTGTCTTAAAGAAGGAGTTGATGAATGCTCAGCTACAATCCAAAATTTCTAAAGATGTTGAGAACAAGATTCAAAAGCGTCAACGCGAATACTACCTTATGGAACAATTGAAGGGTATTCGCAGAGAGCTTGGCATTGAGTCTGACGGCAAAGACAAACTAGTTGAAAAATTCAAGGAAAAGGCTGATAAGCTTGCTATGCCCGAGGTAGTGAGGAAAGTTTTTGATGAGGAAATCAACAAACTAGCACATCTGGAACCGGCTGCGTCTGAGTTCAATGTGACCCGGAATTACTTGGATTGGTTGACACAAATCCCTTGGGGCCAGCGCAGTGCAGAAAACTTCGGAATCAACAATGCAATGACTGTACTGGATGAAGATCACCATGGTTTGAAGGATGTGAAAGATCGCATTTTAGAATTCATCGCGGTTGGAAAACTCAGAGGCACCGTGGAAGGTAAAATCTTATGTTTTGTCGGTCCTCCTGGTGTGGGTAAGACGAGTATTGGTAAGAGTATTGCCAGAGCTCTTAACCGTCAATACTACAGATTCAGTGTTGGAGGTCTTACAGATGTTGCGGAGATTAAGGGTCACAGAAGAACATATGTTGGAGCACTTCCTGGACGAATTATTCAGGCGCTGAAGAAATGCCAAACTGAAAATCCATTGATCTTGATTGATGAGATTGACAAAATTGGACGAGGTCATCAGGGTGATCCAGCGTCTGCACTTTTGGAATTACTGGATCCCGAACAAAATACTTCTTTCCTCGACCACTATCTTGATGTACCTGTGGACCTTTCTAAAGTTCTTTTCGTCTGCACTGCCAACATGACTGACACTATTCCTCGACCTCTACTGGATCGTATGGAAATGATAGAATTATCTGGGTACGTTGCGGACGAAAAAATGGCGATCGCGGAGCGGTACCTCGGACCAGCAGCCAAGGAATTGGCTGGGTTAAATGACGTTGATGTCAACCTTAGTAAAGAAGCTATCGAGGAGTTAATTAAATCTTACTGCCGAGAGTCTGGTGTTAGAAATCTTAAAAAGCAAATTGAGAAGGTCTATCGCAAGTCTGCCTTGAAGATTGTACAGGATCTTGGAGAGAGTGTTCTCCCTGAAGAAGAGGCTTTGACTGAAGAAGGCAAGGCAGCGTTGGAGGAATCTAAAAAAGATCAGACGGATGTTAAAGAAACACCGGGAACGATTGAAAAGGAGACTACTGAAGTACCTCGAGTTAGTCTCAAGGTTCCTGATGATGTACATGTCACAATCGGCAAGGACAACCTTAAGGACTATGTTGGTCCACCCGTCTTCACGTCAGATCGCCTATACGATGTGACCCCTCCAGGAGTCGCGATGGGATTGGCTTGGACACAGATGGGTGGTGCTGCATTATACGTCGAGTCAATCCTCGAGAGCGCTCTCTCACCATCCTCCACCCCTGGGCTCGCTACAACCGGTAACCTTCAAGCTGTAATGAAAGAATCGACCACTATCGCATATTCTTTCGCCAAGTCAGTCATGGCGAAGAATTTCCCAGACAATCATTTCTTTGACAAAGCCAAGTTACATCTTCATTGTCCTGAAGGAGCGGTTCCAAAAGATGGACCGTCAGCGGGTATTACTATGGCATCATCCTTGCTTTCTCTCGCTTTGGATCGTCCGCTAGATCCTACCATTGCTATGACAGGTGAACTTACCGTTACTGGTAAGGTTCTGAGGATTGGTGGATTGAGGGAGAAGACTGTAGCCGCTAGACGAGCAGGCAGCAAAATGATCATTTTCCCGGATGACAATATGAGTGATTGGTTGGAACTTCCTGCTGTAAGTACATATCGTTTGAATCCTATTCCAAATCGTATTCTATGTAGAGACAGTTGTTAATGAATCAAATAGAACATCAAAGATGGAATTGAAGGAAAACCAGCAAAATGGTATTCTGACGTCTTTGACCTCGTCTTTCCAAATCTAGATAAAGAAGCAGCAAATGGTCTCTGGAAAGATCGATTGACGAAAAAGAAGGGGGATAAGGAGGATGAGTGAGTGAGTTGCAACTTGTGAAAATGAAATGAACGAGTGATGTACATATTAGATGAAAGCTAGTGGAAAACTAGTGACGCTAGTTTTAACTTGGTTGCCATTGGTGCATGCAGCGATTCATGGTTTTTCTGAAGCATGATGATTGATTAATGGAACTAGGGGCATTTCTGGCGTTGGGGGGGTTGAATTGGACTGCACTGGATGGATGGGATGGGATTGGATTGGATGGATGGATGAATGAATGAATGGATCTCTACTCTCTGCAAAATTTATATTTATATGTACGTATTTATGCTTTTATGCTTCTATGCATGGGTATGGTATAGCATAGCATAGCATTTGAAAGGAATGAAATGCAATGCAATGCAATGGAACGCAATGGAATGGCAGCGAAGGCAGATGGGAAGATGCGAGATAGAAGATGAGGAAGTAACGCAAGAGAGAGGGGGGTCTTACTGTACTTCTGATATTAATTCATCTACGATAGAGACTACTTAGATTAAAATCTCAGATGATTCCCCTTTTATTTAATTTTTAATATTATGTAGATTACCATTTTTGGGGGTCAATTTCAGTATGTAGTATGAAGTATGGAGTATGAGTGGGGAGGGTAGGGAGGGTTTGGATGGTTTGGATGGTTTGGATGGTTTGGATGGTTTGGATGGTTTGGATGGTTTGGATGGTTTCTTGGTTTGGATGGTTTCTTGGGGGAGGGGAGGATATGTTATGTTATGTATGTATGGGTTTGGTGTTGTTGTGCCCGTTGGATTTGGATTTAGATTTAGATGCTTGATGTGTGGATGCGTATACTTTAATTTACTAGGTGGGTAGATGGATAGGTAGGTAGGTAGGTAGGTATGGGATCTTATTTTATGTTTCTGTGTGTTTGTGTGTGTGAGGCTGGGGGATTGGGGGAGGGGATAAAATTCGAAATATAAATAAATACAAATATAATGAGAAAGTGAAAGAAATGGAGAGATGGAGAAGTAAAGAGACAGAGGAATAGAGAAATAGAGCATTGTACTCGTATTGTTTATGTGGATTTTGAATTGGATTGGATTGGATTGGATTTGTATATATATGTGTATAGATAAGATTTATGTGTGAACGAAGTGAATGATTTCAATTCAATTACCACTGTAATATAGCTACTGTAATAAAGCCCTAAGCGAATGCGAAAGAGACTAGCTCTTTCAGTAAGTCTATATAAGACTTACTACTTTCAATATGTAGCTAGCTCTTTAGACAGAATACAATTAGACATACAGGACCTACGCAATCCGTGGGTGCTACGTCTTCCGTATCCTTCTCGTACCAACAATTTACATGTATTTTGAACTGGTATGGCTGGGGTCAGCGGGGTTGGCTTTTGTTCTTGTGATTGTGAGTAGTTGATTGAGAATATAGCATCTTATTGTCGATTTCCTTGCATTTGAGGTAGGAGGAGAGGAGTTTAGATGGATGAGTTGAGTTGAGTGTGGTTTATGTTGCCATGTAAGATTATATTCGGAAATTGGATGGTATAACTTGTAGTATTCTGAGGTTCTGTTCTCCGAGGTGAGTGGGATCTTTCGGTTCCGTCGCAGATTCTGGTTTGGGTGAATGTAATGGAGTGGCTCTGATGGTTGATGGTTGATGGTTGATGGTTGATATCCTTGAAATAGTTCCTGTTTCTGTTCCTGGTTCTTTCCCTGCCCCTTTTCTTCATAACTTGGTTCGACTATGGATGAAGTTCTTGGTATTTGATAATACATGGCATGGTCCTATGTCGCACTAGATCACGCCTTGCAACCAACACTATAATTACTCACAACTTGAGATTATAGACTTTCTCCTCCTTCCTCATGACTTCATGAATTCCTCTACGGAAAGAACTGGCCGTGGATCATTGCGGATAATTGATATAAATCTCATGATCTTATGTCGTGCCAAATCATGGACTTATAATCGATAATATATACTCGAGCTTACTGTGTATCTTGCCAATGCTCGCCATCTTCATGGTGATCTCATTCTTTGGCGACTTCCCTTATTCTCGGATGAAGTTACCATGGTTCCCCGTATTGATCAGTATACTCCGTACTTTGCCTGGTACCGATACCTACTTATATGTTACAGTCGGTGGGGCTGAGTAATAAATATAAGTACTGTACTCAGTAGGTAGTAAGTAATAAGTAGTGCGGGGACCAACAGGTTATTTTAACGGTGCGCGGGGCGACCCTCTAGTTCCAGTGTATTGGAGAAGAATCAATGTAGTGCTATGTACCTCGCTCGTTTGTTCGGCCTTGTGCTATTAGCCTGTTCATACCCGTGAGCATTCATTGGAAACCTCCCTCTAACATATGCAGTAAGCCAAACCTTTCATCGCGATTTTATCTTCTTATTAACCTATTACTTGATTAGGTATGCTCGTATGCAACTTTTAGAGCACCCAAGGTTGGAATCGGACATTTTAGGGTTCGTGCCTTAGTAAAAAGCTAGGGAATTGCCAAAAGCGCATGATTGCATACGTGGGCGATTTATAGCAAGAAGCCTCATGTATACCCAAGGAATGGCTTGTTAATGCCCAACGAGATCTCGATGATGAGCTTATATCGAGGAGGTGGTGATCTGATGCTGATGATATAGCGATGTTTTGTACTTGTGTATAGTTTGAGGGATAGATGTGTGTATTACTAGGAACTTACGTTGATGAAATATCATATGGGGTGAGGAAATACAAAGGACTGGTTTGTTTTGTTCTGTTCTGTTTTGTTGATGTTACCGTAACACAGTTTTTGAATGTCCGTGGTCATGAAGTAAATTTTGTGCTTCGTGTTGAGATTTAAAGGGTATGAAGGATCGATATGTGAGTTAGAACTTGGATGTATTGTGACGAGAAGATTATGATCAATACGTAAGTCTTATCTAACCATGATATATAAAATAATTTGATGATATACATGATCTCGTCATCATCAGATTCAAATTCCATCCGATCGGGGCGTTCAACATGTGAAACGAAATGTCTCAAGAATTAAAACGAGGCAAGGGGAAAGAAACAGCAGTAGGTACAAGGTACCTACTACTACCTACATAGTATCCGTAAAGGCAACCAGTGGGGAAAGTGGAAGAGTGGAAGAGTGGAGAAATGACATTTCATCCATGGATCATGATGATCCCTTCATCCATCATCGATTCATCCATCCATCCATTCATCCCATCCCATCATTCATCCCATCCCACCAACCCCCTCTATGGAAAAATTCCAAAAATTCCAAAAGATCTAAAAGACTTTGACTAGATGTTACTAGTAACAAGAGTTAATCACTTGGACTTATTACTTAGATTTGTTATTTGTTATAAGACTTATTACTAGACTTACTAATAAACTCACTACTGTACCAAAATTACTAAGGTTACTAGTCGTTTACTACCTCTTTTTGGTTCCTGGAATTCCGGGTTATTGTTGTCATCCCGCCCTGAAAAAAGTCAAAATATCTATGCCACCTCATATATTCTTGGGAAAATGCACTCACTTACTGCACGCACTGCACGCACTGCATCAAATGCATGGGGCATCACACAAACCGCAGCACAGCAAATCATTGATGATGCTCTATTTGCTCTTCTCGTTTGTCTACCTTCTTTTAATTCGAGAGAATTATCGTACAGCCTTCTTCTTTTTCCTTGTTCTCAATTGCATTGCATCTTTTAATCCTTTTTATTTTTCTATTCTTAAAATACTCGAGCATACCTACTGATCGTGTTCAATTATAATTGTTTTTTTTGTTATGTTGTACAGACAAGGCTGGGGAAATTGAACAAGTTGATCTTATTCACGACCATCGCCAGGAAAAAAAATCCATCAAACATCGACGTTAATATCTTTGAACCATATTTTTCTTCGCGCCTCCTCCATTTTAATGCCCTTGATTCCATTGATACCCTTTTCTTCTTAATACATTACATTGAAAGAGCATCTGGTCTTGTGTCTCTTTACTTCATTTTACCGGATAACTGCTGGCGACACAAAACAATTTACCCCGTACAGTCATCTTACTCCGTCCAAGCCTAGCGAATCTTTGATGTGACCCTTCTTGGAAGGAATTATATAACCATTTTCCCCCGTGTTATTTCATTTCTGCAGATGTAGGAAATAGATTTCTTTTGGCGCGATCCTTCAATTCGAGTGTACTGACAAATATTCCAGCTCATGGGAAAATACTGGTTTAAATTTACGAGAAGGACGATGGCGCAAAAAAGGCCAAGTGTGTCGGCATCGAATGATCATAAACTATCTTGGTTTCGAAAGTTCATCTTTCCTAAGAAGGATGAGCACCACACACCACCAAGCTCTCCACCCAACCCTGCACCGGTGCCGAACGAGGCTCAACCGCCAGGATTAGCTCGTCGAATTTCGAGAAGGGTTGTCCCTGGACTTCCAAGAGCGGGCACCTTTAAACGGCAACAATCGGAGCTGAGGGATAGGTTAGAACCCGTCAAGCCAAATCCTGATGAAAGGCGGACAGCTTCGGTGGATCGTCGACTAAATAATTTGCATCGCTCATCTTCGGCTGCTGTGAATCGTGGCCCAAGAACCAGCGCTCCTGAATTTCTGGAAAGGACGGAGACTATCGACAGTACGTTTGATGGTGTACCTGCGGGATCACCTACGGCAACCACAAATAACCATGAGAATCAATCGCAAGGTTTTGTGGATGTTTCAAAAGACGAGAAGCGGGGCTCACATATCGAAGAACAATCGATCTCTACAGATACATTTGATGAGCTAATACTTGAGGAGCTGGAGAAGAAATGGATCTTGAATTTGAGCATGCATTTTCGAGACAAATCTAAACGAGAAAAGTTCTTTGTTACGTATGCAGAAACACCGACGCATTGGCGAAGGGTCACAATCTCCCTGGATTATAGAAATGCACCGAGTAATTCCCTGGAGGAGGAACTACAGCGGACAAGGTTCCAGAGAGACAAAAGCGCGCGCATTTATGAGGCGATTCGCGAATCACTTCCGGACATACAATTCTACGATACGGTGACAAACCTGAAGTTGGAGACACAGGAGGAAAGACTCCACGTTCATGTCGTGGAAGATCTCTCCGAAGTTATTCACTATCCTCCGGTGAAGGCTCTTAACCACATTCGATGTCACAAAGTTCTCGAATCAGAGCTTGAATTTGACTCCCACCTATCCGGTTTCGTTTACAAAGTTATCGTGGGCGGGGATGTCTTTATCAAAAAAGAAATCCCAGGACCAGATCAAGTGGAAGAATTTTTGTATGAAATTAATGCCCTACACAAACTTTCCGGATCTCATAGTGTGATTCAGTTTGGCGGTGTCGTACTTGATAATGAAGCAAAATTCGTCAAAGGTCTTCTGATTAGCTTCGCCGAGCAAGGAGCATTGATTGACGTTATTTATGATGGTGATCGTGGGATCCCCTGGAAAAGACGGGAACGTTGGGCCAAACAAATTGTTCGTGGACTTGCCGAAATTCACGAGGCGGGCTTCGTTCAAGGAGATTTCACTCTATCCAATATTGTTATAGATGCGGCTGATAACGCAAAGATTATCGATATCAATCGACGAGGTTGTCCGGTCGGATGGGAACCTCCAGAGATTGCTGCATTACTCGAAAGCAATCAGAGAATATCGATGTACATAGGCGTCAAATCCGATCTATATCAACTTGGGATGGTTCTCTACGCCTTGGCCACTCAGCACGATGAACCAGAAACTCAAAGACCGTTAACGTTTTCGACTTTCCCCCCTGATGTGCCAAGCTATTTCCTGGAACTTTGCGGTCGTTGCCTTAGCGAGGATCCCCGAAATCGATTGCAAGCCTCAGCCTTGCTAAGCATCTTTCCTGAATTGGATGATTATCGTGATTTCTATGACGATCAATCGCCAACTCCTATTGTCATAGATGTTAAGCATGCCGATGAAGGAGAACTTTTGGTCACGGTTCATGATAATAACGAAGAACACGAAAATGATGTACCAGAAAGAGGTCGATCACGTTCACGTTCCAAACCTTATTCACCACCATTTATGGCATCCAGATCACCAGAAGCCTTGATTGCAGATTTGAAGGCACAAAATATTAGACCATCACAGATTCAATTACCCTCATCACTTTCTGGGTCGGATTATTCCAGAGATCAATCCGACCAGCAGCAGGACAATTATCAAAATACTTCAACTATAGAGAACTCAACGTTAGAGACTCGACGTCATGATTCTGAACGTCGATCGTATTCAGAAAAGGAGGCGACTGATATCCACTCCAATCCAACGACAGAACAAGCGCGAAACACAGCAGCGACACCTAATATATCAATGGCATACGCAGGGGATTTGGCACACATTGGAACCGGCGTCGATGGTGCACATATGGGATCCTTTACATTTGGCGTCGTTAACCTAGATGATGATGATTTAACGATAGATAACGATGCAGGCAATGTTTTCTATATGACGGAGGAAAAGATATCAGTTGCATAGCATGACATCGTAAAGGATGTGAGGAACAATATATGCTTTGGATGGAAATTTTCACGCAACTAATATAATGACTTCTTTTCTTTCCATGGATTGCACATGTAATTTGGTTTGGATCTCTTTTGACTCGGTGGCAGGTAATCTTACTATACTCTCTTTAATCGTTGATGCTTCGAAAGTGTAGGAACACGATACCAAGAATATGAAGGGAAATACAGCTGAGCTGAATCGAACAGGCCCGGATGAACGATGAGATGATTATCACTCTTGAGACGCCTTTTATTGATTCCTCTCCTCTACTGATCAATATCATAGCTGCTTCCCGCAATATTGATGTTTTTCTTTTCCTCAGATTACCTACATACAGAATGTCCATGAAATCTATGAATCCTATCGGGTCCGTGATCGGCTAAAAAAGTTCATCTCGGAGGGCTCCGCCCAATAAGCTAGACATGGAGATCGTTAAATCATAATCCATGCCATGGGACAACTAGACGGGGATGGGGGGTTTTTGATAACGATTGCTTATCTATCCAATTGTGTTACTCGATGTGATTTGGTGGCACAGATTTGATTATCATTTTTTTGGAGTAGAAACTAATTTTTTCTTACGGATCCTCAAATGTCAGTTTTCCCACGCCTTATCTCCCACGGCCGTGGGCGGACTCCATTTATTGTCTCTGGGAATCCAATTGGCGATCTTCCCGCTGCCCTTTAAAGTGGTGAGGGGTCTTAGGAGCTGATTTAGCTTTGTAGATACACACGTTCTACTAGGTTCGCGTTCTGTTACCTTGAATCGGAACCACGTCTGGACGTCTTTCATACGTGTGGCCTTCTCCGATTTCTCTCTGATTTTTCTTATTCTTCTTGTCGTCGTGAGTTGCGATATATATAATTGAGTATCTTGGCTTTTATCAGTATCACTTTAATTTGTCATTCGCCTTGTACTCTTCATTCAATTGCTTGCTCGATTGTCCATCTGGGATTGTGCCTTGGACTTTCAAGTTCACGGTATCATTACATCGACATCACTGAAGGAGGACATTATATCATATAATCAAATCGTCACCTCAAGATATTAGTCATCGATCAGTCTTCCATCTTTCCATGTACATTAATAACAACATAATGTCGGTTACCATAGACAGTGGGCCACATGATGGGCCAGATAGCATTGTCCCCGAAAGCTCTCCTAAACGTTCATTTGGAGAGCGCATACACTCCACCGTGAGGGCTTTCACCACAAAAGATGGATGGATTGGGAACTATGATTATGGTATGCTCAAACCATGGCTATGACATTCAAGCACCAGAGCTAAACGATCATAGCATTTCTCTTCAAACCTAATCTTCCCCTCATGAAGAAGTCGACACGACGAGCACCATTCTTCGGCCTCCAAGATCGCATGCCAGTTCTGCTAGGTCTCCTCCTTGGATTTCAACATGCTCTCGCCATGTTGGCGGGTGTTATTACACCTCCTATCCTCATAGCCGGATCGGCATCTTTCGACACGGAAACGACACAATATCTTGTCTCTACCTCTCTCATCGTATCGGGTATATTATCCGCGATTCAGATCACTCGGTTCAAGGTTATTAAAACTCCTTATTATATTGGCACGGGCTTGATTTCAGTCGTTGGTACTTCGTTTGCTATCATACCTGTCGCTTCGAAAGGCTTTGCACAAATGTATGCAAATGGGATGTGCAAAACGGCGGATGACGGAACTCCATTGCCTTGTCCAGAGGGTTATGGTGCCCTACTTGGAACGGCCTCTTTATGTGCACTCCTCGAAATAGGACTATCGTTCATGACACCTAAACTTCTTAAGAAACTTTTTCCTCCGATTGTTACGGGTCCAACTGTCATGCTCATTGGTGTATCGCTTATTGAAACGGGATTGCAAGGTTGGGCAGGTGGTAGTGGAACTTGTATGTCAAGACCAACTACAGGAGATTATATGCTCTGTCCCTCCAATGCAGCTCCACATCCTCTTCCATGGGGATCTGCTGAATTCATCGGTCTTGGTTTCTCCGTTTTCATTACTATCATCCTTTGCGAGCGATTCGGTTCTCCTATCATGAAGTCCCTCGCCGTTGTCCTCGGTCTCCTGGTGGGTTGCATCATCGCAGCAGCTTGTGGATATTTTGACAGTAGTGGAATTACTGCAGCCCCAGTCGCATCATTCATCTGGGTTAAAACTTTTCCTCTGAGTGTTTACGGGCCTTTTATATTACCACTTCTAGCCATCTACCTCATTCTAATGATGGAAGCCATTGGCGACATTACTGCAACCTGCGACGTATCTCGACTTCAAGTCGACGGAAAACTATTCGACTCTCGTATCCAAGGCGGTGTCCTAGCTGATGGACTTAACGGAATGTTAGCAGGTCTCTGCACAATCACCCCCATGTCAACCTTTGCTCAAAACAACGGAGTAATCGCCCTCACACGTTGCGCCAACCGCAAAGCCGGCTTCGCAGCATGTTTTTTCCTCATCGTCATGGGCGTATTCGCTAAATTCGCAGCGGCCATTACATCGATCCCGGATGCCGTCCTAGGCGGCATGACAACCTTCCTCTTCGCAAGCGTAGCCGTCTCCGGTCTCCGCATCATCTCCACCGTCCCTTTTACCCGTCGCACGAGATTCATCCTCACGACATCTCTCGCGCTAGGATATGGAGCTACGCTCGTCCCAACGTGGTTCTCGTACGTCTTTACCTATTCTGGGGATAATAGGGCGAAAGCGGGATTTTTTGATGCGATTGTTTTGGTTCTGGAAACGGGATTTGCGGTCGCGGCTTTTGTGGCTGTGCTGCTGAATTTGGGGTTGCCCGAGGAGAGTGAGGATGAGGAGATTGAGAGTTTAGCCGGGGATTTGGGGGAGAGGGAAAGGGAGGGGAGGGATAGGGAGTTGGAGTTGGAGATGGAGATGGAGATGGGAAGTAGAGAGGGGAGGGGGGTGGAAGGGGGAGTTTTGAGATGGGGAAGGCGGGGGTGGGGAGGGAGGGGAAGTGAGGTGTTGTGATGGATGGATGGATAGGATGGGATGGGATGGGATGGGATGGGATGGGATGTTGAGTGTGTTTTTATACATAATCACTGCTCTATACTGCTTGCTTATTTCTGATTTAATTGTATAAAAAGTAGAATAAATTTAAATAATAATTTATTTATCTATTTATTATTAAATATTATCCAAGCTAGAATAAAGATTAAGAATAAAAGATTGAGAGTGAAATTTTTTTGAATAAATTTTTTATTTAAAGATAATTAATCAATTGTTTTTTACATATCAATATCCAATCTTAACTCTACATCTAATATTCTCCAAACATCAACTACCTCATCCATCCAAACAAAAAGCCCCCATTCCAAACCCACTGAACCTACTGAACCAACAACTCTCCAACCCTTTCCCCCTTCCTCTGTTCCCACAACTCCCAAAACTTCCTCGCAATATTCTCCGGATTATTAACCACCTCCTCCTCACCCACCGGTCCCCCCACCATCACAAGCGCAACATGCACCTCATCCCCCACCAATTCCCCCAACCCCCTAACCAAATTCGCCTGCGCCGCCTTCGCCATACTCAACGAAAAAACCGGCGCAAAAGCCCGATAAACAATCGGCGACGACGTAACAAAAAGACACGGATGCGCATCTATTTTTTCCCTCCCCAATGCTTGCAAGACTGGAAGTAATATTCTAGCCGTAGTATAGAGTCCTAAATTGGGAATCTTGAAATCTTCGAGGATGTTGGCTTCGGTGTATTCGCCGAAGTTTCCGTAGCTGATGCGCGCTGCGTTGTAGATTACTACTTCCGGGGACCCGACTTCTTGGAGCGCTTTTTGGAGTGTGTGCGTTAGAACTGCCGTGTCGGTTACGTCGGCTGTGTAGGTGTGGATTGAGATTGAGGGGGCGGAGCGGGTTATGAATTCTTGGGATTGGGTCAGGGTGGTTTGGGTACGTGCGAAGAGGGCAATGGTGGTGAAGGTACGGGTTGCGAATAGACGGGCGATGTGGGATCCGATCATAGGGCCGGTACCGATGATGAATAGGGGCCCTGGAGTTGACATGGTGGATTTGGGAATGTGATAGATGTAAGTCTTTGGAATGGAGAAATAGGGTATGGGGTTTGGAGACTGAGTCAAGCAGCTTTTGTATGAAGGGTTTTGACTGCGAGGAACATTATACCATATATATTGTCATGAATCCACTAATGGAGGGCGGATATGGTCTCACTGAGCTCTATTTATGTAAGGATGTAAGGATCCATTTCATGTTTGTTAGTAGCGCAGTATGATGTTGCAGTTCAGTTGCTCCATAGATCTAGGATTCTATGATTCTAGAACTGTGGTATCATTAGACGATAGACGAGTTGTCATACGTATCTAATTGACGAGTAGTAGTCAATGATGGGTCCTTGTCCTAGACAAACAAGGTATACGCCGCGGGGTAATGGAGTTGCGGAGCCTGAAGAGACTCTGACTGGTTTTGATATGAAGGTAAAACGATATGAATCCTGGGTGTCTAGTTATTATTGTGAGTGTATCTTACATATTAGTTCATGTTGTTATACTACTGTTACTTTTCATTGCTGATCCAGCAAATATGTGATGTGATGTTCATGGATGGTGGACTCACCAGGAAGCATGATCAATTCTGATGCTGCATCAAGTGTGTGCCAAGAAGCTTAGAGTAACAGCATTAACTGTATACTCAGTATAAAGGGGAAGTAGACGTATAGTATCTGAGCAAGAGGTAAATAAAAATAACGGAGGTGATATGCGCAAGTATTTCCTTAGTTGACATAAATTACGGAGTAGATGATATGAAGTGAAAGTGGAGCCAAAGGAGGTCCGTTGATTACGTAATGATTCCTTGCCGCTAATGTATCCTTTGTTGACTGACACGTGCAAGTCCATTTCAGTGATCATACTTCCAAAATTACCTCAATTTTGAATTGCTAATGAAGGACCATAGGTCGCCGCCCAAGGATCATATGAATTTAATGCCATCAACTCTTGCATTTGCCTTCTACGTATACCTACATTACCACCGTCAAAAATGGGTAAAACTATAGCCATGTTCAAAAGATCTACAAAGGGCTGCTCATTGCTGTAGGCAGTTCTATAATGAGTAGTTAGTGACTGCCATAATATGAGGAGAATAGTACAACCGGCTACTTACACCCCAACAGCATTGATGGCATCTGTGACTGCTTTAACGCTCTCTTCCGAGCAATAAATCTTGGCCGCTAATGCCAATTCACTCCTGGCATTATAATCACCTGGTCCATTATTGAGGGAATGAGCTGCTTTCCATGTCAAAGCTCTACAAGCTTCCGTCTTCATTTTGATACCACTCAGGAGATCAGCGAATGCTTGTCTTGATAATAGAGCTTCTGCTCCTCTACGATTGTCACCCTTGGCAAATGCTAAAGCTGCTTCGAACGCAGCTCGCATAACACTGACACTCATAGCACCAACCAAAATAGCCGAAAAATCAAATGCTTTTGACACCACTGGAACAGCTTCACCTGCCGGACATAGGACGTTCTTTGCAGGAACTCTTAAATTGGTGTATTTGATATGTGGGCCGGAACAAGCAGGGTGCCCTGTAGTTAAGACATGTTTGAGCGTTTTGAATGCGCTCTTTTCATTTCGTTCAATATCGGCCCTGCTCACAAGAAGTATCATGACAGCGTCAGGAGGTTCATTTGAGGTAATACTTGTGTCACGGCAGACTACACATTGAAGGTCTGCACCTTCGAAGTCCCAACCTGCAGAATTGGTTGCCCACATCTATTTTCCAAATTAGATTCATTTTCTCACATCAAGCCAACTTTCCATCATGTTCTTCATACCTTTTCTCCATTAAGTACCCATTCATCACCCTCAAGTGTAGCAGTTGTGTTTAGACCTGGAGCACCTTTCTCCAAGTAGTTTGCAACTCCTCCTGGTTCAGAGAATGCCAAACTCGCTAGTGGTGCCCCTTCACCATTCAAAAATGGTTCCAAGAATTCTTTATGCTCTTCTTTTCCAGCCAAATTCAATGGAGTCAATCCCAAGGCAGTGGAATAAATGGTTAAAGATGCGGAAGGATCAGCGGCATACATCTCCTCAACTAAGATAGCTGCTTCAGTCAAGCTTCCAGCTGCACCTCCAAGATGCGGCGCTATGAAGCCCTTGATCATGCCACCGGCGGTCATATCACTATAGAAAGGCTTCAATGCTTGAAATTGTTGTTCATCTTTCTTTGCAGAATATACTTGATGTTTTTGAGAGGGCCAGCAGCCAATGCAGCTGCATGTTTTCGAATGCTATCTTCGGTTGTAGAGAGATGAAATCAATAGGCATATTGCCGAACTTTTATATAAAATGTTCGGAATTTGAAGATATTGATCAGAAAGTTCTGGGATATAGAATACTTTTGTTTTTAGGGTTGAAGAGAAAGCAGGATTGGAGATCGCAGAAGCTCATGATATATTTTGAAGTTTATAAGGCGTAAGATTCTAAGCTTAGATCAATGCTTATTCTGCAAGAAAATCTCGAATTGATTTGTATAATAATAGTCGGTGTTCATTAACATCCGATTAGTTCTTAGTCGAGGAAAGCAAGTCCGGAAAGCAAGTGTTCCCGCGATATCTTTTAGTGTGGAGTATATACAATCCTAAAATTACTATTCAAAAAATCCTAGTTAGGAAGATTTTATAATTGCAAATTTTTAAACTAACATAATAGAAAGTTTTAATATTAGATTTATATATCATACTAAAATCAATAATCCGAAAATAATATCTTATAAATCCAAAACTAACTACCTAATCTATTCTTAAAATAACATCACAAAAGTACTTACTCTTCAAAAACACTTACTTTCTCAACTAGAAACTAATCAATCATTCACAAACACTGATAACCATTATCATCACATCAACATGTCGACACTAATACCAAACAACAGGGTTGTGATAAGATTAATAGTGCTGACATAAGATCTTACATCGCTGACATGACCATACTTCTTTTCTTGGCGGACAAATTCTAATCGCACAACCACTCATATCACAATTACCCCCTAGGGACCCGAACAAACTACTGTATGCATACCGTTGTCAACTTTCACGGTGGCAATTCTAGAACTTTGAACCATAAGCTTTATACCGGGCAGGTAAGGCGATAACCTGCTGGGATTCGCATAAGTGGGATTGTAAGAACTGTGCTCGAGCACTATAGGTTACTCGTGCTGCCAGAAAGTATAAAACACCTTTATTTATTGTAAAGTACTATTCCACTTATAATTTACCATCTTGTGGTATATATTTAATAGTGGAGTATTTGTACTTTTTGGCTGTATTAGTAGATTAATCTTATAATTTCTTTTGGGAGCTGGTTGTTACGACGGCGTAACATAACCCGCATCAGGTAACCAATTAGTTAGCAGGATCATGTAAAAAGTGTCACCTGATCCGAAAGCCGACCGACTTCGTGAGAATCGATCGGCCCTTCAAGAGTCGATCGACTTTCAGAACACGAAGTTCTATATAATCAAGACGGATTTCCTTTTTATAGAGCTTCGTGCTCAAGATCAATCATTTAGTATACTCTACTATTAGTTACGAATTGTATACCATTATTGTCATTACTTAAAGTCCCTGCTTGAACGCCTAGTTATAAACCACCTCGAGAGCCTAGAGCACTTCCACGTGATCTAGACGGCAACCCTCGTAACATTATATTAATTATATAATCTTTAATAATTATAAAAAAAAAACTTCTGTTTCTTTTTTTTTTAATAATTAATTTATATATTATTATTTTTGTGCTTTATTATATTAACCCTTATTTTATTATGAAATCCATTTTACTATTATAATATAATCTACTCAATGATTCTTGTCACGGTTCAGAAGGTTATGTAGTACAATTACCTTGATCGGCCCCGAGCGGCTAGCGCTCGAGGCCGACTCACGTGCCTGTAATTAACATATATATAGCTCTTCCTGAGTTCGATCTTTCGATCGCTCAGATGTAGATTCTAAGGAATAATTGAATCCTGGTTTACCAGCAGTTAAAAGCAATTAGCATCATATTGTCTACAATTCATTATAAACGCCCAGGCATCTGGTGGCTGATCAAATAATACCTTCTAACCCAATACCTTTTTGGGTGAGTTTTACAAAGTTATCACCTTTATTGAGAAGATCGATTCCGAGTATTGCTCGACGGAGATGCCAACCCATTCCCAGGATCCCTTTCCTCATAATCGGAAGATGTCAGTAATACGAACTCCTCCGCCTGGAGTACAGCCGATCTACAACGACGACTCCGTCTCATCTCATTCAGAGGAGCTTTCTAACATTGATATCCGCTCAAGAAAAGGAAAAGGAAAAGAGTCTAAACAGCAGTCGGCGTTCACTCCCTTCGGCCTCTCATACACCTCTGCTACCGCTACTGGTTCCGCTCCCCCACCGCACGATACCCCGATGGAAGAGCAAATACGTTTACTACAAGAAAGAATAGCGTCACAATTCTTGTTTTATTTCCTTTTTACAATGTATTATCAGGACATATATATCCCAACCTTCAAACTTTTACAATATACTTTCTATTTAATCTTATTTTTCTCTTTTTCAAAATTTTCATTTTTATTCTCATTTTTATTTTCCCTATTTATAATCAAATCCGAATGAAATCCTAACTTTATATATAATTATATAATTCCATTCCAATACATTATATACTGTATAATTCAAAGTATATCAGATATTAAAAGTAGGTATATTCTGATTTATAATAAGTGTTAATTGTTATTAATAAATATTAAAAGGATCCACTTGATAATATAAAAGAAGTCGAAGGAGGTGGGGGATAATTATTATGATTTATTTGGGGGAGTGATCGGAGGGGGATGGTGAGATGTTGGTAGAACTGGTAATGGGGAATGAGGAAATGGGGATATTCATATGAGTAGGTATGCTATGCTGATTTGTGGTTGGTAAATAGGATTAAAGGAGGATGTTTGAAGAATATTTGGAGTTGTTGATACTGGGAAAGGTATGTATCATCATTTGCATGTGTTTGGGAGGCTCTTGAGGAATTGGAAATATTCTCAGACAACTTCGAGAGACTCTGAGCTCAAAAGAGGGAGTTACATATGACAAGTGCACTTTGAAAAATCTTTAAGAAGATTTAACGCAAATAATCATATTCATTGTGCTATTTCATTCATGTACTTTGGTAGTCGTATAGCGAGTGAGACGTGTATTCTCCCCAGCATACGCGATACGTAGGCCTAGTAGGCATTTTGTGCTTTGCGTTCATCGAAAACCTTCAAAGCTTCTTCAGCAGCTTTTACACCAGAAAGGGCCATCGCACCGAAGGTAGGACCCTGTGATAAAACTCAGGTTAGAATTGAGATGCGAAGTCATGATTAGTTGAATGACATACCATACGATTTGCACCATCAACCTCTGATAATTCCATACCTCCAACAACCAAACCTGGGACAATCTCTCTGGTTTTCTTTACAATGGCATCCTCAGCGACCTATGGTATCAAAGAGTCAATAATTGTCTCCTAAGAATGAACTAAGGAGTATCGAGCGAATGCATTGGTAGTAGAGAGACGAAGTTAGAAGAAACATAGACCAGAACAAAAAGCCTTATACTTACATTCATATCAAGACCTCTCATTCCACCGAGTTCCTTGATTTGATTCATGGATACAAGGCGCTTGACACAAAATGCACCAAATGGACCATCATGACCGGTGGTTGAAATGACAATAGGAGCATTGATTGTGTTTGGGTCCATGCAACTTTGGTCATCATGATGCATTGTAACCAATGTCCAATTTGTAACTACACCAGCGATTCTGATGTTACCATCGGCAGTTTGACGTGTGATGAGATCCTCAACTGAGGTTGCATTGAACAATTTGATGTTCGGGAAGGCAAGAACCTTGGACAAAAGAGTGGAAGTGAACAAAGCCTATTGGTAAAAAATTGTTAGCGCTGGTTTATAATTTGAATGAATATATAGAAGCTGATGATGCAAAAGAATAAACATACAGCATGCTTGACCACAACAAAATCTCCTTCATCTTCGAATGGAACACCAAGATCATTCAAGAAAGCATCGGCTGGCTTTCGCATAACCATAGCACTGAATAATTGTCCTCCTAACCAAGCTCCTCCACCAGGAGAGACAGAAGCCTCAATGATGGCAATTTTAAGATCTGGACGAGCTTTTCCGAGCATATATGCAGTGCTTAGACCACATGATCCAGCACCAACAATGACAATATCAGATTCGGCATATGTATCAAGATCTTTGAAGTAGCGGCGAGTCATAGCACGCGAGACTTGAGACTCACGAATAGGAGCAAAGGTAAATCCTTGATCCCATTTCTCAGCAAGTTCAGCAAGTGTCTTGCCTTGGCTAGCAGCTTGAGAAGGAACAGCTTTGACGTCAAAGGCAGATTTCAAATGAACTCCGTCGATGGGAGAATTTGCCTCAACTGCGGATGGTGGTGCCATGTTCGATATTTTGAAAAGTTAATTTACCTGCGAGAAATTAGTGACGTCCAAAAGGACGGAATGGAAGAGCATGATCCTTTCGCTGGTATTATCCAGATCAAGTTCATATAACCGTATAATCTCAGAACGACCCCTCATCAGCGGCACTCTCATTTCATCCTAGTCAATAAGATGGTGAATGAAAGAGAAGCTGATGATTCGTAGGGTCGAACACCGGTTCATGCGAGAGTTACTTATACAATTGATGATCTACCTTGATCCACAGGCGGATAATGTCCATGCTGAGGACTACATGACTTCCAATGATTGGAAGTGAGTTGTACTTTGTACTTGATGTCGTTTGCTAACACGCATAAAAATAAAGTCAGTATTGTTCCAAGTAGAAGACGGTGACACGAACGATTGTCTAATATGTGAATGAAGAGCTTCAGCAAAGATAATAAGAAAACAAGAATTATGTTGGGAATCCTACGAATAAATACTCCGTAAGTCCATCAATAACGATCTAAGTGAGGGGTAGCTCTTTTAGTGCTTCCCCCACGTGTCCGGGATTTACTCTGTTTCACATGCAGTCAACTTCACTATCACCACTATCTGATTGAGTGATTAAAAGTGCTATATGCACTGAATATGTCAGAGGTTGAACCTGACTGGAGGGAGAATTTTGATGAACAATGCGGGATGGCTGAAGGATGAGTATGTATGTAACCGGCCTTCCTTCATTGGTCGGGTAGGAATGATCTGGAATTTACCCCAATTCCGGAAAAGAATGCACTAGGAGACAATTGACATCCTCCAATTGGTGGGGATTAACCTTATGATACCAGTTGTATCATGAATATTTCCAGTACTGGTGTAAAAACAAAGAGTACCTAGGTAGTTGCGGGTAAGAAATTGTATATAGAAAGGGCTAATATCATTATATTCTCGAACGAGAATCACAAAAATACTGTGACAAAGATAAAGCATGTACAGCCATACTAAATAGATATATTGCTAGATATTAATATTAATACATCCAAATCACCTATTTCCTATCAATAATCGTGAGTATACTCTCACACAGAAGTCTTTCATACTTGCAAGCGAACTCAGAGTTGAAAAGCAATCTTTAGAAGCCATTTATTTGGAGAGATGCTCCATTGAAGTAATCTTACACCAAGGAGGACCTTTACTTTCATTGCTCTTCCTTAAGTATCGTATGTTTTAAGTAGGTATCTAGCCACGATCTCCCAATTAATCCAAATCTCACCAATCACTCAATATGTTTCGCTGAGAATGTAGAGATAGATGCTGTGTTGTGGTTATTTTAGAGTACCTTTCGATTAATAGAGCCCAGATCAGACGTCATTACGAGCTATATAAAAGCCAAGCTTGGAATTTCTCTACAGCGAAAGGATGTACATTTCAGTAAACTAACAAAAACGATGATAACCCCAAGTCCACTTCTATTTATGCAATCCCTTATAGCATCGTCCGAGATAATTCCTCGCCCTATATTCTCAAGCTCTTACAGACCCATAACGCACATCTAGCCTCTATCTACTCACCAGGGGGCACCCTCAAAGATCTGGGCAAGTCCCTTATATCTATTCAACGGCGTCCCATCAGCATGAGCATGTATCCACGCATGGATAGGGAAAATATGGAGTTTCGGTTCTGGCGCACTCTTCCGATGAGCTTCCCAATCCGCATCATCATCAAACGCGCATTGAAACGCAACGGTATATTTAACCTTCTCCCAGAAATTCAAAGCTTCTCCTTTTCCTGATTGCTTGAGACGAGCTAGATATCCTTGAAACCAATGTTCCATTTCCTTCGCGCTGTCAAGAATAGATTCGGTGACTTCCCTGTGTACACCTTTAATTATTTTGTCATCTGCCCTTAAATCATCAATCCACATGTCCGAATCAAGATCGAGAAAGCGATAATCAGGCTCTTTCTCAGACTTTGACTGGCGGATATCATACGTGGGTACGAGCATTTTTATCATTTGGAAGCTTGTAATATCGGGACACTCTCGATGGATAAGCTCTAGGATCTCCTCGTACATTTTCAGACTAGGCCGAATGTCTCCGCGGACTTCGGTTCCAAAAGCTGCTAGTGCAATGTGCTTTATCTTTGAGAGATCTATACTGCCTCCGTACCGGTAAAGTCGCATAAGATCCGGGAAATTGAGCATTAATGTCTCTCGAGTAGGGTCGATGTAGGTTTGACCGGTTGGCGAGCCCACTTTCCAGAAATAGGGGATTGGTGCCCCCTCGTTTATCCTATGTATCATGATACTTTGATTGCTTGGTGGTACTGAAATTTTGACATGTTTCATTCGTCGACAAACCTCTTTCCTTGAAGTGCCGCAAGCATGCAATAGTGGCATCAAGTGGGTTGCTGCAGGTATCTCGGTCTTGATCTCAAGCTGAAACTTTTTGCTGTCCTGAGAAACCGTGAAGAAGAAATCGACTACTGGTGACTTTCTATCTATGATGGCTTCGTTGAATATCATTCTCTGCAACTCAAGATGGAGACATTCAAATTTGGTGAAGGTAGATACATCTTTCTCATTGTGGGAGACGGCTCCTTTAAGATCCCGTGGGCTCCTTGGAGGTGTACATTATCGATGTCCTTGATGTAGAAGTCCGTGTTACCTGTCTAGAAGTTAACACAAAACAGTTCCGGTTGGAATTAAATAAAATTAATACGCCTCAAGTCCCTTATGTTCATATTTGAGTGCCGAATATTTCCTTTTCGAACGTGAATGCGGACAAATTGGTCGAAAAGGATTGAGAAATCCTCCAGGCCCGACGAATATTCGTGGTAAGGAGGGGTAAGGTTAAGGTTACGAATTTATCGTTGCAAGTTTGAGAGGTTGAGAGGTTGAGTGGTTATAGGAATCAAGAGGTTGGAAAGTTGTAATAGTTGATTGATGGAAACGAGTGCCGTGATTTTGGAGTATCCGAAGATGGAGTTAAGGTGTTGATAAATGTCTTTGATGTAGGCAGCTTCGTTGCTACGGCAGTGGTGTTGAATAATCGCAAAACAAATATGAAAAGTAAGGCGTGGGCGTGGATAATTCCTACTGGTACTTCGTACTCTTACAAAATTCACATTTGCAACTAGAGACCGGTGAACTGTGAATAATTACAGTTGGCTTAGCCTCAGTTGAAGGAAAGTGAATAGGGATATTTTTTATTAAAAAGAAATTCATATTTTCTTAGCTTACGAAGAGCAACATAATTTGTACTACGTTCAACAGACTGACAGGTACCCGCAGGGCGGATATCGCTAATGAATAATCAAGAATTCCCGATTTTATTCACTATAATAAAAGAAATCGTGACAAAATCCCTGTAAAAACTATATTTCTAAATTAAAATTATAAATATAAATATAAATATAAATATAAATATAAATATAAATATAAATATAAATATAAATATAAATATAAATATAAATATAAATATAAATATAAATTGTTACGACGGGCTACACTACTACCATAACATGACCAAGGCACGTGATTACAGGTGATCAGTAGTGATCATTAAGGATCACTAAGGATCACTGTCACTGTACAGGTGATCACACAAAATGGCTAATCCTAGCCCCCCGAAGCTCTCCCAATCCCTTTCGGACAGAGCAAATGCCCTTACCACCAAAGCCAATGAGGCCCAAACCATCTTTGGCCCGATTACCACCCTCTTGGACAGTTATTTGAGCTCCAACGAGGTCCTCTCTTCCTCCGCGAGATCTCGAAAACTCCTCACCGCTCTTTGCCTCGATTTCAAGGCAACTACGGAAAGACACTTCGATGCACTCATTGCTGGGCACTACCCCCCCCGCCCCAATACCACCATTACCACACCCTTTGTCACTCCCACTGCCACCCCTCTCGCTTCCTCCCGCACAAACTCTCTGACAGGAGAACCGACCCCCAAGCCTTCTTACGCACAGAAAGCCCAAAATACCCCAGACACACCCAACCCCACCCCCCCAAAAAAAAACCTCAACCGGCCCCACTGGCACGAAACCACTAGCCCCTCCAACAGACAACCGTTTGTTTGTAAGAATTGACCATTCTCATCCAGCCCGAAAAGCAGGAACCTTCGCCATTCTCACAGCACTAAAGAAAGTCCTTGGCCCCGCCGCCTCTTTATTGAAAGAAGTACAGGAAGTCAAAACAGGCTTCGCCCTCTGCACCAACTCCCCTACCAATCTTGCGGCTCTAAAAACTAAGGAGGCTATTATTGCCACTGCCATAGGTAGCTGCAAAATCGAGACCAAGAAAAATGGGCAACCTACCGACTCAAATATGTCCCCCGGAACGTTACGGTATTTAACGATTCCTTTGAAATGGATTCCATCCCAGTCACAAAAGAAATTATCTACGAAGCTATAAAAGAATACTCCGGCCAAGAACTAACTCATGCTGTACAAACACAAACAAGCATGGCAGCTGACCTGTATTATTCCACCTGGATAGTCTGCTTCAAAGCAGATGCAATCGCATTGAAAAAATCACTAAAAATCCTCGGAGCCAACATTCCGGCCACATTACTGATCCAAAAGACGAAAACGATCCAATGCAACCATTGTTTCCAATGGCACAACTCCAGATCCTGTTCCAGACCCCAAACCTGTCGATTATGCGGCTCAACCAAACATACCGAAAACAATCACATTACCAAATGCGGCACTGCACACTCCTGCCCTGCCAAATGTCTACACTGCTGTGGACCACATCCAGCAGATGACCCCAAATGCCCCCTTCGCCCCGTCGCTAATAAGATGAAATCCAAATCAGAACGTCAATCGATCCGGAAAATCTACACAGAAGGCCGTGCCTTAACCTGTGCAAAGGCCGGTTGCACCAAGTCCCAAACCCCAGACGCCCAAATGGAGGATTCCCCGAACCCCTCCATAACTTCCTCACCCCTCCTACCCAACCTTGCCCAAAAACCCCTACCCGACTTTTCGGATCCATCCACTCTGCTGCCCCCCCAGCACCCGCCCCGCTAACCGATTCCTAAGCATCGAAGACCCATTCGTTATCCCATTTAATGAATCAAACTAAACCTTTATCTATTACACAATCAAATGTAGGCAGAGGAGCAACTTCACACGAACTTGCTCTTGCTCTAGCAAACTCAGACCAAACCGACATTATCTTGATCCAAGAACCATACATATTCTCTGACACATCAAGAAAAATCACTAAATCCCACCCTTCCTACGAAATCTTTACCCCCCTCGACGATTGGGAAACCATCCCCCGCGTCCTTACATACATCAAAAAAGACGTCGGCTTCCGAATCAACCAACTCAGACCCACAATCTCCCGAGATCTGATCTTCCTACAATTACTCTCGTCAAACAACTCATCCTTTACAATCATTAACATATACAACGCCCCCCCCAAATGTCTAGACGAAAACCAAGCGATCAAAACATTATTGGAATTACAAGACTTCTCACCTAACCCTACCCTTCTAATTGGAGACCTCAATCTCCATCATTCATATTGGGACCCCCTACACATACCCACCTCCCCATTAGCAGAACCATTCATCGAATGGACCAACACACACAATCTCAGACTCATCTCTCCCATAGGCATTCCGACTCATTCGAGAGGTAATGTACTCGACCTAGCCTTCATCTCAGGTCCATTTACAGCACTCACCACTATAGCGGACCACCTGGATTGCACTTCAGACCACAAAACTCTGAAAACCCTACTATACTGGAACTGCCGCAGCTTAAAACCCACACCGAAAATGATGCTAAAGACTCTGGACGAGAAGCTCTTCGGAGAACTACTTTCAGTAAATCTAACCAATATCGACTCTCCAACAGATTTTGCCACCCCTTCTGATTTAGACAAATTTGCTTTGAGCATTACACAAGTACTTAAAGAGGCATATACAGGCTCTGCAAAAAGACCCTCGAACGGCCCTTTACAACAGCCCTGGTGGAATGAAGACTGTATTCAAGCCTGCCGAATCCACAGAACAGAGAATACAACCGATTCCAAACGCTCCCTCCGAAAAACAATCCGCAAAGCAAAACAATCCTTTTACATCGCAAAAGTTGATAAAGTAGAGAAGATCAACGATGTCTTTAGAATGGCTAAATGGCATCAAACCACAGGAGTATATCGGACCCCCCCCCCTGAAAGACCCAATCAACCACGAAATCGCGAACAATATTGAAGAGAAAAGAAAAGTCCTCGTCAAGAACCTATTGACGAACGCGGCAGAAGTTGATGACATCCCATTCGATGTCCCAACAATCCCTGGTCAACACATCCCCTTCCCAAGAATCGTTATGAGTGACCTAGAACAGGCTATCCTAAAAGCTGGCAACACAGCACCTGGCGCAGACGAGATCCCAACCAAGATCCTACAAGTTGCTTGGCCAATAATCAAAGACTTCGTCCTCCTACTCTTCAGGAAGTGCCTCGAATTGGGACACCACCCCGAATGCTTTCGTCTCGCCACCACGGCGATTATCCCGAAGCCCAACAAAGCCGATTACACCAACCCAAGATCTTACCGCCCTATCGCTTTGCTTTCAGTTCTGGGCAAAGGCCTCGAAAGACTCGTCGCTAAGAAAATGTCATGGCTAGCTATACACTACAAGACACTCGCAAGCCAACAATTCGGTGCTCTACCACTACGCTCCTCGGTCGATCTTACAACTTGCGTAACGCATGATATCGAATCAGCTTTGAAAGCAGGCCAAAAAACAACGCTGCTTACTATGGATGTAAAAGGGGCCTTTGATGCAGTATTGCCAGGCCGACTTATAAACAGACTCCGCGAACAAGGATGGCCAAACAACCTGGTCAAATGGATCCAATCCTTCGCCACTAACCGTTATATTAAAATCCGATTGGACGGCGAAACGGGCCCAAAGACAGCCTTGAATTGCGGCCTACCCCAAGGTTCCCCAATTTCACCGATTCTGTTCATGCTCTACATTGCCCCTATCTTCTGGATGGGAAACCCCATGAAGAGGTTCGGATATGCAGACGACATCGCTTTGCTGGCCTCCTCGGACAGCCTACAAGAGAATTGCGAAGTACTACAAGCCAATTGCAAGAGGCCCTCGACTGGGGGAAATCAGAAGGCATCACCTTCGATCCCAAGAAGTCCGAACTGATCCATTTCTACAAGGGCCATCGCACACTGACAGACGCCCCGGCTGTACAAACAGTCGGCCTAAGAATTGAAACGAAACCTGGCCCCCTTCGATGGTTAGGGGTCTATTTCGATAGGAAACTGAGCTTTAAACCACATGTCAAAATTCTCTCCGCAAAGGCCCTAAAGGTAGCCAATGCACTACGCTCATTCAACAACACTTGCCGCGGAATTCCCCCTTGTTTCACCAGACGAGCTGCCATAGCCTGCGCACTGAAAAAATGCTATTTTGCATCGGAAACTTGGTGGCCAGGCCGGTTCAGGCCCAAGAGTAGCATCTCTAACCTCAAAATTTCGAATCGAATAGATGGGCATCTAGGCCTCCTAAACAAAGTCGTTTTGACCTGCGCAAGAGCCACTTTACCGGTTTACAAAACCACCAATATAGCAGTACTACACGAGGAATCCAAACTCAGACCCGCAGAGATCGAACTGAACCAAACAACACAGCTCTTCGCTGTCCGCACCGCCAGACTAGACCCATATCATCCCCTTCGGATAAGGGCTGACTTAGTGAAGTCCGGTAATAGACGACTCCCAAGTTCGAGATTCGCAAGGATCATAGTTGCTTTACCCCCATCGGAACAAGTAAACCCTTTAGCTCACCCTTCATGGGAACAAAGAGAAACCAGAGCCGAAGCCGAACTACGCGTCGTCGGCCCCTTGGGAAGATCAAAAGCCCAAGCAGCCAAAGACTTCGAGACCTTCTACGCTTCGATCCCAAGGAATGACCTTCAGGTCTTCTCAGACGGCTCAAAGAGCGAAGGCAAAGATGGCGCTACAGGAGGCGGCTACATTGTCACTCAATACGATATAGAGGTGGCCCGTCACTCGTTCTCATTAGGCCTCAATGCCGAAGTATTCGACGCTGAAGCCACAGCAGCAACTAGAGGAGCGGCAGCGGCCTTAGCTCAACCCTCGGCCAGATTTGCCAAAGATCTCTGGATATTTTTGGATAACTACGAAGTGACTCTACGACTAGGCTCTCACTTTAATGGTTCATCTCAATCGGTCTTTGATGAATTCTTAGATATCTCTCGAGCCTGGGCGCAAAGACCTCGACTCCCACACTTACCCCCCGGCGAAATTCGCATCCGCTGGGTTCCAGGACACCTCAATATCCTTGGGAATGAAGCGGCAGACAAAGCTGCAAAAGAAGGAGCAGCTCTTCCCCCCCCCTCTAACCCGATCTGCACTCTAGCATCACTCAAGAGACTAGCCAAAGTCAACGCTTGCAAAGCTGACACTCAACTATGGAACACCATAAGCCCTCAATACTACAAGGACCTACTGTACACACATACAGATAACACAACACTACTCTCCCTCAAAAGAGCAACCCTGAGCTACATCCTTGCAATCAGATCCCAACATGGAGACTTCGCAAAATACCACGAACGCTTCAATCACACCTCAGCACTTCTCCTCTGTTCATGCGGGAAAAGGAAGACCCCATTACACTTATTCTTTTGCAAAAAAGGGAAAGCGTATTCGACACTGATAAAAGCCCCCATCTGAAGCCATCCCATGGCTTCTAAGCAACCCCTGGCGCAATCAAACTCGCCGAATGGCTAGAATCCACCAGATTCTACCAGGAAATCTGCCCACGGCATACAGCTTCAATTTAAAAAAAAAATAAAAAATAAATAAAAACTTCCTCTTTGTTATCGGTTTTTTAGCAGGTACGGACAAGGCGTTTAGGCTATCAAGGAAGGTTAGGTTATTCGGACAGAAAAGAAAAAACCCCCCAGAAAGGGATCAAGTAAGAAAAAAAAAAAAACGAAAGAGGAGATAGGAGAGAGATCAAGAGTTAGTGATCTAGTGGACGGAGTTGACCACAGAGACCTCTCCAAGCCTGACAGCTTTAAATTCTTCACGACGGCAATCATGTAAACCATGCCTTAGTACCTGTAAATTACAAATATCCTAGCTAGCTAGTACTCCACCCAGAGGCCCCTTCTGGGCGTCATTTGTCCAACTCTGGAATAGATGGCTAAGGTTTGCACGTGCAAGCACGTGCGGCCTACGGCCTATGACGATAAATACATCAAATCAAATCAAAAACTAAGGATCACTGTATAGGTGATCACAGGTGATCATAAAGGATCACCAGTGATCATAGAAGCATGAAGGTCTATATAATCAAGATGGATTTCCTTTGTATAGAGCTTCGTGCTCAAGATCAATCATTTAGTATATCATACTATTAGTTACGAATTGCATCATATTATTGTCATTACTTTAAGTCCCTGCTTGACGCCTAGTTATAAACCACCTCGAGAGCCTAGAGCACTTCCACGTGATCTAGACGGCAAACCTCGTAACATCAAGCAGGGACTTTAAGTAATGACAATAATAATATGCAATTCGTAACTAATAGTAGAGTATACTAAATGATTGATCTTGAGCACGAAGCTCTATACAAAGGAAATCCATCTTGATTATATAGACCTTCATGCTTCTATGATCACTGGTGATCCTTTATGATCACCTGTGATCACCTATACAGTGATCCTTAGTGATCCTTAATGATCACTACTGATCACCTGTAATCACGTGCCTTGGTTATGTGATGGTAGTTGTGTAGCACGTCGTAACAATCATATTCGGATCGATCATATTAAATCTAATATATTGATTTAAATATAGCCAAATGTAAAAAAAAAATCGATCCGAACGCACCCTTATTCTATAGAGTCTACACTCCTAGCACCTTCTCTCCCTCTTTATAAAAAATCATCATTATTAACTAGAAACCTATCTGCCACCATAATACAAATCTTAAAATCCCAGATCTGAGAGAAATTCTATACTTTTCGCCTTTGTACTTATTAACCTAACTATTGGATTTAATACCCCGACCAGCCCAGCTATCTCTACATATAAATCTCTATATATACATCTCTACAAAGTCACCTACAAACAAGGTGTGAATTGTACACTTTAGACAAAGAGAGGAAATACTTCAGTTTCGATATTGTATGAGGGATGTATGTGATGTGAAGATCTCCAGGGGCTAATAATAATTATAGAGACACTTTCATGAGTTGGATATGAGTACCTAGTGATTATGATGTAATTTCACATTGGACAGAAGGTTAGAAGGGGCGTATGGGAAGGAATTGTGTGTGATAGGTATGGGAGATTTGAGGAGGGTATAGAAAGAATGTTATTAGTGATTACGGTGGGGAAGGAAAGGGGGTAGGTAAATAGAAGATAAGAGAATTCTGCTGAGTTGTATACTGATTTAATGTAGTTTGGATGTGATAGAATTGAGAGCGCTTATTAAAACAGAGACTGCAAAGAATTCAAAATAATTATTCTGTATAGTTAGATTGATGAAAAATGCTACCATTTATAGAGGTGTGATGAAGGAGTCTTTGTTCTAGAGAGACTCGAAATGACGCTATGGATGTGATAATTGATAGCAGAACAGATGTGAAACAATGTCTTTCTTCGCACATATTAACATCTAGATCTTTCAGACTGACATATAAGAAATCAACACAAATACATCATATAAAAAATACACACCAATATATCAAAACCAATAATTTTCTAGTAAAACCAACGAAATCCCGATTCTCGAAACA
Source organism: Sclerotinia minor (assembly GCA_025389075.1). Lineage (NCBI taxonomy): Eukaryota > Fungi > Ascomycota > Leotiomycetes > Helotiales > Sclerotiniaceae > Sclerotinia > Sclerotinia minor. The sequence continues at coordinate 2,334,362 of QRFH01000006.1, forward strand.
AAATGTCCGCAACATGGATACCCTACTCACCCAGCGAAAAGACATACCTCTTCCATCTCTGTGTCATCCACGGAATCACAGGAGCTCTATCTGCCCCGTATGGTTCATATCAAAAAGTGATCCGAGACATGATTGCCGAAGCATCAAGACACGTAGAAGGTGGTGATCTTTTCAATGACGATCCGTGGCCCGCTAGAGAACATACAAGTATAACAGTCCCTCGCGCTTGTAAACGGTTTTTGGAAGTTAAGCAAACCGAGATGCATAATGCACATGATACTGCTATACGGAGGGGCGTGGATACTAGGATGACTTTGAAATTTATACTTGATGGATCCCCGTACTAAACATGAACTCAAGACTTGTGGCTGGATCCAAGACACCATCTTCCTGATGGACCTGTTTGACCGTGGACTGCATACATAGTTTCTAGGCTGGTCCTAGATGACAAAAGGTTCTTAAGATAGATATGATTGATTAACAATATAACAATCGATAGCAAAAGGCTTCCTGCATTTGAAATGTGCTCTCATGTGAAAATTGTATGTTCAGTGACGAAAATGATGACTTGTTAAGTAGTGGGCAACGGAAGCTCTATAGTAAGGCTCTGGACGAAATGACGATCAAATGACACAAATTTCGAGACGATATTACGAGACTCAGTAACCGGTGTAATGATGCCAAAAGCACACTGTATGTATAATTCACCGGCTTCGTAATTAGCCTCCTCATGACATATTTTGATTGATCCTGCAACTTTTCCAATACAACATCAAAACGTCCTGGATCAAGATCGAATGGGAGTAAAGAGGCAAGAGTCTTAAAGGTATTACGGTTAACGTATTCTTGACGAGAGGGAATGTCGTTTGCGGGATTGATTGCGGAATAAATGGTTGCTGGGCTTAGAACCTCTTCAGTCTCTCATTCTCTAGGTATGCTTATGGTGAGCAACGAGATTTACCACTGCTGTGGAATCGACTATCATGAAGATATTTGCGAGGCTGATGAAGCGTACGTCGATATCATTTTGATAGCCTTTCTTGTTAGTAATGGACCCGAATGAACTGGCGAAGATGGTGATTGAAACCAAAGTAGTTTGTCTACCTCCCCTATCCTCATTCTCAGGATCGAGAAATTCCTCCGTAGCCATCAACCAGTGCATAACTTTTATAGTGTCGCCATATTAGTGATCTGTGATAATGCACTGATGCAATACCACTTTCCCCTGAGTGGGTATTGAAAGCACTTGCCATTTGCCATTTTTGGTCGTACTATTTTCTCAACTGTCATATTTTATCAACCACAAGTCTCTGCAAAGAATCAGCGCACATAGTGCAATGATCATCCGCTGACCATCGCCTTCTCACATCTTTGCGCACCACTTAAGCTGAGATTATGATGAAATTCAAGCATTTACTCACTTCTCCGAATGCTGTCACTTGAGTTTTAGCTGGTTGAAAAATGATCGAAGAATGCTTCAGGACTTCTAGAGACAAGCTCTAGGTGTATCAAAAATCGAGATTCTTCTTTGATAAGGTAAATTAGCCGTGTCGCGCGATGGTCCCTGGCTCACACTCAGACATGAGCCGGAAGGTAATTTCCCGAGCTCTCAAGGTGACAATATGCGCCACTCCATAAGTATCGTGTGTTCTACCTTGAAATGCTACCCGAGAAAAGAGGAGATGTGCCGACAGAGCGGACGGATGGAAATTTGTATATACCCTTCCCCCCTGTGGACCCATTGGCCAATTTCATAGCGATCAAGCAAAACATGCTCGGAACCGAACAGTGACGATTCAAAAGCCCTACTGGCTGTGATATAATCGTCCCGGGATAGCTTCGAGTTACATTAAGGGACCTGCGTTGACCAATTGTGTATGGAATATGGATACTACATCGGTGTACCAGCTCCATTATCAAATTTCCACGTGGGGTTGGGGATATTTTAGCTGGGTCTCCTGGTGTAAGGTTAATGCTTGGACCACTTCTGAATCAGGTAATCTAGATATTCTGACTGAGATCCGTCACTAGAATTGGTAAATTCACGATTTTTCGTCTGAGTTCTGAGGTTAAAAGCTTAATTGAGATAAATCTATCGCACGGAGCTTTCTTTGTACAGATGAGATGAGCACCAAGACCTCTCGTATTTTCTTATTGATCATTTAGAGCAGCCATTCAATCCTCTGTTTGCGGAATGGCGGTTTGGGCTTTACCAGTCGTATGATTTGAATCTAGTCGTGTCTGAAGGTCTAAAAGAATAATTAATAGTCGGTAGGTTAAGGTTACTCCCTACCACGGGAAAAAGAGAAGAAAAAATTGGAAAAGTCGAAAGTTGCTAATTGGGTAAGGGCTTTGGCGGCTTCTTGGAGATCCCATCCGTGCAGATCTCCCGAGCCAATGATCTAGAAGGTCCACCAGTCTAGCGCATCTCTCTTATTCAGCCAAATCCCAATCCATCTTAAAAAACTACCCACTACCTAACTACAACAGAACTTCATTCATATCGCCTCCCTTACTCGAGCCTCCGTCTGTGAAGGACCTAGTAAATTACAACAACATGAAGCCAAAAGTACTCGAGGCGTTGCGTTGGTCTGCCGGTAGGTAGCGAAATACCACGGCTATTAATATGCACACTGTTAAATGCTGGACTTGTTCCATGATGGACCAACGGCTACTTTTGCTAGGGGTTCTACTTTGCTACCACTCATTCTTTGACATAAAACTATTGTTTCAGCACTGATATCAGCTAATTCACCTACTTATGCTTATTTCTTATAACTATTCGTAACATCTCTTTTATGTTTCAAAAAGTCAAGAAAAGAAAAGGGAATCATTCGCGGAGAATACTGATCACCAGCACATAATATGTCGAAAACAGTTCTTATTCTGGGTGCTTCTTATGCTGGCTTGACAGTCGCCCATAAGTCAGTGTATTCAGATACGTATGGACTGAAAATAATAGCTAATGTTATGTAGGCTTCTCAAATCGACTTTGCCAGCCGTTCCTGGCCTCAAAATTGTCTTGGTTTCCCCTACCACACATTTATATTGGAATATGGCTTCAGTTCGAGGTTTGTACCAATTCTATTCATACTTGACACAAATTCTCACAGATGCGAACAGCAATTATCCCAGGCCAATTTGGAGATGAGAAGGTATGCCAATATTATTTACTGATCTCACGTTACCATGTTACATGACTGACATTTCCTCAGATGTTCGCAGAGATTGCGCCTGGCTTTTCCAAATATCCCAGTGAATCGTTCGAGTTTGTCCTAGGCACAGCGACGAGTATGGACACAAGTGCCAAAACAGTCACGATCAAAACTATTTCCGGTCCCGAGTTACTTCAAACTTACGAAAAATTGGTCATTGCTACCGGTAGCCATACGATTGGCGAGGTTCCGTGGAAAGGAGCACCTTCGGGATATGAACAAACCAAAGAACTCCTTCATAAGTACCGAGAGAAAGTTGGAAACGCAAAAACTATTGTGGTCGGAGGCGCAGGACCCACTGGAGTAGAAACTGTTGGAGAATTGGGCTTCGAATATGGGAAAACTAAGAACATTATCTTAGTACGTACTGTTGCGTACACTTCTCTCAGGTGGATACAAGCGTACTGACCGAGAAATAGATAACTTCTAGTGACGAAATCCTGAAGGGAGCAGTTACTAGCCCTATAGCCTCATCGGCACAGAAAGAACTCGAAAAAATGAACGTGGATGTGAGGCTCAGAACGAGAATTAACTCGACAAAACTGCTACCTACTGGTCAAACAGAGCTCTCACTTTCTTGCAGCGAAAAACTTCTTTGCGACCTCTATTTACCTAGTGTCGGCACTATCCCAAACAGCGACTTCATTCCAAAAGAATTACTAGATGGACAAAACTTTGTGAAAGTTGATCAGTATCTAAGAGTTCATGGAAATGAGGATATATGGGCCGCGGGTGATATCATTGACGCGCAACCAAGTCAATATGTCTACGCCGATAAACAGGCTCTCGCGCTAGCAAAAAACCTAGATCTGGTTCTGAGGTCGAAAAATCCAACAGTGTACAAAACAGACGGCGCTCCCATCCTAGCCGTTGCTCTTGGACGCAGTAGAGCTACGGGCCGCTCTGGAAATTTCAAATTACCTAGTCTAATTGTTTGGTTCGTCAGTGAGTATTTTCCACCCTGGTCTAAAGTTGCCTCTCCCCTCCCTTTCTTACTAACACACTCACTCTACAGAGGGCCGCACTCTTGGCACGCAAAATTTACTTCCATATGTCAATGGTACTAAATTTTGAAGGGTTCAAGAGTTTATGTGTTATGTAATGAGATGGTCATTTAATAATGAGTATATATATAATCATGGGTTGCGTGTTAATAGTCTGGCGTCGTATGGGTTGGATAGTAACCAGGTATATATCCTCAACATTTATTCGAAAATAAAAAGAGGGGTTGGGAAAATCATATATATATATATGTTCTTTTATAATGTAACTAGTAATAATTCACATTGTATGTAATTATACTCCGCTATAAGAGCCTTTGCGGTTGCTATTGTATGTATGTATGTATGCATGCATGCATCTGAATCTATCTGTCTAATTTATATCTCATATGATTGCGACTGGTAGGCTAGTTGTGACAAGTTTTTATAGAAGAATTAAAGCTGCTCGCTCGCTCACTCGCTCGCCAATCTCTATGTAAATCTAGCGCGAATTTCTCCAAACTCCAGTTTATCTACAAACAGTCCCAGTATCCAAAACGCCTCTAATGCAAAAGCCAAGCCTTGTGAAATCTACCAATGTAATGTCTTCTCAAAAATCCAGCCCGGTCCAGTCCAGTCCAATCCCAACATCGTCTATCCATCTCCTCTATCACACCTACTATTTCTCCTCAACCTCTACCCCCAATTTCTTCAAAACACTCTTCATCTTCCGGCCATCTATCGAGGTTTGTTTCATTTCACCCCTCATAAATTCATTAAACTCCTCCCATCCATCCAAATATAAATGGTGTCCGGCCTTTTGAATAATAACCACCTTTGCACTTCCATTTTCTAATTCCTTCTCCTCTGGAGATGCTTTGGCGAGTGTTTTTTCGCGTTCTTCTTTGCAGACTTGTTCGGCTGCGTAGCCACCTGCTACGTCCATCCAATCGTTGTCGCCGTACATGAGGAGAATGGGGTATCCGTGTTCTTTTTGTCCGTAGTTGGATGGGGATGTGGGGAAGTTGGGGATGGGTTGACGGCCTACGCCGTGGATGCGGCGGATCAATGGGGAGCGCGCAAAGGCGCCCGGGGCGAGGACGTAGGGGAGTGCGTATTCGCCGGATCCGCGCTGGCGGAAGAGGGAATAGGCATACATGTGTAGTGCTTCAGTTTCGTTGCTGGGAAGATGGGAAAAGCGGCGGGAGGTCCAGCCGGATACTAGACGTGGTCCTAAGGGGCCGGCCCAGCGGACTATGGAGAAAGGAGAGACATTTGCGTCCCAGAGGTAGGTGAGCCAGAAGGGCATGGGTCGTTTAGCTGGTTCCGATTTGGATTTACTGTTTTCGCGTTTGTTGCGCATGTTTCCAAAATTGTTGTTATCGCTGGCGGTGGTGCCTTTACTTGGATTGGAGGATGCAGAGACAATGTCGGTTTCTTGATCTTGGGTAAATTCGCTTGCCAGAGTAGATTCTTCGGGCTCAGGCATTGCTGCAGAGGTGGCGTAGGGGTCTTCTGGAATACCTACCGGTGAGGCGAGTATCAATTTGTTAAGATGGCCAGGGTATTTGAGTGCGTACGCAACAGCCATGTAACCACCCATACTGTGGCCCAGAAGTGTGAATTTGTCGAGTTTCTTCAAAACGCGCCATTCTTCAAGCGCATCAATAAACCAACTTTCAGTTTCTGCAATTTTGCCAGCGTGGTCTTTAGCACTGATTTTGAAGGGTGGTCGCGTGCTTCGTCCCATTCCTAGCATATCCAAGGCGTATATCTTCCAGCCCGGCACTCGACTTAATCCCTCAAAATTCTTGTAGAAAAATCCAAGACCTGCGCCGTAGCCATGAAGCATTACCAATGTATTCTCGACCTTTTCCCCAATCCTCTCCACAGAGAACTCATTTATTGCCCTGTTCTTCCCACTTAATTTCACAAGATTTGAGTGCCATTGTCTTGGACCGTAAGGATCATTTAAGGAACTAGTCCGTACTGGATCCGATAGTGCATTCGGATCTTCGTTCACTGCTACAGTTGATGTGCCAGCTGAGACTGGGGCAGAACCAGTCTGCGTATGTGTAGGTGGTTTTTGTAGATATGGGACAAAGGACAAAACATTATGTTCTGCGACAGCGGGTGAAACGCTTGCCCACCACTGACCAAATGCAGGCTTATATCCTAAAGGAAAAAAGCCTTTTGCTGGAGGATCTCCTTTGGGAGTCTCACGTTGAGAAGCCAGTGGAGATTGTTGGTTTCGAGGGGACTCGGTGTCGGAGGCAGCCATTGTGGTATATGTTGTTATGTTGGAGAGTCGCTTGAGATATAAAAGAGCAGACTTTCGTCTAGTGAATGTATCGAAGGGCCCTGATCGCAATAGTAGCGATGAAAAGTTTGTTTGAAACAATTTGAATGATTGCGAGGCGATTAGTACACCTCTCAATTAGTTATAAGGAAAGTGATGTAACTGTCGACGGAGTTAAGGGCTTTGAGACAGATACGGCCGTGAGACGCCACGCTTGAGGTTCAGCAGGCTTATGAAATGTAGGTATGGAGAATTGAATAGAACCAGAGATATCGTAGAAAGTTTGGCTTTTATAGGAAAAAGGTAGCATTAGAAATCATCAGGTCGTCTCGGAGATATTTAAGGGGTTTTATTGAGTGTACATGTTGAGCGTACTCTGTGAGAGTGAGATTGACTATCCCATCATCCCACGCGAATGAGGTCAAGAAATTCGGTCATCGGAGCATCCACAATCCGGAAAAGTCCATGGAAATGGCTAAAGCTTCCTCAGTTCGCATTTGCTTCATTCTGATTCGAAATTGATAAATAATTAATAAATTCTTAACTCGCGATTACTCATCTGTATTATCTTTAGATATCTTGTCTCAAAAATTGGTGGTGCATTTAAAGATATTTCGGCCGATGAAGGTGTCAGTCAGCTGCTTGAAGGTTTGAACTTTCTAGGTCCCAAAGAACCAAACATCCAAGGATTCCTGCCGAGCTTCTAGAATCTTGGAACATTGTGTCTGTACGGTACAGATAGATTACACTGTACGTAGTAATCACTCAAGTACGGAATATCTACCGGTGAACTGTCACCATATGCGACCTCCAAATTGCTCCACTACTCCAAATTTGTCCTATTGGCAGGCGATCTTGCTCTTTGACCTTACTATTACTAACAGCGGCTTTCATTTCTTGGTCCTCTAGAATTACCTAGGTACCGTACCTTTGCCTTGGAACCATTTCCTTTCTTTGCGCTTAGGCCTCCAATTCCCAAGCTCCATAATAGCGACGACCATGGCACAATGATACTTCCATAGCTTCAGACAATTAAAACTTTTCATCCATTCCGATGTCTAAACTCGATCAGCTCGTCAAAGGCGCACCGCCTCCAGGAACTCATCTCCCTCCTATGCCAACCAGTGGTATTACATCATCCGAATCTTCCATTATCGACCCCCTCGCATCCCTTCCCTCCTCTCCCCCGCAGATCTACCTCAATCTCCTGATTCTCGAAGCTTCACTCCGTGCACAGTGGTTACAACTTCGCACACGAAGGCGTCAACATATGTTCTTTCTAAGTCTGCTAGGGCTCTGGAATATATGGTTTGGCTATGCATTGTTTCTGGCGCCCAGGGAAGATGGTAGTGGTGTAGGAGGATCAGTATATTGGGTTGTAGAAGTGACAGAGAAGTTGTGTGGTATTGGCGGAATAGTCACTGCACTTTTGATATGGGGAACTGGACAATGGGAAAGAGGTATTCGATGGCCGAGGAGGTTTGTGGGGATTACAAACAGAGGACTTAGGGGTTTCAATTGCAAGCTGGTGGTTATCAAGGAGCCATGGTGGAAGGAGTTACTATCAGCGTTCTCATTCCCATTCTCTTATGGATTGCTCTCGGGCAACAGTGGAAGCTCATACTATTTTGTGGATAAATCCTTATTAAGGGAGTCGGACAAGTTAGCAAAGCAGAGCGGGGGACATCATGCATTACCGAATATAAACGAAGCTGATGATACAAAGGGTTATGAAGAGGACTTGGCACCTGGCGGCGATTACGTGAAGCTTTTATTGCTTCCCAAACCTTTCTCTCCCAATTTTCGGGAAAACTGGGATATATATCGTACAGAATACTGGGAAAAGGAAAACGAGCGACGAAAAATATTACGACAAAAAATGAAGGAGCGGGAAAGAAAACTGGCAAAGCAACAAGGTGGATGGTTATGGTGGACGGGATATCGTGGATGGAGAAGAGCACCTGCTACGGATGTTGAGAAGATACATCACCGAACTCATCGACAAAATACCGTCTCGAAACGCGACAGGAGTACAAGCGTACGATCACATTCCCATTCTCGTAATTCATCCCGAAGCGCAACACCGACTGGGAGCGAGGAAAGATCCGGCAGCGGTCACACAAGGAAAGGCAGCAGTGCATCAACTATCTCTGAACGCAGAAGAAAGAAGGCACTTCCTGGCCCGACTAGACTGGCGCCCACTTCTGGCGCCGGCGGTTCCAGATCCACTACTCCTGAGGTGCCATCACCATTGATTAGGGAAAATAGCTTCACAAGTCTTTCCTCTCTCGATAGCGAGATGCCCCTCACGCCACTCTTAGGCGATGCCGATTCCTCGACTTCCAGATCATTGAGGTCTTCTACCAGAGAAAAATCGGGTACCTTGAAGCCCCCTAAGCGAACTGATGGTTCTGCCGCCGAAAGTGACGAGAAATAGAATTAGATACTTTTAATGCTATGAATGTCTTAACTTTAACCCCTTTCCCTGCTTCTTTATTTCTCCTGATGATTGAGTAAGTAAGCTGTTTTAGTTGTACTTGCAGTTGTAGCTGTAATGATTTATGGACTTTAAAGGAAAGGACGGAGTATTCTTTTTCAAGTAGTCAGTCATCTCGTAGTTATGAGATGAGAATTATCTTGCTCTTTATTAGACTTTTTTATGTTTTTAATAACCAAAAGTATGCTTTGACCCAAAAGTATTTCGTTTCTTCTTTTTGTAGAATTTATTTTATAGAAATAGATAGAGGGTTTACCAGGTTAGGCGAGGGGGAGGGGGGAGGGGGTTAATATTAGATAGGTATGATATGATATGGAAGTGTTCAGTCTTTTATCTTGGATGTTGAGAAATAGATTTTCTTTAATTGCCTAGGTAGTTAGCTACTCGAGTAAAGAGAGTTTGGTTTCTAGGTTTGTTTTGTACGATGTTCTATTATCCGATTAGGCGGGCTTGGTTCCCTAGTATTAGTTTTCACTTCCCCCATTCAAACATTAGAAGATTGAGGCTCTCAATCCCCCAACCTGTATTAGCTACGGTCGAATAAGGCCAGCTACCCTCCATTTATTATTGTTAGAAGCCTACAAAGCCCCTAGCCGTCTTAGATAGTCATAGACTCAGTGTAGACGTTAATTTAATCAATCACTGCGTGAGTCGGTGTATTGGCAAAATAAAAAAGATATTATCCGATTAGAATACTTACAGGGCTTCGAAGCAAACAGTTTACTCGAGTCACTTTTTGTATCTACAGCTAACAGATTAATTCACTTTTTCGGCAAGCATGTTTGATAGTTATATTTTTAAATAAGCACACGCAAGATATCGAACATCCGCAGGCTACTGGTTCAATGGTAGAGCACCCGCTTGTCATCCTCAAAAAATGATTAGCATCGGCTGGCGTGATGGGTAATACTTGAGCATCTTGGGAACCGAAATCACCCCCAGGGGAGCTTGAAAACAGTCCAAGTTGCAAGAGGATGCGTTACCCGGTTGAAGAGGCAGTCTTCATCGATCATTATTCATATTACGTTGATCCTGTCTTGTAGCTTGTATCTGTATCAGTACAAACTGCAGGGTGGAGGAGTGATTGGTGCGTGGGTCTCCCGCCTTTCTCTCCATTGAAGCTCGCACAGAACGTAGAATAATAGACACCTGCAGCGTTGCTAGCATCGCGGGAATAATGAGTCGTACCAAGCTTTAAGCAGATTCACCCTGGGTAAAAAGTTCATCAATGGACTTTCCTGATCAACTGTAATGGTTAAATCAGGCCTTGAGCCAGGTATGCCGTAAGGCTGGGGTGGTCGCTGGCTAATATATCCAAAACACCAGCTGCATTAAGTATCGAGTAGATGTTTCGGCACTACTCCCTCAAGTGAAAACATTTTTTTTATATCTTAGTTGAATTGGAACGAGCATTTATATTAATGTTTTTTATTGTACCTCTATTGAATATTAGTTTATTGGAACTGCAACAGCCCAATATTTCCTTGGCATAGAACTAAATACAATAAAATAAAGTATCTAGAGATTGAATATAATGATTTAAATACTACTTAATTTAAAAATTCAAAGCAAGTTTTTTATTTACCAACAAACACATCATGACTTTGGACATCGTAGCTTTATCTCTACCTTTCCAGTTATGTGTTTCTTCACGCTTCAGAAAATGTTTGAGATCACTTTAAGTAGAGGTCTCATTGGAATAATGAAGATGCTGTTGATTAGACCCATTTGGTCAACTAATTTATTGTAGGTTTCCGAATACCGCGACACAGACTTCATATCATGGAATAATTAGCACCTGCAATCGTTTTCATAGACCGTGTCATAGACTCACTGTGTAAATTTCTACTCTCACACTCTCAATTCTTGAAATGTGCATAGTCCTAAGGAGGGACATTTTCTTGAAAGGGTTTTCTTTATTGTTGTTGATATTTACATTTATAGGTTACAAGTTGTGATATCTGCACGTGTTATAAGACTACAAGGCTATCCCTATATAAAGGTCATATTCAATAGATTAGTCTTTATAATAGCTTGAAAAACTCATTCGTTGTTTCATGGTGAAATCCTAGCAGCATCATAATTCTAAATGCTCACTGGCCTGCTAAACGCTAATATGTAAGTAAAGAATAAAACTATAAACTTTCTACCCTTTCCCTTTCCCTTTCCATCGCCTCCAATCTTGCTCAAGCCCCAACCTTGTCCTCGTACTCTGCGCTCTCCATTTGCTGAAGCTTGGATGGCCCTTTCAACTTCAAAAGATCGGCTCTATTTCGTACTGGCTTACTGCCCAATCGACGGCGCTTCTTCTTGGGGCGGCCGATAGTACGCTGAGCTGGCTCTTCTGCCTCCTCGCCTCCATCATCATCAGAAAGTACAACCCCATCAACACCTCCTACAAGTTCGGTCTCAAGCGCAATGTACTGACGCAATCCAATATCGTGATCGAGATCCCACTCGCATTCAACCCCAAGCTTAGCGTAGCGACTCATAGCCTCAACAACTTCTTTAACGACTTGGGATAATGGGAAATCTTCCAGTGGAATAAGCGTGGGAGCCTCAAAATCACTAAATTCCAGACCCCGAGGTACCTGCTCCCTCACATTAAAAGATCTCATAAATCTAATCGTTTGATCAATATCCTCCCACGGAATCGGCCCATCAATCAACGACATTCCAAGTTTCGAATCTACCTCCTCTTCCAATACCCTGTCCCAATCCTGCGTACTCACTTCTCGCACCTGCCTAATTACGCTTAAATGACTCATTGCTACTAATGTCAATCTCTCTTCTTCAATATTCCGCTGATATTGATCCTCATATATTTTGACAAAATCGATTAGTTGTGTATCAGTAAGTTGTAACCAGGAGACCATAGACTGGAAATCCATCTGTTTGGTGAGCTCATGAACCATCATCAGCTTGCAAGAATCGGTGAGATCTTCGTAGGTAGGTGCGGAAATATAACCCTATATCGCACATGGAATTAGCATGCAGTTGATACATGTTGGGTTTATAAACTTACACCAGGAAACCATCGAGGTTGTGTCTCGTCATTAATGTCTATGTTCGTGTCATCCCACTGTGGTGTATGATTCAGTCCGAATGCTGAAGATGTGATATCGTACTCATCCTCAGCTGTGTAGACCGGTTGGCAAGTCGCCCGACAAAGAGGACCCGCTGCTGGTTTGTGAGATGGATTTGCTGCCTCGATAGGCAGCTGGTTCTGTACTGTTTGTTCTACTTGCTTTAACATTGCTCTTACTTCTTTTCTCCGGGTTTTCCCGCCTCTTCTGGTAAATGAAGTGGGAGTTGTCGACGTATCGTTAGGTGAAGATGAGGTTGAGGTACTGAGCGAGGGGATATTATGGTGATATTGCCCGACAACTGAAGGCTTGGTTAATGCGCTGTGATCAGGTTTAATAGGGAGAAGAATGGCTGATTTGGTAGCCTTCGATGTGTATTTATTGGTTACTTCAATATCATCGCGGTATCTTTCCGGAAGACGAATAACGCGTGAAGGTCTTCTGCCCATGACGAATGAGTTTTCCATGTAATCTTAAAATCTTGTGAATATGGGGATATGCAATGATGAATATTGAGAATGGCGTGATGATAGGGAGAGAATTTGTTGTAAAAGTGAAGAATTAAATACTAGGAGAGAACAGGTCGGATTTTTGAATAGGGATCTGGATTTCAACTCTCATACCACGCATCTGTATTCACTAAGTTTTGTCGTGTTGATAGTATATAAGATCATTCACTCAGTTTCGAATATTCGTAAACACATCCAGTTCCTTAAATACTTGAGTAGATGATCTTGGCAAGTACTGTTCTATGAAAGAATTATCTTCAACTTGCCGTATTGTGAGGAAATGAACCGTACATTCTTGACTCTACTGTACCGTGAGCAAGTCCTCAAGGTGTTTGTTTACTTGAAGATGTCAGTGAATGCACTTGATGATTATTCTTTTTGAAAATTACCGTAGGCCTGCCATATTGAAAAGTGTATGCTGTATGACTGTTTTCATTCTCCCAAGTTTGAAGCGCATGTATCAATAATGAGTAATATGTTTACCAGCAAAATTGAATAGACAGATGGCTCATAAGTCTAGGAACTCACATTGACTAATGTCGATTACCTCTGTGATTTGTGAATAAATTCACTTTTTGAAAATCATAAGATGGCTTTAAATAATTTAAGTGTTTATATAGTCAGATAATAGTACAATATATATATAAGTGAATATGAGATACTATTTTTAGACTATTGTCTAATCCTGTATACTTTTCTAAGTGATCATGAGAAATATCTTTTCAACCCTCATATTTCCACTCAGTTTTACATTGCACACTATTTCATTCATTATCTGACTATATCCTATTAGTTTCTTTGTAAATTCGCTTTTATTCATCATTTATTAAGTCTATATTACTATCATCATAAGTCACCACTAACTCACTCACTCACTCATATTCATCTCATTACATTTCAAATTAATTTTCTAAAAAAAAAATATATATATATATACTATAACAATCCAAGTCTATCTATCTAAAGATCACTTCTTGTTCCGTTCTAGTATCGCGTAATTAAACACCCAATTTAGATACAATCCAGAACCAACTCCCCCAATCTAAAAAAAACAACCCTCCAAACCCTCACTCTCTCACACTCACCCCAACCCAACCCCCTTCCCAAAATACATCCCGACACACCCCCATCCCCCCCAAACCCCCTCCCCAATACCCTCCATCAAACTCCTCCCCCCCTCACACTCAACATCCCCAACTCCACCAACCTTCCTCTCTTCCTCTCGCATCCCCTCGCTTCTTCCCACATCCATCGCATCCATCGCATTCATCACAAACCCAAACAAACGATCTACTTAGGTACATACATAATATCTCAGAGAGAAGCCAAATATCAATGATCAGTATTGTAATCTTAGTATTGACCCCCTGGAAGATATTTTTAGGTTTCGCTTTGTAGGGCGTAGATTATTTTTATTTTTGTCTAGGTTCCGGGGGAGTGTATTTGTTTGTTGGGGTAGATGTGGTGGGAGGTGAGGTGCAGAGTAGCCGATTAGGATGGGGGATTTTGAGGTGGGTTTATGGGTGGTGAGTGACATGATTGGTGATGATATTAAAAAAAGGGGGAGGGGGTTGAGGGTAGGGTTAGTGTTAGTGGTGAGTTTGATGGGAAGGTTGGGTTAGGTTAATTGTGGGGATTATGAAGTCTGTTTACTTGTTCTTTGCAATCTTGTGGTAATCTTAAAAGGCTATGAATTTTTAGGTAATCGACGTTACAGATTGGTAGCTATAGAATTAAACTCGTGCGCTCTACACATTAGAGTGTTATTTAATCAATATGAATTTTTTCGTCGTTGTTCTGTCGCTATATCTAGGTAGCTTCATTTGTGTCGTTAACTCGCTTAATTCAGGAGAGGGTGATGGCTTGCATCATAGATATTTAGCATCAGAATTTCTCATCATTGACCTAAGAACAATGCTATAGTCTATTCCTTTGTTTCGAAACCCAGAATACTTTATTGTTATATCAATTAGCTTTGAGCCGACAAGTCTTAGATACCCAGTGAAATGTTGTTCGAAATCTTACCCAGGAACAATAATTGAACAATACACAATCCTTGAATATAACTATAAGAGATTCTTCGATATTAACACATCATCATTTCAATCAACACATTCGAAAGCATCTATTAATTCAGCATTCAGAGCTTTCTTGCACACCATACGTACTCCAATTCCACTCATCACCATGTCTCAAACACGACAACCTGGTTTTACAGCCTCAGAGCTCCGATTCCTCGACACTCTCCGTGATGCCCACACAGCACCATTGTCGGCCACCACGTGGCAGTCAATCATCGATCAATTCTTTGAGGAACAAGTACGACATCTCCCCGGCGGTGATCTTTACCATTTAGATCGTTGGCCTAAGCGTGTACGTATTTTCCACGAAATCCTCACTGATCCAAGACTTCCTGCAGGGGAGAATTTGGAGATAGAACAGGCCATTATAACTTTATTGGGTGTTGTTTATGAAGATGGGCAGGATCCTGAGCTGGAATATGTGCAAGTGCAAATGCCAACACAAATACAATCGCAACCGCAAGAGCATGAAAGTTTGTCACTTCCCGAAGGTAGTATTCGACTTCCTGCAGGCAATATCAGACTTCCTGAAGGTAGTATTTTACTTCCAGATCGTAGTATTCTTTTTCCTGACGGAAGACTTCTTCTTACAAAGTCTGCCGGCCAAGCTGCTCCATTCATCTTTCTTCCAGATGACCGAATTCGTTTACCAAATGGAAGAATCTACCGCGCATGTTCTAATATTGAGCGCCCTGTAGTTCCTCGACCTAATGTTCGATATCGCAATGGTAGAACTTATTTCGCTGATGGGACTATAGTGCCGGAACTCCAAGCACTCCTATGACTCCAAGGGCTCCTATGATGGCACCAAGAGTTAATATGACACCAAGAATTGCTACATCATCAAGAGCTCCTATGCCTTACATGGTCCCCAGAACCCTCAACAGTATACCATCAAGAGCTCCAACGCCTTATATGGCCCTCAGAACCCCCACCAACACACCATCAAGAGCACCCCCAACCAGTACTCTCAGCATACCCAGAACCTCCAGCTATACCCTAACAATGGGATACCATAACACCGAGCTTCCGGGTCATACATTCAATTTACCATCACCTGAAATATCCGCCGCGACGGCTTTAGCTCGTAATGATAATCTTGTTTTTTCCAACCAGAGCTCGAGATATCTCTCGAATGATTTCGGTGCTCGCTATCCTACTGTTTCTAGTCCCTATAGTTCTAGTACTTCTAGCTCGGCTTCCAGATATGGAAACTTGGGTTAAGATTTTGAGATCTGAGATCTGTGAGACGGGCTGGTCCTGATTCAATTGCGCAATCGTAAATTGTTATTGAAATGGGAATGGGATTCGGGAGTTTTTGTTGTTTGGATTTCGGTATCGATTTTGGATTTAAATTTCAATTTGATTTGTTTAAAAATGTTATATGTGTATATGTAGAATTAATAGTGAAGGTGAGTGCATGAATAAGTGAGATATGTAAGTATGTGCTGAAAAATTTAGTGCGGATAAACTAACCGCTACTGATTCATTTGTGTCTTTTGTGATGGTGATAGACAAGATAATATTGTAATTGTTCAGCAAATATTCTAACTGTAGATGATCAGTCTTTGTTAGTATTCCTTTGTTTTAATTTTCTGTCCTCTCTGTTCTTTCCTTTGTCCTCCATCCTCGGATAATGAACTGTTTGTAGTCCCTAATTACCCGTATCCTAATCATTTATCTACTTGAACAACTCTCATCGCAGACCGGATTGACGACTTTTTGATATGCGTGGTTCAAGATATGGAGATGGCGATTGTGTGGGTGATGGCACGCTGGTCAACATATAATCTTATGGAACGCCTAGGGAGCTTCTTTGGCGGATTTTCGTAAGGTGCAAAAGCCTACTGTAGATAGCTAGCATTTTCCTCAGTCAGGACATACTCGTGTGTGAGAGATACTTAATAGTCAAACCATGAGAAAGCAAACCACTTGAGCGTGCAGTGTTTAAATCAGATATCAAATGGAGAGGTGATAAAACAGACAGGTTACTGTAATCACTAAACCTGACATAAGCCATTTAATGTTATTGATTTGCGCTTAAATAGGTAACATTGCTCGTATATAATGCTGAAGAGACGAAATCCGAACTTTGATATGTAGCCAACAAGATACAAGTATATAAAATGAATGCTTCCCATGGAATGGAATGATTGAGAGTCCTTGAAAATACTCATACGACGTACTTACGTCTTGATCTTGAGAGGTATCCCAGTCTAGATTTGTGTTTGATATCTCCATAGATTCAAAGGTTGAGACTGTTTCTTTGATACATTCAGACAACCTGCTCTAATATAAGTGCACTCCTCAGTAGTAGAAACATAAAGCCAGTGAAACAGCAGTAAACGGTCATCGGAGATCCCCAATCGTGCATATGCAAAGATTCATGCAGGTGATGACCCAAAAAGATATGAGATGGGTGACTCCTATTATCTACTAGGGACTGTATGTAGACTGTACACATAAAATAACAAGGCTGGCTGGTCTAGCGAGCATAATAAAAAGAAGCCCTCCTCGATCATTTTTTCCAGATGGTCGTAAGATTATTATGCATAAAATAAAATAAAATAAAATCATGGTGGATATTCGGCATCCATTGGAAAACAGTTCTACACGGTATGAAGTGTGATCACAGATGATATGAACGATCTCAATTGCAATGATCTGAATGATATCGTGTCCCCCCCCCTCCCCAAAAAAAAATACGGAGGTTGGGAAACGCGCCGTGCTTCGGGAATGAGCCGAAACGTTGTTCCTGAATTAGGCATTTCGACACTTTCTCCATTGGGCTCTGTCACATTTTATAGGGCACTGATAGGTTCTTTCATTTGATGAATCGAGGATTATTAGTGGAGCCAAGGGCTAAAAAGATTTAAGTCCATGTTATTTTTCTTATTCCTTTTTCCAAGTTCCCAGCCACATGTTAAACATTTATTTGATGATCTTTTTGGGATTTTAGTCGGATCAATCAATCAATCAATGAATGAATGAATTGTCTTTATGCTATGTTGTCTGGTCACTCGGTCTGTACGGAGGAAGGAAGTAAAATATAATAAAATAAAATAATAATAAGCTTTCTTTTCATTGAGCTGTTCTCTATTATATTTATTATTTTTTATTTATTTCGTCCAACGTTTTTTTGTCTTTCCATTTCTATTCCATTTACATCTCCCATCTCCCATCTCCATTTCCATTTCATTCCCATCTCCATACAAAATCCGAATTCCGAAATACGAAATCCTTTTGCTTCTGCTTCTGCTTCTGCATTTGCATCTACCTATCACTTTCCTCACAAAAACATTAAAACTAGGAAATTAATTCTTTGATTAAAAAGTGAAACTCATCTCTTGTACATCCATTCCCTTTTGTTTACTCGTTCATAATCAATCAAATCATCCATCCGATAATAACAATGGCATCCCCTCCATCCCCACCATAGTAAGTTCTATTCAATTTCATTCATTTGGTCACAGGAGATACCTTCAACATTTCCATCTCCAAACTACACATTCAAATACATCACATACATACACATACACATACACACAATAATATACGCATCCATCACGAATTTCTACTGTATGCATTGGCACATATTCAGAATGCCACGCAACAAATACACGACCACTGGGTCCATACCCCCAACACATCCATCTCCACGCGAACCAATTCTCCCTTCCAAACCTCACACTCTAACAAATTCCTCTTCTTCCAGCGATAATATCGAGGATCCAATGACGGCGCAGAAAATGATGCACACCAATTCCATCCCGGAACCAAGCGAATCTCCTAAATCTCAGCTGCATGATGCCATTGAGAGGATTCAGTCTTTGCATAAGAGGAGGGCGCAAATTAAAACTATTTATGAGAATGAGAGACAATATTTGGATCAGAGGAGTCAGAAGACGAAGAGTAGTTTTGAGGGATTGATTGTTAGTACGGAGGAACAGATACAAAGTATTAATGAAGTAAGTGTTTTTGATGTTTTTGGGATGATGGGCTGAAGGAGCTGGGATAGGTGATGGATGATTCGTTGGATTTAATTTGGTATGAAACGCTATATTTGCAGGTGCTAATATCTTAAAAACAGTTCCCAGCATTCGACACTCATCCAGATTACACAGAGGTTAATGGAAAACTACATTCCGTAGCTTTAGACACAAAAGCTCTATTTCAAAATGTCAATGCTTTGAGCGAATCAATAATCATGGCATTAGATGCTTGGTATCAAAAAGAGGTTGATAAGTGCGCATATGAAATTAAGCTCGCAGAGAAAGATTACAAGGTTTGTACACGCATATTTCTTTTCGCCGCGCCATCCATATCTTCTAGATGAGCAAAATCCGCAAATCAACCACTAACAACCTTTCCAGCGTTCTTTCGATACCTGGCAAGAACTCATTAAATCCGGCGACCTTTTTGGCGCCACGGAACCATTCAAATCTCCTGCTCCCCCTGTTAGCAACGGTCCCAACTCCTCTCGCTCATCGCATCAACTTCGAGATGGTCCTGATCCTCATATGTACGCACCGGGTCCTGCGCAAAATCAGAATAATCTGCATAAATCCGATACCATGACTTCGCATAATAATGTTCGGCCGCAAAGTAGTAGGACGACTAGTATGGATATGAGTGGTGCGAATGGTATGATGGGAGGTAATATGAATGGAGGTGTTAGAGGAAATGGGAATGGGAATGGTAATGGAAATGCGAATGCGAATGGAGATATGAATTATCCGCCAAATTCTAGTGAGAAGAGATCTGGGGGAAAGAAGAAAACTTTTAGTTGGTTGAGTGGGGGGAGTGGGAATGGGAAATATATTGAGTGAGGTTAGGTAGTAATGATGATGGGGGTTTTAAGAGGCGAAGGATGAAATTATGAGGGTCGAAGGGGTAAAAAAGGTTTGCTTGGGGGATGGGGGGATGGAGGAATGGATTGATTTGTAAATGGATGGATGGCGTTATGGAAATACCGTTTTCACATCGGTATTGATGAGATGATGATGATGATGATGATGATCATGATACTGCTCTTGCGTTTTGCATAGGATTGTATTGTGAAAGGATGGGTTTGCTATATTGGATGGATGGTACATATGAGCAGAGATGGATGAGTGGGTGGATAAGCTCATTACTTCATTTCATCATGTTCTTTTGTTTTTTTTCTCTTTGGTTTTTTTTTTTAGGGGAATTGATAGGATGTGATGTGATGTGATGGAATTGGTTGCTTAGGTAGGTAGGTATGTACAGATTAGGTATTTAATTTATGATAATGATTGATATGATTTTTGTGATTTGGATGTTGATTTGGATGTGGATGAGTATGAAGAAAGGAATGAGGAAATGAGTTTTAATGTCTGAAGCAGGTGAGTTTGAGTAGAGGTAGGTTGTCGGTCTGTTAGGTTAGGGGGCTGGATGGTGGATGGTGGATGTGGAGAGGTAGGGAGGAGGGAGGAGGGAGGGAGGAGGGAGAACGAAGAGTTAAGAGGATTATAGAGTGATAGGGTGATAGGGTATTGTATATTAATAGGGTATTGTGTATTATGGATATTTTTGTGGAATCTGGATAGGATGGAGTAGGAGATGGAGTAGGAGATGGAGTAGGAATAGCAAATTGAGGTTTGCTAGGAAGGGAAAAGAAGGGAGTTGGTGGGGAGGCTGGGTAGGTTGGGGATGTTTAGATGTTTGGTTAGGTGTTTGTTTTTGTTGTTATGGGGGAAGAGAAGAAAGATATGGAAATGGAAGAAGAAGGAGGATGAGGATGAAAAGGGGTGAGGTAGGAGAAGGAGAGAGTAGGAGGATGAAGGGATGAGGAAAAGTAAGGGGAGTGGAAGTAGGAGGGAGAGGGAGAGGAGAGAGAGAAGGGAATTTCAAAGGAAAGATGATTTAGAGGAGGGTAAGGGTATTATATAGACGAAGATTAGGGGGGGCGATTTAGAGAGATAAAGGAGCCGATTTAGTTTTTTTTATTTCTTTATTTCTTTATTTCTTTTAGTTTTTTTATACTGGGATTATATAATAAATAGATGGATATATATGTACGGTATAATATATAATAATTGTAAGTTTTATAGATGATGATTTTTATAAATAAATAGATGAGATGAGATTGAAGAAGTTAATGATGTAATGTAGTCGAGAGGAGAGGAGAGAGAGGAGGAGAAACTGAGTTTAATTGGATTGGATTGAGAAGGTAGTTGAGGTATTATATTAGTTGGGAATAAATCGGGGGGAAGAGGGTGAGTAGAAGAGGGGAGATGTTAGAGATGTTAGAGATTGAAAGAGAAAGGGAGATGTTAGAGATTGAAAGAGAAGAGGAGAGGAAATATTGAGTATAATTGGATTGGGAAGTAGTTGAGTAGTAGATCGGAGAGATGAGTAGTAGAGAAAAGAAGAGGAGGGGAGGG
The DNA here is from genome assembly GCA_025389075.1 of Sclerotinia minor. Lineage (NCBI taxonomy): Eukaryota > Fungi > Ascomycota > Leotiomycetes > Helotiales > Sclerotiniaceae > Sclerotinia > Sclerotinia minor. Next base: position 2,355,436 of record QRFH01000006.1, read on the forward strand.
AGAAAAATTGACTAGAGAGAAAAGAGGATTTAAAGTACTGAGAAAAGAAAAAGAGAGAGGAAGATATATTTACATTTCTACTATAAATAATATAGAGTTGAATAAATATTTCAACTGAAATTTTAAAACTTTTTATATTAAATATATATAAAAAAGACAAAATATAATATTTTAATTTTTGAAAAAATCTGTCAATTTTATTAATATTAATTAAAAGATATATAATTATAAAAAATTAAATATCAAAATCCTTTTTAAAGAAAAAGATAATCTCATCTTCCTCTCATTAGTTACTAGACCCAAACACTTCTTCCCTACTCATCTAATACCTTATTAAGATCTTATTAAGTATCTAAGTATCAACCTCCATCTATACTTCCCATCTCATTCCATCTCATTCCATCTATACTTATATCTCTAGATCCAACCCAGATAACCTTACAACTAAATAGGAATCAAAATCTCGATATATTATAATACAACAATAAACTATCAAAGCACATATAATAAATGATTATCAATTCTATTCTCATGTAAGATTACATTTCATACTGTATCATATAAATTCCTTTCAATCTCCAACCCAACCCAGCAATGACGGAAACGAACTCTCGGAGCCTCGAAGGGCAGAAATAAGGTTGTGTAACCTTAACAGTGTAACATAAGACTACACATGCCCGCCCGCACTTTGTAACCTTACCGAGTTTACTTTAAACTTTATGGGAATGTGGAGTGGAGGTTTCTTTTGTATGGTATGGCAGGCACTTATGACATCGTGACGTGAAGATTCCTCTGTAGGTTATAATTTCCGTTTATTATGTTAACTGATTTGTGGGGCTTATATCGTATCAAAGGTAACCTTGTAACCTTGTATCGTATCCTATCATAGTGAACTAAACTAAAACTACCGGTATCCCAAAATCTGGTTCCTATGAATCCTATCGCATATTTTGTGGATTACAGTACCATACATGCCATTACCTTACCACACTTACTCTACCTACCTTCAGACTAGGTTACCTGAACCCTTAAGGTTAACGGTACAGCACCTTGAGGTTATTAACCTTATCATTTATGGAGAGGAGCAAAGTAGGAGAGCGGAGGCGAGGTGGAGATGGAGATGGAGATGGAAAGATTTCATCTACCGAGAAATGATTTGGAAGTTGTTTTTGAGATTTATTTGTATGGTCGGTGTAGGGAGGCGCTAGGATTAAATAGGATAGGAAAGGATTGATGATTCATGATGGATACAATGGTTAATTTTTGATTTCTATCTTTATGATTGATTGTCTTGCTAACTTTCAAGTGTATCTGGTGTATAGTCATTGAGTTTGAGGAGAGGAGCATGAGATTCGAAAAGATTGGTAGGAATTAATAGATTCATCACCTCTTTTCTGCAGTAAGAACTTAAGATATGAATAAACTCATATCATATTATATCATGTATTGTATTGTATTGTATTCCCATACGAAAAAGCGTTTGTATAAATCTTCTCAGTAACCTTGGTTATTACCAAAGAAAAGCAAGGCAAGGCAAGATCCGCTAAATCACCCATATATACATAACATACTCGTAAAATCCCAAGAATCAAAAAAGCCCTACCTAACCTACCTACAGAAGTATAAGGTTACCAAACAAAAAATAAAACCCAACGAAATGAAACCAAACGAAATGCTTGAATAGATATTCGGGTTCCGGCCAAGACATACTTAGGTAGTAAGATCTTACATGCATTATCCAAAATCCACGAGTTCATCGGTTGGTTTCTTCTTATACGAAGCAAGCTAGCAAGCTAGCTGTTCAAAAATCGGCTGTTCATTTATTATTATTCTTTCAACTTTCGGATACTTACAGAATTGCCAGATGGCAATCATGAGGTGCTGGTGTACGTTCCTAGGCACGTATCTAAGGAGATATAAGTTTAGCGGCTGCTACGACGGTACGGAGCACAATGAATGTGAATGGTACATGGGAATTTTGGAAATAGATAGGGCACCAGCCGGAGTAAGATTTTGGGTGTGGTACGGGATTGTCGATGGGAATGTGTGTGTGTATGTGTGTGATATCTGGGTTTGGATCCGGAATGGGAACTTATCTTTTTGGTATTATCTGGTATTGGAGGTTATTGGATAGCGATGATGAGATGATGAGATGATGAGATAGATAGATAGGTTATATTCCTATCAATTGAAATTCTGAAATAGGTGGTCTGTACTCGTAACCCAGAGGCTAGATGAGACGTATCTATCAATTATCAAATGTTCTTCTAGAATCTAGATAAGTACGTACCATGCATGTCATGTCCTTGTTCCAACAAGTTGGGTTTTGGTATCGTGATGATGATTTTTGAGATATAAGATAACCTTATAAGGTGAGATAGGAATTATCAAAAATACCCCACTATTTCCATTTCCTCGAATCAATTACTGTTCTCGGTCAACAGATAGTAAATATATCTGATGCTGATAATATATTTTATTGAATTGAGATACTCGATAAAATGAAATCAAAGATATCTATCTCTAAATTCATCCAAGAGTTATCAATTGTAAAATCGCCTTCTGACTTGAGTAAGACTCGAGTACTATTGGTTGATTCCTCTCCTTCTTCTTCCTCTTCCCTCCAATACCTATCATACGTTACATAGAAAATGATCAACATCCTCCAATAGGTGGAGCGTGGTAGTATGAGCTTATTATATCCCCCTATCAAAGTGGTATGCAACCATCCGTCGAGGCTTTATTACTTGGTAACTCAGAATCAGACGCATCAATGCAGCCAAGGAGAAGAAAGTCGAAGGTTGAAAACAGGTCAATCCCTGGATTGCCTAAGGTTACTGAGATTTCGACCTCATCCTGACCAAATGTTCAAAATCCTTGCCCCGCATTTTTCATATTGAGTATTGGAGTACTGATGAATAGGTACTGAAGACTGAAATTTCTCAATCTTAATCCTCATTTTGGAATTACTGCACACCTGCACAGTTGCGGCGTACAGATGAAAGAGAAATGAAACTTTCTCCAGATCTACTAACATGATTCAATGTTTAACCCTATCAATTAACAAATCCCATGATTCACGTTTCCACCCTTCACTCACATGTCTCACCTATCAACCAACCCCTTCCCTCTCCTTCCTTCACTTCCCCATGTCAATTGTCGTGCGGAGAAGTTGACTAATTTGAAGCACTTCTTACTAAAACGCCACGCCTGATGAGCCAAAGCTCCAATTAAAACAATCCGAGGTTTTCGATAAGTCGTGCATGAGATTACTCTTTTTTGAAGAAAATGAATTGGCGGCCAAGATAGATAACGTATCAACGGCCATTGATGGTTTTGAAATGCTACTCGAGTACTCGTACTTTTTAATTTATTACTCAATCAAGAACAGTCTGATCTCAACTCAACGAGGTTAACATCTTGATAAAGATGGAGGAAAAATAAAATGGTAGATCCATCCCTAGGTAGGGTTTAGGATACAGCTTATAAGTACTTACTTCCTCTAGATGTTGTGCCTTGTTGCTGATGTTGATGCTGATGCTTGTTGTATGTTGCTAGTGCTTCAAACTGTCGGTGGAGTACAATATAAACCTCACGACAACCTCACCTCACCTCACTTCCCTTCACTTCACTTCACTTCACCCCAACCACACTCCAACATTGCCTTTATTTTATTTTGCATATAAAATACAGACACGTCCACCCTCCGATTCACTTTTCGAGGCTGTGAAAAAATCAAATCAATCTTAAAAATTACCCGTAGATTTGTTTCCAATCTTACCTGGTCATCGGAATAACGGCTTACGGTCTGGAGAAGCGGGTTGATACGTTGGTGTCACTTTCATTGGTGTACGGGTCAACAAGGTTATTGGACCGCATCTCGAGTATTTGAAGAAACACTAAGGGTGAATTTCTTCCTCTCGACGACATCAAAATCTTTTACCCGCAACAAATCTTCTACTTAAGAAACTTCTTCCACAACTTCCTCCACAACATCTTCAACTCTCTCACACAACAACGCACACTTTCCTCTCATCCACAGTCTTTTACATTAAAGATCGATCACTCAACTTTACATTACACTCCCTTATTCAAACTTACCCTCACATCTAAAATCTTTCAACAATAATTCGCATCAAATCATCCAATATGGAAAAAGATACCGCGCACGCGCATTCTCCAGAGGTTGTCGCACTTCATGGAGAGGATAGCGTCGAATATCGCACTGATACCCCCACTACCGCTATTGATCAAAATGATTGGAAGCATAAGCATCATCGATTCCTTGGTATGAGCTTTTGGTATGCATCTCCCAGTGTCCAACTTACCATGGTCGCATTCGTTTGCTTCCTTTGCCCTGGTATGTTTAATGCGCTTGGTGGTCTTGGTGGTGGTGGAAAGTCAGATCCAACTCTTGCAGATCATATGGTAAGTCATCCCGAATATCTTTTATATCGATCCTCTCACTCGATTAAATTTCCTGGTATTCATGACCATGGATTTTAATTTTGAACTCTTCGCTTGTCATGAGTTTATTACTAATATAACATTTCTTAGAACACCGCTCTATATTCCACTTTTGCAGTCTTCGCTTTCTTCGGTGGTACTTTCGTCAACAAATTGGGTGTGAAAGCTTGTTTGGCTTTTGGTGGTATCGGATATTGCATTTACGCAATCTCTCTTCTCGCTTCTGTTCACGCAAATGTTGATGGCTTTAATATCTTCGCTGGTGCACTCTTAGGTGTTTGTGCTGGTCTTCTATGGACTGCACAAGGAACTATCATGGTATCATATCCATATGAAGCTAATAAGGGAAAATACTTTGGTGTTTTCTGGGCTGTCTTTAATTTTGGTGCTGTTCTTGGTGCTTTGGTAAGTTTTTTTTCTTCACCTTCTTACACGCAACTTATACATATCTTGCTCCATTTTCAAGTTTCTATATTTCCGCATCACATTTTGGTGCGAAGAGGGAATTGACTACTCTAGCAACTTACATAACACTAAAGATGGTGACTAACATTAATTTAGATTCCACTCGGTCAAAATATCAACAGCAAAGGCAACTCCACTGTCAACGATGGTACCTATATCGCATTCATTATTCTCATGTTCCTAGGTGCTTGTCTAGCTCTCTTCTTATGTAACGCCGACGATATCGTTCGACCAGATGGTACCAAAGTTGTCCTTATGAAACACCCATCCTGGAAATCCGAATTCATTGGTCTTTACGATACTATCCGTTCAGAACCATTCATCATTCTTCTCTTCCCCATGTTCTGGGCGTCCAATTGGTTCTACACCTATCAACAAAATGGAATGAATGCCGCTGTGTTCAATACCCGCACCCGCGCTCTCAACAACGTCTTATACTGGACGGCTCAAATTTTCGGTGCAATCATCTTCGGTTTCGGTCTCGATGCGGGTAACTTTCGTCGATCGGTTCGCGCCAAGTCCGCTCTTGCTTTCCTCTTTACCATCACCATGATTACTTGGGGTGGTGGATACGCCTTTGCAAAAACCTATACTCGTGAGAGCACCAATTCTTCCGACACCGGGGACTATATACCTGTTGATTGGACGGATGGGGGGAAGAAATACATCGGTCCCATGTTCCTCTACATCTTCTATGGCTTTTTCGATTCCGCGTGGCAAGGATGCGTATATTGGTTTATGGGAGCCCTCTCTAACTCGGGTCGTAAATCGGCAAATTATGTTGGTTTCTACAAGGGTATTCAATCAGCTGGTGGTGCTGTCATGTGGGCATTGGATGCGAAGAAACTTTCTTACCATGATGAGTTTATCAGCAATTGGGTTCTTCTCTCTGTTTCTTGTATCATCGCTGCGCCGGTTATCTTTTTGAGAATTAAGGATACGGTTTCCGTGGAAGAGGATTTGCAGGGTACGGATGAAACTTTGGCGGATGTGGTTCCGGAGGGTCATGCAGAGAAGGAGGCTGGTGCTCATGAGTTGAATACTCGTGCTGATCGTACTGATAACGTTTAATTTGGGGTTTTTGTGTTTCTTGTGTTTTTTGTTTTTTGATGAACATTACTTTCTTTCTTTTCACATTTCTCATGGACTTGATTAAGTCTTTTATTTGCTTTGGGGATTGATTCTTTATTTTATGATTTGTGGGGGGGTATTAGATGGGATTCCTACGAGGGATGGATGGATGGAGGGGGGGATGGATAGCACTTTTCTGGTCGGTGATTCCTCTACATCTCCGAAATCAAAATTTCCAGAAACAAACCTTTGCTTTTTCTTTCTTCCCTCTCTCTCTCGCCCTGACACACACAAACACATACACATGGCCAAAAACATCCCAACAATCTCATCTCCTCCAGAGAAACGAACAACGAACAACGAACAAAACAAATATTTTGATTTTTAATTTTTTTCATTGGGTAAGTAAATAAACAAACGAACTCTTTCCATCCCACTCATTCTTTTCTTTGGATGGGATGGGATTGAATGAGTGAGTTAGTTAGTTGAAGTTTTATTCATTTGGGTGGAGTTTTTTTCTTTTTCAACTTTTTAGTTTAGTTGATTTTCATGATTTATTAGGGGAGAAGGAGAGGAGGGTGAAGGAGGAAAGAAGGCAAAAAATCTATCCGGTATGGGTGACGGGGGTTGTTACTTTGGGTTACTGTAGGTTGGCTGAGAGAGCTAAGAGAGGAGAGAAAGAAGTCTTTAATATTTGTTTGTATCGATAGATATATGAACTGGCGAAAGATGAATGGATGAATGAATGGGGATGGGGGGGGTTGGGGGAGAAGTGTTACGAGGTTTGCCGTCTAGATCACGTGGAAGTGCTCTAGGCTCTCGAGGTGGTTTATAACTAGGCGTCAAGCAGGGACTTAAAGTAATGACAATAATATGATGCAATTCGTAACTAATAGTATGGTATACTAAATGATTGATCTTGAGCACGAAGCTCTATACAAAGGAAATCCATCTTGATTATATAGACCTTCATGCCTATGGCTAGTCAGGACCGCTGCGCGGTCCTGGACAGCCAGCGTTCCTGGACAGCCAGCGTTCCTCAGCGGTCCATAACGTGACTTCGTCACGTTACCTTGTTTTAGTCATGTGACGCGGCGTAGATGTTGGCCGTCGTAACACTTACACAGGGAATAGTGGGAAGCTGATAGGGCAGAACTGAGGTAATATTGGTCTAGTATGTTAATCACTCTGTTAAGTTCTACGGAAGTGCGAAGCTCTCTTACAGAGAGCTTCTCAATCTAGTCCTAATAGGACTAGTGCCCTGTGCACGTGCTACGCAGGAACCATTCACTTTAACAAAATAAAAAATAAAAAATAAAAAATAATAATAATTATTGTTATTTTTTATATCTTCAAGATCTATAACAAAATTATAATATATAAGTTATTAAATATTATAATTTGAAACTTTTCCTTTAATAACTTTTTAATTTGAAATTAAATTTTTAATAAATTTATTATTGTTTTAGATCCGAAAGAACTGGATTTAAAGCTTGTAAATACTCATCTTTAAAAGAATCAATATAAATTATTTAAATGTAGAATTTTCAATATTAGATATACAACTTCAATTGTGCTTCGATTCGGTTGACTGGTTCTATAGAGGAAAATAGATTTATATAAATAAATATAAAAGAATAACTAATTGTTAATAAAAGAAAAATACAAGTGTGATTAATTATTATCAAATTTCACTACTTTCTTCGATTCTGTCAACAGGAGAGTTTTGTTAGATGTTTTAAGTTTAAGGATAATACTATTTGGAAGTGGTATTGATGGAGAGAAGTTGAGGCAGAAATAGATTGTGGTTATATCTGTAATTTGAATAGACTTTTATATAATATGCATTAATTCAAATGCGTAAGATTCCGTAGTGGAATATTTATACTGTTGTACGCTATCACTGTGACAATGTTTCATTTATTAATCTATGGTATTCCCGAGTTTTGTGGTTGGGACTCGGGAGTAGTTGAGGAACACACACATCCGTGGAAAAAGAACTTTCTTTTCATAACCTTTAGTCAATACCACTGGTGCGTCTGGAATGAGAACAACTCCCGACTAGAGTAGCCTGAAGTGTGTAATACACTTATCACTAGATAGTGTGGATCAGACTGAGGAGTGCCGTTCTTTGACTGGAAAGTCTCTGGTCTAAGAGTCTCTCGTTCGAAAACTATACTCCCCGATTGTTTGTTGCCTCATGCAGTATTATGATCAATATCTTCACTAGAAGCATATTCAAAGGCCTTAAATAGCTATTTTCTTCAATATTGGAGAAACAAAGTACAAATATCTTGATACAATATTTGATCGAAGGAGAATATCCTATCGATCTTTTCCATGTGGAAATCTGGAGAAGGTAGGTACCATTCTGCATTTTATTGCTCATAAAAATTGATAAAACATCAAAGCAGATGTATCATGAAATCTTGAGGCGTTTTACTCTTCAAAAGCACGTTATTATTTGACTGGATGAACTAATTGACCTATAATCCGATGGTCCTTTAGAACTACTTGAAGGGAGGATTCTTTAGTGTAAACAAATCTCATTCAACAACCTGGTCGAAGTTTAAAGATATCGATCTTTCATTTGAGATGAGTGACTGGATCATCTTATATCAACATGAATGATATTCACAAGGAAGTGAAAACCGTTATTTCACCATAAAAAGAAAGGCTGAGACAAGCGGATAAGGTTAAGCCTCGGTTATCTTAAACGGGCGGAATTAAATAGAACATTTTCCCAAAATCCCCGGTGAGGCTATTCTCGACTTTTTTTCAAGGCTGTCTCGCTGTCCTTAGAATCTTTCACTCCACTTTTGTGGCCGCTTTTATATTTCTTGATACGAACCTTATTTAAAAGCATAACATCGATACCGATCAGCCAGCTTAGGACGACGAAAAGAACTGATCAACAATCGATTCCTGCATATACACACACGAAACCATCTTTCACTAACATTTACCTTTACCACATTCAATTTATGGCCCATGAAGTCATGATAACTACAACACTTAAGATCTGTTAATGCCGAGATTATTAGAGGCATTGCGCCTCAAAACCCCTTGATTCTTATACCATTTTCTCCAAATCAAAAGAATTATTAGGTAGACTGAGGAGCTGGTTCCAGGTCACCAAATGTCTTGGGATTTGTTAAAGCGCTTTATCGAGTCCGATGTTTTCAATCAGAATCCATTCCTCTCCGTAGCCTACCTATCGTATGCCATTTACCCCTTTCCAATCATCGCAAGGTCCTTTTACTGATTGCTTGAGTTGGCAGACGGTATGCGGACCATGTCGGGATACATTATGTTCTTTGCTCGAAGTTGCGACAATTCAGTTATGAGGAAATTGAATTCTTCCTCCCGCAACTATGTCACCTAATTATAAGTGTCAATAATGAGTCTGTGGCTTTGGAAGAGTTCATTTTGGATTTGTGCGAGGACTCGGTCAATGCTGCATTATTGGTAATCTGAAGGCAAATATTCATGATGGGACAAGTCACTAATTAAAATTACAGACGTTCTGGTTATTTCAAACATATCTTCATGATCTTTCCGCGAATCCCCAATCCGAAGCCTTCAAGACGTGTAGACGGATATATAATAAGGTCCAGCATATCGTATTCGGGCTTTCGGAAACTCCAACGAAGAAAATTAGTGAAAATATCTTACCTGTTACGGTTCTGGCAAGTTTTGTTCTAGCGAGTGTCGCAGTTCCATTTCTACCAAAGTGGGCTGGACCGTTGGCTATTTCACAAGCGCGGAAACCTCAAAGTACGGGAAATGTCGTCGCAGATACTAGTCAGATGCAGACTCAAAAAATTGTTCGAAGTCATACAACGACACCGGGATCTACGCGAACAAAACAGAGGAGAGAGGCTGCCAGAAATGCGAGCGCCCCTGGTGGTAGTGGTGTGAACAGTGCTGTTTCCTCTGAAGCCCCACCAGATCTGGCTCGATCGAACTCCTTAACTCGACCCACCTCGTCGAAATCTAACCGAAAGGTGCCTCTAGAACACATAAGGCCCTCTCATCTTGATCTGAAGGCATTAGATTCTCGAAATCAGAGCTCGGCATCTCTTCCAGAACTACGAAAGCCAAATATACCTACTAGACCAGCAACTCCTGTTACAGCTGGTCTTCCCACAAGGCTGACTGAACCCATCAATAAAAGATACTCTCAACATTCACACAGTGGAAAAATTCTGACTTCAGTGTCATTGACTCACAAACAGAAAGTTAAACTTTTAAGGCAAAATTATTTCCGTTCTCAAACCCAGTTCCTCAGAGCTCTCGAGGACATATCAAATCGCCTAGTTATTGTTCCAAAACCCGCGCGTCTCAGTGCATTACGTGCCGAACTTGCTCTGATCGCGCAGGATCTACCAGCAGAAGTTGATATACCAGTCATTTGTCCCGCTACCTTCGTGGATGGACTTCCTAGCAAAAGTAAACATCACCGTATCGTTCGTTTGAACCCAGCCGAAGCGACTGTATTGAATAGTGCGGAGAAAGTACCATATCTCCTGATGGTGGAGGTACTTCGAGATGACTTCTCCTTCAACCCGGAAACCCTAGAAAATGACCGTTTATTGAGCCGATTAGTGTCAGAGGAAGGAACCCATAGGAGACGAAAATTCGACCTTTCAGAATCTGGACGATCATACGGTAATAACAGCAGCAAAAGTACGGACAATACCCCCGATAGTGTTTTTGAGCCAGTCAATGGTGATTTGGGCAGCTCACCATTAATCAAAGAAATAGATCATGATGATGAGGATGTTCAGACGCCAACTTATAAGGAGAGTGTAGCAACTCCCCGGCCGGCACAGACGTCAAGCGGTACAACAACTCAATCGAGCGTATCCGGTTTCGTAACACCCAGGACATCCGGAACATCAACATCGAGATCCAGCAGCCCCACGCCGAAGAGGAAGACGACACTTCCTGGAGTTGGAAGATCAGGAGAAAAAGACCAACCGGACTTTTCTACTCTTACAACACATATCAGGACGGCTACGCAAATGCTCACTCAGCTCAATTCAACGAGCGGGAAGAGACCTAGACATGAGGTCGATGCAATTCGTCATAAAATCATCGCCAGTATACAAAGTCTGGAGGAGCAAAGCTACGATGCAGAAGATATTGGGCAATCACAAACATTCGATATGATCATGGAAAAAGCGAACGCGGCAGCAGCAGCAAGTGCTGCACCGGAAGATATCGACGCAGAATCACCATCTGATTCCGATGCTGTTATTAATGTTGGAGCTGGGGCAGCTCGAATGGAGAACGATCAAAAAACTGGTGGTGTTCAGAGAAAAGGGGATAGAGATGATCCGAGCGCTGCGACATTTGGAGAAGCCTGGAACGTCAAGAAAGAACGAATCAGGAAGTCATCGCCATATGGGTGGATGAAGAACTGGGATGTTTTAAGTGTCATTGTAAAGACGGGTGCTGATTTACGGCAAGAGGCATTTGCATGTCAGCTCATCCAAAGCTGTGATAAAATTTGGCAGGAAGCCGGAACCCCGGTTTGGGTCAAGCGAATGAGAATTTTGGTCACTGGAGAATCGTCAGGTTTGATCGAGACAATCACGAATGGTGTCTCTTTACATTCACTCAAGCGTAGTCTTACACTTGCTACTATTGAGGCTGGCCAAAATCCTCGAAGACGAATTGCTACTTTGAGAGATCATTTCGTCAAGACTTTTGGACCTCCGGAGAGTGACGCCTATAAAGCCGCAGAAGACGCATTTAAACGGTCACTTGCGGCGTATAGCATCATCTCTTATATTTTGCAGTTAAAAGATCGACACAATGGCAATGTTCTTATTGACAATGAAGGACATATCATTCACATCGATTTTGGCTTCATGCTTTCCAATTCTCCTGGATCCGTTGGCTTCGAAGCTGCTCCTTTTAAACTAACACAGGATTATGTTGATGTTCTGGGAGGTGTTGGATCACCTGCTTTTGATGATTACAAAAAGTTGTGCAAACAGGCTTTTCAAGGTATGCTTTCTACGATCATTCTTGGCGATGATTATCTAATGAAATGTAGCGCTACGAAGGTCTGCAGATCATCTAATCGATCTCGTTGCTATGATGGGACGAGAATCGAAGATGCCCTGTTTCTCTTACGGAGTTGCTCAAGCAACAAATAGTCTGAGGCAGAGATTTCAACTTCAGATGAGCGCTGATGAGGCAGAGGCTTTTGTGGAGACTGACTTGATTGGGAAGTCCTTGGGGAGTTATTATACACGATTGTATGTTGTCCTGTCCTTCTCGGTAGATGGTTGAAGGCTAATTATATATGCATAGATATGATACTTTCCAATACCGTACACAGGGTATATATTAGCTGGTGGAACAGGTAGGCATGCTGTACAGTTTTGCCGGAAAGTGTAAGCGTTTGGACTGAATGCATTGTGATTGGCGTGGCGTTGGATAAAACCATTGAGCTGATTGATTTATGTTTGGCATTTACGATGTAGCGATTTGTGAAAAGATGACCAAGTATCCTTGTAGTAAGGGAGAAAATAAGAGATAAAAGGAGCAGAAGAGATGTGATTTTTTTTTTGACATACAAGAGACTTGACTTGATCGTTCGAATGATATGGAGATTTCAGTCTAATGACTTAAAATGAGGATATTTTATGTTCGCGGAATTTCCCCCAAACACTGCGTTGTTTTGCCTAGCTGATTCAGATGAGGGAAAGGATTCCTGCTCTGCGCTCTTTCGCAGTGTCTTTCGAAACCTCAAAGGCGAACAACATTTGAGCTGAGAATGTTGACCGCGGGCAAGAAGAGACTCGAATCAAAGCTTGATAAGTTGGCCGAATTTCTTTTTTGCATGTAAAATTGTACAGGGGGATATTTGAGTTTTGACATTTTTCCTCGGGTCATTGCGATTTTCCTGGACCGAACTTCTGAGAACATATCCACCCAATATACCCATGCCCCTACCAATACTCGGGTCAAACCCCATGACCGAGTTGCTGGTACTATAAATCATGGTTTGATTGGTCTATATGAGATATATAGAACATTGGACTTTCTAAGTTTTGCTTCACGATCATCATGATTCTGGATTCATATAGAGAGAGGAGAGAGAGACTTAATACAAATAATAACCGATACGATACTTCCACATTTACCTCCAGATCACCACAACCACAATTCGCAGCTTGTCTGTCTCAGAGATTAAAATAAATCTTTGATTTGTCGGTGAACAAAATAACGTTTTCTTGGTCTTGTGCTGTAGCTGTACCTCGTGTTACTAATAAGTAACCTGACCTAGTAGTGTAGTGGCAAAGACGACTTGAAAGGAGCGGATAAATAGTAAATGCAGTCGGATGGATGCAGGAAAGCGATTAAGCATTAAACTATTTACGTTCAAGGAAGAAGATGATCCGATTTTCGAGAAGCGGCGAAGAAAATTAATTGGTCAAGCCACTAGGTGAGCTTATGTTGAAGCTTAAAATGGGGAAATCCCCGCAATTGAGGCTTACTCCATGGGGTTGAACACATTAGGAGGAGGGCTAGTTAGGCGTTGCTAGGCGTTGCCAGGTCTGGTTAAAAGGTGGAAGGTTTTGTACGTTTTATACCCTGTCCTGTCAAAATGTGGAGTGGCATTTAGGCTAAATACCAAAATCATCAGTCTTTTCCCTTCCAGATGTTTGTCTTTGTAAATTTCCACCAATTGACGCATATTCTCATGCGGTTGGGAATATATCCTCGGGTGTACAAATACAGATTCGACATGGTATCGCGTCCTTTAGTTGGTAGTTGGTCGAGTGCTGGGTGATCTTCTCGTCTTTCCTATGGTGTGCAATGTTGGCGTAAATGGGGAACTGCGCTGCGTTTCCACTTATCCATGTTCCAACACAGAGGTTCGTTTTATCCGCTGCATTCTCTCTTGTTACTTACCTGGATGTACGTACCGATTGAGGGAATGTCTGACAGGGTCGTATTTTTTCTTGTCATATATAGTTATGGTACCATGCCACTTCATGTTTGTACCCACCAAGAATCTCATTCTTGAAATACTTTCTGTCCTGTTCTTGAGTTTGACAGAGTAGTTCCAGTGGAACAAGGTTGACAAGATGGGAAAGTTTTTTAATCTCTCGTTGGCGGTGTTTGCTGCGACTGGGTGAGTTTCCCTTCTCTTCTAGATATTGTCTCTAGTGTGGTTGTGCGTTTGGAAGTTCTAACATGTAGTTTTTAGATCATTTCTTTTTGGTTACGATGCAGGTGTTATGACAGATGTGATAGCCTCCCAAAACTTCCTCACTTTCTTCAACACGACTCAAGATTCCTCTATCATCGGTGCCATCAACTCTACATTCAATGGAGGTGCTGTGTTTGGTGCTCTTCAGGGTGGTCTTACTATGGATCGATTTGGTCGGAAAATTACCATTTTCATGGGCGCTTTGATTTGTCTCGTTGGAGCTACGCTACAGACTGCTGCGCAGAATCTGCCTATGATGCTCGTGGGTCGTATTTTTACGGGTTGGGCTGTCGGTTTGCTTAGTATGGCTGTACCGGTATACAATGCAGAGTGTGCGGATCCAAAAATTAGAGGATTGATTGTGGGATTGAGTCAACAGATGATTGGTGTGGGATTCATTGTGTACGTTGATTCTATCTCTAGGATTTTGAGACGAGTTACTGACATTTTGAAAGTTCAACTTGGGTAGGTTATGGCTGTGGTGTTACATCCGACGCGAGCTCTATTCAATGGCGAGTTCCACTCGCGGTACAGATGATTCCTTGTCTTATTCTCGCCTCGGGTATTATGTTCTTCCCCGAATCGCCTCGACATCTCATGGAAACCGACCGTGAAGAGCAAGCATTAGTCATTTTGAGAAAGTTGCATTCCGATGGTACAAATGATGAGTTCATCCTCAAGGAATTTAATGAAATCAAGGAAACCATTGCAGCGGAAAAGGCAATCACCGTACCCGGATGGAGAATTATGTTCACGGTACCACAATGGAGAACGAGATTGGGTCATGGAGTTGCTGTTCAAGCTTTTACTCAGTTTACTGGAATTAGTAAGTTTTGACGATGAGAAATGTGTGGAAGTGTTACTGACATGAATTAGACGTTATCGGTTACTATCAAAATACTATGTACAAGGCGTTAGGAATTACTGGAAATAAAGCTTTACTTGTCACGGGAATTTACAACTGCATGGGACCCTTGGGAAGTAAGTTGACGTACCACCAAGTACATGTACACCAAATAGACTACAATAAACTAACAACAAATCCCAGATCTCATTTTCATCAGTTTCATGATCGATAGAGTAGGACGTCGCAAGCCACTTCTCTGGGGAACTGTCGGTATCACCATTGCCCTCGTTTGCCAATCTATCCTCAACAGTCGCATCGACGCCGCAAACCCACAACACGGCCTTTCCATCGGTGGAGTCTTCTTCATTTTCTGCGTCACCGTCATCTTCTCCTTTTCATGGGGTCCCATCTCCTGGGTTTACATGTCCGAAGTAATGCCCATGCAAATCCGCGCTCGTGGAAATGCTTTCTCGACGGGAATTGGTAATTGGCTCGTAGCTACTTTCTGGGCTCAAGTTTCTCCTATGGCTTTGAAGCATTTGACGTGGAAATTCTATTTCCTATTTGCTGGTTCGTTGAATTTTTTGTCCCCCCCCCCCTTTTTTTTTAAAAAAAAGAAAAAAGATCTTAGGGAATACCTAGTATACTAACGAAAACAATTCATAGCATGGAATGTAGTAGTTACCATCCCTGTTGTATTTTTCTTCTTCAAAGAAACAAAACAACTCTCCCTCGAAGAAATCGATCTTCTCTTCGGCGAACGTGCACTAGGTACTCTACCAGAAGATATTTCCAAGGGATTGGAAACCGAACATCATGAAATGCATCCTAAAGGACAAGATGAAGTTTAGGGTTTTTTTCTTTTGTTTTAATGAAGTGAGATGATGAGATGATGAGATGATGAGATGACACTGGGAAGAACAATTGGTCTGGACTTTGGGTATTCGGATTCGGTGGCGGGTATGGTTTTGGATGGATGTTAATCTTGAGATCTTATCTAAATTAAGTCGTTTACCTTAATATATATTATGTAGTAAAATTGGTCGAGTAATGCGTATATAATTAAGACTTACCAAGATCAATCATAAAGAAAAATGACGTTCTGTTATTGAAGTGAAGGACTCTATATATCCCGAAATTTAGGTTTATAAACATTAAATCCTTATAATAACGAATAAAGACAGCTACAAAATTCACCACGTATAACTCAGCGAGTAAAAGACGCGAAAAGCAGTACTCATACCCATCCTTCCTTCCCCAGTAACTAACTCAGCGTCATCTTTCCATACCCAACTCTCACAATCATCCCAATCTTCTTTAACCATTTCCTTTCTTTCTTTCATTCTTTCATTCTCTCTTCCTCCTCTCTCCCTTCCTCTACTCCGATTAGCACATAGACTATCCATATCTAATTCACCTAATTGTACTAAACTACCTAAACCCCCTCCCCCTCAACACCAAAGAAACCTAGGGACCATAAAGGAAGAAAAAAGCATTCATTATTTACAACATCCCAGAACAGCCAGTACACACCACATTACACACAAACGAACAAAGGAAATTAATTCTTCCTTTCCCACAAAACAAAGCAAAGCAGCAAATTAACTATCTATCTACTGTATCATCTATGTGTGCTATGTACCTCTATGTTAGGAAATTAACTCGATACCAGATGAGAGGACAGGAATGGAGAGGAGAGAATAGATTTTTATGTTTAATTGAATCGAATTGGATTGAATTGAGTTTTATGGGTTTTGAAGCTTGATAAATCTTTATTTATATATTTATATATACATATACTGTATCGATAAAGATATAGCTACAGCTATAAATCAACTTATTATTTAGTACCATCTTCCATCCAAGTAACCAAGCAACCAAGCAACCAACTACAAACCACCACAAACTTCAAACCCCCAACCCCCAACCCCAAAACACCAAACCTCCCCGCCTTCAAACCCAAAAACCAAAAACAAAATGGACCTCACCCTCTCCACAAACCCCACAGACGACCCCCCCACAAGCCCCAACCCCAGCGAAACCTTCAGCGAGATCAAACTCCCCAGCCTCCCGCATCCCCTCCTCCTCACCAACGAAACCATCACCCAAGCCGAAAAACGCCTCGGTTTCCGCCTCGACGAACCACCCCCCCGCTACACGCGCACCGCAACCAACGAAGCCATCGCGCGCGGAGCCGCCTGGCTCGCCTCGGAATCCTTCTGGAGCCACGCCAGCCGCATGGGACGGAGTCCCGAGCCGGAATGGAAAGGCGTGAAGATACTCGGAGAAGGGGGGAATGGGACTGCAGGGAAATGGGAATTGAGGGGTGAGAGGCCGGCGGAGGGGACGCAGGGACGTTTACCGTTTAAGACGTGTGTGGTGAAGCAGCAGGCGGGGACGTGGGGGGATATGGGGAATGAGGCGCAGATTTATGAGGTGCTGAGACATGCGTCTACGCAGCATGTGGTTAAGATGTATAGGAGGTTGTATGAGGATTTTGGACTGCGGACGGTGAGGGCCGATGTGAGGGGGCCGGTGCAGAGGATTTATTTGGAGTATTGTGCGCAGGGGGATTTGTCTGATATGATTAATAATAAGTTTAAGGAAAAGTAAGTTGTTTTTTTCCGTCATGTCAGCGATGGTCGGATGTTCATTAACAACTTGCTAGACGATATTTTGAGGAATATGAGATTTGGAATGTGTTTCATTGTTTAGCTCGCGGACTGTATGCTATGCATTGCGGGCATGAAAATCTTGATGAGGAACGATGGGATCGAGATGAGATCGTTCATTTTGATTTTAAAGGGCAGAATGGTATGTTAGAAGTCTGAGCTCTTTTCTGATTCAACAGCTGCTTAACATTCCCTAGTCTTCGTTGGCGAAGGTGTAAGAGATGAAGAACACAAGGGAGCTCCTGTGATGAAGGTACTGTTGTCAAATTGTGGCTATACCGCATCTTTACCACTAATCGTCACCCTAACACCATGATAGATTGGCGATTTCGGGAATGCAAAAGAGGTGCCTGTCGACCAAGGCCTCGCTTATAATTTCCATTATAGATGGTGTGGCACAGAACCTTATAAACTACCTGTAAGTTAGTCAGTCATATGATACTCGGACACTGCAGTCACTAACTCGTGTGCAAGGAGCAACTCAGAACTCGACAGTTTGAACTCGAGCGACCTTGGATGGTTAGAGGCGTAGGTACAACATTAGTTATACTTCTCCCCTCCGCCTTTCCCCTTTATTGAAAACACTGACACGCAAATGTAGCCTAAAACCATGCGGGAGGCAGGCGACGGAAATATCCTCAAAAACCTTCGTTATGGAACTCACTCCAACGTGTGGCAGCTTGGAATTATAATATGGCAAATGATCCATTGTACGGAATGGCAACACGAAGATTTCCCGGGCGTCGAGTATCTTTTCAGGGGTGACGTGAAATGGCCAGATACCAAGTTCTCTCGACCCGGTCCTGAGGACAGATTCGAGCTGAAACTTTATAAAATACCCAATACTTGGTTAGGCAAGAATGATGCAGTAGGCGGAGTACATACTCTTGCTACGCAAGAAGATATAGACTATTACAGCGGAATGTATGATGCGCTACCAGCTGAGCCGAAAGCCAACGCTGATAAAACCATTTCGGAAGCAGAACGCCAAGCGAATAGGAGAATGCGAGCAATTGAAAATCGTGCGAGGGAAAGTATTCGCGAAAACCGACTATACAGCGCTACATTGGAGAAACTGGTGATGGATTGTCTGATTATACAAGGAGAAGCTCGAATCCATGTCAAAGACTTGTATCGAAAGACGCAAAGGTTCAAGAATTTCTGGCGATCAAAGAGACAACCAGACCTACCACCGCCTTATGCACCCGAACCTGAACTGGGAGACTTTCCGGCCCCGTGGGACGATACCACGAGAGTAATGGGCGGAGGCCTAGGCAGACCCGTTCCAGAACCACTCGAATCCCAGCCTCTCGGTCTTTTTGATCTCTTTGATGAGACCCGAAAATATGAAAGGGCGGAGCAAGTTATAAAATGGGCTCGGGAAAACCCAATTGGGGATGATGTGCCGGATTATGAGATGAATGAGGCACAGGGACTCATAATACGCAATGCAAGGGACCGCATCGGGGACATGAATATAGTACGCATGTTCGGCGGCCAGAGAAACAAGCCTAAAATCCCAGTAGCCGACCCGTTTCCAGATGGGTTCATATTTGATCGACCCGGGGAAGGCAATGGAGCCGCAGATCCTGGGACGGGCGGTATGCAACCTGGAAAGGGTCCTGTTCCCGAAGAACGACCGACTGATGACAAAGGAAGCCAAGAAAAACCAAAGGGTTTTTCTTGGGAACTTACGCCTGAAGACATGAAAGGTAAACAACCGGTACCTCCTCCAGGAGGTGGAGGAGAAGATTCCAAAGAAAAACCAAAAGATAAAAGCAAAAAAGGAAGCAAAAGCGGAAGCAAAAAAGGAAGCAGGAGTAAAAGCAAGAGCAAGAGCAAGAGCAAGAGCAAGAGCAAGAGCAAAAGCAAAACACCCCCCTGGCCTGAATTCCCCATCGGACTACAAAGCGGCATCGACAAAGTCTTCCTCCAGCAGGCACTCGAGATCCCGGAACTCAAAAACACAATTTTATTCTGTGAAGTTATTGATAGAAGCGAAGGAACAGAAAGGCTCAAAGGTATTATATATCTAACAGGATTACTGACGACGACGACGGTACTTGAGATGAAAGAGATGCTGGGTGAGAAGGAGACGGGGATTCCGGTGAAAGATATGATGTTGATGGGGGACGACCGATTGGCTGTTTTTAGAGAGTTCGAGGATGAGGAAACTAGAGAGGCGATTTGTGAGATTGCGATTTGTGTTTTTGATGTTACCAAGGTTTGATGTTGAAGGTGTGTGAGGGTGAGGATTTTTCGGGTTGGATGAAATAGGATTAGGATGGGATAAGGTAGATTTATTATGATGTTGATTCCTTTATTTTTTTTACTTTGGGGTGAAAAATTATACTTCATATCAAGGAAGAATGTGTATAATGTTTCTTGCACCTGAACGTCTCGTCATCAACGAGGGGAGAAGTGAGATAACCTTTATTATGTAAGCAATTTTCCAGTCTCAGACAAATACCTCAAAATTCTCATCATCAACAATAAACAAATCCACAACATCTGCGTCCTGGTTAATGGATACCAATAATCCTAAAACCTGAGGCATACCTGTCACTCTATCTGACATATTCTAGAACTATACTATGAATACCCAAACACTTGTTTGCGGGTACCCTTTGCAATAAACTGACTGTGCGTATCACTTTACTTTCAGCGAGAGGGAGTAATATGTGTTATATTATCTAGAAGTCTCGTTTATCCAGTATAATTACAGCCATGCTAACGCCTTGGAATCTATCCGCCAATCTTCATGTCTTTCTCTAAGATATCATAATAAAGATATGAAAGTATACTATGTATGAAGTGACCATCCATCCAGCCAAACCCATGCAAAAGTCCCTGCCGTCCCATTTTCATTAGATAGTAACACCATTGATGCCATTTGTCAAACTCCCATTGACACTGTTGGCTAACTCAGCTTTCACACAATCCTCCGTGATTTTATCCAAACATCCTGCCGCTGCTGCTACGAATCCCAAGTATGATTTGCTTGGAGCCAAGACTCGAGAGAGGTATTCCGGATGGAATTGTACACCAACATACCAAGGATGATCTTTGATTTCAACAATCTCCATTCTCTCACCCTTGTCATCCTTTCCAACGAACTCAAGACCACCAGAGTGTAGTCGGTCGACATACTCGGGGTTGACTTCATAGCGATGGCGATGACGTTCATGGACCTCTGTTTTCTCGCCATAGAGCTTACGAAGACGGGACCATTCAGAGCCTGGTTGGAATTCTGTTGGACGTAATCCGAGACGCATTGTTCCACCAAGGTTTACCTTGTCAATTTCAGGCATGTAGATAATGACTTTGTCGGATGCGTTGGCATTCAATTCCACGGAATGGGCAGAAGTAATGCCGCAAACATTGCGCGCAAATTCGATAACGGCAATTTGCATACCAAGACAGATTCCCAAATAAGGTGTCTTGTTGGTACGTGCCCATTTCGCAGCTGCGATCATACCCTCTGTTCCACGATCACCAAATCCTCCGGGGACAAGAATACCATCTGCAGTGCAGACCTCATGCCATGCCTTGTGAAATTCGGTTGGCTTAGCGTCATCCTCGAGGTGTTCAGCTTCGACCCAGATCAGATTAAGCTTCTTTCCGCATCGCATAGCCGAATGCTCGAGAGATTTGATGACGCTGAGATATGAGTCGTGAAGCTTGGTATATTTGCCTACAAGAACAATAGAAACATCTTCAAATGAACGCTCTTGCTGAGTTGTAAGAAATTTCCATTCAGTCCATGTCCTCTGACCCTTTTCAACAAGGGCTTTCGCCATTGGAATTTCGTCGAGGTTGAGGATTTTCTTCAATGTTGAGATAAGACCTTGCTGTTCAAGGAGTAGGGGAACGTGGTAAGTGGATTTAACGTTGTGTACACCAATAACCTGTTCGCTTTCAACTTGACAGAACATTGCGATCTTTTCGACAGTGCTTTTTTCGAGGGGAACATCGCATCGACAAGCAATCTAGAATAATTAGCTTTTTGAACTTAGACATGTTTTAGTTTGAGAGTTTACCAAGTCCGGAACCAATCCAGCTCTACCAACATCTCTGATGGCTTGTTGAGTTGGTTTCGTCTTCTGCTCGCCCTGAATGACAGGCACCAATGAAACATGGATTTGCAAGAAGTTGCCTTTTCCAGCTCTTCTCTTCAATTGTCTCATGGCCTCAATAAATGGCGCACTCTCGATGTCTCCAACGGTACCACCCAATTCAATAATACAAACATCCGGAGTCTCTTTTGTGTCGTCGACTGGAATTCGCGCAACTCTCTCAATCCAATCTTGAATTGCATCGGTCAAATGTGGCACAACTTGTACAGTCTTTCCGAGATAATCGCCTCTACGTTCACGTTCGATGACATGCTGATAAACCTTGCCTGTGGTAATGTTATTTTCGCGAGTGAGTGTGATGTTGAGATAGCGCTCATAGTTTCCGAGGTCGAGGTCGACTTCCCCTCCATCATCTAGAACAAAGACTTCTCCATGTCTATAAATAAGCATTAGCTCAATCTCGATGTTTTCGCAGATAGGTACAGCAGACGCACTCGAGGGGGTTCATGGTTCCGGCATCAACGTTCATGTAAGGATCAATTTTGATGGATGTGACGTTCTTTCGAAGTTAGCCTAGTGTTCTGCCTAATTTGTTCTATCTTGGGAACATATCTTTAAGCCAATTGTCTTGAGTAACAAGCCAGTGGAAGAGGCTGTTGCGCAACCACTTCATCAGTACAATTTTCATTCGTATCATCCATCTCTCGTTATCGTCGTTCTTCATCATTTGTGTTGAAACATACCGATGACGCCCTTTCCAATGCCGGAAATCACACCTAAAAAATCATGTTAAATCCAAATTCTCTTCGATTTAACAGCAGGACTAATAAATTCATATACATACCTCCAGATACAAGAACGTACTTCATCTTGAAAAGCTTAATGAAATTTATGGTACCCTTCCTGGCTTATGCCAGAGGGGAAGAAGAAAGAAAAAGGAAAAATCTCAATTGAAAGTTTAAAGTTTTTGGTGGTGGGGTTTACCTTGAGCTAATCCCATCTTGGATTTAATGGGCGGGGGTTGATCATTATTTGTGGATCTCAGCCTTTTTTTGTATTGCAGCCTTGACTCGAGCAGTAACAGAGCATTACAAATTTATGATTAAGCAAAAGATTCAAAGTTGTCTGAATCTAGACATTATATAGATATTTTTAAAAACTTACTGATGCATGTATAAATAGACCAATAGAAGGGCGCAACTTTCCTCGATAGCTAGTTTCCCAAAAATCTGGAATCTAACATTGCTATTAGTATAATAGATCACCTCTCAGATTGTTTAGATCTTTACCCGGATGTGATATTAATGTCGAAATAGTTTGATAGACAAGCGGCTAGACAATCAGAAACACCTCAAGACAAACCAGATTCTAATATTATGATTAGTAAGTAGAGTGGATTGAGAGGTCAATGTTGCCTAGATCAACTCCAACATCTAATTAGCTACTAGGTAGCCGTGTAGGTAGTTAGGTAGCTAAATGCCCAGGTAGCTTTTCTAACCAACTAGAACTAACTCTCGAAAAGACAAACAGAGAAAATAAATAAACGTATCACTTTAATTGCTGTTTGGTATATATTCATAATCACCCCTATATCATTCATCCATTGCTATAATAACAATCTGTTAAAATGCAAAATTTGGAGTGAAGTTTGATCATGATACCAAAGATTCCCCAAAAACCAGTACAATTTATCAGTACAGCCCAATGCTAATTCCAATACCAATGCCCTTCCTAATGCCCTTCCTTCTCATAATTTCATAAAGTCGTATCGTTGTCCAATATCATCATCACAAAAAGCAACCATTTTGAGACGCTAACGCCTTCTTTCAATGGACCAACAATCAATCCGATGCAAAAAGCGGAATTCATAAGTCTTCATCCGCACAGCCCGAGCCACCGTTCACTAGACTTGGGGCTGGTTCTTCATCAATATTTCCGGCGAGAATTGGTTTACATACCTCCCATCTCATCGTCGTCATCTTCCTCGTCTTCCTGTCCTCCTTGGCCCACCATAGCGATCGTCTTCGCATTTCCTTTCTTGATCTTGAGAATATTGGGATACCCTTGACTAACTAGGGATTTTGCCAAATCAGAACTAGGCCTCATACCTTCAAAATCTTTGGCATTGTGGACTTTAAAAATATTGCTCAACAGCGGACTCATGATCCCGTTCTTTTGACCCTTTCCCATCCCAGCTGGATCTATCAATGTTAATCTGAATTTCAGTCGATAGTCTCCCGGGAATCGAACTGACAAGTCGGCAAAAGTGAAGAAGAATCTTTCATCCCCTTGAGGATCGAGTGCCTTGAAACCGTTACAGACCATAGTTCCTACCATTCTCCTTTGATTCCGACGATCACTACTTCCCTCAATCTTGTCATCCTCGCAGTTCGTGTATGGATTCCATAATGTGCAATGCACTATCGGCATAAAATTCTTCAAAATCTTCTTTCTGTCTTTTGGATTCACAGGTTGGCCTGTGTCCTTATCAAATACTTCAAGCGTCAGGATTGGGGGCGGGTCTATCATTCGACGATCCTTGTCTCCGTATCCACAAGCTCTGGCGGATATTGGTTGCTGCATGACGACCAATCTACATTCCGGCTGTGGGAGCGGGGGTTGTGGGGCCCTTGGAGCATAATGAGCCTTCATCCATCGCGATGGATACCAAAAAAGCATACCTGGGAGGAGCAAATGGACCATGGTGATGAGCTGCAACAGATCCTTGCCTGGTCGCGAACACATCTGACATTGGTGTGGGCGGACAAGTCGAGTATGGCGAGAGAGGGCTCTGCGAATGTTTGAAGGAACGTTCAACTTCTCGAGGACTCCGTTCTTGTTGATGTAGGTACATGGGCCTATCCAGTGCCATTGGAGATCGTGGCCCTTGTGACGGGGGACGATACGAGTCCTCAAATACCTGGCCCTCTTCAACTTGTCCCGGTGGTAAAGATGATAGCAATGAAGATATGGGTGGGAGTCGTGGTGGATCGAAATTGGGATTCTGCGCCCTGTCATCGCCATTGTCGTGATATGGAAAAGGTTCTCCCCCAAAGCTCATGGACCTGCCATCAGATGGCTGATAAATTGGCAGCGCGTCGCGATTCGAATGGTACATGTTGAAGGAGATTGTCAAATATATCGTGATACTATAGACGGTCGGCGGATTGGATTCGGGTAGAGGTATCTGCATAGGCTGCTAGTAAGTATCTAACGTATTAGAGCTTGATAACTGGGGATGCACATGTTGAAGGAGTGTTACCTTCAGGTGTCATTAACGTTTCGAGATGCGAAAGGAAATGAAGACGGTAATTGCTGAATCACAGATGAAGTGCTATATAGATGTGGCCGAGGAGGGCGAAGTATAACGTATTTGTTTGATTGTTCGAAGTCCGATTGCGAGTGCATGAATGAGCGTTAGAACCAAGTTCAATATATGTGTAACTTCAAAAGTACAAATGATGGAGAGGAAAAGAGATCAACTCTTCATTGATGGTCGTGGGGAAAGCTGTGGGGAGATATAGGAAATCCTATGGAGGACGACACCGGAGTGACAGGAGGCATGGCAGTGGTTGGAGCCTTCTAGCAAAGCTGTGAAAAACCCAGGAACCGGGTGAGTGATATTGTGAGTGCTACCTCATCCATGGAGAGATGTTTGGTTGGTTGAAATAACTACTCGTGCGGGAAGGAGGTGTGGTGTGTTTGGTGGATTTGTCTTGAATTACGAAGAATGACTGGCGGACGAGTCTACTGCAGCCAAAGTTTCGACATGCCCGGCCTTCCGCGATATTGAACATGCGGATAAAGTGCCAACTAAGGATTTGCTTCTCTTCTTTGGGTTAAGACTTGACCAGGTAGGAAATGGCTTTGACATTATGCGGTCTTTTAATTTTTAATCCTTTTCCTTTTGACAAGGCTTGAGGGGTGCAGCAGCTGCTGAGCTGTGATGTTTTACGGTTTAAAAAGCATCTCCGGGATTGTAACATTTAACATTTAACTTGCATTTGTAGTGGATGTTGGAGCTTTAGAGGTGCCACTAAAGTTCTAGCTCCCGCTGCTCCATCCGTGCACTATATGCACCTTACTAGCACTAGAATCATAAGACATAACCGCGCATCCGCACTATTATTACTTTAAAATTCTTTTCGGAACGACATTTACTCGGTATAGTCTAGAAATACTTGAAGAGGATCTTCAAAGTCCATCAATAATCATACAATCTTATATTACACATATCCACTTATCGTATTTACATTTATGGCACATTTTAGACGAAATTTCTCGAGTTTTGGGATTTCCAAAACAGCAAAAGATATTTGAGGGGCTTGGTTATTGCAGGGAAAAGTTGACCGACTAGCCTGATCAAATACTTCCGACATACAGCAAAGCTGCAAAGCTGCAAAGTATCGAGGTAGCAATGTAATGCCGGTGATGCGCTCAAAGATGATGATGGTGGTAGTCATGGGCGGTGGTGTTAGGAGGCTAGGAACTACGATTATAATCCATGGTTAAAACCCCCGAACTCTTCATCCATGGATGCATCTAATCATCACTCAATACCCATTCATTCGCTACCATCCATTGTCACCAGTTTTTATGTTACTCTTATTTCTCCTCCCCCTCTTCTCTCATCTCTTTTTACCACCACACCGCTAGCATATCACTCCATCTGTTGCGCAAGGTCGCGCAAGGAAGCATTCTATCCATGACGAACATTCTTCTGCTTGCCGGCTCCCTTGATTCGTCATGTCCACTGGAGGGAGGGCAAGCGCAGATGCTGGTGACCTCTCTCAAGGCTTAATGGAAATATTTTTCTTTCCGTCATTGAGTTTGAGTGTATCACGTTTCACGGAAGAATGGTGACAGACACAAATTACCTATCATTGGCCCGCTAACAAACATGTCTCCGAAGGACATGAGAGATCTTTCAGGGCATATCCTGTCATTGTTGCTTCTTTCACATCTCTTCTCTTCCTAAAGTTATCGTGGATTTCCATCATTCGTTGCAGAAAACTTTTCAGCCAAGGTCATAAACCCACCAGAATGATTCAATACGATGTCGATCTACTGCATTCACAGACTCACTTATTGCGACATCTGTCACCTATTACCATAAACACATGCATTTATGACGCTTTAATCTCTTCAATTCGATTATTAAATCAGCACAAGTTATACAGAATATGAAAAGTCTTGAAGGGTAACTTATGCCGAGGCAGCCTATCTATCAGAAACCGCAGCAACGGATCTTTGATTAAAAACCATCGACATAATTTAGCGAATCATATGGCATCTGAAGGTTTCGAAGCAGGGAATAATCAGATCATTATTCGTGTCATTAACTATGTTTTTTTTTTCGAAAATGAAAAGGAGGATGCATAAAGAATACTTCACCTACCGACCTACCTATAATGCCAACAACCAAGGTCTGCAGCATCCAGATATTAATCACAACATCTACCAAAAGAATCCTGTTTGGTCACTCACATGCAGTGCTCAGCATCTCTGATGCCTAATTTATACAAGAAATTGAAGAGACAGAACCTTTTCGGAAGCAAAGCCTGGTCAATTTTGTACCACATATCGTACCTGCTCAACAAAATTCTTCCGACACCACCTTGATCGTAATCCCATTCATAAACTTCGTTCTTCGAAGATTGCAGCTTCAGAATTTTAATGTTTAATGGATTGAATAAAGAATTTGCGGCATACGGACATTCGGAGGATTAGCTTTAGTATATGTTACCTTTCCCCACGAGGAACCAAGATAGGTTGACTTTCGGTAAGATAATCAAAGGCGCTGCCACTACCGGGTTGACCAGAGCTCACAAAGCCAGTATATCTCCAGGAACATGGTTATTGGCTATTCATCCGAGATGGAGACCAATGTCTTTCCTTCGTTGCTGACCCCCAAGATAGATAGATATACTTTGTGGATGACAGTCAGACGGCACTTCCCGGTTTCCTCTATTACTTTGTCTTGTGGTTTGTAGCTAAAATAGACAGGGGCTTCTTTTATCGAGGGAGATACAGACATCTGTCAACGGATAAGAACGAAACGATGACAGCCGTTGGAAATACTCCCCGCTCCTTCAGAAAAATACCCCGGGTACCTAGGATGAAAACTTGATTTCATTGCCACAGCACAGATCTCGGTAATACCAAGCTACCGTAGCCCGGACGGCCCCAATGATTTCGTGCGGTAAAGGAGTTGGTGTACAATTGTACCGTGGTTTGAGGAGCTCATTGGTCCCTCTCGCCGGGTTGGTGGATCTAGTGGCCTTCTACTGTAATTCTCAGAAAGCTTGGTCTGTACCGTACCGAAGATGGAAATGGATGGCTTTACCCGCGTGTAACATCGGGGCTACCCCGCTCCACTCAGGTTCTGATTCCCAAGACGATGGGAATGCATTGAATTCTCCAAACTGTTTGGAAATTAGCCTGGAAATTAGGGGGAAGATGGCCGTTATACGATGTACAGAGCGAGTTCCTTGTGTCTTTTTAATTCTTGCACATATTTCTAAAGGTTTCAGGGGAACTTGCGGGTACTTCAGAAACATCAAACGTGCAACAACCCGAATGCAGGGCGAGCGTGTATATTTGTCACTTTTGGTAAAGCCTTGAAAGCCTAATGTATGGCGCCCTATCAATTCTTGCTAGACTGTCATTCTCCTCCGAGCCTTCGTCGATTGGCCAAGATGGTTAATCATTCTACCCACAAAGACTCTAGGTCTAGATTCTCAATGCGACAAACAAGTGTGCCGTGACTTGCATAACTATCTTGAGTTACCTTGGTTCTCAAGAGCATATCATATGATCATAATATCTCTTGATCCCGGATACACCGGATATAATGGGAAATGGATTCACTTGGGGTTACCTCCTTCAAAATCTCTGCATCTATGCATCATGCCAACTGTTAGGACGAGGAACATGTGCTTCAATTATCAAGGGACCTAGGCATTGGGATATACATAGTCTCGATCTCCAGATACTACCTCAAGGATTCTCACTTATTTCTTCACGGATGACCTAGTGGTCCATCTGATCTAGAGATATAGCGTGGAATTAAAGATGGTAAATTTTGACAACGATGAGTCTTCATCACACAACATAAGTATGGATCTTGTGTTACTCATCATAAGAAGGTATTTTGGGAAATCTGCGTCGAAGGCTTGGTGCAGAAAGCCGTGCACCTTCATTTCTCAGACGAAAGAATTCTGTGAAAACGGTAAACGCTGATACTTTGCATCTGATTCGGGGATTTTTCATTGAGCTTCCTGTCGCCAACGAAGCAGATTTTGGAACCTTGCACCCCAGAAACTTTTACTTCATTTTCGTGCATGATTATTCTTGAGCTTGATTCAATCTAAGATTCTGTTCGTCTCCATCACTCACCGAATACCAACCTTGTACGGAACCCACCTTGGTGCACATACACGAACACTTACGACCTATCCTTTATCTCCAATTTCCACGAAATAAATCCCCTCATTATGCCATTCCCAATCCAATGTACATGCACAAGAGGATATTGTCACTCCTTCCAAACCCTTCGCCAAAGTCCCCAGGACGAAAACCGGTACTCACACTAGAGAGAAGATACATTGCAAATCTAAGTACCAAAAGCGCTATTACATTATAACTGTGTACTCTACGCCTGCGGGACAATATATCCTCCGAACGCAATCATGGAGTCATGGACTTACAGGGCACGTCACAAAGCACAGCTAGGAGACTCATGTCTGCGGTTTAGAAATGGACATGAAAACATGATTGTGGATGTGAATGGATACCACATCACATGAGTCGGCATTTGAATCGGCAGTTGTAAACGGTACAACTCTACAATGCACAAGGGCATAAGGCGAATCAAAACCAAAAATGATATCAAGGGCTTCCAACTATTATCTCCTATCTTTTATCTACTTTCCTCCTCGTGCAGTATACTTACCAGACTTCACTAGACCAAGAAAATCTACTTTTGGAACCCCGCATGTCATCCCGCGCCATGGCTAACTTCACCCCATGCAAAGCAAGTTTCACCCTAGAAAATCATGTACCTGTGTTTCTATACGTCCGCATTCCATGGTCCAGGGGCGTGGAATGGCCGAAGTCGGACAGGATGACCGTTCTTGGTCGTCTTTGCATTCATCTTATATAATTTGTAAGACTTACTCACCATAATCTCCCAAGTGAGGGGTTTCTGCTTTGGGCTTGACCGAATAAGTCTTTGGCATCTTTTGATTTGACGTTTGTCGTGCACGATTGTTTATGGTCTGATTCCCACGTGTAGGGGGTCGAGGCTCTAGTGTTCGGTGACAAACTTTGGACGGATGAAGTGGAGAATTTTTACATGATTACTTTATTTCGAGAATGTAAGATACAATCAATAGGTTGAGTTACCGGTAGGTATCATTTTACACTCCTTTTATCCTATTCTTAACCGAAATGAAGATCCGGAATCGCTTCCTTGAAACTTGAAATCTTGATGTTTTTCTCAGTGTCCAATATCTCAAGACTATGTGTGTATGTACGTGCGTGCATGGGGCACATACGGTTAAGTAACGTTATTTGCCCCACCCGCCCAAGGAATACCGAAGTCACCTGTCATCAGGACTAGTGCATAATTTCACGACGATAAAACAAAGCTTCCTCGGAGGAATCTGAGAAGGAAGAAAGTTTCTTATCATTGCAAATTCGTTAATTAAATACTCTTCATTCCGGATTATATCTCGACTTTCAAAGTATTATATGCGGGTTCTTCTTTCACCAAAAAGAAAGCCGCAAGTGGTATTTCAATAGCTATTCTTCATCGGCATGGTGAGAGAAAATAAGTGTCCTCTTATCTACATGAACGGGCAAAAGGAAATTTTTAATTTCTGCCAGCAACAGTTTTAGGTTCAATAGCTATTGTCAGATGGCACCTGCCGTCTAAGGTAGAATGATCTTTGATCTTTGATCTTTGAATCCTTCTCATTTACCCAAGTCAGTTAGTACTTTCAATTGACTAAAGTGTCTGACTATGATATGGATATTGAATTTGTTACGAACATTTGATACGCTCGATGTCACTCTTTCAATGGAATTTTGCGATCTTTCGAACACAAACCGCAACAGGCTAGTGGAAACACTGATATCTTTTATCATGGAAAACACCTTCTAGACTCTCCTCCTCTCGTTTGTGAATTCATCCTTAATTTTCCATTCATATAGCCACAGAGATAATACTCCCCAATTAGTTAATACGTTCGCAAATCTCCCACTTCCTGGAAAATAAAGGAATACTAAGATCTTACATCCAGGCAGAATTCAAACCTGATCACCTTTCCGCGCGCGGGCAAGCTTACCATACAAATAAGTTTTCGATTGGTAGTCATGAGCCTTTGCACAATCTACTTGGTAATTAATGTCTCTAAGCAGGGAAAGGAATACTTTCTCTTTGGTTGAAATATCACGAAATCAACATTAGTGAAGGACTGCTGGACTTAGACTCCTAGACTATACCACCTTATATTTCGCTCAAGCGAGTGACAACTATTCGAAGTGATCTATTACATTCAAAGCAATCGGGGAAAAGATAACGTACACTACTGATCTTTTCATCGCCGCAACATACTAAATCCTTGGAATTAATTCTTGATACGAAAATATTCGGCTAGTAAGTATATCCTCGTCTAGGTATCGATGATTCTTGTCACTTCAGCATTAACTTGCAAAATAATTATGTGAGTCATGTATCTATCTAGCTAGACGCTACTTTGAAATCTACTATAGTTCGATGTAAATACAAAGGTGATGTTGATTGAAGAAGCCTGGAATGTTTTATGGATAGTCGTTGATTCTACTTGGGTACACCTCGTTGATTCTGTAATTAGTGTTTATCTTCTTCATTTATGTTGATCACCTTCAGGATATTAATACTGTTGACAAGATATGGGAAAGACTCCTTGGTTTGTTGTTTGCTGAATATTGGGAGAGAAAGGATGGGTTTAAAGAACTTGGATCTATGTATATATATAATTTATTTATAATTAATATAGTAAGTTAATAGATTTACATATATTATTATAAAATTATTAATGAATGAACATTATACTTTTGAATGAAAATAATAATTTGAAATAAAAAAATAATCTCAAAATAATATATAAGATTTAATTAAATTTTTTTTTCGTTTTATTATATAATTAGTAAATAATAATATTCAAACTTGAATAAAGAGTTTTATTGTAATTTAAAAGAAGTCGGTTATTTTTATTGATTATTGAATGATTAGCACTCGGGGCTGATTTATATATCTGTAATTAATATATATAATTCTATTGAAAACATTAATCTTCGATTGTTAATTATAGATTCTAAAAAATAATTAATTATATTTTAGTTTTTTAATAGTCTATAGTAATTATATTATAAATCCAATTTTTGAACAAGTAATTAATAAATCTATATATATATAAAATTAAAGAGTTCATTAAAAGATTTAAAATTGAAATTAAAAATAATCTTATTTAAATTCTTATTTTAAGAAATTTCAATTGTAGAATATATCTCTATTTTATTACTCATTGTTCAATATCCTACGCCTCAAATATTTATTAAGGCCTGTTTTACTTGATTTATCTCAAGACATCAATCATGAATACAGCACAGAATAGACAGCTTACCTTGACTACACGCATGATAACTAGCGACCTGGCGTTACACATATGAACCCTTTGCGCCACCTTGAGCATCATTTCACCATCTCACACGAACATTATCTTACGGCGTGCATCGGTATTTTCTGACTTGCATGCCGGGAAGATAACTACCAATAGGATCACTCTTATATAGTTCCCCTGATATTTTTCAGATCTTGAGGAGCCCTGCCTAGGGTTTACATAGATCGAATCCATTACCCGGACTAATTACATGTTCCCCGCTAGCTGACTGTTTACCTACGGACCTGTTGTGGAAGGATCCGGAGTAGGTAGAGTTGAGTCCCGCTGCAATGGAATTGGGGAGGAAGTTAACCGTTTGGTAATGAACGATTCGGATGCTGAATGATATGTTCCCGAGTATTGGCGGCTTTTTGAGATTTGTCAATCAACGTCATTTTGAAGGAACTAGCGTATCGTCTCATGCACTACTACGTACATATATTAGATGAAATGAGGCTATTCGTATATCAAGTAGTTTATAATCACTTCGAAATTTTTCATTATAAGAACTACGATACCCGCATCTTGTTCCAGATTCAATTTTCTTTTATTCTTAGATATATATTATATGATTTATTCTTGTCTAATATATTATTGTGCTTTCACTTCTCCTTGAGAGGAACACGTATAAATACTCTACATTTGACTTTCAGCCTTACCGTAGGTGCTACCGCCATTGTTCCTCCTTCCTACCGCCACTTCTACCATTTAATACTACGTACTTTCAGATATCACATCATTCCACCAATTTTGCCCCAATATAGCCCGCTAAGCCAGTCATAGACCACACCTTCTATTCCTCTTTATCACCCCCCTGAAATATTTCCATACACCCCCCCCCCCAACCCCACCCCCCACCAACCAACAACTTGACCAATACCCAAAATGCGTACGTAACTCACCTCGAGCCTCCCCCACACAAATCAACAAATCAACTAATTCCAAATCCACAACACAGTCTCCACAAGCGACCTCCTTGCCCTCATCTTCGGTATCACATCCATTGTACTAGCTGTCATTGCTATCATCGTAGCTCATAAGACACGTGTGCTGAATCATGGTATGTAGTTCTAGATATTCGGTTTTGTGAACACGTCAAAGGTTAATCTTGTAAGCTAATTGATGATTAATGATTTAGTAGTTGGAGATACTGAGGCGCATTCATTGGGAGTAGATGTGTTTGAGGCTGAGCGGAAGTAATGGATTATTGATAGGGTAATCGGGTTCTGTAACTGGTTTTGCGATTTGTGAATGGTGTATGTGGATGTGGATGTGGATGTGGATGTGGATGTGAAGAAAGGATGGAATGAGTGATGATGACTTTGATATATATTTCTCGCTTCAGAAAGGGGTTCAGGGGAGAGGATTTGCGGGAAGAGAGTGGTAGATAATAAAAAACCATAATTAAATAGTTATTGTATTATAATATTTTCAATGTTAAATTAGAATTTAAAGTAAAATCCGAAGAATATCTTAGTTTCCGAATAAATATAAGAAATATTCAAAAATGAAGTGTAAAAAAAAGATAGAAGAAATGAAAAACTTTTTCTAACAAGAAATTGTTATATTTACGGATCATTAGTTTATTTATGATTGTAGTTCTTCGTTACGAACGATAATATCGTAAAAGAATGGCGTGGGATATTGTATCCAATATATATAGTAGACCTCGAGTTTAAGTGTGTGAACGAAGTGAATGACTTCAATTCAATTACCACTGTAATATAGCTACTGTAATAAAGCCCTAAGCGAATGCGAAAGAGACTAGCTCTTTCAGTAAGTCTATATAAGACTTACTACTTTCAATATGTAGCTAGCTCTTTAGACAGAATACAATTAGACATACAGGACCTACGCAATCCGTGGGTGCTACGTCTTCCGTATCCTTCTCGTACCAACATTAAGAACACAAAAGTAGAATTGAGAACGGTGAGATTGACCATTTCTTCTACTTTTTCATATTGTTCTGTGTGTCTTCTACTACAATGCTTGCAGAGTCTTAAATAGAGTATCCAATATTCCGGACTAAAAGACAAAATTTCAGTTTTCAATCGTCGAAAACTTTGAATATTTGGATATGATTCAATAATCGAATACTTTGAATGTTTGAATGAAACTCAAGATATAACATGATTTATTATTGGAATTGATTTGAATATTTCAAATAAATTCAAATAAAATCAAGAAGTTCTTATTTCTATAATATATTTGAGATTATTGAATATTATTCTATAGATCAAAAAAAAAAAAATACAATAATTACAATAAATATTTTTAAAATCAAATTAATAAAAAAGAAACATTTATTTAATTTAAACAATTAACGTAACTTGACTAGAAGTGGGTCATGTCATGATATGGGTCAAAATCACCCCCTCATTTCTTTATTTTACGCGTTTATTCAACACACAATGGATCGAAAGTCATTAAATCGTAGTGAATCGGAAGATAATATTCAA
The DNA here is from genome assembly GCA_025389075.1 of Sclerotinia minor. Classification (NCBI taxonomy): domain Eukaryota; kingdom Fungi; phylum Ascomycota; class Leotiomycetes; order Helotiales; family Sclerotiniaceae; genus Sclerotinia; species Sclerotinia minor. The sequence goes on from QRFH01000006.1 coordinate 2,390,435, forward strand.
AAGGCTATAGAAAGTCTAAAAGATAAACAATTTACTTCAATTCGAAGTGCTGCTATTCATTTTAAGATTCCGAAGTCAACCTTAATAAATCGAATGGCCGGACGACAATCACGCTCTCAATCTCACGAATCCTTTCAAAAACTTTCCAACGCGGAAGAGAAGACTCTAGTACGATGGATCTCACGATTGACAGCTACTGGATACCCTGCAACTCCTGGGTTGTTGAAAGAAATGGCCCAAGAAATTCTGAATCAACGCGTCATTTTCGCGTCATCATCTACCCCTCCATCCTTTCAATCAGATCATATAGGTCAACGATGGATCTATAGATTCTTAGATCGATATCCTAAACTCAAAGGAACTTATTCTCGCAAATTGGAATCTGCAAGGCATAAAGAAGCCACATTTGAAACAATATCAGCGTGGTTTTCAACATTTCAAACACGAATCGAAGAACGGCATTATGAACTCAAGAATATATATAATATGGATGAGACAGGATATGCAGTTGGAGAAACAGAATCAACACGTATAATCGTAGATTCTACTCTCAAATCGAATTGGAAGGTTACAGCAGGAAAGCAAGAATGGATAACTGTATTGGAATGTGTTAATGCAGATGGAGGCTCTTTACCTCCCATGATCATTTTCAAGGCTCAGAATAAAATTGGTATTTCTCAACAAGCAATAGTGGATGGACTTCTAATAGTCATGGCTTGGAATGGATACGTAAGGCTTTTGAGCCAGAATCTCAAAAAATATCAGGTGATCAGCCTCGATTATTGATTATGGATGGTCATTCCAGTCATATTACAGGAAGTTTGATTGCTTTCTGTATTGGAAAGGAGATTGATCTTCTTATTCTACCACCTCATTGCTCGCATCTACTTCAGCCATTGGATGTTGGAGTGTATGGGCCAATGAAGCGATATCATGCCCAAGAGGTTGATCGATACTCTCGAGCAGGAATACAACGAATACAACGATCTGATTGGGTACAGCTTTTTCAGAAGATAAGAGAAAAAGGTCTTACTTATCAAAATATCAAAAGCGGATGGAAAGGGGCAGGTTTGAATCCATTTAGTCCTCGTCAAGTTCTGAATAATCTTCCAGCCCCGCTTTTACCACTACCTTCCACTCCAAATACACCATCAAATCCAGAAGATCTAGATCTTTCTTTACTTAATAGCTCTCCCCCAAATGATATTGAGCTACGACAAGCAAATCAGATATTCAATTCAGCTTTATCTGCTAATAATCTGCCTACTTCTCCCGTACAGAGATATGCAAAGCGAATTACTCATCAGGTTGAAAGCTTAAATGCTGAAAATGCTATTCTTCGAAAGGAACTTCAAGAACATAAAGAGTTACTTGAGACACGAAAGAAACGAAAAAATGGAAAGAGAATAAAATTAAAAGGTGAATTTGTATTTAGTACTGAGGAGGTATTGAAAATTATCGAGGAGGCTGAACAGACACCTTTACTAAAACGACGACGTGGTAGACCATCCAAGCGTCAAATTGATCAGGTAGAAGAGGAGATGGAAGAAGAAGAGGATAGGGATAGTTCAGTTGGATCAGTGATAGTTGTAGATCACCCTGTAGCATATAGGACAAGGTCAAATAGGAAAATATGATTTTTGTGACCCATATCATGACATGACCCACTTCTAGTCAAGTTACGTTATTTAAAAAAACAAAATCTTTGATTTATACAAAACAATAAATTATATTATTAAAAATATCAAAAAAACATCATGTATTCAATTACACAATTCAGCATCACAATTCAACATCAATTAACAATTCACCATCAAAACATTTCAAACTCATCACATCACATCACAACTCATCTCTATTCGTCATCTAAAATCTCTCTCAAACAACTCATCTCATCTCATCTCATCTTACTACATCTCATCTCACCCTGAGGTCTCAACCACATTCTATCTATCACACCACTAACCAACCTCTCACACACCACCATATACTCTTTAAAAGACCATCTCGAACCCCCCATCTCAACCCCCTATTTTTTTCTCGGTTAAAAAAATAACCATTTCTACTCGAGTACTTTGCCCAAAAAAAAAGCCATCTAATCCTATTCTCCTATTCTTCCATTCTCCCATTAATTCCTCCTCTACCCCCTCTTCACAATAACCATTCCATATTCCCACAGGGTATAATATCCCCACCCATTCATGCAATCCTCACCCACTTCACCCACTTCACCCGTCAACAACATCCACATCCATTCAACCAATCCACCCCAAATCCCCATATCCATCATATTATACACAAGTCCATTCACCCATCGCATCCCATCCCATCCCAATCCATCTTCGCCCAAATCCCTATTTATATAGACAAAACAAAGTGTCGAATTGAAGAATAATAACATATACATTCATACCCTCGTCCCCACGTCCATCCAGCCCTATACCCCACAGTCAAAATCCTTGAACACCATGCTATAACCATGCAAGCCAGCTCCCCATAAACCATCGCAGTAAAATAAAAAGGTAAGCAAAGCTCACACGAAGAGAAAAAAGGAAGAAAAAATTCGAATCTCTTTCTATACTGTTCTGGTAATTGAACATGAATAGAGATTATGTAATGAACGAATGAATCATCGATAGAATCGGAGAGGAAGTCGAAGTCGATATCAAGAGACTGCAGGAAGGAAACCGACGTATGCCGATGTTTTACCCAATTTACTCCTAATAATCCCCTCCACTTCTGACTTCTTCAGGAATCACCTCTTCTCTCCATCTAACACCACCCTCCACATCCACACCTCCTTTGACCCATTCATTAGCCTGAACCTTTTCCAATGGCCATCTACTCCTAGCTCTTTTCAATAAACCTTCGGTGGCCTCCATTGCTCCCTCCAAGCCCTTTGCCTTGAATTTCTCTGGATCACCCTCATGATCTCCCTCTTCACCGAAATATTCAATCCATCTCCATTCTACTCGTGCAATTCTATGACTCGTTCGGCTTCGTTGTTTGTGTCCTTCTGGCATTCCAGAGTTAGGATCGAAGGGCAATCGACTCTCCAGTAATGCATAAAGTAAAACACCAAGTGACCAAGCATCGGTAGCACGTCCATCGTATGGTTGACCCATGATAACTTCTGGGGCAGCATAATCATCGGATCCGCAACGGGTGGTAAGTTTTTCATCATCAGCTACTCGGCGAGACAGACCAAGGTCTGTGAGGGTAATGATAGAGTAAGGGTATTTGGTCCAGTCTTGGGGTTTTGCAAGTTCGTGTTGCGGAAGATTAACCAAGACATCTGAATAGAAAGGGACGCTCGGTTAGTTTGCGTTATTTGGATTTTTGAATGCCATGTAAAAGCGAAGGGCTTGAAAAGGAAAAAACTGAAACACTTACTTTCTAATTTGATATCCCGGTGAACAATATGTCTATCGTGTAAATATTGGACAGCACCAACAAGCTCGGCAAACATGCGTCTGAGTAACGATGGGACGAGAATATCTCGATGTTGACTGGCCACCTCAAATAGATCTCCACCGGGACAATAACTCAAAACTAAAATAGCTCTTGTCTCTTCTATGCTCCAAGCTTTAAGGTGAACCAATGAAGGATGATGTATCGATTTCATGATTTCCAATTCACGCTTTAATGACATCTCTACTCTTTCTTCCGATGCCCCTCCTTTTGGACCATGTTCACAAATCTTGATCGCTACCAATTTTTTTCGATCAATTTTTGTCTCACTGGGTGTAACCAGTCCTTCAATAGCGAACACATTATCTTCATCTATGCGACCTTCATCATCTTGGACTTGACTGGTGGCTAGAATCACTTTGCTGAAAGTGCCTTGACCTAAAACTTTTATACCTCTCCATCTTCGCCGTTTAGAATCATTTCTGGTGTATGCATCAAAGTATTCACCTCTTGATCTCCGAAGAGCCCTAGGGATATTATTGGTGGTCAATGAAGAATCACTATCACTACTTTCTCCTCCAGTGCGGCTCGATGGTGGGGTTGGTGGTCTTGGGATAGGAGCCAATCCTCGCTGAACTGCTAAATGTGGTTCCCTGCGCATGTGTATGTCTGATGGTGGAACGATTTCGGCTACCCCATCTATTATTGGAGCATGCGAGCTTGAAACGGTAATGTTTCGAGGTTTCGGTACCTGGATTGCTTCTGGTACATATTCGCTCATACTTCTATTTCTAGTATGCCCTTCTGCGTTCTTTTTTCGATTTATTTGCGCATCCATCAGGGCAGATTCACCTGCACTACTTATTAGCCCATGATATGCCCTTCTCTTTTGTTGATTTGCCATGGCAGAGGAAACCGATTCGCCATTCGATGTGATAAGCGCAGCGTCAGAGTGCATCGGTAGCATGTGTTCGCGGGAAGTTCGTCTGGAGTTTAATCGTTTCCATGGTCCAGGTGAATCCCCCGACATGAGTGGTGAAGGAAGAGGAGTAACATCTGCCATTGCGTTCAACATTGGCGACGATAATGCAGAGTTTGGTGCCGAATTGTTGCTACCTATACTACTTGCAAGAACATTCTTAACACTGGGGGTTCGTGCGAGAGACATGCCCATCTGCCCGCTCGACCTTGAATGTATCCTTGTGGTGTCGGGAGATTCGCGTTCAGAAATTCCGGTCTCTGTGTTGGTAGATGCTACTGTACCACCTGGAACGATATCGGTTTGTATTCGCAGACCCCCGCTTAGAGGACTCGGGGTCCTGCTACCAGAAGGATCTATATTTGGGTGAAGACGAGAAGTGGTGTCGAGCGCTAGTGGGGTGAATGCCTCGTTTGTCGAAGTGGATCTGCTATGAGGAGGCGAAGGTGCTATGGTATTGGACTGGAATATGGCAGTGAATGCTGGTGTTTGACTTGATTGAAGTGGTAACGAGATGTTTGAGTTTTGCATCGCGTTCGCATCGTTCATAGAAGTGGGTGTATCATACCCGCCTAGGGTAAATGTAAGACCTGACACAGATTCGAGACTTCCATTTTGTAGCTGACCCTCGACCATCCTTTGTTCCGAATTAGACATGTTGGGTTGGGGAGGAAAGCGGGCTTATCAACTGGACGGAGAGGGAAAAAAAAAGGTTGAGGTATTTTTTTGTATTTAAAGTAAAAAGGACGAGTAACGTTGTGATGATTGATTTCAGGGATTATTTTGATGAGCCGTCATTCGATGCACTGTGTGCTCCGTAGTGCAACCCAATCTTAATGGATAGTCAATCAAAAGGAACCTTTGATAAAAGAGGACAAGACGTGTGGATGGGATGAATTGATTGACTGCATATGGATGGGTTGTATTGAGGAATATGAAGTGGGGGTTTGGGTATCGGTAATTGTATGGAATAATCAGGATAAGATTGGGATGAATGAATGAAATCACCTACCTACCTAGTCAGAGTAAGCTTGTGATATCAAGCAAGCTGATCCCGAATGAATATATAAATGTATTGATTGGATCCGTTTATTTTATTATTTGTTTATCTTTGAGATTTATTAGATTGTCTGATTGTCCGGTTGTATTGTTATTCATTTATTTATTTATATCAAGAGTATATAGAAAAGAAAAGTGTATTGCAGACGGGATTAATATAATAAAAAGAGGAATAAGAATAATAAGAGGAGTAAGTAGAAAAATAAGAACGATTCCGGATGTATGGCATTTTTTTGTTATTTTCGTACCTATTCATAGGTTGAATGAAAATGAAATTGCTTGCGGATATTGATATGTTCTGCGTTTGGTTCTGGAATTGGCCTTTTTGCTTTTTGGCTCATTTCACTTACTAATTTCAACGAGTGACCTACTGACCACTTCCCTCTCCTCGTGTTACTCCGTACCGTTCAAATGACTACCAGCTAGGTACTAGGCTACAAGTACCTATGAATCATGATTTCCATGAAGAGGAGCTGTAAAGCACTGCGCGCTGGGTAGTCATTTTACGCTTTGGTCGATCAATGATTACCAAGTAGGTATGTATGTGAGTGATATTGTTGTGTGTACGGAGTACGTACCAGGTATAAAAAGATAAACCTTTTCTCCATAGACCGAATGCGGGTTTAGCTACCTACTACTACCCAAGATTAATAATTCTGGGTAATTTAAAGATCACTCTTGTTCCTCTTCTTTTTCAGCCCTGCTTTGAACATTTCTACGGAGTGTACAGTATAAGTCGGGTAACGAAGAATCCTACGCAATGATTGGTCCAATTGAATTTTAATTTCTTCAATACATCTTTCCCAGCTTCAAAGCTTCAAGCTTACCAGTAATCCTGAAAACCCAAAATTCAATAGGCCAATTTTAGATGAACGTGACCGGAATAGTACCTGGGTAAGTACAGTACCGGTACCCCATAACCTAATAACCTTATGATAGATATCAAGCGATATTTCATATACTGGATACTGTACCTACCTACTTAGATAAGAGGCCACCAGGTAATTTCATCTAATTTCAATGTTTTCCTTATTAAGAAATCTTCATCAAACTCCATCATGATAATTACTAAACTTTTTTTCCATTTATCTTGGCCCGGAGAAACACTTACAATTGTTCTTTTGATCTATTCCTTCTTCTTCTTTCTTCTATCGATGAATGGATTTTGTTCTGGGGGTCTCGGATGTGCCGATATTGTAATGGATTACCCTCTCTTGGTCTAGAGACGTCTAGTTTGGTAATTAGTTCGTCTTTCACTCTTGCACTCTTGCACTCTTGCATCCTTTCACTCTTTCATCCTAAAATGTGTTTATAAGTTTCAGGTTGGAAGAGTGGGAAGTGACGCGCTTTCTATAGGGCACAATTCAAAAGTCCTAATCAACAAAGGGAAGACTAAATTCTTACCATTCTCCTGGTACCAAATGACCAACTATCTTTGGGGCCAATTCGAGCTCAGCGTCAAATAATTTCTAATCAATCAAGTTTGTGATCGCAAAGAATTTGACTTCTTGCATTGTTTCCTGTAAGTTTATGGAGCCAAAAAGCGGACTTTGGCGTCACTATACATAACCCCTCACTATCTGGGCCCCTTCGTCAAATCCGGTAGCGATGCTGTTTCCAAGAAGTGCGCGATGACTTATTCTGCAAAAGGTTACTCTAGTGCCATCAACAAAACATTGTCTGAATTCGAAGCAGGTCCTTCACCATCAAATGCAACCCAGTATCGATCGTATCTTTCACAGATTGTACTTGTACTGTACTCGGGTTCAACTCTACTAACCTTATAGACCAACTGCTGGTCCATCACAAATTCATGACAAAATGATGCTTCGGATAACCCCTCCTCTTCTATGTTCTGTACCTGGATACTCGAGTATCACCGTAGTAATCTCCCGCCTACCCAGCCGAACCGACGTGCCCCACTCTATAAAAATCATTATATGAGCTCCATAAGCTCCATAAGCTCCACTACTCGAACATTTATTTATTATTCCGTTGGTTCAAGCCATCCATCCACCCACGCGGCGCCAAGGAAGAGGAAACGCCCGATTGAGTTACTAATCTTCTTTGAAGGAATAAGGTTATATTATTATTGAAGAAGCCGGATTCTTATTAGATGTCCAAGTCTGCGTTTACCGACGGCTTATCACCACTAGCTTGAAGAGGTATGGAGTGAGGTGAGATGCAACTGCGCTACGATTGAACGTCCCACGTTTGAAAACCATATCTCCAATTGGTTGCACAGCTTCCTTGAATCAACATGGGTAGCTGCATATCAGCGGCCTTACCCGCTTCAACCAACAAAAAGCCACTTCATGCTTATTTTCACGATTCACGATTCACGATTCACGATTCACGATATACACTGTACTCCGTAAAGTTTTACTCCTGCAGTTGTGTTTCGAATATCCCCCCGGAGTTTTGTATCATGTGAGATGGTCCGTGGATAATGCTTTGACATTGATACTTTCTCGACTTTCCGTGTGGAAAGCTAGAAGCTTGAGGCTCAAATGCTTTCGAAAAACTCCGTACAATGGCGCGCAAACGATCTCACCTGGGCAAACAATTTGTCTAAGAATAGCATGGCGGAGGTCCGACATTTTGGAACGGAATATTTGAAAGACAACTCACTGGGCTTGTCACAGCTTAACTTTTGGAATGCGTTGAGACATTTTGATTGCGATGAACACCCACCGATCAGATGATCTAATCGCGTCGTTAAGTGACCTGTTCTTCGGTCTTCTGCAGCTGATGACTTGTTACCGAAGATGTGAGGGAGGCATAACCTTACTGTGTCAACTCAGTGGTAAGAATTTCCACTCAACCCCTTTCCAGCTTTCCAGAAAAGTCGGCAACGAGGTAGAATTCGGAACCTTCCAAAATTCTGGATCATTCTCAACTTTGCATCGGAAAATTCAAAAGTCCGACATCAATTGATTCACGAAAGCTCATGAATTTCAATATGTGATTGGGAATCCAACTTTCAAGTCTCTGATATCGATATCGAACTATTCTATAATAGTGATGGTTTCACAATTGTTCTATTTCAAAAGGAGCTTAGTGTAAGTTCGTTCTTACTGTCACTGGTCAGTCAGTTACACAGTTCGGAGTACTCGATTTGAACAATTAATCCGGGATATCAAAATCCTCGCCAACTAATCACACACCTCGGGCACTATGCAGTAATGAAACCATGGGAAAAGGTGCTCGGAAATGTACTAACCTCACACCTGCATAACCATAAGCTCGCCCGTTGAATTTCAAACTCCGACCTCGGCCAAAAAAAATGTTGGCGCATTCACGGAAATGAGATTTAAGCTCAACTTCCTCCAAGTTCCTTATCGTCAAAACTCCATGAATCATCGAAAATGACCCACAATGTTAGTATCATTTCTGCCCCGATTTTTCACAAGACAGTCGCGCGGTAATAAGGGAATAGGTATTGCCGCGAGCCTCGGTATGGCGTCTCTTTTGTGTCATCTCCGTTCCCTCACTTTTCCCCGTGATTCCCCTTAGTTTTTTTTGGCTTCATTTCATTATAAGTGGCGATTGTCTCTAGATTCCTATTTGGTCACCTATATTCCTCTTTAATATACATTTTCCTTTCGGGCTTGTTCAATAATACAAAAGACAAGATGAGTAAAAAGGGGGATTTTGCCGCCGTCAGTAAGGATATTGTCGGTCTTTTACACCAACCGGAATATGATGATGGCAGTGCTGGACCTGTCCTCGTGCGCTTAGCATGGTATGTGAGCTTCCCAATCCACGTCTCTCCCAGGCTGTGCGCAGTTGGTGCAATCCACTTGGGCGCACATCTACTTCCCTTTGATTCACAAATTAACATCTTCTAGGCACTCTGCTGGAACATACGATGCTGAGACAGATACAGGTGGATCCAATGGAGCTGGTATGCGGTACGAAAGTGAAGGAGGTGACCCAGCAAATGCTGGTCTACAACATGCACGAGTATTCCTCGAACCAGTCAAAGCAAAACACCCCTGGATAACATATGCGGATCTTTGGACGCTGGCCGGAGTTGTGGCAATCAAAGAAATGGGTGGCCCAGATATCCCATGGAAAGGGGGACGAACAGATTATGTTGATGATTCGAAATTGCCTCCACGGGGTCGTCTACCAGATGCGGCACAAGGCTCTGATCATCTTCGATGGATCTTCTACCGCATGGGCTTTAATGATCAAGAAATAGTTGCCTTGAGTGGAGCACATAACCTTGGACGCTGTCATAGCGATCGATCTGGATTTGAGGGAGCTTGGGTTAACAATCCTACGAGGTTTTCGAATCAATATTACAGACTCTTGCTTTCACTTCAATGGCGCAAGAAGAAGTTGCCAAATGGAATTGAACAATTCGTCAACTATGACGAGGATACCGAGACGGAATTGATGATGCTACCAACCGATTTGGCTCTCACACAAGATAAGGAGTTCAAGAAATGGGTAGGGAAATATGCAGATGACAAGGAGAAATTCTTTGAGGATTTTAGTAAAGTCTTTGCAAAGTTAATTGAATTGGGCATTCAACGGGATGGGGAAGGCAATATCACGAACTTAGACAATGAAAAGGGTGGATATCATTCAGCACCAAAGAAGAAGGATACTCCTGGTAGTCCAGCAAAGAGTTCAGATGATAAGGTGGATGTGAGTGAGGCAGAGCCATTGAAGGAGGAGAACAAGAAGTTCAACTCGAAGCTATAAATGTATGTTTGTGGGTCTACAGTGTCAGATGTGTGGTGGTCTGATGCCGTTGTACAATAAGACGTTGTAAATGGTTCCTGGCCTTGCAATGATAGATATCGGTGGGCGATTAGACGGATGAAGGTTTTAGACTTTAGACGGGATGGATTAGAAATAGATATAGAAATAGAAAGAGCTAATAGATGTTTTACAATCAGCCGCACTCAATAATTTGAGAAAGCGCGACCATATATAATTCCTACTCGGAAACCATGTATACTTCCTGTATTCAATTTCACATTCTCCAATTCCATTCCCTAGATCGAAATTCAACACTTATCAAATATCATTACTCTCTACCACAGGCACCCCTCAAAACCATGCGGTCTCTCTTCTCCCGCTCCCCCGATCTCGAAGGAGGCCAAAATCGCACCTACAAAAAAGGTTTCACAGGTGATCACCGCGGCCGCACACACATCCCTCCACACCCATCCCCCATCTTCTCCACCCAATCCCAACAAGATCCCTTCAACACTCCCCCCGCCGCCTACAGACACGATACCATCTTCAAGCCACCACCCAGCCCCAGTCCCAAAAGCGTCACTTTCAGCGAACGATCATGGAGTGCGCTTTCCGGTGCCGGAATCGCTGGAAATCCAGCCGCAAGTGGTAATGCAAGAATATTGCGTAATATTCCCGCATCTCCTGATAGGTCGCAGTTGGATAAAGAACATTTAGAGAGATTACGCGAATATCTTGAAGGAGGTTTCCCCGGTAGCGGTATCAGCGAGACTCCTCAGATTCAGAGGGAAAAAAGACGTTTTAGTATTAGTGATCCGAATGAACGACCATTTCCTATCCCTGTACTGAATTCTGCGACTCCGGGCCCTCATTCCCCGCATTCAAGGGTTAGGAAGAATTTAAAACAGAAGGTTGCAGAACAGCATTTTAGGAGGAATTATCTGGGGAATGGGTTGGAGAGTGAGATGAAGTATTCGCAGGATAGGGCGGGGGATACTGGGGAGAGGGAGATGAGGTTGGAGGAGGATCAGGTGGGGTATCAGACGAGGGTTTTTAGGGAGGCGTTGAGGACGGCGTTGAGTATGCGGAAGGGGGGAGGGGGAGGGGGCTTTTGCTGGGGAGGTGAAGCGACCGGTTATGCAGAGGAGGGGGGCGAGTGAGGGGGTTAGGGAGGGGGGATTTGTGGGACCTCTTGAGGAGAGGAAGGTAGAGGAGGTTTTGCCGAGGGATTTGGAGGAGTTTTTGGAAAAGTATGATCCGAGGGCGGAAGATTTGCCCGATGTGTGAGTTTTTTTGTCTTGAGTTTATGGGAGGAGGATTCAGGGGTGTGGTTTTCGTTTCGATGTGCTAATTTTGTGGCAAAATAGTTATCCGATGGGTGAACATAGAGCTATGATTCGCACGATGTATTTGGAGGATATACTACACTCGACTGCGAAATTGCATAAGCATAATTGGATATTGTTGAGTAGGAATGAGATGTATAAAGAATGTATGTGTTTAATATATTTACGTTAAGTTAGCGTTATTTTGAAAACATCAGCTGATAATATCATCAAGTACGCAACCCAGATCGTTGGGATCAAATACAAAAAGATCTCGAAAAATACAGTGCGTACTATATGCATCATCCATCTACAATCCTTTAAACACTTCTCTCATCCTCCCCTCCTATAACCTTCCCATTCGCACTCCCTATAACCAATGCACAACCCCCCCACAAACAATTCCCAACTAACCTCCAACAGCCCGCTCAATCCGCAACTACAACTACTGGCTGCACTCCCCCATCACGCATCTCCATCTCGAAAAATCCTCTCTCCCCCCACGCTTCCACCTCTACGGCAAACAACTCGCCATCCTCGAATTAGCAAACTCCATCAATAATCCCCGGGAAAAAATCTTCGCGGAAGATCTCGCAGGGAAATTGGTAGCTTATCATACGGATTGGAGTGTGAGTAATGGGATTTGGAGGGGGATAAGGAGAGAGACGAGGAAGAGGGAGTGGAGAAGAGGAAGGGGAGGGAAGTGGGGGGGATGGGGGAGGAGGGTGATAGGGGCGGTGATGGGGGGTGTGTGTGTTTTGGGGCCGGTGGGGGGTTGCTTTTTTTGGGATGGGGGGTTGGGGAGGGTGGGTAGTGTGGTGGGGGTGGGGGGGTGTGTGCTGGGTTTGGGGGTTGTGCTTGCATGGGGTGTTGGGGAGGGAGGTGGAGGTGGAAATGAGAGGAGGAATGCGGGGTGGGAGGGGACTTGGGGGTTGGGGGGAAGTGATTCAAGGGGTGGTGGGTTTGGATTTGGTGGGGAGTGGGGAATGAGGGATGTAGGGTTGGTGGTGGGGTGTTATGCGGCGGTTTTGGTACTGTTTTTGGGGGTGGCTGTTGTTTAGTTTGTTGGTTGATTGGTTGATTGGTTGATTGGTTGATTGGTTGATTGGTTAGTTTAAGAGTAGAGAGGTAAGAAAATAATAGTAAAGGGAAGGGAAGGGAAGGGAAGGGGGAGGGGAGGAGATGAATGAATGAATAAAGAGAGAAAAGAGAAAAGAGAAAATTGATAGAAAATTAAATATTATTTTATAAATTTAAAGTTTCTCAACATGGTTTTTGTATCCAAATGTTGTTGAATTTATTTAGTAAGAAGATAATAACAATTTATAATTTTATAACAAAATTGAAATATATATTTAAACTTTATAAATAAATGAAAAGAAAATAAAAATCATATCGTTTATTTAGATTTGAATATTTTTACAAGATTTTTTAATAAATTATTGAATCGTTTAATAATAACGTTATAAATTAAATCAATAATTGAATAATTATATCAAGGGTTTGCACCCCCAGATCCCTGACTTTTTGAAAAAGTCTAATAAAAATTTAGGTTTTAAAAAAGTTTATTATAAATTTAAATAGTAATAATTTTATTAAATAGACGAGGCTGTCAAAAGCTTGTAATGGTTATATGATCCGTGTACACTTTTGGATGTGGTATCATAGATGCACACTCAAGTATCTGTCTGTCACGAACCACGTCTAATATTATCCTAAGATAAGAATCGTCCCAGGATTAGTGTCCTGAGGCCCATGTGGGATCACGTGATGGAGCCTCTGGGAGCGTAGGCTCCCCAAGGCTCCTAGGAGCCTCCAGGAGCGCAGGCTCCCCAGGGCTCCAGGAAAGGAATCAGTATATAGTTAGAATAGTTTCATAGTTTAAGAGCTTCGTGCTCAACTTAGTTATCAATTAGTTTACCTACATTCTACTTGATCTAGTAACGACTTCACTTCCAAGTGAATACCAGTGATAGAGCCTTAACCCATAACTACCAACCGACGAAACCTCAGGCAGCCGCTGCCTCCAGCACAGTATCGTTACACTGTCACGGAGATCATCTCACGAGTCACAACCGAAGATCAAGAAGAGTCAATGTACAACTGTTATCATAGTTCGAAGGCAATCTAGCTAGAAGTTATATACAGAAGCAAAAATATACACTTGAACATCATCATATCCAGAATCCTCATGCCTCATCTTGGAAACAATACATCATTTTACCCCATCGAAATATAGTACATAGAACATCATCAATATATCCACACCCAGCTTCCCATTTTTTCATCATCTATTCTTACAAGCTGCGGCAATCTCCATACTCCCACTTCCAACCAATTGCCCACCGCTCAGCCTCCACAAACCGCTCGCGATCAAAGTTCCAGCCAATACACCACCGAATACTAACGATACTAAGATACCCAGAGGATTATATCCCAGATCCAAATATTCTCCAGGCTTTCTAGAACCATCAGTCCGCACAACTTCCACATGATGTATGAATAGCGCTTGGGACACAAGAAAATGAAGTATTGTTCCCAAAACTGTTTGTGCGGAGATAAAGAGATATGCACATGAAAAGCCCATGATTTTCCGGGATTTCAAGCTCGGAGAAGGGTTCGTCAGGCATGAAAATGTATTTGCAGATAGCATACGCGTGTATACTTGTGCGAATAGAAATAGGAGAATTGAGACTGCGAATTGGGGGAGATTTGCGAGGAGGACTGTTCGAGAGATTTGCGTGTTTGCTATCTGAGAGGGAGGAACAAAAGATTTGCTGGACCAGGGAAAAATTTTTATGATCGCCAGAGGCGAATAGCTGCCAAGGCTGATTGAATAGGGGTTGGGAAGAGGAACTGTGGCGATGGTGAGAAGAATGAGCGGGATAGCTAGAAGGACGCTGCTTCTATACAGATGGTTAGATTAACCTTTTAAGCAATTATGAGTTTACTTACAAGAAGAGAGTAGCGATCCACAGTGGCAGACTCGCCCCATGAAACCACCGTAAGTTCCTGGGTCTTCCTTCGACTTCTGGTTCTAGGATTAATAGTCCATCCTTGGATTTCCAGGCTGAGTTGCGATGAACGAAATTTCTATTTGATGTCACCGCATCGGTACGCCCTTGAAACGAGGTAACGGCATCTTTCACCGTCGAAATAACTGGCTGATTCATGGTGACTGCTATAAATAGTATGCAGAGAAATTTCACTGCACATGCGATAATTATACATAACGATATTATGCGACTATACTGTAGTTTGCACATGGGCTGATCTGGAAATGTCTCGGCAAGACAATAGTCAATTTCCCATCTTTCGTAGGACTCCAGCGATGTCGAGTTGGAAGTGGTTGGGAGCTGTGAGGGCCCAAGTGTCCAGATATTAGCATTGAGGATTAGATTAGGAATATCGCATGTACTCTGCCCTGGCAAGGGATCGTCGGGGCCACAAGTCCATCCATGACCGCTGAGTACGGAAGAGTATGTCATATGATGGAATGCGAGGAGAATGGTATTGTTGGTGAATAGTGGCTGGTTTTTCGTTACCACCAAAACATTACCATAATTTGAAGATGGATTTGAAAGGGTTGAGTAAGCCGTGAGACAATCCGTTGTGTTGAGGCGCCGAAGGTTGTTCTGGGTTGCACCTTCATGTAGAACCATGGAGTTATTGCAAAGATTCGATGCATTTTTAGAGGTAGTAAAGTTAAGAGGGTGGGTTTCACATGATATGGAGTGATTATCGATTTCGCTGCATGTTGCCGCGACATCCTGCGAACAGTCTACCGTTGACTGGACTAAGAACTGCGGACTAACTATAACCACGTCATAGTCGACATCCACTTTCGCTCCAAATACCATAGAATTTGAACTGCTACATGTTAGCGAGGGGTAAAATATGGACGACATGGATTAATAACTAACAAAAGATAAATAGGCAGAGAAGAAATAAGCAAGAGCCCAAACAAGATTTTCTTCTTCAAACTTTTCAAGTTTCGTAAACTTAACACTCCAATATCAAGGCTATTCCCTTTTGCATGAGCTTCGTCTATCTCATTTCTCGTTGGAGAGCTTAAAAAATAGAGAGCACAAGCACTCGCCATGGAGACAACCATACTTATTACATTAATTAGTATGTGTAAGCCAAGGTTTGTCGCGTTGACCATGGAGCAGGTTCCGTCGTATATGGTTCCGATATTTGTGCCATCCCTTGACCTTCGCGATGCCCAGATGACAAATATTACATATACGACAAGCACAGAACCCATAAAAGCTGCTAACACGGAAGAGCGGCTTTTCCAATGTTGAGCTCCTGATCCATGAGGACCTTTGGTTTCCTCTTCTGACATGTTTGGCCTTTTCCACGAAGAATTTTGAAAGAAGAAATCCATTTGCGTCCACCTTGCTTTCTTCTTTGTGGGAGCGACAACTCGCCTTGGTGCTATCCTTTTCGCTGGAACCTCGTCGATTGCACTAGAATATGTTATTAATCCTTCCTTCATTTTGAATCAGGCATTCTTACTCTACATAGTTCTCAAATTGTGCCATCAGGTCATTCTCAGAAAGAGCAGGTGATGGACTTCCGCTATTGAGAAGACCTCTGTGATCTCCAAAGTCTCGACTAATCGATGTTCGCGCGGAGTTCATAGATTCAGAATGAGAAAATCCCCTCGGCCTCGAGGAAATTGTGCCTGTTTGTGCTGGTACGTCAAGGCTGATCGTCCTGTTATATTCTGGATTCGAATATCCCCTCGACCTTGAGGGCAACCTAGAAGGTGGACCAGGACTAGTGTTGGACCTCGAAGCTCTTGAGGCACTTGAGGCTCTAATCTCCAAGTATCTGGGTACATCAAGCGTGGTCGAAGATTCTGATGCTGCAATAGAAGTCGCTCTCTCTCTAATTATTGTTGTTGTCTTCGTAGAAGCATTCGTCTTGTGTCTTGGTGCCTCGACGGGAAAGATTGAATACCTCGATTCATTTGAAAGGCTCCGCCCCCTAGCCTTAGAAGCACTTCGTGATGGTGAGCCCTCCGTCACAAGATATTCGGAATCTGTTGTTACTGATAGTGTTGAGAGCTCGGAAACATCTGAAACTGCTGAATTTGCTCTTGCCCTTGGTATTCTTTCAACATCGAAACTTGACTCAATTGGAGTTGGTGGTATTTCTCTTAATTGAATCTCATCAAAGTCTCCTCTTAGGAATTCCGGAAATTGTAAAGTGCCTTCTTGACGATCATTGTACATTTTCTTAACTCAGGTTCTATATCATCAATCATGTGGAATCTGACACCATCAAATACGTAAAATCGTTGGTCAAAAGGGAAGACGTTGAAATAGATCAGAAGATAATACTTCTATAGGCTATAACTCTCAACTCACGCTCCAATGGAAGTGATGATATGAATTGGAACGAACAGGATCTTACGAAGTCACTCATTATTTAGCATGCGAAATACTGCTAAGGCGGGGTAAAGTCTGCGCCGCTCACAGCTGTGCGTGGCACGAAGAGAAAATTTGATGACAGAGACGAAAATTTCTATAGAAATCTATATGAAGCTTCTAATTGAGAGCAATCTACCCGGGAGGATGCCATTCCATGTATTCCAACTAGGGTAATGGGGGCTGCGGGCGACAAAAAGCTACAGTAAGAAATAGGGAGTTTCAGGTTTAATAATGGTGGCCTACGCGCAGCATCTGATTACGCGATTTTATAACTATTAATAGCTTTTAAAGGATCTCTGCAATGATATATAAGATATACACCTGATCTTCTTCGTCTGAAGTTCTAATGAGGTCTAGGTGCATTGGTAGCCTTGCAGAAGGTTCAACGACGGATGGCCTCTCTCGTGGCCCTCTCTCCCATCATAATGGTTCAACTAATCGTAGATCTAAACACGTGTCGTCTACGGATATTGAGGTGAATTGGGGAGTGTTACCTATAATAGGCACTTGAAGGATTTTAGAAGGTGGGAGTGGTGGAGTGGTAAGCTGACAGGGGCCGAAAAATCTCCTTGCTTATCGCCGCCCTATCACACCAGCGCACCGAGGTTCGGTTTTTCTGCATCTAAACCAAAAAAATATCTGGATATGGAAGGAAGAAAAAAACAAGTTTTTGAACCATGCGAAGCCTTGTGCACACCCAGTTACTCAGACTGTTGTGGCTCCATCTCAACATAGGGGATTACCTTATACCTACGCGCTGACAATCAAAGTTCTTCCTTGACGCCAAGAATCACGGATCGAGCGATCATCACAGAGTTGGAGGTGCAACTCTACCTATCCCATTTCCAGACGCTCTGTAACCAACCTTCAAAATCTCGTGTTTTCTGGGCCTGCTGTCGTTGCACTCGATAGCAGAGATTTGATAGTCCAATTGTGTACCATTTCGACCACTCAGGAGAAATATAATCTGTTTGATATCTCGGTTTCGTGAGATGAGTGGTTCTGATGCCTCATTTTTATGCGTGCAATCGTTGCAATAATTCTTTTCTCCGCGGCAGAAGTATCTATATTTCTCTAACAAGTGTGTATACTTATCTGAATTTGTACAGTAGCAAAGAAGGCGCTGGGAAGCTCATGAGACGCGTTAGTTACTCGTCAATCTTCTGTCTATCCATCATTACACTGCGGACCAACAAACACTGTTGGTAACCAAGCAAAATTAGCTTTTCTGCCCACCCCTAGTGTGATCTTGATGATTTTATCGCCAGATTTAATACTCATGCCCACCTATGTATCAAAATGCTTGCTATGCCAGATTTCTACTTCCAACCTTGCGAGCAGAAAATTTTGTGTGTAGTTTTACCTCCATTCAAGAGTTTTGTGATGACGAGGTCGCTATTTAGATCATGGACAAAACCCACATGTTCAAATATCGATTTTAGTCATCCATTGGAGTGGAGTCTGTCTGCTAATTGGTACTAGATATCTACGAAATCGCACAAAATGAACGTCGCGACATCACATGTCGCATAAATATTCATTTCCACGACATTTGCCAGACACAAACCTTTTGCACAACAGATTGGTAATAAATCGTGATTGGTGTCCACCTCTATTTTCCTGCAGTCAGTGCTATGTGCAAAGTTAGGGCTCGGAAGCTCATCTGCTTCTAGGCGTTGACCTCGTGGCGTTTTGGCCCGAGATCTCAGGTTTATCTCGTTGTTCTATGACCGGATGTTGAGGCTCAAAGGTTAGACGGAGTGGGTCTTCCAGTCGGCCGACATGCCAAAGCTTTTCGATGTAAAGGGCTCTGGTGATTGCCCAGCTGACTTGCAATTGGTGTTGAAAGTTTGTCAGAACTCATGTTGTGTGAACGAAGTGAATGACTTCAATTCAATTACCACTGTAATATAGCTACTGTAATAAAGCCCTAAGCGAATGCGAAAGAGACTAGCTCTTTCAGTAAGTCTATATAAGACTTACTACTTTCAATATGTAGCTAGCTCTTTAGACAGAATACAATTAGACATACAGGACCTACGCAATCCGTGGGTGCTACGTCTTCCGTATCCTTCTCGTACCAACACATGTACTATTCCCAGTTTCCGCTGCTTTTACTCTGAATATAACTAGGCTTAATTTGACCCTAGGAGTCGGATTACTATGAGTCACTGAAAATTTTCCAGCCTACGATATGTTGTCTTGCCTGTCTCAAGCCAGCATCATCATGGCTCTCTCTGCCGACCTCATCGATACAAATTTCTGTCAGGACACATGAGTTGATGTTTCGGATATAATCAAGCTTATTTACTGCATGAGCGCTCCAAATCTAACAGTTAATGGTTACTTTTGTATTGATTTTGCACTCTCAGAATATTCTTATATATTCCTTTATCTGGAGGGTAGGATTTTTCCGCTTTCACTATTCATTGCCTATATATTGCTTTGCTCATTATCGTATATTACCGGCCTACCGCACTAATGTATAGGGGTCCAAACTGCAGTCAACGATACTGTTACACGTTGATCGTGTAGATAAAAACTAATACCAAGTGATGTACCCAAACAGTTGTGCGACAGAGTCTAGAAGCTTAAATAAACAAGCTTGATATAGCACCTATCCGCCGCCACTGCAGGCGGCGCCTTTTACTTAATCACTTATCTCATGGCATTCTAGAGAAAAGGCTAGACATGCCGCATATAATTAATGCACACCAAACAAGACCAAAGCCGACTTTGAGAATCACATACCTTCTCAATGTGAGCCGAAACAGGGATTATAGTCGCACAATTGACAACATTTAGTCCCTTATTTCTGGGGCAATTTGGAGCCAAAAACCGCGCTAAAAATTTCACGCATAATATCTGCGACTACCCTACGCGCATAGGATTAGATGGTTATAGACATATGCTTATTAAAAAAAGATAGACCTTGATGTTGTGGAACGGTCATGTGCGATTCTAATAAATCGCTCCGAGTGAGCTTAGAACTAGACCAAGAAGTCGTATATTTGCTCTATATCTGAATAGATGAAGCCGAATGCATTTTGCATGATCTGACCAGTAGGGCAAAATTTCATTGTCGTACTACTTTCTCACATGTTGTAACGCGGAGTTGCGATTTTGGTATCTGGGGCTGGCGCATACGGTGCGGACGGTGCGGACGATTAGACGCTCTTATTAGACTTTGTTGTTCTTTAGAAGTATTCTTGTGGTCTAACATATATTTTGTACGCTAAAGGCCAGATAGTGTGCTGATACAATAATAATTGGGTATATAATGAATGTTGAGATCTTGTCACACAGCAAAATGTCACGCACATTTAAACTAGCCAAACAGATCTACTCGAGTACTTATGACTACAATTTCAGGCTTGACACTAAAATTAACTTTAATGCGAAACTATGCATATAATATCCATGGTTACAAAAAACATAAATGTACAGCAATAGCTCGAGATAGAGTTAATACCAATTAGCGGCACGCGATATCGCGATTTTAAGGATAAGGCTACCCCTAATTTTAGTCTTTTCGCGTAACCTCAGCACTATTAAAGTAGTCCTGCAAGCCACCAACTGCGTGCGTTTTAACAACGAATCTGAGATTGTTTGTTTCCGAGGCATCCGTATAAATGAGGTTTCCTTTCAGCACAGATTATGCATAAGGTTACAGCAGCCTTGAAGATTATTTTTGGAGCCAAGATTTCGATCGCAGTGAGCACAGCTGTCTATTTGCACGAAAAGCTTTGGGATAGGGTAGTACTTATCGGATGATCTTATCCAAGAAAGGAGATGCGACCTTTAGATATAACTGCACCCCTGCATCACTCGTCGCAGAAAGACATTACAGGACATGGAGATTAGATGTAACCTTTAATTAAATTCGGTGAAGTTTGAAAGTTCACAGCTTAATAGAAAGGTTTCTTAGCCTTTGTGGCTTCTCATGATAGAGTCGCGTCTTCGCTAATCGGGATCGGTGGACGTTGATATCTATTCACGTTGAGATTGGCTATTTTTTGCGAATAAGATCGATTTCAGCATTTCTGTGATTCCTTCCGATTAGCAGTAAGATCTTACATCTGAGCCGTGGGCGTTGGACAGGGGTAAACGAATCTTTCGCTGCGTCATCAGTGATATTGCTTCTTATATATTATTTTATTATCACGAGCAAATTGATTTTCAGTATAGCTTTTTGGAACAAAAACAGGTGATATATGACATTCCAAGTGCTGCATATCCAGTTTCGTACTCCTGGCTTATTATAAGTGGGAGTCTAAAGAATTTTCATACTCGAGTTCTGCTCACACGGTCTGGGTCTAAATAGGATAAATGCGACAAACTCTTATTAATCTCAAATTAAACCTTTAATTTCATTGATTACTCACTTCTTCAAGAATTGTGCGTCAAGAAAAGTGTTCAGATGACCCCCTACGACGTAAACCCAATATCTGAAATACTTGCCACTTTTAGAGAAAAAAAATCCAACCCCGGAGTTATTACTCCTGCAAGAATACATAGGCATTTCTGCTGTAGGTAAAGATTCCCTTGGCTGACTTTTCCGCGACATCTCTCATCACTGGACCTTGTGTATCTTTTGCCAATCCATCTTCCCTTTTCCTTTCCGACCTACTTTGTAGTTCGCCTCTTTGCTTGTTGTGCTGTCTTCATACGGCTCGTGTAATATCAAATTGTCATTTTCTCCTGGGGTTTTTGTATCCGTTAATTTGAGGCCAGTGATTTAGTGGTTCAATGCATCAATACTGGATGATGTAGAATTTGGAAGTTCTAGTTGCGACAACACTTGTTCAGATATCGATTGGTTCGCCATTCTATAGTGGGTTTCGAAGTTTTCGATAGTACATAGATGTTTGACAGGAGTGTCGATGGTATTTTTGGTGATAGTGTTAGGGATTGGAGCAGAACCTAATTTGCTTGTCGAGTCTTGATTTCTGTTACTTGAAGACACCTGATTCTTTGATGTATTGAATTGAGACGTCATAAAGATATCGTGCTTATCAATTCCTTCCATTCCCTTCGCATCGATTGAGACCCCCTCTTGGTAGGTTTGGAGGTATTATAATCAAACTCAAAAAAAGCAATGATCAATTCGCCCACGGGGATGGTGATGAGTCGGTTTCCTTTTGCAGTTGTAGCCCAATAAGATTTGCTTCTGATCTGGAAATGAGCGTCGTATGTAGTAGCCACTTATTTATTCGATCGCGTCGTGTACGGAAATCCGTTAGCAGTTTGGGAAATGGTTCTATACTTGATTGAAATTCTGTAGGAAGTGCAGTCAAATCATCGTCATCAGCCAGATCCAAGTTGCACACTCCAGAAGCTAAACTCAGCACTAACTCAGATTCTTGGGCTTCGTCATCGACCGTTTCGAAAACTAACGGTTCCAATGAAAATGTAGGCTCGTAATGTATTTCTTGGTGCCCTAACCACTCTCGATTTTCTAGACCAAGTAATGATATATCTTTCTCTTCTTCCTTGCTCCTATCGTCAGATGAGATTGAATCCCGGATCGCCAGAATTATACTGGCTGTCGATACTACCGAGTGCTGGTAACGAAGAGGGGCAATACATTCCTCTGGAATCCGAGTAAGACCTTTCAACATTCCCAAGTCGTGAGAGACAGGCGCTTTCCTTGATTTCTTTTCTTCCTTTTGTCTATCTCGCAATTCAGGATTTTTGACGTTGAACGGAAGAGGAATATCCAGGATATTGTGTGCTGAGCTTGAACTTGAAACCATTGAAGACTCCTCATAATAGACCTCTCCAAACTGGGATTCAAAATCTTCGAGTAATGCTTCTTCTGCCTGTCTCAGCCCCCATAGCTTCTCCTCATACCGGCGTTGTGCTTCGAAGACCTCATCCTCCAAAGGACCGAATCCATCACGTGCTGATTGGCAATTATCCGCAAGCCTGGAAAGTTGTTCAAATGGTTCAATTTGCCCTTCTGCTTTTAGTCGTTGAAGTTCTTCCATAAAGCTGACATCCGCTCGTGAAACAGCCTCTCGTTCGTATTCCACTTCTCTCATGTTTTGTCTAGCATCAACTTGTGCCCCAATCAGTGCCGACTGCCATTCACTGAGCTCTCGTATTCCATTCAATAGATCTGCCAAGCGAGATTTAGTCCTTTCGGCTCGATATGCACTCTTGCCATCTCTGCCGGTCCCGTCAAGTACCTGCGGACATGTATATGTATCATCCTCATCTCGATGGACTTCGTCTCTGTTTTCCAATGGCTCTGAAGGTCTTTCCATGTTCGGCTCAGAATGCAAGGGACCAGCTCTTCCGTTTTTATGACTTCTCTTATTTGAATTTCGGGAAATGCTGAGTCTTCCAAAGAGAGACGCCTGTGATTAATGTTAGCCGCGTTGGTGCTGGACTCCAGAATTTATTGTCGGTGGGATATTTGTTACCAGAAAAGACTTCATAATTTTTTAATAATTATGTGGCGCAAACTCTTCACGAAACTTCGACTAAAGTTTCTATTTGAGTTGTATCTCGGCGATTTTTATTTGACATAGCTAAACTATGGAGTTTTCAGGAGTGTAGCTGGAGAATCAAGCACAACTAGGATTATTCAACGGGGCCCGAAATTTTAGACACTGAGCCTCTGCTTGCTATCACTTTACGTAGCCTGACCGCAATTTCGCAAAAAGCAAAATGCATGTATCGAATAATAAGGGTCGTCATGCCTACCCTGAGCTGCACAGCAAAAGCAGCGTGTGCTAAACATTTTCTTTGTGAAACTTAGATTCCTACCATCCGTAAGGTCGAATGAGTATCACCACACTTGCCAATTTATGCAGATAACCTTACTGAAGTTGTGTAAGCTTTCAATAGCACAATAGTTACTGATGCAGCGATACACAATCTCGACATATTGAAGAATTTTTCTTCTCAACTTAGATTTTCAAGACTTGAGATGATTAGTAGCGAATAGCTTTTTAAAGAGGCTATTCACTATTTGCAATGGCATTTGTGCATTTAAAACATAAAAGCTCGCACGAAAATTCGCGTAAAATTTTCACCTCAAACTATCAGAATAAGATCCTCAATATGAATAACTTCAACAATCCATCAATACTCAAGGATACAGCTATGATGGAGGCTTCGGGAGAAGCCTCCATCATACCAAACACGTATCCTACTGTTATTCTAGGTACCCCAATACCCTCAAGCCCTCCCCCGCCTTCTGAAAACCCTCAATTCGAAATCTCTAGCCCTAGCCTACCAACCAATCAGCCAACCAGTTCTGGAAGAAGAGTTGAAGACTTCAATCTACTTAGTGACCCCTTTATTACTCAAGATACAACCAATACTACCTATATATTCAATCAGAATAAGAAACGTGGCCCTACAATGCCCCTTAGCAATCAGAATAAACAACCCAGAATAAAAAACAATCCAACTACACCTAAGGAAGCTATCTTAAAAGCAAGAGATCTTATAGTATTAGCGTCAACTCTTTCTCAATCATGTGATGAGCAATCGAAGCTATTAGATCTCCTAGAGATCTTTAGAGAATATACCGAAAAAGGAAAGCTCATCACCGCCTCCAATATCATCACCTCCCAAATCACTCATCTAGAATCCGCTACACGGAAAATCGAAACTCAAGCTAAAGCCCTAACCAAAGCTCCCTTGCCAATCAATACACCAACCACTAAATCGACATATGCAGCAATAACAAAAGAAGGAGAATGGAACCTAGTAGGCAAGGGAAAAACTATTAGATCTTCCCCAATAGATAAGAAGATCGAAATCACACAAAGACGCTTAATCCTGATCAAACCAGAGATCACGAACATTACCTCCTTTTCACCTATATCAATTCGAAACCAAATAAACGAAGCATTCCAGAAAACTGGAATTAAAGGCCCGGTTATAGCAGGAGTAACTCTATCGCTGAATAGAAATATAATAATTACTACAAATGCACCTTTCACATCACAACTTCTATTAGAAAAAAGGCAATCTGGAGTAATCTCATCAAATTCGAAAGAATTCAAAAGGATCAAGAATGGCATAAGGTCATTATTCATAAAATCCCTATAAAAGAATTTTCTGGAACAAGAGGAATGGACCTCATTCTTGAGGAAATCAAAACCTTCAATCCAGAATTCAAGCCCATAGGAACCCCTTTTGGCTTACACCATCATCAAAAGAGCTCATCAACGGGAAGGAGCAATAGTGATTGCTTTTGCAACAAAATCAGAAGCAGAGCTAGCCATTCGGAAACGACTATATATCGCTGGCACTAGTACAAGAGTAGAAAAGTTCTACGAATCCAAACCAACTACACAATGCCAAAAATGCCAAGGATTCGGACATCAGGATACACATTGCAGAAGGGATCCCTCTTGTGGACTATGTGGAGGCAAACATATCACATCAGTACATCTATGTGTAGTCTGCAATATCAGAGGAAAGTTCTGCCAACATCTCGCTGCTAAATGCTCGAACTGCCAAGGAAAGCATACAGCAAATTCAAGAACCTGCGAAATCTATCAAGCAATCCAACAAAAGCAAATAACACCAACTTATGAGTTACACTAATATTCGAATTCTTCAAATAAATCTTAATAAGAGCTCACAAGCTACAGAGAACGTTCTACAGCTTGCAATAGAACTCAATATCGATCTTATTATGATTCAAGAACCTTGGATTATCAAAAATGGAATCGATTACTCAAATTCAAGATCTATTATACACTCTAATTTCATACAAACACTACCAAGATTCGATTCTAACTTTCGACCTCGTACATTACTATACACTTCAAAAACTCTTCAAGCTACAATCAACCTAGCTCCCGATTCCCCAATAGATCCTGATATACAAATCTTTAATTGTCAAAATGGAGATAAAACCTTTCAAATTATCAATATATACAACGAGGCTGATCAAGCTAAAGATAAAGGTTTCACAATTGAAAGATGTTTATATGATATATCTATCACACAAGAAACTATCCTCCTTGGCGACTTCAATGCCCACCACTCATGGTGGGATCCTTTTCAAAGAAAAGCGGAAACGCTGATCAATTAGCAGAATGGTTTGAAGATCAGAATCTCATTCTTCTAAACGAGCCCGGAATCAGCACTTTCTATCGAACTAATCTCCTTAATCCAAGTGTCCTTGATCTAACACTAGCGTCAGAAGGAATCTCTCCCCAAATTCACAACTGGCAAACTCTTTCAGATACAGGATCCGACCATGCAGGAATACTATTCGAACTGAAAGGAAAAGAAGACTTAAACGCCCTCAATTCAGAATCAACAACTAGATTCAATACAAAGCTAGCCAACTGGGAAAATTTTGAATCAATACTAAAATTGGAATCCCTGTATTCCCCTATTTTTTCTATTTTAGACTCAATAACTTCTACGGAAGAGGACTCACTAAACTTCTTGAAAGAAAGAGACAATTCCCATTCAATTCTAGATCAAGCAGCAAGCGAACTTACAAGGATTATCCAAAAAGCAACAGAAAGGTGTATACCCAAAGTTGTTTCAATCAAAAGAGCTAAACCATGGTGGTCACCCGAGTTGAAAGATCTTCGAAAAGAGCTAGGAAAAGCAAAGCAATCAATCGAATCAAATCGAGAGAACCCTAATCTTAAGGAAGAATATCGAATTGCTAGAAACAAATACTTTCAAGCTATTAAAACAGCAAAAAGGATCATTGGAATGATTTCCTAGAAAAGGAGGATACACAGACAGTTTTCAAAGCAATGACCTATACCAAAGACTTCCAAGATCAAAGGATACCGGATATTTCATCAGAAAGCTCTTTTGAAGGAAAATGCTCTGCTTTCAGATCGACTTTATTCCCTCCCCCTCCTACTACTCTAAAACCACAATGGGTAGGGTATAAACAATCCAAGAAATGGGAATGGCCCAATCTCTCTCAAATCGAATTAAGCAATGCCTGCTCAGCTAAGATACAAGGAAAGACCCCTGGTCCAGATGGGATCACTCAAGAAATCATTACAAAGGCCTACAAAGCAATCCCACAGATCTTTTTTACTCTTTTCAGCAAACTCCTCAATCTCGGATATCACCCTAAATGCTGGAAACAAGCTACTGGAGCTATTCTAAAGAAAGCCTCAAAACCTGATTACTCACTTCCAAAAGCATATAGAGTGATTGCACTCTTAAACTGTCTGGGAAAAATTAGTGAAAGGATTCTAGCTCAACGATTAGGATATTTAGCGGAAACTACCCACCTTCTACACAAGAGTCAAATAGGAGGCCGCCAAAGAAATCAGCAATCGATGCTGCACTTCTATTAACAACAGAAATCGAAAGAAACAAGCAAGATAACAAGAAGACCTCAATATTATTTATGGATATAAAGGGAGCATTCGATCACGTTTCAAAAAATCGACTACTGGATATCTGCAAGAAGTTAAGACTACCGACGAATCTCATCTCCTGGATAGCTTCATTTCTTCAACAAAAACAACTAAAACTATCCTTTAATAACCAAATCGAATCTTTCAAGCCAATTTCGACCGGAATACCACAAGGCAGTCCAATTTCTCCAATTCTCTTCCTTATATACATTAGGGACCTCTTTTTATCCAATTCGATCAAATTTCTTTCCTATATTGATGATATTGCCCTAATCACCAATTCATCTACATGGAAAAAGAATATCAAATCTCTAGAGAGAGCTACAAAACAAATCTACGAACTCAGCTCAAAGAATGCTATTCAATTCGACCTAGCAAAAACAGAGCTAATGCACTTTTCATCATCCAAATTGACGAAAAACTACCCAATCAAACTACCCAATTCGGAAATAATTATACCTCAATCTCTAATTAGATGGTTGGGAATATGGTTCGACCCGAGCCTCAAATTCAATCAACATGTTAATATTCGAATCACACAAGCAAAAGGAGCCTTCCATCGAATGGCCCGATTAGCTAATATCGAAAAGGGCCTCAGTCCGAAAGCTCTTAGACAGTTATATATAGCATGTGTGACCAGTATAGCCGATTACGCATCAGTGATTTGGTGGAGAGGCCAAGCCCATTTCAAGGATATGATGCAATCACTTCAAAATCTAGCTCTTCGAAAGATATTAGGAGTATTCAAAACTGCTCCAATTCTTCCAATGGAAGTAGAAGCAGGCTTAAAACCCTCAAAAATTCGATTAGACTCGAATATTAGGCAATACGCATTCCGTTTAGCTAAACTTTCACCAAATCATCCAATCAATATCGAAAAAGCATCACTAATCCAATATCAAGCCAATTTGGATGCGATCTCTACCCCTCGAAGAAAACGATATAAACCTACTCAACTGGATAAAATCAAAGAATCGATAAACCAGGACTTCAACCCTTCCTCACTCGAAAAGATCATTCATTTTAACTTTCCCCCATGGAAAGAGAAACCCCCTTCCGAGTTAACATTAGCAATTCGTCAAAAGAAGATGCTGCCATTCTTCATAATATTGTTTTCAAACATAGGGATAAAGATACCACCTATATTTACACTGATGCCTCCTCCACCGAAAAGGGAATAGGTATTGGAGTAGGCATAGTAGCTATACAATCAAATAATCGAATTCTATATCAAGAGCGAAGCAATATTGGTACTAATCAATTGGTATATAATGGAGAGCTTTTTGGAGTTACAAGAGCTATTGAATACGCTAGCTCAATCGCTTATACTGGTCAAAAGTTCAAAATCTACTCGGATAATCAAGCTGGTTTATACCGCTTAAAAACTCCTTCAGATCACCCAGGACAAGCCAATCAGATAAGAGCGATCAAAGCAGCAGAAGTTATCAGAGCAAAAGGAGCCGAAATCTCCTTAAATTGGGTTCCTGGTCATACCTCAGTTGAAGGAAATGAGCTAGCAGATAAGCTAGCCAAGGAAGCAACCACAATACAACCTACCTCGAACGAAACAAGCTTTGGACTACTAGGTATGACTGTCAAAGAATATGCCTCAGATCAATGGCTTGATACTCTCAAACAATACGAACTCAGATCAAACCAATCCCCATCAACTTACTCGAAGCTATTTCCATGGAAAATAGGTTCCAAAATCAAGCTACCAAGCGGAACTACTCGAAATACTGCTAGCGCATTCTTTCAACTCAAATTAGGTCACGGATATATCAAATCCTACTTACATCGTTTCAAACTCACCAATAACAAATGTATATGCAGTAATATTGAGGCACCACAACACCTCCTTATTAGCTGTCCTATATATAAAACAAAAAGAAAAGAGATCTTTAAGAAGATACCATTATCCAAAAACACTATACAATTCCTATTGCATACAAAAATAGGTATCGAATTAGCTATCAAATTTATCAATATCACTAAAATCGCTACAAGGGCATGGCATCTAGCAAGGACTCTTGAACAAGAAGTAATAGAGGAAGGAGTAGTAGTGGAAGAGGAGAGAGGAGAAGAGAATGAAGAAGAAGCAGTTGAGGAAATAAGAGAGGGGTTTGACCTCCTCACAACTTCTTGATTTTCAAAATCTTTTTATTATATGCAATGCGTATAATGAGCGGGCACTGTTCCCCAGCATTTGTTTTCACTTCCCCAATTAGATCATATCCAATATTGTAAATTAAAAAGTTACCCGTTAGGCCCTTAGGGCCTAGCCGTCCTATATAGTCTTGGACTGAAGATGGACGTTAATAAAATCAATCAATCAATCAATCAATCAATCAAAACATAAAAGCTCAAGGTTAGCCCGGAAAAATGAGGTAATTTTCAGATACAGTATGATCGATAATCGAAACCATTAATTATGTCCCATTACCAAAGCAGAGTGGAAGGGTCAGATCAGAGCACTCCTTGGACTGAATGGGCCTGGAATGACAGCGGCTACTACTCCACTTCCCGGACGGGTCCAACTGGTGTCCAAGAAACCAAATATCATTACCCTGAGCCTGAAAATTCATTAGCCACGCCCAGAACACTGGGTCATAATGGCCCCAGTGTTGAGTCTAATCAGCAGTATCCATATTACTCATCAAACGCTGCAAGGAATAATGTATATGTCACCCGTTTAGGGGATGATGTAGCTCTGACGACATCTTACACTCCTTTCGCTCTGAGAAATGATTACTACAATTCTTCAAATTCTTTTAGTCAAACTCTTGATACAATTCCTGCTAGGAGCACTTTTGACACTTCTAGGTCTTTTCAATACCAACCTGCTAACACTTCTACATGGCCGCGGACGGAAGGGGTGGCTTCGTCATTTTTAGATTCCACGATTGGTGGAATGAATTCCATGTCATTGACGAAATCGCGAGCTGCACTACCAAGTATGGTATTTAGTTGTGCTTTGATGATTAGGGCTCGCTAAAAAACGAGTAGCTCACTTCAACTCACAGGTAGCTCAGCTGCTACCTTTAGCGGATACAAGGTACATCTCTAGAGGACCCAACACAGAAGATACAGGAACTCTAGATCCCAGTGAGTCCACAGAATTAAACCTTTAGAATTCAGCAACCAATAACAACTCCAAGGATATCAGGTGCACGCCGGCCTCCGCCAAAATGACTTTTGGATGGTGGGCCGTGTATTTATGATGTTATGGACTGAGCCAGCGCAGCCGAAAGTACCAGCAGAGGGAGGAACACGCAACGGTTCGCACTTCAGCACCACGTACCTTGGACAACAAGCATATAGTGAAATACGACGATTTGTAGTGATGTTGAAGCAACATGGAAGTTCTATTTTCTGGTTAGTATCACCTACATTGTGCATGAAACATATTGACTGACTGATCTAATAACCTGATAGCCCTATACACACATATTCCGAACAAGCGACACTCAAACCTAATCTTGCCTTACCCAATCGACACACAATCATACATACCACACCGTGTGCTCCATAGAAATACTCTTGCAGATCTCCTAATGGCACCTTAGTAACTGAGAGTCTCACCTTAAAGCCTATTCGGGTCATTAGCGAAAGGAGTGATCGCGAAGGCAGGCTACATGATTTGAGCCGCTTGAACTACAGCAAAGTCTATACTGTAGAACATTACGTGCGCGTGTTAAAAATCGGAAAGGTGGCTGAAGGATCAAAGAAATCGCTCTCAGACGGGTATAATAATATCATCCGACCCACCAGTCCAGTCAGTCCACGTCGACACCGTCCATCCGGAAATTCACCTTATCAGTCCCCCAGCCGTCGTAGCAAACATCACGACGAGCGTGAGAGTCGTGAAGGCTGATATCATTAAATACTTCAAACGAGAATCCGGCTCATATTGAATCAACTCAATACGTTGAGCTACTACATACACGGAAAGTTCTCTCATACACGACAGAAATGTCACCCGCGCCACGAGTTTCCTTCTTATTTTTTTCTTGGTCCCTGACACTGTCTACGTTCCAACAGTCCGCTGCAAGATTTTTGCTTCAAATTCTGTTTCTTGATTTGGTTCCTCTATATAAGGTTTCATATTTGGATCCTACGAATGACTGAAAGCGCAGGATATTTACGTTTCGCTGGGTGACAGGATATATTCTCCTTTGTGAACTGGAGGTAACACTTCATTGTTTTTGAACTCATTTTTAACGACTTTACGACTGATGCGACACCCGCTTCTTTGAATATGCGAGTCTACAATTTGATAGGCTTAATGCTAAATGAAACCTAAATATGACTTAATGATGCCCCTCCTTAAATTATTTGATCGCTATGCAATTCATCCTACTTTAACGTGACACTAAACGAAGAATGAAAAACTAAAGGGAATCACCGCTTGCACTCAAATCTTGATATCTAATCAAAGCCTAACAAACAAGTATAAGCAGATAGAAATGAATCAAGGCTACAGAGGACGCCTCGATAACTAATGCGACTATAGGGCCTTACAAGGTATTAGCACTATAATACGCTGTAATTCGACCTTTTCATATCTAACCCTGAAAATTAGTAGTGAGTTAGTAGTTAATTAGGCTATCCTAGCTCTGTAATCTTATCAGATTAGGATTAGGATTAAAAAAATTCATCAAACGCTAATTCTTATAGGCTCGCTAAATATAAAATAGCGTTAATTAGGTGGTCCAAGTGTAAAGCTACAGGCCCTCTACAGTGCCAACAGCCTGTAAAGCCCTATAAGTCGCATCCCTTCTCGAGCCGTCCTCCGTATATGTAATTCTAAACTCAAGCGACCTCTAAGCGAACATTTCTCCCAACCACTCACCTGATCCCACGTGCGCACCACACTCATCAGGCCCCAAGATGTAAACCATCCGCAGATTTCAGGCAAAGATAATATTTCGCGCTGAGTAACCTTAATGCATCTAGCCTCCAAGCATGCTCATTTTCAACGTTTTTCTAAATTCCCATGCACAACATTCAAAAAATTGACATCAACAAAGCGCCTAGAAGAGGGGACTTCTCACCGCCTGTGCCACATTCTGTGCCTCAGCCTTCGCATATGCATTTGCGCCTTATAAGCTATTAAAGCAGCGTTATGCAGCCTTGTTTGAAATAATCTGTATGATCTCGTGGATTTGCACACACCCTTTAATCACATGCGAGAGTAATCCTATTATTCAATATCTTCGTGTTTTTTACGAGATCTCAAATCATGATAATCTGAATATGAGTGGGGATTATTCGATTCCTGATCGATAATTAATATTGCCTAGTTTTCCCTAATAAAACCTACACTTGCCTAATGATGCCTTATACTAATTAATTAATCCGTACTTGATTCGGATAAGTGCATCGTGTAATTTTGTGAGACGGAGCTATGGAACGGCCCGGGTGGGGAAGCTAGTATTAGCTGACATTTCGCACGAGTATAGACCGTATGCTGTGTGTAGGTAGGTATGTGAGGTGGGGAAGTCCATAGGCTGACGTTTCATCCAATGTGGTAAGACGAAGAGTTTTTTCAGCGTTGCATGGAAATGATATTGTAAAAGTTGGAGGTCGAGATACGTGCGTCCCGTTAGCACGCTGTGAGGGGGGAAAGGGAAGAGGAACACTGAGTAGATTACATTGTAGCTGTCACTTTAGAGGTAAAATGGATTTCACAATGGGATGGGGGTTTATACAATAAGGCACAAAAGTAATAATGAGGTAGATTGATTGTTTGTTTTGAGGAAGGAGAAGCAGAAGCTTCCCCTTATATAGCTAACTACTGAAGATCACATGATTGGTGTAACTGTGGACCTCTATGTATATGGCCCAAAATACCAACTTTCTCACAATATCTGACAGGGTTATCCTGTGAAAACGTATATGCACGCTGCCGTGCTTACTGCTTTACTTTGCTTTACCAAATGCTGATTGTTTCTTCAAGTAACCTTAGGTTTAGTCGGCTCGCTTAATAGCACATGTAGCTGAAAAGATATTTAACGCTAGACCTGTCGGTTATTATCTCTGACCAATATAGCACATTTATGTCAGACTACAGGCAAACCTTTTACAGACAGAGAAAGTGGTTTTATTGGCTATGGTACTGAGAATTATTGTAAAGGAAAGATTTAGAGAAAGTATCGCAATGAAATTGGCTAAGATTGACCATTGATTGTTGAGGTGAATAAAAACCAGAAAAACAAAGCTTGGAAAGCGAGTCGTGCAAACAAAATAACAAACAAAAACTCAAAAAGAAGAAATTTCATGGGAAGACGATCTTTTGAAGTCCACTGCCAAGGCCTTTCATCGTCGATAAAGTCTGGGGAGAAGGGAAATAAAGAAAAATAAACATGAATAATGTTTGTCGAAAGTGCCACAACTCAATTCCAAGTGCACGAAATAAATCACCTAGTGATTCTAGTGGGAACAATATCTGAAAGAGCACACACTATTATTCTCCCTTAGCGGTATTTAAATGATCTGATCCACTATGAGGTGAGCCTTTAGAAAAGACAAAATCAGATGGAGACTTTGTTACTTAAATTCGTACGAGGGATGTACTGTGGAGTCGAATGAATGGATGTAAAGTCCTTAGATCTTGGTGCACTATCCGTGAACCCATCGGCAAACCAAGCAGTAATAAAATCTCTGTCGTGGATTATTTCCTTCAATTTGCTTAAATCTGTCAAATCATCGTTATTTTCGAAGCAATTTGCATAGATGTTGATCTCGAGAAGAGAAACCTGAAGCTTTTCTAGTGACCATCGGTCAAAACGCTCATTCCGTGATGAGTAGTTATGATCAAAGTCTAATGCCTTTATTCCAATCTCCAAATCACTCGGCTCTGGGGGCAACAGTGAAAGAATTTGAACACTTTCTTGAGGATTTTCGAGTGTTTCTGGACCCATCTCCGTCGATGAACTATGCCGGTCGTGTTTTGATGACTTTATTGGGTCTCCGTTTTCATCTATAAGGCCCAATGATAAGCACTGCTGTCGTAATTCTTTCTCCTCCGTCTCCGCAGCTTGAATCTTAGAGGCCAAATCATCTAATTCAGATTGAGAGTTATCAAGCCATTGATGATCTTCGGGTAAAAGGGCCATATTAACTCGCTTTCTGACGGCTAGTTGTTCTTCGAGGTCTAGCTTCTCATCCAAGACGTCATCGAAGCGTTCACGTAGGTTGTCAAGAAGTCCCAGCTTTGATTGATGTGCGTCCACCAGCGGATGTTCGAAGTGCTCCGGCTCTACATATTCAGACTCTATTTGCATGTGAAAAAAACGTGAAGGGTCTTGGAGCTGACTGTAAAAATGGTTTTCCCATTTTGAAAGTTTCCATTCTTGTGAGTCTAGCTCATCCTCAATCTGAATGTATTCATCTTCCATGGAACCATATTCATTTCTGGCTTTTTGGTAATCGTTCAGTAATTCTGCAATAGTCTTTTCGGACCACCATGCGCGGGGAAAGGGCATATTCAACTCCCTCATTTGAACTTGTTTAAAATATGCATCTTCTGCAAGAGATTTTTCACTTTGTAGAATACGTAGTGCGCGGCGCTTGAGATTAAGTTCGAAGCGAAGTGATTGTACACGAGTCCTCATTTGTGAAATGTATGTCCATCGATTGTACAAGATGGAAAATTCTACCATAGAAGAGTTATCTTCGACGTGCCTGGGTGATGACTCGGCGTGTTTATGTGCAGTGACTAAATCCGCTCTTCCTGATAAATGGTTCATTTCAGCGGCTTTACCAACATCGTCGGGCGAATTTTCGGGAAATAAATTATCACTCAGAGGAGACTGATTGACAGGTTGGCTGTAATCAGTGGAAATCTCTGATCGGAGGGACAGAGCTTTCCTATGCACGTGACTTGGCACGGAAGACCGTCTTGCATTTTCGGAGAATCGAACCTGGCTGTTACTGACTGTATATTTTGGAACAGAGTGCGATCGAATCCGTACCTTAGCATGTACAAGTGGCCCCTGGTGCGTTGCTGTCTTGCAGAATTGCCTAATAGGTCGAGAATCGTCCGTGCTAGCAGTGACATCCATAGTAACTGGTGATATTTTTGGATCTTCAGATTTGAACTCAAATGCCTGGAAATGATTATTACCTAACCCACTCAATGACTGATTCGTGCGTACTAAATTATCTGCTGCTTCTGAATGTTGAGACTCCCGTGGCTCCGCACAGCTTTGAACACGTGGTATTGAGCTCGAGCTGGAGAGACCTCCACGATTGCTCTCCTTCTTTACCGATAACAAGATGCTAGGACCATAGAATCCTCTAGATCCAACATCTCGATCAGAATCCGAGCAGTTTTGCTTTTCAGTTTCTGCTTCCGTCGTAATATAAGGTTTCTGTCCTTTCCAGCGTCCTCTCAGTTTATGTGGCGGTTGGCTGTATTGCCATCTTCTCTGAAAGGTAGGAGCAGCTGATGTAAAGGAGCCCCGATTCTGGCTTCTTCGGTAATTTACTTTGAACTCCTTCACTTGTAATGTAGTTTGATCATGGGAGATTGTTTCCTCCTGCCGGATGCCAAATTGCCGCCCATAGTCCCGGCTACAAGGTGTGACTGCTGTCGGCATCCGTATTGCTTCAAACTGATCACTCATTTCGATTGAAAGTCCCGTTGATAAAGATCTATCTTGTTCTCAACGCAGTTTCTGTAGCTAAATTCATGAGCCTCAAGTAGAACGCCGATGTGATGACATTGCAAAGGCACAAGGGACTGAGCTTTTCCAAATATTCTCCGATATGCGTGCCACCGATTTGGCGAATCTGTACAAGCATGTGCAAACTCCATGCGCAGTTAGCCAAGATTGTCATGGGGAAGATTAATCTAAATTAGACCCCCACTGTTTTATTAATTCAAATGTTAACGTTAAAGCGGCGAGGTCATCATCTAGCAAGAATGTTCAACCAAGCGATTAGATAACCCCGCCCAACATGCAACCACTTTCGAAAAGCTCCTGGCTCCCAACAATCGGACCAATCGTAGTTTATGATTCATCAATGGCTCTTGTCACAACCTTCAAAGTTACCTCGAGTATTTTGAAATGGTGTACAGACTTTGTGGGATTTAAGCCGCAGTGGATAGATAGACTAGATGCTCATTCTCAGTCCATAAAGGCAAGCAAAAATCCCTAATAGCGTAGTTCGCATCTTGAGATATTCCCATGTCACAATATATAATGTGTGGTGATGTCTTCTTCTACGTCTCAAAGAAAATCTAAAGGGTCTAATTTATGGAGTGAATGGAAGTGGAATAGCCGAAGGAAAGAGCATGAATCATATCGCACTAATGCTGGAGGCGAAAAGGAATGGAGGTACAGTTCTGGCCAATCAACTTCTGGTGCATCTGCTGGTTCAAATGTCCCGAGGTTTGATGATACTTCTCGGCTGGATCCAATTTCTGAGAATACTACTCAATTTTCAGTGGATGGCTACTACACCACAGCCAACAACGATGTTGGATCTTTAACCAATTCACTGGCGGCGACTACCTTGACCTCAATAGCTAATGTAGATCCACCAATTGTAGCAAAGCTTGGAAAAGACAACACCTCCATTGGTCGTGAAGATTTTGATCCGAGTGGGTGTGCTCAATGCCGAAGATATATTTAGCCACTAATTTTGATAGACTACAAAGTGCACCGAAAATGGGAGTTTAAGTTTGGAAGAGTAGGATTTTGTTCTCATTGCCACTGTATCAAGTTACAAACTAACTTGAGCAGGTCTTCAAAGTCCTCTGGTCTGCACCGTCTGGTGAAGCCCATGGAGGGACCATGACGTCGGTTAGACAACAGAAGCATGGCCAAGTTTTGCATGCAAAGGTTCGGAGGTTTGTTATCATAGATCACAGAAGAGGTCACTGTCTTTGCTTGTAGGCCTTTGCTTCTATCCCTTTCCGTGCTCTTGTAATATTACTAACAGTGAGCTCAGACCAATTATGTCTTACCAAGGCAGGGCGACAACTAAGCCTGGAGTACATGCTGAAGAGCACGCCATAATTTACACCATACGCCCGGAATTGGTTGAAGGTGAGGACGGTAATAAGATGGTGTATAAGCCTGTCAGGATGATAGCGGACGCCCGACGACATAACCTAGAAGCTTCATCAAGACTTAATTACTGTAAAGTCTGTTCCGTAGAATATAATGTCAAGGTTTGGTTCATCGGTCGTATCCATCCAGATTCCGCAAAGACGGTAGCAACAACGTATAATGAAGCTAATCCACCATTGCGTGTATCATCTCCACTATCTGCGTCAGGCTCAAACCAAGGGAATAATTCAACCTACAGCAATTATCCTCGTGCTATAGCAGGCGATTCTTCAAATACCACTGGCTATCCCATCTTTTCAAATCAGTCTCGCATCCCGACATATGGCAACACTACGTCCCAGTCAACATCGACTTATGGGACAGAATACAACACGGTTTCCAGTAGTTCCAATTTAGGTAGTGGATACAGTGCTGCGAGACAAAATCCCCCGTCTCAGCATCCGCCTTTGCAATATCCTCGTTCGCAATATCCAAACTCGCAGTATTTCACCTCGCAATATCCCCACCTCGCAGTATCCCACCTCGCAACAGCCTCCCTCGCAACAGCCTCCCTCGCAATATCTTCCCTCGCAATATCCCACTTCGCAACAGTCCCCTTCGCAACAGCCCCCCTCGCAATATACCCCCTCGCAATATCCCCAATATTCCTCGTATATGCCTAATACCAACCAGCAATACTACAATCCACGCTTCAATCAAAGAGACAGTAGCGGGGATGTCGATGATTCAACGCGCTATCCAGATGACCCGAGCTAATTAGCAACTTGTGAGCCCAATTAATTTAGCGAAAAGAGAAATTTAGCCAACTGGCCTAGGCCTTTCTCGATTGTCCTATGTTCAGGGGTTCGCTCGTTTACCTCCGAGGGTTCCAGTTTTTTGCGGGTCAAAACTCGATGATGCACGCCCTTCTTGAAACGACACATCCTGACGAATTTCTTATGTATAGCTTCCAATGATTTAATTCTTTATTTGAATTTGGTTTGATTTTTGCGCATTTCTTTTCCGTTTCTTTTTCATTCGTAACGAAGTCATAACCGATACCAGGATATTCCAGCAACAGTGTCCGGGCTTTATGTTTAACTTTTGTTTTTCTCTTTATTTTTTTTTAATGTTTTCTTTGGAATATATATGGGAATTTGTTCCCTTCTCTGGATCCAGATTTCGCATGTATATTAATTAACTTCTGCTAGTTCCAAGGCCCAATTCCTTTTCCGTCGATTCTCTTAGCTAGGGTCTGATTTCGAGTACTAATAACGAAGTTACGAGAGTTGTTTTTTTCACATTTGTTTTATACTCACTTTGTTCATGTCTCTGCCAGCGATCAATTTTTCTGCAGTCACTTCTTCATACCTCAATTCTTTATTGCTATACCTAGGTAGCTTTCGATCTGCAAATGCAATTCCTTTCTCACACATAATATCAAATCTTCTTCGTTTGGTTAATCTTCAACGCCAACTTGACTTGATGTCTTGCCATCCTAAGCAACCTTCTGAATAATTCTCCGATGACATGCATCTGCAATATGATGACTGCATGATACCTGCATATGCTTCCCGTAAACCATAACAGCCCGCACATCTTTGCGCCGCATTTACCAATTCCGTCACCCGAGACAATGATTGCAACTAAAAGCAAACTGTATATCATATACCACATATTTATCATAGCTCATCTAATACCCACGAAACTATCATATCCACCGACATTTCCATCATTTTCGTTATTCTCAACTCCCCATTTCGCTTTACAACCCATCGTTGCACATTCAAGATTCACACCCCGTAATCCCTGACCATTTCCTTTCCTTCTATCATCAGACTCACAAAAGCAAATAATTCCATGGTTTAAAGGCTTGGGGGAAAAAGACCGCGCAAAAAGCCCCGCACTTCAGCTTCTGCGTGCAGATCTCAGTATCGAGGTATGGTTCCAGGATGCATGATGAATGCATGGATTAGATGCAGATGCATTGATTCAGGTAGGAGTGTGTGAATAAGTGGTAGCATTGATATGCATAGCGAGGCTGAAAGGGTAGCTGCTAACATAAATTTTAAAAACTGGGCGACCTGACTATTCCTTCTTGGGTTAATATTATAAAAGAACCAGGAGTCCGGTATAGAGATTTTGAATATATTTAACCAGAGTGATTGCTGTTTAAAATATTTGGATGGGCACAGGGCGAGTCTAGTCTAGATAGTGATCAGTCTGATTTTAATAATAAATATAAATTTAAAATTAAAACAAAATAAAATTGTTATAACGTAACTTGACTAGAAGTGGGTCATGTCATGATATGGGTCAGGTACCTTTACACCAAATTTTGTATATAAAGGTACTTAGAGCGACTTTTATAACTCTACAAATATTAAAGATAAAATTTAAACCTTTGATAATTTGGTTTAATATCTAATAGAAATATAGTATTCAAGTTATAAAACAATTGTTGAGAATCTTGTTCTTGAATTAATACGATTTTAAAAATTCCCATAGTAATTTTTGTTAGGCAAAATTGAAAATTTGAAAGAAACTTTAATATCTTTATTAAACAATTTCATCTCTATATAATACTTTATCATATTAAATATTTATATTGAATATATCATACTGCAAAATATTGAAACTATATCTCTAGTGTTTCTAGAGATATAAAAAGTCGTTCTAAGTACCTTTATATACAAAATTTGGTGTAAAGGTACCTGACCCATATCATGACATGACCCACTTCTAGTCAAGTTACGTTATAATATAAAGATTATTATTCTTCAAGGTTCAAGAAATGAATCGAAAAGCTTTATGTAAAAACTTTCATCACCCTGTAACGATGCTGTACTGGAGGCAGCGGCTGCCTGAGGTTTCGTCGGTTGGTAGTTATGGGTTAAGGCTCTATCACTGGTATTCACTTGGAAGTGAAGTCGTTACTAGATCAAGTAGAATGTAGGTAAACTAATTGATAACTAAGTTGAGCACGAAGCTCTTAAACTATGAAACTATTCTAACTATATACTAATCCGTAGAGGGAGCCTCTAGGAGCTTCCTGGCTCCTCAAGGCTCCTGGAGCTTTAGGAGCTCTGAAGGCTCCCAGGGCTCCATCACGTGATCCAACTATTTGCCTCAGGACACTAATCCTGGGACGATTCGTCTCCTGGGACAATATAGCTCCTAGGATAATTATTATCCTGGGGCACATTTTATCCTAGGACACTTGTCCTAGGATTCCTTATCGATAAGGACCCCCGTACTTGTTTTTATTGTATACTATGGTCGTGGTTTGTGACACACCCGGCTCAAGTTTGCCAAGTCTCGTAGACGAGCTAGAGATTTAGCAGGCGAAGAAAATTAAGAAAATTGTATACTTTACATACGTATGTAGCTATCATTCATGGTAATAAATCATGGGAAATGAGTTCTGTGTCCTCGTTGTAAAACGTATCCCTTAAACAGAGCTCATGAGCTTCCCATAAGATGTCCTTATGGCGATACTATCTCAGCTGTTGCATGATGTGCATCTCGGCTCATTCATACATACGTAGAAATAAAACTTAAATTCCCAGATAAAATGGATGAATCTCACTATAATTAGTTAACTATTATATGACCCATAAGACTCTCCTTTGTTATAGACTCATTGTTTCTGGGTGTCAGTTCCAGCTAGCTGAGGTTCACGTAGGTTATACGACAACCAAAGTCTACATGGTTCCCTTTGAAGCTACATCAGCCAAGATCACATGTCGGTCCATGGCTCATCCTCCTTCATCGTTGGGCGATCTGCTCGCAAACTTCAACGGTGTGGGAAATCTCAGGTCTGAATTGCGGATGCCTGACTTGATAACCTTTTGAGCTACTCTTAAGACTCCACAGCATGTTGGATTCAGTGCTTGCGGTCACCTTCTCAATCTCGAAAGCCACAGTTACTTTTCCAATTCACTGTGTGTGCCTCATCATTCTCCCTTTTCAATATTCTGCCCCTCATTTTCCAGCTCCTCCTTTCTTTTATTCCTCCTTCGCGCAATTTTTCGGTTCTGCTCCGTTTTAACATTCTTCTCACCTTCCCCATCCGTCGAAATATCAAAATCCTCAGTCAAAGCCCTAATCGTCATATTCGCCGTATCCTTAAAATCAATACCATGACCCGTAAACAGTTTCTCCATATGTACATCCCTTGTATGATCTGGTTCTCTCAATCCTCTAGCTGTGAATGGATTCCCAAGTAGCGCATAATTCATAAGATCCATCGCGGTAACAGTTGGTGGTGAGGCACCTGGGTTATACGCTAACTCATGCTCTAAAGCATCATCTCTGATATGTTGATTTTTTCTACCTCCCTTACGAGGAAACCCCACTACTTCCTCGTTCAATTGTTTGCGAACTAGTTTTGTTCTTCTAGCTATGGCTTTATCTGTTGATCGAGCGATTTGTTGTTGGAAAGGTGTTAGGATATCGTCTTCTGTTGCATCGTAGTCGCGTACAGCGGAATTTTCAGGAGCGTCAAGATCAATAACTACTCTTGGGAGAACAAATGGTTCTTCGCTTTTGTATCCTTTAGATCGTCTGGTGAATTTGGTGATTGTGGGGAAGTTGGAGGACTTGATAGTACGCCGGTACAAGGGCAATATACCTTTTTGACGGTTCATTTTTGTGAGATTGATACAAATACAAAGTTGAGACTTGTATCTTGCAATAAACGAGACGAAGGGAATAACAGTAGAAACAGTTCTAGATTGAGGCTATTGATATGATAGTATTGAATGCTCCGCTAACCTTAGCTCAAGTAAAATCCGGGGTAAAATAGTCCAGAAACGATCTTAGTCAGCAAGACACTTTTACAGCAGCGTCCGCCTGCGGCGCTTCTCTCGATAACAACAATTTAAATCATCTGTAAATTGTACATCAAGATTTCGAAGTCTCTCTACAACAACAACACTATCAGAGTTAAGCATTTACCTCTAAACACATACCATCACAAAAGTTCCGAATATGCCACCATCAAAGAAGAGAAAGACACGCGCAACAGCTGAATCGTCCGAAGAAGTGCAACCACTTGATACCATCGCCAGTGCAGAACCACCAACAGATACACCATCAGAGTCCATCCCCGAGAAAACTAAGGAACCCGAACAATCCACCGCTACCTCAACGTCATCATCAGAATCCGCCGCCAAAGCCAAAGAACGCCAAGAGCGATTCAAAGCCCTCCAAGCACGCGCCAAATCCTCCGCGCAAAAGAATCTGAAAGAAGCTACTCTCGAATCACAGCGATTAGCCACCGATCCCAATCTTCTCACCTCTTTGAACCGCAAGTCCGCCATTGCATCTCACAATCTACTCAAAGCCGATGCCGAAGCGGCAGGCGAAGATTTCGAGCGAAAACGAGCTTGGGATTGGACTATTGAAGAAAGTGAAAAATGGGATAAGCGATTGAAGAAAAAGGAAGCACATAGGGATGATCAAGCATTTCAAGATTATCGACAGGATAGTCGGAAGGTTTATAAGCGACAAATTCGCGATCTAAAACCCGATATGGATTTTTACGAGAAAGAGAAGATGGCAGCTGTAGAACGGGCTGCTGCTTCCGGAGGACTAGAGATTGTGGAAACTGATGATGGGGAGTTGGTCGCTGTGGATAAGGACGGGACATTTTACAGCACGGCGGATTCGACGGGTTTTGTGGAACATAAACCGGAGAAATCAGCTGTGGATAGATTGGTGAAGGACTTGCAGCAGGCAGAGGAGGCGAGGTTGAAGAAGCAGAGAGCGAGGAATGCGGCCAATGGAGAGGATGGGGATGTTACTTATATCAATGACAAGAATAAGCAGTTTAACCAGAAGTTATCGAGGTTCTACAACAAGGTAAGCAGACTTCTTATTCTTTCTCGTTTTCTACATCTGCTAACATTCTTTAGTACACTGCGGAAGTTAGGGATAGTTTTGAGCGCGGCACAGCCATATAATTACATTAGGATTGGGTTGATAGGTTATGCGGAGTTTGTTCATAGACTTCATAGTATAATAAAATACAAAGCCAACACAGGCAATTCTTGATCATTATTCATTTATAACATACCCTTTCTCCAAGCCTTCTCAGCCAGTTGCTCAATCTCCTTAACCTCGACAGGACCCTTCACATTCTCATCACTTAAAGCCTCAACAACAGCCTCAGCAACCACATCAGCCTTTAAAGGTTTAACTCCTGCAGCCCCCATGATTCCTCCAAATAGACCCCCAGTGAGCCCATTAAACGCAGCACCTAAGCCTGTTGCTGCAGCCAATGGCACAGTAATCTTCCTTGAAGTATCATACAACATCCCAGGTCTAATAAACACACTCCTCATCTTGGGAAACTCACTCGCAATGGTACTTTCTGCCGCTCGTTTCGTATCTATATATCTCTTTGGCAGAACGGGTGCTCCGCCCGCCGCACTTATATAGGCAAAAGCAGGAACATTCTCCTTGTAAGATTCCGAGGCTAATGTGATTGCGGAATCTCGATTCATAAGTTCGTAGGTTATCTGACCATCTTTTTCCTGCGGTTGTAAATCCTCACCGGGTTTTCGAGTGAGGGGATTTTGAGAACCTGATTTTTGAGACGAGAATGCGCGGGTGAGTCCGGAGATGGGAGATTCCCTTCCGGAGATTACACCTTTGTAGTCAGCTTCGAGGAGGATTCCCATAGTGTGTACGACGTAGTCGGCGGATTTGAGGAGCGGAGCGTAGCTAGAGGGTTTGAGGATGTCGGCGCGTTCCCAGGTTACTTTGTGAGACCAGGGAGGTGGGGTGGAAGAGGATGTGACGGAGGACCAGGTTGGTTCGCCGGAGCGACTAGATTGGAGGTGGTATTAGTATCGTGGATTTGATTATAGGTATGAAGAAGAAGAGGAAGAAGAACTGAAAGGGAGTAGGTGGTTTGTGAATGGATGAAAGACGAAAGATCTAGGAATGGTAGCTCCAAGCTGGCACGAAACTTCCTACATACCTAATACTCGTAACATCCCACCCCCTCGCAACAGCGGATTTACAAATCCTCGAACCCAAAAATCCATTTCCACCACAAACTACCAATTTCTTAGTTGGCGACATATTCAGATATTCAGATGGTATCCTTTGAATCAATATCAATTATAAAATGCGGTAAAAGAGGAAGTATGAAAAGAAAAACATCAGACTGATGCGTAGATAATTCTCCCAACCCT
Source organism: Sclerotinia minor (assembly GCA_025389075.1). Lineage (NCBI taxonomy): Eukaryota > Fungi > Ascomycota > Leotiomycetes > Helotiales > Sclerotiniaceae > Sclerotinia > Sclerotinia minor. The sequence goes on from QRFH01000006.1 coordinate 2,435,005, forward strand.
TGTCCTGATCGGATGGATCTTTTAGAGGGAGGCCCCATACAGATAGACGTCAGTACTTTGAAGCATTGACCACTCAAATTCTAGTACATTCCAGTCCTAGCTAAGCCCGGATTAGCTATTTGTAGTCTTTACTGTATACGGTATAGTAACTGCATAAGTTGGCTCGAACCTTAAATGTTTTTAACTGAAAATGAACCCTGGCTGGCATTTGAACTTTCGATCTCTAATCGCATTTTTTGACGCCCGTCGCAACTTTATCTTTTCTAATTAGATATCTAATAAATCTACCGAACCTAATAGCTCAATCTAATCTTCAACTACCACTCATCAACATCAACATCAACGCCAACTTCTACCTTACCTTACCTAACCTATCAAAGAATGGCCCCGCCAAATACCCAAAAACGTATAAAAGGTGTCTCCATCTTCAGACCTTTTGTATACGGTACCACATCTCATAAATTCAGTCCGAAATATCCCAAGCCGGAGGGGACTCCAGAGGAACACACACATCAATGGACTGTGTTTGTCAAGGGGGTAGATGATACGGATATTACTTATTGGTGTCGGAAAGTACAATTTAAATTACATGATACTTATCCGCAGCATTTGAGAGGTGTGTTCTTATTTTGCGCCAATGTCTAAGAGATTTCGAGTCTGCGATCTTTGCACATATGAGACTAATTCTACTTGGATGATTATAGTAATCGAAAACGTCAAACCAGGCGATCCATTCCAAGTAACCGAAACCGGATGGGGAGGCTTCGACATCCAAATAAAAATCTACTACGATCCCATCGCAAACGAAAAAGCACAAAGTTTCTGGCATCGTTTACAATTAGAACCATATGGAGATGAACAATTACAGATAGCGCAGGTGCGCGATAATGAGGTACGATCTTGGGTATATGATGAAATGGTTTTTAATGAGCCGTATGAACAATTCTATGAGGTTTTGACGAATCCCATGCCGAGGGAGAAGAATAATGGGGGGAAGGGAAAGGCGACGAGGACGATGAGGGGAGGCATGGTGGGGAGTGTGGGGGAGAGAACGGTGTTTATTCCTTTGACGCCTCGACCGGGTCAACCGTTTAGTAGGGATACGGAGAGGGCGGAGGTTAAGAAGTTGGTGGAGGGAAAGAAGAAGGTGGATGTTATGAATGAGAAGTTGAGGAAAGAGTTAAGGGAGAAGGAGGAGGAATTGAAGAGATTAAAAGGAGAATTGGAGAAATTATGAGGGGGGATGTTTTGATGATGGAGTGAGTGGCATGGGGAATAGAGATGAAATCACAATTGGGTTTTTTAGACTCGGGAAGGAAGTATCCTGGATGCGGAGATATTCTGGACTGTCTTCATAGGTATTTACACCTGTGGAAGAATGTCAAGGTTAGACTTCCCTCGACCATTTATCACACTTAGGTGGGCACATTACATCATTACATCGTGCTATGCTGCTAGACTGCTAGACTGCTATTCTCACAACTATCCACACGATCGACTCTAAACAGAATAAAACAATAAATACACAAAATGCCGATAAATATATACCTTACCCCAGTGTAGAAACTTCAAACTATAAAAAAAATGATCAGAAATTAAAATCAAAGTTAAAGTCATTTACTACTACTACTACTACTACTGTCACGGTGTCAGTCACGTGAGCAGTTGATACTATCCGATAGGACCAAGATAGGCGCTCGCGCCGGTGCGCAAGTGAGCTAGTGCCCGATCGGGCTAGCTTACTTGCGAAAAGTCTGTACATCTTCAACCAGGAAGATCCTGTATCGTAGCTCTTCGAGCTACGTCTTAATCCTTAATCTGAACCTATTATCTGAATCAATATAACTTTGCCAAATTAGGGCAAGGTTACTAGAAGCCCTATTCTGCCTGCCTGCCCCGTGATAACTACTACTTTTATTTTTTAAATAATTATTAATATATATATATATATATAAAAGTAAACAAAAACAAAAAAAAAAATATTTAAAAAACATTTAATTATTAAATAATAATAATAATAATAATAATATTGATTAATATATGAATCTTCTTTTCATCTCTCACTGTTACGCCGGGTAACAGGAAAACGCTCACGTGCTACCAGTATCACGTTACTGGCTCAGCGAGGATCAGCGAGCTCAGTACTGAGCCATATTGATCCTACTGAGTAGCCAGAACACGAAGGTCTATATAATGAAGATGGATTTCCTTTGTATAGAGCTTCGTGCTCAAGATCAATCATTTAGTATACCATACTATTAGTTACGAATTGCATCATATTATTGTCATTACTTTAAGTCCCTGCTTGACGCCTAGTTATAAACCACCTCGAGAGCCTAGAGCACTTCCACGTGATCTAGACGGCAAACCTCGTAACACTCACCTTCATTCCTCATCCCTCATCTCTTCAATTAATAGCTACCTACCTACCTACTAAAGCAAAACCATTCTCAAATCTCTCTTTGAATCTCTTTATACTCCAAAACGACACAAAACAAACACGCAAAAAACACATAAAAATACAAGATATCTTAATCTTAATCTCAATCTAAATCTGTATCTGAATCTCCATCTAATAATTTCAACTTGACTAAACTCAAACATTTATTCTAACACCCTCCCTCTCTCTTTTCTCCTCTGCTCTGCTCTTTCTCTTCCCTTCTCTTCTCTATTTCTCCCAATTGTAGAAAGTATAAAGCGAACGGCAAAAGACAAAAGAAATTCGTTAGTTCTTGAGAAGTATCGCTCAAAACGATCGGTAAGAAAAGGAGGGAATCGTAAAAAGTCCCATGTATATACAATCCAAAACAACATCCACTTCCTCCGGCTTCCACAATATCACACCACTCAAAAATCATGGACTCAACAACCCCCATTTTACCAAATCGCTCAAAAACAAAAGAAACCCCAAGAACCAACTTTTATAAACCTGCTACCGAAAATCACCCCCGAGATCAATTCCTAATCCCTCTACCAACCAAAACCAAAACCAATCCATTCATTCAAATTAGGCCAAACCTCCCATGAGGTACAGCACTTCCTTTGTCCAGTTGGAAAAAAAAACTCGCTAAATCGCAGCACCAAAGTTTATCAATATTAGGTACTTCCAGAAACACAAAAGAGTGGAGTGTTCGTAAAGTCCTTTACTTTCCCATGATACTCCTGTAAAAATGATGAACAAAGGAAGAAGGTGAGTTGTTGTACACGTGTATGTGGTTGAATGTAATATAGCCTACATTACAAGGCTTTAAGTTCATAAGCAGGTGGAGCATCATCACCATTGCTTGATGTAGACCAAAATCCTTCACGAGCAGTCTTATTATCATGTCGGCGACGAGCTAGTTCAGATGCCATCTTCATAATCCAGGCTTGCTCAAGAATTCCAGATGGTGATTCAGTTGCGGAGAAGTGAAGACCATGTGGATATGAGAATTGTGTATGTGGAGGAGTAGTTGCTGACTTCTCTGAAGTGTATGATGTGAAGTTCGATTGATTGTAAGCCGGACGCTTCTGGTGTTCCGAATTGATAGGAGTAGAAGGTTCCACGGTGACTGTTGGAATTTGGTTCATGTTTCCTTGTTCTGGGGTCATAGAACGAGATGGTTGTAGTTTCTTTGGTGAATCTCCAAGGTCGATACTATTAAATCGTACCTTTCCAGGTGGTGGACTGACAGGGATATCTTCCGGCTCTTCTGGAATACGAGATTGAACGATTGGTTCAGATGCCGCAGTTGTTGAAGCAGTCTCACTTTCGCTACTCTGGCTAACATCATCTGTAGTTTTGGATTTTCTCAAGTTCACCACTCTGTTCTTCTTCTTTCTCGTGGTGTGTGACCTTGAACCTCGATTTGCACCAAGACTTAGTCCTGTTGTAGCCGAAGTCATATTGACCAATGATGGTCTAGATGGCATACCACCATGTCCATCGTCAGAACTTCTATTTGAAAATGTGTAGGTTGTACTTTGACCTCCAAGGGATGATTGTGGTCTGTGAAGTGAAGCGGTTGCAGGTGTAGTTGTTCCAGCCGAATCACCTCTTTCTGACGGCGCCCATGCTCGGAAGACAGCATCTCGAATAGAAGGAGTGAAAAGTGACAAAGTTCGATGAGAGTTTGTGAGTGCGGCCAACCTAAGTAGATTCTTCTGTGAGAACAGTGAGTGGATCTCCGACCCACCATCTAACGATAAATTAGATATTTCGGATGCATCTAGAACATTTCCACGTGCATCGACCGCATCTTGTGGTGGGCTTGCAAATGGATCAACGGCTACTTCTTCTTTCGTTTTCTTTGCAGCTTCAGTCATCTCTTGATCTTCCTTTCCTCTATAATCTGGACACCATAATCTCAATGACAACCTGTGAATAATAGCAGGTAATTCATCCATCATCAAAGTCCTCAACTGTTGTTCAATTTCCTTCTGTAGATAATCCTTGATGAATGGTATCGAGTCGAAGGTGGAAGAGACCTTGAGAGATTCAAGTGGGTCATTTCGGAAGACCAATGTTAATCCTTTCTGCTTTGAAAATACCACTATGATGAAGGCGGATAATTTGATTTCTGACAAGGTGATTTGCAATGGAATCGTGAGACCCGCATCTGCCGCGAGGGGTTGTGGAGACGTGAATGATGGTTTTGAGAACAAGTGATTATTCAGCGGATTAGCCTAGGTTAATTTATTAGCCATGTATTATAAGCATGTGTGATATGCGTTGGGCGGCAAAAAATGGAACGCGAAATCCCCTCTATGCGCGCCGAGAATTCTGCAATGACACCTCATTTTATCGTGTGACAAAATATTTCACTCAAAAGTGGGACATTGAAGGAGATGTGTGTCAAGATATGTCATATGGAGGTGACGATGATGATGATGATGATGAAGAAGAAGAAGAAGAAGAAGAAGAAGAAGAAGAAGAAGAAGAAGAAGAAGATGATGATGATGATAATAAACATACCTGAACTCTTGTTTTCAAAGTCAAGAAAGCATCTCCAGAATA